>JALPQD010000112.1:1622381-2202734 GCA_023101885.1 Typhlomys cinereus | reverse complement strand
TGACAGTCACTGTGGCTAAGCGAGGTATCACAGCACGCAAACGAAGTAAAGACCATGGGGCATCAGCCTAGCCAGACCCCCTCGGTGGGAGCACGTTCTCCACTAGGGGTCCATGGGCAGAGGCTGTGACCAGGGGAGGCAGAACGGGAACGGACACGGAAGCGACCGTGGTGACCAGGGACCACCAGGATACTTGAAGCCACGAGCAGGGGTCTGCCCAGGTGTGAGCCCCCACAAGTTCAAGGGTCCAATCTGGCAGGAACAGTGCAGGCCGTGGAAAGTTCCGCTCGGGAGGGGCCTGGGGCATTGGCGCCCGGAGACCTGGGCGCTCTGCTGCAGTGGACACGGGGTTTCCCGGGTTTTTACGGCAGCAGAGCGCCAAGCAGCCCAACTGCTGCCAAGCAGTAACAGAAAAGACCTTTCTAGGGTTAGGGCCAGGCAGGGGAGAGGCTGCCTAGGGGAGGGGAGAACAGAGACAAACGGCAGGACTGGGGACAGAATCAACCCTAACATGTCCCCCAGCGCACAGCATTTCCTCAGAGCCAGACCCCCCTGGGAAAGAGCAACCTGTCCGGCCTTGGGCGGCTGGCCCTCAGGTGGCTGGCCTCTAGAACTTTGCTGGAGGAAGCCGAAGTCCCAGGAACAAACCCCGGGCTTCTTTAACCAGCTAGGACAGGTGACGAGGGAGGACAGGAAGGTGACCTCACACCTGACTTGTTCCTGGGGTCATCACAGACACGCCCCCCCCCCGCACAGAGGGGGACCTTTCACGTAAAACACTCCATGAGCCCACACGGTTTCTACTGATTCTGACTCCTAGGAAGAGGCTCTGTTCTCTCCTTTCCACGGATGAGATAAATGGGGTCCCGTGGTGGGGGTCGTCAAGGGCCGCGAGGAAGGTGTGAACCGGACCAGTCCTAGTGGGGTGAGTCACGAAGCCACAGTGTGCCAGCCCTTCAGTGTGTGCTCACACATGCCTCTCACTGAGTCTGCCTTGCGTGCAACCCCTGCTCACACCCTGCCCGCGTGCACCCCTGCTCACACCTGCCCGCGTGCACCCTGTTCACACTGCCCGCGTTTTTTTTTTTGGGCACCCCTGCTCACACCTGCCCGCGTGCACCCCTGCTCACACTCATCTCCCCCTGCTTCCAACCTTGTGCTAGCCTAGCTGGTTTCTGTGCCTCCAAGTGTATCAGCCTTTTTCCAGCGTCTCCCCAGCGCCTTCTGTGCGCAGCTTCCCGCTCCTCCTTTGAAGCAGCCGCTGGGGTGTGTGTGTGTGGTGTGGTGTGGTGTTGTGTGGTGTTGTGCTTGTATGACCGTCCTGACAGCCTCCTGAGCAGCTGGAACTCCAGGCATCCGGCCCCTCGTCTGGCACAGCAGCCATCTGTACATGGCCCACACGGGGCAGCCTTCCATCCGTGCTCAATTGCCGTAGCGCCTGCAAGTCCACCCAGGTTTTTTTTTGGTGCAGGTGGCACTCACAGCCGGGTGATGGTGCTTCCTTGTCTAGTTCTTCAGGGAAGGTCATGGATATTGGCTTAAAAGGTCATTCTAGAATCCTAGGCCCATTGTTCCAGGAGCTGGTAGACCCGCTGTCTGTATCCTCACCGTACGGTTGACGGAGCGGGCCTATGATGCTTCAGCTGTTGACTATTGGGAAGAGCTGGGATGGGGGAGAAGCGGCGTGGTCATCTTGATTAACCTTCACTTTCCCCACATTGCCTCTGGGAGCGTCTCCTGAGTCATTCGATCAGCTTAAACTTGGCAAAGTCACCCGTGACTGTGGCCAGCCCGTCACATAGCCCACAGGTGCTGGGTGCTCACCCAGGGTGTGGGTGTCCCGTCTCTGGTTTCCTCCCACATAGCGAGTTACTCTGCTTGGCTTCAATCCATCTTGACTGGAAAGTGGGGCTGTCCTTCACACAGCTTTGTTTGTGTTTCAGAGCAAGTCTATTGGAGGAAGATAAAGAACATGGTGCACTGGTCCCCCCTTTGTCCGTCCTTCAGAAGAAGTACCCTGGATCCAACTGGCCGGAAATGCAGGTCGACATTGCTCTCTGGCGGAGGTCCAGGACGGGGACGGGGAGGTGGGTGGAGTGCTACCCGGGATGACAGCCAGTCAGCGGCAATGTCTAGTGTGACACGGTAGCTGCCCTGGCAGAAGCTTTGGGCCTTACCCTTCCTGGTATAATGGAATGTGACAGCTGCCTTTCTCTAGGGCAGCTACCCTCTCCTCTCCAAAGCAGCATCCTATGTTGCCCAACCCTGCCTCTTTCATCTCTTTTTCAACCACCATCCTGCCCAGTTTAGTAAAAAAAAAAAAGAAGTGGAAGTATATCTAAGCTCGGTCTTATAGCTTGCGCATCACCTGTCCACCCTAGACAGAGGAGCCAATAGCTTAAGCCCCTCATAAGCCCATCATGTGTCTGCATGCTTTGGTGTCCTATTGCTATCCCATTCATGGGGACAAGCTTTCAATATGAACTTACAGCTGATAGGCGATTAGGCAGGGGGTGGCGTCACCCCCAAACCGTAACGCCAGCCATCCAAGTAGGGGACATGACAACCAAAGACAAGGTTGGGGTAAAGTTTCCATTTCACCCATTCAGCACCAGGTAAGGGGGACCTCTGTAGCCAAAGCCCCAGAGTCCTAGCTCCACGCTGGGTCTCTTTGCTGTGCATTGACCTTACGGAAGTTTTCATAGTAACCCGCACCTTCATGACTTCCCTGACCTGAGGTTTCATTCCCCAACACATTATATAGCCCAGGACATGGCAAAGACCTTTGTACCCTACTCCCCCAAGGGTGTGCCGTTACGCAATGCCAGCCACCCTGGCCGTGGACCCCACTCCTCAACCCACCCTGTTCCCACCTGACCAGGCACAAATCGCTGCTCCCTCAGTATTCCCTGAGGACACAAGGGTGCCCGCCAGACTGAGATGCAGAGTTATGCTGGGGGCCAGTGTGCTCGTACGATGAGCAGGGAGTGTCGTATTTAGACTGACCCTCCCATGCCAGGAAGCTTATGATCATGGAGTGGAGGGCCAGCTGGGTCGCTGTCAGTGAATCGGGCAACCAGGCCTCGGAGTCGCCTGCCTTAAAATGCTCGTCGCTTCAGAGGACGTGCGCCACACCTTCCGCCCTCAGCTTCACCAGTGCTGCAGCCTCCCAGGAGGCTCTGGTGATCCACTGCCAGGGCGGCTGCAGATGGGCAGTTTCCAGTACGGCTGGCCGTGCCTGAGTGACCCCCTTCCCACTCGACCCTGCAGGGAGCTTAAAGGCAGCCGCCAACGCCGCATCCTCAAGACGCACTGCGAGTCGGAGCAGCGTTTGCCTGGACAGGCTGATGGGGAGTCTGACAGCCCTTCGTGCCAGCCTACCACGGTGAGTGGTAGAAGTACGGGCGAGCGCTACAACCAGATGGACGGACCTGCTGGCTGATTCGACTCCCCCTCGTGATGGACTGCAGAGATGGGCGTAGGTGAGCGGGCCTTGCAGTACGGGCTGGGAAGTAGACACGCTGGCTTTTTTCCGGCGCCGGAAGAGGCAGGAGGAAAGGAGCCCCCTGGCTGACGCCGACCTCTCACCCTGACCACCCTGTTCATAGAAGCGAGAAGAAAACAAGCCGACTGGTACTGCAGGGTCCAAGGGGAGGTGGGGGCGTGCGAACAGCAGCAGCAACCGGGACGGAGGGGGCGATGAGCTGGCTCCTAGACATGCGGCTGGTTTCCGAAGGACTGAGGGCCACCCCAGCGTGTGACCAGGCCAGAGCCTTGGTAGGAGACTCCTCGGGCTTTGTCCAGAGGGCTGGCACTGTCTCGGACACCAGGCCCTGACTCACACCACCTGCCCAGTTCCCGTACCAAGAGCTGGAGGCCTGTGTGCCGGGAGAGGGAGTGTTAACGCCGAGTGCGTATGTGAGCGTGTGGAGGCCGGGCCAGCCTCTGCGGGTCGTTCCTCCAGTCGTCCAAATTGTGTTGAGACAGCCTCTCGTTGGCTGGGAGCTGGCCTGATTAGCTTGATCCGACTAGTCAGCCAAGCTCCAGGAATCCACCCCTCTCTACTTCCCAGTTCACCTGGGCTTACAAAGCTGTACTACACATCCATCCAGTTCCTTTTTTTCTCCGATTTTTTTTGTTTTAATGATAGGAAACAAAAAAATGCCTAAACCAAAGCTTCTTGAAGAAACGCTGTTTTTCTCTCTTGTACTCTCCTCTAACCTTGACCTTGGCCTCCTGCCTGGCCTTGGGCTTCAATGCAGCTGGGTGTCTCCAGAGCCTTGCCACAGTGTTTTGGCAAGGGGCTGTCCACCGTGGGCAGAGGTGATCCGTAGTTATAAATTTTACACAAAACGACTTGATCGTCGACCATCTTGGAGATTCCTTCTGGGCCCATGCAGCCAGCCATCCCTATGTTGGGGACCAGGTGGTCAATTCTGCCACAGCGGTGGCCGTAGGGGACGGTCCGGGGTTTCATCATCAATGCCCCTGCTTTATGACGGGCTTGGTTTATCTGGCGAGCGTCCGGCCAGGACCACTTTCTCGGTTTCCTGAACTTGCCAGCAGGCACGTAGACGGAGGCCACGCTGGGGGTGTTGTTTGTTGGTTGGGTGGTCCAGCCTTCTGTATTGTAATTCTAGTTGAAACTCAGTTTCTTGGCCTGCCTGGCACTTGCTGACTGAACCATCTCCCTCAGTCCCACAACTGGTGCATTTCTTATTGACGGTATATCGGGAAGTAGGGAAGGAGAAGAGAGGCGAGAGGAGAAAAAGAGGCGCGAACCAGCACTTGGCCAAGTCGACCTGGTTTCCTTTCTTCGCTCCTGGGAGTTCGTCCTGACATTCAGCTCCTGTTGGTTGGCCACGGCATTGCTCCCTCCTCCTCGGCAAACCAGGGTGGGACGGTCCATCCAGAAACCTGCCGGCCCCCCTGTTGGCCTTCTGTTTGTCACTGCAGCCACCTCCTCCACGTCCCGTCTATTCTTGGACTTTCGGGTGGGCAGGAGGGAGGGGCTGAGCATATCGCAGCTGCCTCAAGCTGTCTCTTCACCCAGGGCCCACTAGACCGTGCCTGCTCAGGGGAGATCTGAGCTTTCTTCCAAAACTGGGACAGCCCAAGGGTTCCGACTGCCTCATATACATGCAGGAGAGGGGGGCGAATGTGTGCGTGGTGGTTGACCTATCTCACCTGCCTTTGCAGGTGCCGGGCACGGGTACCGCCCATCCCATGGGGCATAGCTGGTTGTTTCTGAGGAGCTCGTGATTCTCCTCCCCCTGGGTGCTTTTGTTCCCTGGAGGCTGTAGAGGTGCCAACCCCCCCCCCCGGCTACCTGTAACTCCTGGTCCTGGTAGCACCTCTCCTCTCAAACAGAGGATCGCGCTAAACCCTGCTCGGGTCTAGGGCAGGGAGAGTGTGGAAGGATGGAGTCATAACTGCGAGTCCACCGAGCGGGAGCAGCTGTCTCTGCTCCTCCAGTGGGTTCTTAGACCCGCAGTCTGTAAGTCCGCCATCCCCCAGTGACCTCAGGCCCTTCGCTCAGCGAGTGGAGTCAGTACAGCGCGTCGCAACACTCAAAGTCTCCCGTGGATCTGGGTACTGCTCACCCAGCTGTTCACTGTGCGGGGGCATTCTCCTAGGACCTTTCCAACTGCTGAGCGAGCAAGCAAATCTTGCCCCGACGGAACTGTGAGGGGACGGGACAGGCCAATGTCGAACAGGGCTTGACAGGGGTGTCAGCTCCCGTGTTTAAGGCGCTGCCCGGCGCTCTTTGCAGAAGTGTAGCTGCTGGCAAGCTTGTCTGGCAGCCTCCGCCAGCACTGGCGCAAGGCCCCGTCCCACAGACACATGTCCACAGACATCCTGACGTCAGATGAACTGGTCCTTGTATGCCAACCGTGTGTGCACACGAGACCACATCTCTGTGTGTACTTGCAGTTGTGTGCATGCTAGCGCCCAGCCTGCAACCACGCACTTCCTCCTCGCGGTGTTCCTAAATAGCGAGGTCTAGATTCAAACCCAAGGGACCCTTTTTCCTTTCAATGCAGTGGTTTCAAAATCTTCCCCTTCATAAAGATGATAGATTTGTCTTAGTCTGTTCTGGGGTCCAAACCAGCAGGCTTGGGTAAGTAAATGTGGACAAAAGTTACTGGGACAAGACCCGGGACAGGCCGGAAGATTAGGGGGAGGGAGGGAAAGCCCTGAAGGACAGCTGGCACCCACGCCCGTAACACGGTGGTACCCACTTCCCATCTGTAGCTGACTGCTGACTACGGCCTCTTCTGAAGGCTCTGGGCAGCGTGAGCGTGGGCCGAGGACTTCAGCGGGGAGCGGAGGAGAGGGCAGGGCTAGGGATGCGTCAGCCTGTCGTTCCGAAGTGGCGGCGAAATTTGGGAGGGCGGTGCTGGGACCCGGAGCCGCGTCCACAGTCCTGAGAGCAAGCATTTCCCACCCCAGCAGTCTTGTCCCCGCCTCTCACCTCCCCGAGTCGCGCGCGCTCCACCACTTGCAGGGAGGAGAGCACGTGCAGTTTAGTAGTGTGTTTTCTCAGATCTGCGGGAGAAGGTTCAAAAGTGTGGGAATCCAGTGTGAAATAGTGGGGCATCCAGTGTGACGGAGCTGCGGGAGGCCAGGCTAGGCATGTCCCTGGGGACCAATGGGAATCCGAGCCCCGGATATTCCTCCCCGGCGGGGTCTCTTAGGGGCGGCCATCTCCGCCATCCTTACTGCTTGAGAAAGCCCCTCTCTGATGAGACGGATCTTGAGCTTGGCCCGATCTCCAAGACATCTGCGTTTCCAGTATCTTCATAGGTTCCAAAATCAAAGCTGCTCCGACGTGGTGAGCCACCCCTTCTCAGAATTCGCCAACAATGCTATGGCTGTCCCGATGGAATGGACCCATCTTATGGGGCTACGGTACTACTGCTGATCCTGCGACCAGGCCCAACCGGCTTGGTGTCTTCATCCACCAGCGAAAATCCCAGGGATGTGGGGCACTATGATGCCGCCCCTAGTGCTCATACCCCACCCCCACTCACCACGCAGGACGTACCTGGAAGAAGAACTCACCAAAGCCAGGAAGAAGCCCAGCCTGCGGAAGGACATGTATCAGAAGATGGTCGAGGTGGACCCTGAGGCCCCCACCGAGGAGGAGAAAGCCCAGCGGGCCGTGACCAAGCCGCGGTACATGCAGTGGCGGGAGACCATCAGTTCCACGGCCACCCTGGGCTTCAGGATTGAAGGCATCAAGGTGAGTGGGGCCCTAAGATAGTAGCAGGAATCACTCTTCCACCCTGGTCTTTTTTTTTTTTAATTATTTATTCAATTGTGTGTGTGTGTGTGTGTGTGTGTGTGTGTGTGTGTAGAACCACGGGCGAATTTGGGAACCACCATGGACCACCTCCACCTCCTCCTTGTTTACTCTGCCCGGGATTCACAGGCTCCGCCCTACCAGGACCAGAAATGCAGCCCCCCCCACCCCTGCCCGGAGTCTATACGTGGGGTCTAGGATCCGAACTCAGGACCTCCTGCCTACAAGGCAGAGGCTTAACCCCTGAGCCACCTCTCCAGCCCCCAACCCTGGTCTTTTGAGACATGGTCTCCAATCAAAGCTAGAGCTGGCCGGTGGGGCTAGTCTACTAACCAGCTTGCTCTGGAAATTCCTAGTCCCTGCCTTCCAAGCCAGGGACCACAGGCCTTTTGCCACCCCACGTTTTACGTGGCTCTGAGGATCCAACCTCTCGACCTTTTGCTACGAGCACTGAGTGCTGAGCACCTTCCCAGCCTCTAGATGGTTGACCCCCAGCGTGTGATATTTTTCCTCCCTCCACGGAGAACTCTTTTCACCTTTTCTCTCGAAGGAAGCTCTGCCCAGCTTCTCTTTGGCATCTTCAGATCGCCAGCATCACTGCTTCTGCACTTTGAGCCACTATGAAGCACCAAGGGGTCGCCTGAACATGAGTCCGTGATAGGGTGACAGTTGACTTGACCATCCAGATGGTTGCCAGGAGACCCGTGGGAGCATCTTGGACACCGCGAGGTCCAGGAGCCAGGCCCGACAGGAAGCAAGTCCATCCCTCTGTCTCGGCCCCTGATGCCGGGCTTAGGCAGGGTGGTCCGAGCCACTGCCCCACATCGTTGGCCCATGTGCCCCTCACATCTTCAGTCCTCCCGGTGCAGTTCATGTTAGGGACCACACAGTCATCCCATGTGCTCCTTTTCCACGGCCCTGGGGCAGGCTCTGTTCCGACAAGTGGGACTCGCTGGTTGCCCTGAACTCCTGGGTTGACCAGCCGCCTCCTCAAAGCAGAGCCAGGGGAGACAGTGGGCCAGTTCCTCCCGTGGGCCCTCTGCTGACTCCCTCTGGGTGGGGTCTGCTCCTCCTCAGAAGGAAGACGGCTCCGTGAACCGTGACTTCAAGACGACCAAGACGAGGGAGCAGGTCACCGAGGCCTTCAGAGTTCACTAAAGGAAACCAGAACATCCTGGTGAGGTCAGGTCTCGGGCGGCGATGCTGCGTGGCAGCCACATGGAGAGCCGTGGCGCGGTTGCCTTTAGACTCCGGCAGGACGCTCCCGTGACTGTCCCCAGCAGTCATGGGTGCTCAGAGCTCAGTAATCACCGATCCTCTGATCCTTAACCTCTCGGCTCCCCCCTGCTCCCTTCCCCGTGAAGTGGGCGACTATGACTGGGTTTCTTTAGCACCTGCAGCTGGTTGGGTGCTGTACTGAGTGTCTATTGCATCCCTCAGCGGCCCGCCAGTGAAACGCTGTTGTTCCCGCTGGATGGGCAAGGAGACCCCGAGAGGTCAGAAATCCAGATAGGAGAGGGCAGAGCTGGGATTCACACACGAGTTAGCCACATGCAGAAGGACCCTGCGGGTCCTGCATTCTTGGTGCTGCTGCCCGGACTCACAAGGGCTACCTGGCCATGCAGCTGCTGTCCTATGACCGCTGAGGAACCCTGGGGTGTGTAGCATGCTGGTACCCTGTGACCTCAGGTGGTAAAAGACCCAGAACTGATTTCCGGCGAAGACAGAGCAACCCAGAAAGGGGCGTGGTCAGTAGCTCTACCCTATTCTGTCTTTAGTCATGGACACTGCAAGTTTGTGGTCCACATCTGTTTCCTTGTGGATGAGGAGATTGGTGTAAGTGGCCAAGAGTGTAAATAATCGCTTCGGTTCTAATGTAGTGACTTTAAAAAAAGAGCTAAACAGAGCTTACTCCTGTCCCCCTGCCACACACATGGTGTGTAAAATGCTGGTCATCTGTGTCCCCAGACTGCCTACCGGGACCGACTGAAGGCCATCCGAGACACCCTGGACGTCTCTCCCTTCTTCAAGTGCCATGAGGTAGGTACTGTGTCTTCGCCTTCCTGGGCATGGCTGGCATACTAACGGACCCCTGGTTCTAGGAGGGAATGGGATAACCACTCGCCCAAGGCTCTCCCGGGGTCATGTAATTCCAGGCCTTTCTGATCCCTCACTGCCTGGGTCTCCCAGCTCTGGCCTCTTCCCGCCCTCACTGCCTCGGTTCCCTCCAGGTCATTGGCAGCTCCCTCCTCTTCATCCACGACAAGAAAGAACAGGCCAAAGTATGGATGATCGACTTTGGAAAAACCACACCCCTGCCAGAGGGCCAGACCCTGAAACACGACATCCCTTGGCAGGAGGGAAACCGGGAAGACGGCTACCTCTCAGGGCTGAACAACCTTATCGACATCCTGACGGAAATGTCCCAGGGTGGCCCAGTGGCCTGAGGCCGCCACCACTCGCCTACCCCGGCCACCTCGCCCACCATCTCCTCTTCCCTAGCTTCTTTTTCTGTTTTTAATTCTTCCTTTAATCCTCTCTGGGTTTCTACCTGGAATGGGCTTCCAAGCTGCATGGAGAGAGGTCAAGTTCTTTTTCCTACATAAGGGCTTGGAGATGCGTTTCTCCTTCTCTTTGAACAGAACTGTCCATGCCCAGGCCCTTAGATCCCTAAGGACTGAGGGACCCAAGAGATCCAGTTCTATTTCAGTCCAGAAAACCCTGGCCTCCGTGTGGGCCATTGGTGTGCTCCTGCTGCCCCCTGGTGGCCAGCTCCATCAGTGCCACTCGGCCATTTTTTGCCTCCTTCCTACCTTGGACACCATAGCTAAGCCACAGAGAGAGAGAGAGAAAGAGAGAGAGAGAGAGTCCTGCTTACTGGAATTGGGAACACAATTTCTGGAGAATTGCATGTGACTTTTGAGGGAAAAAAAAAAAGCAATATCCTTCAAAGAACAGCCCCACATTCCAGAAACAATTCATGGATTTTCCAGGACACCTAAATCTGGATGCTGCCTACCCCATGTTGAACCCTTGGGATTCAGGCCAGGAGCCAGGAGAAGTAGCTTGCCTGGTTCTGAAGACCTATGGCCTTACCAAAAGGCGGTAGGCAGGAGCTGGGCCCTTAGATCCGGCAGTGCTGCCCATGAATCCAAAGGGGACGTTCTATAACACTGAGCTTATAGCAAGGTGCATTAACACCTATAGCAAGTGCATTAACAACACCTATAGCAGGTGCAGGACTGGATAGAGCGCTCAAGGCCCAGACTGCAGGAGCTGAGTCCCTGCCGTGCCCGGGAGAGAAGCCCCTCTTTCCCGTCCCTAATAGAGTCAGGCAATCCTGCCTGCATAGCTGAGGGTCTCTGCATGAGATAGGGGTGGAGTAGGGTTCAGACTACCAGAAGGAGGCAGGATTCCTGGAATCATTTCTAAATTTCTGCTGAATTCCTTCTTGCACCCTGAAGGGTTAGACCAGTATTTCCCCCATGTCATGTGCGTAGTTTCTGGGGGTACAGATGGGTGCCTGGGGGCTGTCCCAGGCCTCTCCCTTTTGGAGTCTGTGACTGCTCTAAGTGGGAGACCGTTGTTCAGCCCCTTTTAGCTGTAGAGCAAGAAGCAGCGACTGAGAGGAGTGTACAATTCACATGACTTTTTAGGAACAGTACTCCCAGCTCCATTGCCACTGAGAGTGGTCCTCAGGCCCTTGGGGGCTTGCCACCCCTTCATTTCATTGTGGGGCACTGCGTTTTGCTAGGCACCAGGCCAGCAGGCTCTGCTGGGGGAGATGGTGTGGGCCTCAGTGTAGGCACCTGCAGCATAGCTGCCGGGGGATGGCAGCGCCGGCCGCCCACCCTGACTCCCCGGCCATCCTGCCTACATGCCACGTGTGTTTCCCTTTTGTGCTGGGTGGGTGAGTGACAGTTGGTGGGGGTGGTGGGCGGGACACATGAGGATGTCTAAGTAGCGATTCAAAAAAGGAAACCACTTCAATTTCCTGGCTCTTGCTCAAATCCGAGGTGAGCTCCCCGTGCGGGGGCTTGCTGAAGGTCCCCCTCCCTCCCCAGGAGCCCAGACCTTGTGACAGCACATGCTCTGGAGGACAGGCAGCCTGGGGTGGAGGCCATACCAATAAAGCTCTGGGACTTCTAAGCTGCCCTCGCTGGAGGGTTGGGGGGTGGGGCGGGGCTGGTCTGAGCCCCAGTCATATGTGGGAAGAAGACACCATTAATTTCCAATATCGCACAACTGAGGAAGCAAATTCATGAGCCGAACAAAGATTCCAGGGACCTGTTTAACCTCCATAAGAACAAATCTTGTGCAGCACTGGGAGGAGGAGGCAGCTGTCTTGACATTGTGCTAAGATGAGATGACCGATTCAAGAGGCCCTCAGAGCCTCACAGAGCAACGCTTTGTCATATGTGCAGAAGTGACTAGAAAAGCATCTTTTTTAGGGTTAGTCTGTTACTGGGGGCGTTTTGCGTAGATTTTTTTTTTAATTTCCTGTTAGCACTGTCTCCCAAGCCTTCCTCCCACTCATGTCCCTTTCCAGCGCCCCTTTCCCCTCAGCCCAATGGGATGGCTAGATCCCGCAATGGAAGTTCCCAGAACCTTTGGTAGACTGACAAACTGTGCCTTTCTGCCTGGTTCTGACCTGGCCAGGCGGATGCCAGGAAGCTGGGCAAATATCACGCACCTGTGGGTGGGCGGGTGGGTGGATGGGTGGGTGGGGGGGCCTCAGTCCTCCTGCTCAGGGGCTCCTCGGGATCTTGGTGGTCAGCCCTGCTTCACGTGTGCTGAAGGTTTTCTCACTGGCTTCCCCCAGACTTGCCTTCAGTGTCCTTTAAGACGTGTGTAAGTTATATTTATTTTGTTTTTGTTTGAATTGCACAAAACACTAAGATGAAAGGTTGGGCTGTGCCTCCGAAGCTTCGCCTGCCTTCTGAGGGTCTTTCCTGCACGGCAGGAGAGCCCCCGACTGGCCGTGGCCCGAGATCGATGCTGTTCACCTTTCGATGTATTTAGCTTTGACTTCGCCTATATCCTGCTAACCCTATTTGTACAGGCCCCAGTCCCTTTTCCGGGGGTGTGCACCCCATCAGTGCCTTGTTCTGGACAGGAGGATCCTTTCTGCACTCCCAACAGGCTCTTCTCCACACCCCTCTTCCCTCGGGACTGTTACATCCCCTGCCCAGTTCCTGTCAGTTGACTGTAGACACTCTTCCCTGAATAAAGGCCTTGGAGACCAGCCCTGGCTGTGCGCAATTCTTTTGCCCCCGTCCTCACTGGGGGGCCGGCTGACTAACCTCCAGAGGTGGATGTCAAGGCAGTAGCGTTCTACTCTGAAAGAAAAGCAAAACACTCTTTAAAATGAGTAAAATTATTCCCTTAGGTAATAGCTTGGGGTGTCAATCAATGCCAAAATGTTCTCTTTCCCATGGTGGGCTCTGCTGGGCACAGGTAGCACACCCGTGTCACATGGCCTCCAAGAACAAGGCTTTATGGTCTCCACCAACTAGATGAAGAAACCAAGGATTGGAAAGTCCAAACAACTTGGCCTGGGTAAAGAGTGGGAAAGAGGGATTTGAACCTGGAACTCACTGTATTTGCTGGGGGGGGGGAGTGTCCAGAGGCTGAGAGAAATGGGCCCCAGGTTAGTGATGGCCAATGGGAGGCTATAGCAAGACCCCTGCTGTATCTGAAGGGCCACTGCCCACTGCCATGCGCCACCTTGAGACCTTGCTCCAACTCTGCCGTAAGTGCTGGCAGCAGAGGACCCCAGATGAGGCCTGCGTCCCAGTTACCTGCTCAGCCCAGACCCCAGAAGACTGACGCTGGCTGCTGCACTATGTGAGCTTATAATCCTGAATGCAGTTGGTTCACAGCTCCAAGCCGGCCGAAGAGAAGCCGCATTCCTGAAGGAGCCCACAGGCCCTTCAAGCATGCCACACATTTGACCCTCACGCCTGCCGTTACTCCCTACCATGTGCCCAAGGGCCCTGCACTCCAGGCAGCTGCCCACGGGAGGATGTTCTGGGAGCAGCATCAAGGGAAAGGCTGGGCAGGAAGGTGCCCGATTCTGCCCCTGGGGACAAGTGACCGTGCCGGCCTGACTATCTCCATCAGCACAGGGGCCATGCCTGCTTTGCCAATGAGCATTGCGGGGGCAGCGATAGCGCCACCTACTGTCGAGGCCCTGGAAGCAGCAGGCATGATCTCCAGCTTGGTGTTTCTTCCAAATGAAGTGTGGTCAGAACTTGCCACCCAACGCCAGCAGGCCATCCTGCCCCTAGCCCTTTGACCATTCTCCTTGCATGTCCTTAACAGAGGTCCCCTGTGCCTTGGGGTCTCGGGACTGCCACCCATCCTGCAGGTCTGAGGTGGGAAAAAATTAAAAACAAGGGTACTCGGAGCAGGGACTGCCAATCTTCTCCCATGTAGTGTCCCTGTGACGTGCACAGCAATATTGCAAATACACTAAAGCACAGCCACATCCTGCCTGGGAAGTTCCCAGCTGGTACCTGAGCTTATGAAACCTCGGCCTGTCCCAACCTTTCTCAGTACTGCAAGGGGAGTGAGTGTCCGCCCCTTCCCTCCCCCAAATTGTATGGATGGCTCTGTGCAGTTGCCGACCCACCTGGCCTCTGCCCACTCTTTCCTATCTCTCAACTTGCAGCCTTTTGAGCCAGCGTCCTCTTAGAAATGCAGCCCCCAGGGGCCAGAGAGATGGCTCAGGGGTTAACTTGTCATGCAAGCAGAAGGTCCTAAGTTCGGATCCCAGATCCCACATAAAAAAAAAACAAAACTGCCAGGCAGAAATGGTGGCAGTCTGTACTTGTGGTCCTGGAAGGCAGAACCTGGGAAACTGCAGAGCAAAGTAAAGAGGAGGTAGAAGCAATCCCATACCCCCGTCTGTTGCTGCTTCTGCAATATAGCAGCAGATGCGGTGAACAGTCGCCAGAGTCCGTATGGCTGAAAAACTAAAATGTTTCCCCTCCAACCTTATAGGAAGAGACTGTGAAATCCTGCCAGAGATTGTGACCAGCAGTTCAGACTAGCACAGCATCAGGTGCCATGCGAGGCTACAAGGTGAAGCAGTTTAGGCTCACGAACCTCGTCGGCACCAGGCTATATGTAAAAATACAGGCGTAGAGAGGCCTAGCAACATACCTAAGGTCACATAGCTGGAAGGAGCCCACCCTGGCCTTGAACCAAAGTTCAGGATCTGTCCGAGACTGCATGCCCCTATTCTGAGTGTGTCCTGTAACACCACCCATGCAGGCAGCTTTTGATGACAATTTTGCCGGGGGGTGGGGGGTGGGGGTGGGGGTGTTGAGGGGTGGGGGCTGAGTTGCAGAGCCCAGGGTCAGCCGTCTGGCTGGCTGGCTGGTCCTGCTCTCTTGCAGGCCTTGGGTAGTGGGCTGGGACCCAGTTCCCTGGCCTGAGCCCCTGGGAGTGACCTGTATCCGGGCCACCCATCCTCCTTCCCAGTAGACCGAGTGCTGACCCGAATCTGCTTGCCTTTCACAGCCTGGCTCACGCGCCCTTCCAGGGAAAGGCAGAAAACACATCCCGTCCCCGAGAATGCCAAGAGACAGCGTGTGTCATGTTTCTCGATTTCTTTTTCACTGTGACAGCTGCGGCCCCGCTCCTGGCATTTGGCGTGCCAGGCGCAGGCCCGAGAGCACACGTCTCAGCAGAGAGGGAACAGAAGCGTTCAGGGCTTGCGCGCACCGAGGTTTTATTTAAAAAAGGAACAGCTGGGGCACTTAGCTCATGACAGAGCACTGGTCTGGCAAGCCAGAGCCCTAATTGTGATTCACCTCATCCTGAAAAAAAAAAAAAACAGAACTGCAACCCCCCTACCTGTATCTAGTGACAGTCCTGCGACGTTGGCGGAGCCTTCCTGGAGAAGTGCCCGTCTGAGAAGCTCACTCCAGCTGCTGCCACACACACCACACCGCTGACTTCGCTGACCTTCCTCACAGCCCTGGAGGCCGGAAAAATCCAAGGTCGTGGACCAGCTGAATCTGGTGGCCCATGAGAGCGTCTTCCTGGCTTGCATCAGCCATCTTGCCAAATGTCCCAGATGGTGTTCCTAAGAGGACAGTGCCTGGTGTTGGGGCCTTGTTTAGTGAACCCCCCCCAGTAGATGGATTTGGAGGCTACAGTGTTCAAGCCACAACAGCAAGGGCGTCTTGGGACTAGCAGTGCCCTCATTTCCCACCTTTCTCTGCGATACCTTTCCAAACTTGTGAATGAGTAAAGTAGGAATGAAAGAAGGGGGAGGGGGAAAGGGGGAGAAAGAGCCATCTGAATGTCTGGGCTTCTCTCTGCAGCAGCACATGTTGATTCAAAAATAGTTTCTGCACATTATGGGCGAACAGTATCTGCGACCGTTTTCTGACAGCAGCAGCCCTGCTTGATTTCAATGAGGGTTGAGGAGAAGCCCAATTTTCGTCGTGTTTTCTGAGAACAGGTGCTTGAGTAAATTCAAGCCGGCTGGGAAAGCGCACGGGGCACCACTAGGGATGCTGCCCCCCCTTGTGGTCACGAAGGTGCATTACGAGGAGCCCAGAGGGCAGGGAGGTTGGTGGGGACAGCACTTAATTTACAAAATAGGTCAATCCTTTCTCTTTGACTCTGTTCCCTCAAAGTAACCCGGGGAAGGTATACTGTGTCCCTACCGGCTTAGTTACATTTCTGGTCTGCGTGGAAGCAGGGACCACGGCGAAAAGATGCAGGGAAACGATGCTCAGAGAGGCTGTCATTTGATCAAGGCCACTGCTGTGTGAATGCTTTTCCTGGGGAGACGCCACGACAAACCGCAGTAATGATGACACTGGGGTCTAACTTGACGAACCGACGAGCTTATTTGACTTACTTGAAGAAGGAGGGGTGAGGGCTACTTGCAGCAAGCAGCAAGGATGGTCAAAGACAGCTGCATCACCAGGAAGCCGGCTCCGGCATAAGGTGCAGAGCATCGGCACAGGCCAAGGTGGAAAACAAAGAACTAAAAGGTTGGCGGTTTAGATGCTTGATGGACATGAGATTCGGAGCAACCCCATCTGCAGTCAGTTTCGCCATTAATATTTCTCTTTGTTGGGGCTGGAGGGATGGCTCAGGAGAAGAGGTTTTTGTCCCACAAGTGTGAGGGTGGGAGTTTGGACCTCCACAACCCCTATAAAAGGCGGGCGGGTGTGGGAGCTGCCTCTAATCCCAGTCCTTGGGGGCAAAAGCAGAGGGTCTCCAGAACAAGCTGGCTACGGCCTAACTGACTGGCGAGTCCTGGGTTTAATGGAGAGACCCTGCCGCAATAACAAAAATGAAGAGTAAGCAAAGAAAACCCCCATCGACTTCAGGCCTTTACATGCATATACATGCACCCACACCTACACACAGGTGACTGTGCACGCATGCATGCACAACACACATGTGCAACCCATTTCCATTGTTATATGGCTTTTGTTTGAGATACTTACCTGTGTGAATACAACTATATACATGTAATTTTTAAACTGCCTTGTATTTAGACGTCTGTTCGTTTGAAGAACTCTTGTTCAATCACACGCAAAAGCAAAATTCAACCAAGTGTCTGGAAGAAAAACCAACTTTAACTAGAATGTCTCTGTGTCCTACATTACCTTAAATCTCCATGTTTTCAACAAAATAGGGTAAAAGAAAAGGAAGAGAATGTGCCGCAAGAGGGACCAGACATTGGAAAATTAAATGTTCGTTTGCTCATGGCTAGATAGCCTACCCCTAAAGTCTGCAGGAATCTCACAACAAAGCAAATAAACTTTGCGTCCTCTGTTAAGCGGCATTCCTTAAGCTGAATTCACAGCAGCTCATGTAAAGCCGATGGCCACGTGGAACAGAGCCCTTGGGGGCTCACAACACGCAGACAGCAAAGCCTGTTAGAGGAAATGCTTCCAGATGTGTCCACTGAAATCCACACACTTGGAAATGCTTGTCAAGCCAGAAACTGCTACCGCCCTTTTCCTAAGGCTCGCTTTCGATCGAAATCAATGCTGTTCTCTTTCTGGCTGGCTTCCTTGGGTCCAAATAAAATTCTTTGAGCCCCCCCCCCCAAACCTGTAGACATGTGTTTAATTGCAGGAGTAAATAATCAGTATTGCAAAAGGGCAGGAATCCAGGGAAAACAAATTCCACTTTCTACATCAGGTACAGAGGCCTCTTTGCATAAAATGTTTTCCATTTTAAGACAAGGTAGGAGGGGCAATAAGCAGGTGCGGTTCGTGTGTATCAGCAGCCAGCTGCCTTCAATTCCACCTGTTACTCAAGTCTGCCTGTCTCAGGACTGTGAGTAGCAGGAAGAAAAGAAACGTGTTGCAGAAATTGGTGCTAGGGGAGGGGGATTGTGTCTGGGACACTCCGCTCTTTCTGTTAAAAGACATGAACTCCAAATCCTTTTTCGTAGAGAATTTGATTAGAATGGCCAGTGGGCTGCTGGCTGAAGGGCAGGGATCCCACAGAACTCCCCAAGACCTGACCTTTCTGTCCTGCGCACTCATTTCTTGAGGGCTCAGACAAGAGGCTCCCTCTGAAGGACCCTCACTACCAGTCAGTGGCTCCAGAGTGCCCAAGATGCCTCTGTGTGAGAAGAAGATGTAGTGCGGGTCTGTGATGACACACACCTGGGGCAGGTCTGTGTTAGCTGTTGGATTGATGAAGGCAGTGTGTGTGTGTGCAGACTAAGAACTCCAGTTTGAATTTGTTCCCCTAAGGATCATAGGCTGAAGGCTTGGTCCCCAACCTGTGCTACTATTGGGATGTAGCAGAATCTTCAGGAGGTAGGCCTCGTGGGACATCACTGGAGGTATGCCTTTGGAGTGAGGCGGTTGTTACCTTTACCCTTCTTTCTTTCTCTTGCACCCCTCTCTTGGGACGAGCAGCCACTTGCTCACACCACGACAAGCTGGCCCGACACAGGCCCGAGAGCAACGTGGCTAGATGCCTAGGGCCGGAAACCAGGAGTCAAAATAAATCTTTCCTACTTGCGAGCTGGTTTAGCCGAGGTGTTTGTCACAGTGCGTACCTGGTGTATCCTGGTCAGGCACAGGATGGAAGCTCCTACCTGGTGCCCCTTGCCCTTATTGAAGGAACAAGGGACACAAGGGAGGAGGGAGGAGGAGGAAGAGAAGACAAGGCAGGCGGAAGAAAACATGAAGGGAAGGTGGGAGAAATGAAGGAAGAAGACGCTTGTGCAGCTGAACCGTGGCTGGGCAAGGTTAGCGGCGGCTTGGTGAGGGGCTGAGACACTCATTCTCCTTTCCTCTGTCCTTCCTGCCTGTGTAACATGTTGGCATCTCGTGGCTTCAGGCTTACAAACCAAGGCCTGCATGTCAAAGAGGGAAACTGCTTCCCTCTAAGCTCAGGTAGCGAGACCCCGGGGAAGCTTGCGAACTCTCCAGGAAAGCTCCCGCATTGGACCTGGCTGGGGCTGGAGACACATTCAGGCTCAGTGGCGGGTGACTTCTGGAATTGGCTTCGTGCCATGGCCACATGGGCTGAATGCAGCAGGAGCTGGCCGCTAGAAAGGGAAAATAGCAAGAAGTATTGGTCTTGTCACACCAGGGAATCTGGCTCCTAACCTGGGCCCTGGGGAGCCAGGTAGGATCTGGGAGTGGGCGGTGAGGAAGGCTGTGTCCATGGAGAGAAGGGTGGACACAGACCGTGGGGCACCGTGGTGTTGGAGACAGCAGACTCAGCGCCCCGGGGCTGAGTTCTCTGTGGTAAGCTCTGTACCCCTTTGTACCCCTCTGTCGCAGCCTTCCCTGAGCATCCTGGATGTGCGTCCAGCCTTCTCAGAAGCCAGCAACAGAGGTAGCTCCCCCTCTCCTGACCTGGAACCTCAGAGGCGCAGGATGGCCCCTAGAGGGGGCTTAACTTCCACCACCCCAAAGGAGTCCCTCCGCCTCCCAGAATTCTGTTTCCAAGCATTGCTATTTTTGATGAGAATATAAATACCCACCCCCGCCCGGGAAACAACTGCAGGCTTCTGCTGAGCACAGCCTTCTTGCTACTTCTCCCCGGATCAGGAGCTTGGGGGGTGGGGATGGGGGCTCATACTCAGTGGTCAGTGAGGGGAGGAGGTCCTAACTCAAGGGGCTCATGATGCAGTAGGGCTGCTGTTCAGGGGCCAGGCTTACCCCATGAGGTTCCGTGACCCAGCAGAGCTCACAGACATGGGGGGGAGGGGGCGTCGTGTACCAGGGTTGGCCCATCTGGCTGACCTGCCTGGATGTTGGTGGTGGTGGTGTTGCTTTGACACTGCCCTTCTGTGTGAGGCTCGTTCATTGGCTCTGGCCTCTGTAACGAAGAATTGCCAGCTCAGGTCAAGCGACGGGACCCTCGCAATGCTGGAGGCTGAAGGCCAAGGCAAGGTCCCCTTGGGTATACTCTCCTCAGCTTGCCAATGGCCGTGTGACCTCATGTGGCCCTTCCCTCCACGTGCGTCTGTGTCCTGCTCTTCTTAGGACACCTGCCTATCTGGGAATTGGGCCCCCCTAATGACCTTATTACTGCTTTAAAGATCCCATCTATTAGGCTGGGGAGATGGCTCAGGGTGTTGAAGCCTTTGCCTTGAGAGCAAAAGGACCTGAGTTCAGGTTCCACGTAAAAAGACAGGGAGGATATGGAGATGGGCTGTAAGTCTGGAAAACCCCAGAGCCATAAGTAGGTAGAACAATCCAGGATGATTCGCGAAGCCACCCTCGGGTCTCCACAGGCACAAACACTCAAGTACCTTCTTGTACACACACACACACACACACACACACACACACACACACACACATCCTGTCTCTAGACACAGTCACATCAGGGATGCTGGGGTCTAAGGGATCTGCCATGTGGATTGGAGGAGAGGGCATGCTTCATCTCATGACGTCACAGTGACCTGCTGCTGGCCACAAGTTTCCTATTCCAGAACTTTATGGGCGACTGCAGTTGGCTGGCGTTGGAAAACACACAGGCCAAAGGGAGGAGCCGTATCTGCCATGCCCAGGGGGACAAGTTCTAGTGCTTTCTGGGCCCCGTAGTCTCCTCATCTGCGACTGTGGCAAGCTCACCATGGCCTTGATTCAGCGTCGCTGTGAAGAGCACACAGCCTGGCCATCCCCCTTCAACTCCCCCTCCATCAGCGGAGATGGAGAAGTGAGTGAGAGAGCTACACCTTAAAGGGGTGGGATATGCCTACACCCCCAGCCATGCGCGGGCTAGGTAGAGAGTCTAGCTCCCCCTCACCCCACTCCCACCTCAAACACACACCCGCCTCCTGTCCTAGATCCTAAGCTTGGGGGAACATCGCGCCCACCCACACGGCACAGGCAATGAGGCTGCTTTCTACCCTCGCCTTCACCCTGTAATTCTCACTCGATCTGCCCAGACAGAGACACAGGTGGCATCCAGAGGGAAAGACCACCCCAGCCACCCTCACAAGGAGGCTAACAAGCTCTGCCCCCACTTCTGGATCTCCTTGTCAGCAGGTCTGAGACGACGTCTTCCAAGAAAGGTAGGATAGAAAAGACCCCCGCCTAAGGTCCCTGGATCGTGAGGGGCTGGGTGTCAGGAGTGGAGCTGGAAATCAAGGTTGTGGTTATGTCATCGGGATGCAGCTGTGTTGGGATAAGCTGCTTCACTTCTCTGAGCCTGTGTCTAGAGACAGCACTGAGTAGACACTCGCAACTCTCCCCGAAAGTTTGCACAGATAGAACAGCATTTGTGAACATTCCAGTACTTGCTGGACCCTGCTAACAGCTGCCCCTTGGAGAATCTCTTGAAGGAGGGAGGTGTTTGGCAGGCCACACTGCAGGACAGGAGTGACAGAGGTGGTTATGCTGTGATTGGTAGTTACTATTTCCACCCCAGTTTGAGATGAGTATAAACTTGTTCCTGGCACAGTTTATACGAATTGAATCCTGGGTCCCTTGCTGTCTCAATGACTCTAACTGGGGCCTCTACTGGCATTTGTGACCCAGAGATATCTGTCCTGGTCCTTTGGGTTTAGTGGCCCAACAAGCGTTCAGTGTTGGCTCTGGGTCCCCTCGGCCCACCACCTGAACCCCTGCTTCAAGTCTGGAATCTGTTCTTTCTCTATGGCCAAGGGCTAAGCGTTAAAAAAAAAATATCATCGCCCATCCACAAACCCACCCATCTCTTGTCCCCAGGGAACCCCTCCCCCAGGGGGTCTCTCTTGTCACTGTGGCTAGCCACAAGCCAGCATCATCAGCCTGTGTCTAAGGATACAGGGAACTTGAAGGGATAGATGCTTTCCATTTGTCATAGTCTCCTATTTGAAAATTCAAGGGCAGGCACCTATCTACAGTCCTCTGCAAGAGAGGGATACTGCTTGAATGGACCCAAGTTGCCTTGCTTGACAGCAAGAGGTTTGGCCCAGGAGAGAAGACCTGGACTACTTGAGGGGTTTCCGCCTTCATGTGGCAGGGCTGGGGGCTGGTGCTCCATTGTGATAGTTAAGCCTGGGTGTCAACTTGACACATCCGGTATTAACTAAGATGGGCTAAGACCACCATTGGAAAGGATCAACCGAGACCACTTGATAGGATTACACCCGCCTTAGATCCTATCAGGACCTCCAAAGCTCTCATAGGATCCTCCCAGAACTGCATCATATAAAGAGGAGCCACCAAAGAGAACAGATGCCTTCTTGCAGCTGTGCTAGGAATCGTTCTTCCTTCCGGCTGCCCGGTTTCTTCAACCTTCTAGCCTTCGACTAGATTAAGACTCTAGGAGTTCTCCAGCCTTCAGTCATCACCCACTTGACTAC
Organism: Typhlomys cinereus; assembly: GCA_023101885.1. Lineage (NCBI taxonomy): Eukaryota > Metazoa > Chordata > Mammalia > Rodentia > Platacanthomyidae > Typhlomys > Typhlomys cinereus. Next base: position 2,180,619 of record JALPQD010000112.1, on the reverse strand, counting down.
TGATCTGAGCAGCTAGCTATTGGCAGCCATCTTTGGAACTACCTGGGCTACTGGCAGCCATAGCTGGACTACCTTGGCCTTATCTGTAAGCCAACTCGATAAATTTCATATATATATATATATATATATATGTATATATATATATATATATATATACATATATATATATTCTGTGAATTCTGTGACTCTAGAGAACCCTAACTAATACATCCATTTATCACACCCTAAATCTTCCAAAGAATGCACTGGACTGGACCACCCAGTTGATCTGAGCACACCGAGTATTTGGAGGATGTGAACAGTTGAGAAAAGTCCTTGGATGCTGGGTCTTGCCGTCTCTTAGCATCGACCCCAAATCAGCCCTGAGCAGAGCTGCCTTTCTGGCATGGCGATGGAGCCTGGCGTCTCTACAACCGTGTGCTTCGAAGCCGACCCGTTCCCCTAAGAAGTAGCAGCATGGATGGAAAAGCTGCTGAGTGGAATCTCCCTGGGGAACAGCCTGGGATGGCAGGTTCCCAAGGTCCTAATCCTAGTTCACTCTTGGATCGGAGGCACCTGGGGGATTAGCGAACCTCCGGGTATGTGTCTGAGTTTGGATTCAGATTATATCCCGAGGACTCTGACCTAATTCATGATTTGATCCATCGATAGATTCAAAAGGTAATAGACTACTGGAAGGTGGTGGGACTGTGGAAGGTGGGATCTGATGGAGGAATGTACCGCCACTCAAGATATGTCCTTGGGGAAACCTTGCCCTGGTCCCTTCCTGTTACCGCTCTGTGCTGCTTCCTGTCCTGCAGGATGTGAGCAGCTCTGCCCCACCCACCCTGCCATGATGGATTAAACCCTTTCTCCTTTGACTTAATTGTGTTGGACATTTTGTCACAGTCATGAGAAAACTGACACATGCTGCTCTGAGGGAACGAGGGGAGGCCCAGCCTCCCCGTCCCCCTCCCCCGCACGTGAGGAGCCCAGCGATCGCCCGGAACCCAGCGCCAACCACACCGCTGTAGACACTCTGTGTCCTCCAACTGACTGCTTCTGGAACGATCCCAGCAGATGGTCTGTTTTGTCAACCCCGCCCTAATGTTCACGCAGCGCTCTTTCGCTAACGTGATTACATTCCACAGAGACAGTTTCTGCCTTGTCCAGAGCTTTCTGGATTCTGCTATGTTCATCTGTAAGGTATTGATTTCCCTTCATCTGCAAATGAAGGGTCTCTAGCTATCTGTTAATGAAGGTGCTGGCTGGGCTGCGGACAGCATCCGTCAACCCCTTGTGATGGCCGACAGCCCGCTGTTGGTTTTGACCCCTTGTGCTCAGATGTTCTCTGATGGAGAAGATGCCCATCATATTATCAAGCATACATTTCTCTCACCGGCTAGGCCAGCAATCAAGAAAGCAAAGAGGTACCGCTGTGCACTGTCTAGGTCCTGATGTCTCTCTCGGAGCACACATGCTTGGCTGCAAAGGAACCCAGTTGACACCCAAGATACAGAGGTCTGGGGAGCATCTTGGACCAGCCCGCAGGAGAGGGGGGGACATGCATCCAAGTCTGTGCGCAGACAAGGCGGCCTTCAGAATGGAGAGACCAGCAGCCATGATGGCAGGAAGAATGGGAGGAGAGGGCATTGAGGGCAATCGGATATTTATATGATTACAGAGTTGGGTAATGCAGGGTTTTGAGAAGCCACCAGAAAGGTCACATGAATGTTTATTACATAGAAAAGAGGAAAAGGATGGAAAAAATTCCCACACAGTTTTTCCAAGGATTAAAAAAAAAGAGAGGGAGATAATACAAACTGGAATGCCAAGGAGATGCCATGCTTTGTTTTGCATGTTTATAACGCATACACATGTGTATATACATATATGTACATGGAGATATATACACAGGCTTTGTGGTCATACATGATATTCATCACATATACAGTGGTGCCACTGAGGGAAGGGGCTTAAAGCTGGCAGAAGGCTGGAAAAGTGGGAGCCCTACTGTGTTCCTACTGGATGCTGCAGAGCCCTACTGTGCTCCTACTAGACGCCGTGGAGCCCTGCGCTAGGATCAGAAGATGCTGGGGAAAATCAGTTTCAGCTGGCCCCAGGCTGCACAGTTTAAATCAGAGCAAGTCTAGAATCTGCCCCCTTTAAACCCCCCACCTCCAGAGTCCTGGGATTTGAAGTTTTCTTCCAAGCAAAGTTCCAGTCTTTGGAATGGGCTAGGCTGGGAGGGATGGGATCTTTTGTGGGTAGAAGTGAGACAAGACAGCCTTGAAAATGGTCAGAGAACATGAAAATGTCCAGCAGTTAACAGAAAAGAGACACAAACAAAGCCAACTACAAGCACCAAAACACTAATGTTCAAAATGCAAGCATGTGTTCATACGTAAATTTCACAGACACGTACAGCTAGCATCTTTGTGTATGTGTTGTTTACAATAAAATGGGACCCTGCACCCCCGGAATGGGGCCTGTGAAAAGGTCCCGCCACAGTTCTACAGGGGTCCACAGGAGCCTGTCGGGGATCCCATTGCTACCTGATCAAACCTCCTCCCTCCTCCCTCCCACCTTTGCTGGCTGCTGAGTTGGGGTGGGCTGTGCAGGAACCCAATGAGGTTTCAGAAGAGAGGACTAGACAGCGCAGAGAAACCTCAGGAAAAGGTCACCGTCTCCTTTGGGAGCAGGCCCACCTTGGCCCTCCCATACTCAGACTGCTCTCAGCTGGGATGGGTGGGGTGGACTCCAGGAGGAAGCTAACCCACAGCCCAGGGGTCCTGGTCTCCTGCCATGGTGGATTCAGGGGGTTTTGACTTTGGCAGGAATGGCAAGAAGATGGCTGCCTGAACCTACTTCATTACTAGAGGTTTAAGCTGAGGCCAAGGCAGCTGGAGAGACAGAAATGGTCTGGCTGATATACTGCGTCAGCCACCTGGGATAGGAAGTGCGCTCAGGGACCCTCTCTGGTGGGGCTCACCCTAATCCTAGTATGTCATGGGATTTTAGGCTGTGCCTGCTCTGAGAGCAAGCACTTCCCTACCTCTGGGCCCCACAGACATTCAGCAGCTCTAAGAAGCAGGAAGAAAGCCCAGGAAAAAACACAGACCCTCGGCCGTTCATCTACCTGCTCAGCTGACTTAACACAACGTTACTGTTTTCAAAAGACCAGCTGTGCTAGCGAACTCTGTCACAGCTTCATCCCCTACAACCTGAGATGGAGCAGCTGGTCCTTCAACAAGGTCCTTCCCTCCATGTTGTTGGTGGAGGTTGGGGGCTGCAGGAATGTGGGGTCAGGCGTGTTTTACCACCGTGTAGGACCTGGTCACATTAGCACCCACGGATTACTTGCTAACTGCAGAAAGCCAAAGTAGGTGGATCCCCAGGTCTGCAGATGGCTCCTGAACGTCCTCCTTCCACTAGGGGATTGTGGGGGGATCCTGGGTTGCCTCAGCCTCAAGTGCGCTTCTACCCTAGGGTAGGAGTTACAGTGGCTGCAAACTGCTCGTTAGCTCACGCCTCCCAAACCAAGATCAGATCTCTGGGGAACTGGCAGGGATGGCGGCTTCCAAGATGCCCTTCTAATCCCTCTGATAGAGCCTGCACGTGATCAGAAGGCACGAGACCGATCTGTCCAGTCTCCACTACCCAGCGTCTCCCAGTGTCCATAGCCTCCACTTGCCTAGCGCCTTCACTGACCTGAGCCTCTGCTGCCTAGAGTCTTTGCCTGCCCAGAGCCTCCACACCAACACAGTACCTACGTCTCCATCCCACTTTCCCAAGCAGTTTGTGCCGGCCCAGCAGGGAGACAGAGGGTCAGCCATTAGCCGACTTGGAGCAGTCTGTGCTTTGCATTTTATGGGGAAGAGGCCATATCATTCCGCCTCACCTACTCTCAGCCCCACTAGGGTGCTGGCCTTAAGCCCAATGTTTGGGATGTGTGGATGGCTTTTCTATTGCACAGTTTGGCCCCTTTCTGTCAGATATGTGACCACGATTCTGTGTGGTCATTTAGCAGAAGCCGCTAGCCCCTCCCTGCATCTTACATGAGGCGATTCACCGTGCACCTTCTCGGAGACTCCAATCTTCGTGTGAGAGCTTAACAGTGGTCTCTCCATAGGCCGCTTAGTAGGACAGTGAGAGATGATCGGGTCTCTTGCTGAGGATGCCCAAGGGTCTGGGGCAACAGAAAGAAGGAAAACACCACGCCCATGTTCCTTCCTTCTCTCCCTGAAGGAGTAGCCAGAGACTGGATCCTAGGCCACGGTGGTCCTTTGTCAGTTTGAAACTAAGAGGGAGGGATGCCATCTTGTCTCCAGCTGCTCCTGCAGCTCTGGCCATGATAGCCCGGGATCCCCAGAATCTCCCCGGGACGCCAGGCCCATGTCCAGGCTGTGGGTCGCCATTAAGTCCTGGCAGCATGTCACTCACTGGATGTTCTCTGTGTGCCTGTGATTCCTGCCCCCAAACATCCGCGACCAGGGAATGCAATGCCGGGTTCCCTCCATGAGAGGCCGGGTGGGACAGCAGCCCTGTGCTGTGCCACCCAGGCCAAGCCCCTGTCTGTTACCAAAGGGTCATGTCTCTGCCAAGTACTTGCTGGGCTGAGGGCCCTGCTTTCTGGCCAGCTGGTATTCAGTAAATGAATTCTGGCTACTTAGTGATCCAGATGACCAATTTGAACCATGTAGACTGGACCAGCTGCGACCCTTGTCTGACAATTCCTGTTCTGGATTGGCAGCAACCCTCAGACTCACTGTTAGAAGAAAAGTGTGGGGGGGGGGGAATGAGGAGGCTCCTGGCTCGGCCCTGCATCAGTCACCTGGAGTAAGAAGGTACCGAAGAGGCAGCCTCCCAAGTTCACAAACCCCTGTATTAAGCCATCCCACATAGGGATGCGTGGTGACACCTGCCACTCAGAAAAGTCCCACCCACATCTCGCCCGTGTCACTAAACAAGAAACACACTTGCTGTCTGCTTTCAACTCCTCCAACAACCACCCCCAGTCCAAGCCAGGAAAAAATAGGCTGCTCCCTTGCTGAGGAAGTGGGGGGCTGAAGGGCTGGGGGCTGGCCGTATGGGAGGGTGCGGAGACCCATTATTTCCCTGCACTGGGGCAAGGTCAGGCGGTTCTGGGTGACTCCACTCCCTGATGTGACTTCTTCAGGAGCAACAGTCTTTCAGGCGACAGCTTTACGGACAAGACCAAGTCTGACTGCACACACGAGACGCAGGCTGAAATAGACAGAAGCAACACAAGCCGAAGCTGGGTTTGCAAAGAAGGAAACTCAGAAGACAAAGACCCAGCCAGGGGTTCAAAAGGGATAGCCATGGAAGAAACTAATGGGTGGGCAGCACATGGGACCAACCAGCAGCAGAGAGCCCTGTCTGGGATCCCCATCAGTTTGGGGAAGTCCTGAGGACTGCTCCCAAGGATATAATTAAGAAGCCTGATAAAGGGCTTCAATCCACTTTCAATTCAACATATACTACTTCTCAGAAGCCTCCCCCAGGAATGTAGAAAGCAAGCATCTCCCCTCATCCCCCTTCTGGTCAAACTGTGAAAGAGCCTCTGGTAGCTATAGACCCAAAGGTGGCTCGAGGGCAGTGCAGCTGGGGGGGAGGGGGGAGGTAAGGACTATCCCACCCATTACGGCTTCCTCCGTTAGAATGCAAAGAAGGAAGAAGAGATATGCAAACGTCCAGGCTATCCCTGCGATTCTGGATCTCCTTAACCCTCCACTGGGGATCTGACCATGTACCAGACACTCTTGGGGGGGGGGTGCTTAAAGGGGTCACGACAGCAACTTCAGGCTCCAGTGCACCTGCTGGCAGCGCTCGATCGAGGTTTCCCCCCAAGACTTCCTCAGGAACTAGAGCTGACCCGAACAGGCAGGACTATTTATAGTTCATTGATCCCAACACATCATGACCATTCACACATTTCTCTAGAAATATCCACGTGCTAGATGATGGGTGGGAAGTCCCAGACGCCTCTGAGGTGTTAGCCATGACTGGATCGATGCAACTTCCTTAAACCAAAAATGTCTGGATTCAGAAATGTGTGGCTTTCAGAAAAAGAAGCGCAGGGGAGGGTGTGGGGGGGACACAGAAACGGTAATTAGCCTGGTGAGAAAGGCTCTGCTTGCCTGTGGCCATCACATCTTAGCCTGGTAATTTTCTTATAAACATCTGGAGTTCCACCAGTTTCACCTCGTCCTTCACTGCCACGAGGAAGCTGGGTGTGGTCACACACCTCTGGGGACTGGGGCCTTTTCCACTCTGCACTTTCACCCAGCCCACGGGGTCACCCCACCCTGCTTCTTTTGCCCTCAGGAGATCACAAAGCAGACGCAGGGCACTGCATTACTGAGTGGGAGACAGGGACCCAGAGGAAGTATCCCCCCATAGTCTGCCCCCCGAGTGAGCCTCTGACCACCCATATGAGGCCCGCGGAAGCCCAGCCTGGCAGGTCCGGATGTCTATGCGGTGGACCGTAGGAGCTGCAGGCAGAGGTGAGCCTGCCTGGCATCTCTGGGACTCCGTCAACATCGCGCCTCCAGCCCAGTTCCGATGCTCTGAAGCTCAGGGCTTGTTTCCCCCGTGTTTGGAGGAGGGGCTGGCCTCAGAGGTTGCTGAGAACCGCAGGTGTGTTTTCAAAATAAATACTTAAAAAAAATGCCCCTCTTCCACCCCAATCTGAGAAATGGCAGAAGAGAACACGTGAAGGTCTTTGTTCACGGAGCCCACTGGAACGGCCCTCAAAGGACCCTGGACTCCCCGGCGGTCTGAAGTCTCACAGCTGCTGTGGGATGCCCTGTTCCTTGTACCCTGTGAAGAAGGAGCGGGAGAGATGGTTAGACGCCGGCTTCCTTGAGGGTTTGTCCAAAGTTCCCCCAGACAGGAAGATACTCGTGAGGATTTGGTCATTCCATGAACAGCAAAGAGCAGTTTCCAAGCAAGGCTGCACAGGAGGAAGAAAGGAAAGAACGAGAGAGGAAGGGAGGGAGACAGAGAAGAAGGAGGGAAAAGAGGAAGGAAGGACGGAGGGAGGGAAGAAGGGAGGGAATAAGGGAAGGAGGGAAGGAAGGAAGGAGAGAGGGAGGTAAGGAGGGAGGGAATAAGGGAAGGAGGGAGGGAGGGAAAGAGGGAGAGAGAGAAGGAGGGAGGGAATAAGGGAAGGAGGGAGGGAGAGAAGGAGGAACCTACAGAAGGCAGTGGTATATATAAGTATAATAATTATCTGCACACCAACCAGGGATCATGTCATTGAACTGATTATTTTAAATTGCTGTTGACAGAATCCACTCCAACTAAGCAAAATAACAGAGCATTACTTCATACTGGAACTTTCCAATTTATTGACATTTTTCTTGATTAAATCACGTTTTTTATAAATGATTACATGGATCTTTGTTTTGCAAGTTCTAATTCTAAATGTTTATGGAGTTTACCACCTCTGTACTCATGCTGGAGCATAAATACACGTGTTTAATCGTCATCTATTGTTTGCTTATTTGTAACATGCATATACATGTTCTACCACGTTAGGGCATGTTAAACCTTCAAAACATGGCTATTCGTGGGACTTTTTTTTTTTTCAGTCCAATGCTGAAGACAAAGTCCAAGTCCCTGTATATGCTATGCCAATGCTCTACCTCAGGTCACATCCCCAGCCCCTCCTCTTGGGGACAGTTGGACCACTGGTGAAGTTCAGGACTTCTGGTCTGTTCAGGTGAGATCACACAGCTGAGCTAACGGGTCCGGATGTCCTAACCTGTCATCCTGTGGCCAGTTACCTTGACCTGAGCTCCAGGGCCTTCACTGGGTCTCGCTCCATGTAGCAAGTTACCTGTCACGCTTGGGTGCCGACAATGCAACGCTGGGACATAGGGGCAATAGAGGAGACCTAAGCGGCCACAAGTAGCCAACACTGGCCCGGATGCTTGGAACTCACGAGAGGCACTATTCTGCTCCCCACCCCACCCCCCCAAAAAAAGCTAAACTAAAAATATAAACCCATTAACCAGGTGGAAGGGTGAGGTGTCTGTGCAGAGGGGAGGGTGCGTACCCCAAAGACTCACCTTGGGAAACTGCAGCAGAGACACGAGGCAGCCGCAGAAGGAAGAGAGAGAAAGAAACAGTCTGAAAACAGAAGTCAAGGCATGCTGGGAATGTAAACGAGGGAGAGACATGCCGACCCCACAAGACGGAACAGGGCATCCGCAAAAGCAGGTCCGCAGCCGAGGGTGCCCAGTGTTCATGGCAAACAGTCACTGGGGCCAGCAGCCAGTCCCATCTGTTGGTGGTGCCACACGACTCTGCCCCTGTCTGTTTCCTGCTTCAACCAAACCCAGGCCCCTGCTCAGCTCCTGCCTTCATTCCTCCCACCCCAGCCCACGCTTCTCAAGATGCATTCTGGACGACCCCGAGAAGGTATGACTGACTGAAGATGCTGCAGTGACCCGCCGTGGTGCCATTCCTGCTCTGCTTGGGCCATCTCCCTTCTACGGTCAGGACCAACATCTATAACGTCTAATGCTTTGGGCAAGACCCAGACCTAAGGATGGCAGAAATCCCGGATCAGTTGGTAGTGACTCCTGAAGCCCTCTGCTGGAAAGATGCTATGACTGATTAGTAATGTCTGCCATGGTGGAAAGAGTAGCCAAGGCAAGCTGCAGAGCAGGTACTGACCCGTGAGCGTGATGGGCTACTTATTATTGGTCCAGACAGAGCAGAAGGCTTGTAAGTCTTCCACTTTAGCTTCGATGCTCATCCAAGTTTCTGATTCTTTTCCGGAGTTATTATTTGATGCTGTGTTTGCTGTGGTACCCCAGAGATGCTATGTGAAAACTAGCTGTATTGCCACAACAGTGATACCAGAAGGAAACAGCCCTTTACCCAGCTGACCCTGGGACAGAGTTCATTTCAATTGCTCCTTTCTAAGATCAGCCCATGCATGTTCATGAGCAACATGCATTCATCTTTTAAGGGTGAGTGGGTGTCATTTTTGGAAAAAGTGCAAAGGCGCTGGCCGCTGAGATGGCTGAGTGGGTCTGGCAGCCATGCAGGTGAATGAGAGGCGGGGACTAGTTTTCTTCTCTAGCCTCCAAACACGTGGTGGAAAGTTTGATGCAAAGACAGCATCCCAGTCAAGCTGAGACATCCAAGAAACTGATTGACTGGAGAAGAAGGGAGGGTGGGCTGGGGCTAAAGTCTCCGTCATCTGTATTCTACAGCCCTGACACCAGCCCAAGGAATTCTGGGTAAGTCAGCAACCTGAGGGACTAGAAGGGAGGAAGGGCATGAAAACCCATCTAGCTTCTCGGGGTCTCTGTTATCTCATGCAGGGCTGATAAGAGGGGCTTTTCATTGCTAAGGTCTGAACCCCTTAGTTCCTGGGAATGAAGAAGAAACGATGACAAATACAGATGATCCCTGACTTTTGATGGTTCAACTCATAAAAATCTCAAGGTCATGATGAGTTTAATGGGGTGGTGGGTGCATTTTGATGTGGTAGTTTTGATGGATTTATTAGGATGTAATCCCACAGTCAGTCAAGCAACATCTGGAAACCAGGAAACAAGATCAGACTTGGTCTTAACTTGGTCGCAGGTAGTCATCACTGCTGGGGTCTGCATGTCTCCTCAAGCCCAGGCATAAAGGCTTGGTCCCCAGTAGACCAATCGAAAGTCTTTAGCTCACTCAGGGTGCCCCCCTGAAGGGGGTCTTAAGACCCCAGGTTTCTTCATCTCTTTCCTTCCCTCCGAGCCATGAAGTGAGCAGGGGCTTTGTTCTGCCACAGGTTCCCGCCATGACGTGCTGCCCAGTCATAGGCTCAGGGCACCAGGACCAACTAGCCATAGACAGGACCCTCTAGAACCAGTAGAACTCTTCTTTTGAGAAGTCAATTTATCCTAGGTTTTTGTTCAGGTAACAGAAAGCTGGTTAGCAACTTTTACTCAAGTTCTAACACCGAGCCAGGTATCTGGTTTGCTGTGTAGGAAAGGCACTTCGACTGTGGACGAGGTAGGCTTTCTAGATCACCTCCCAGGCGATGTCCCTGGAGACATCCCACAGGTCCCTAGGGAAGTGACCCAGTGGTCCCTGGGAAATCTCCACACAGCTATGTGTACTGTGAATCCCACCTACATGTTTTCTGGTAATGTAACTGATTCATCATCGACTCTGTCCTTGGCATTGTGTATGCCTGAGCTCCTTCATAAGACTCCCCTCCCCCACCTCCTCAACTCAGGTTAAGATAGCTCTGGATCATTCTAGATCATTCCAGATCATTCTTTGACTTCCAAATTCTAGCTTCTTCCTGCCCTGGGGTCCTTACCTAGCACAATTTATTTCTATTGGCAATTCCAGCTATGAACTTAGTGAGGAGCAGCAAGTGGGAGTGAATATGAAGGGCAAAATGCCCGAGGAGACGTGACCCCAATTAGTTGAGGTCCACTGCTCAACTCTATAGGAATAGGGTTGATGATATAAAAGAACAGGCAGCTGTTCAAGACAGATGATGTCTGACTTAAAATACTGCCAGGCTATTCTTAAAACAATAATTTGTCTTTAATCAAGTTGGTTTTGTAATTTAATACCCTTCCACAAAACAATGCTGAGCCTAAATCGAGTTTGCTCTAATGGTGTGAGTCATTAAACATCTTCACTGACAGTGAGGCCTAGTCAGGCTTTGGCATAGTTTAACCAACAAGGAATCATGCAAATCTAAGTGTAAAAGAGCCGCAAGGCTTCTCATGTGGCAAGTAGCCTTGTCCTTCTTTGTGGACACTAGCCGAGGGCCGGATACTGACTTCACCTGGTCCACGTGAGCATGTTCAGCCTCACAGGGGAAGCTGCTGCCTTGACAAACGCAAGGCTGGTATCTTAACTAGAGGGGGCCCTTGCAGCCCTCTGTGCCAGGCGTGGTAGGGAAAGGCTCCGGGGCAGGTGGCCGTGGCACTAGGGCAGAAAACACGGGTCCCCTTGGGAGTCGTGTCTGAGGTCACAGGTGTCTCTGGGGCTGAGCAAGCCTCCTGTTCCTCCCTGGCCCGTCCTGCCCACCCCGCCCGCCACGCCCCACCCTGCCCCACCACCATCTACTCACTGGCCAGGATGACCATGTCCATGCCCCAGAAGATGCTCATGATCCAGCCCACCATGACGATGGCCGTGAGCACCTGGATGAGGGCCGCGGCGATGTTCAGCCAGAAGACGCAGCACACGTGCCTGTCCGGGAGATCCGTGCGGGCCCCGCACAGCACGGTGAAGGCCGAGACGAACGTTCCTGCGAGAAGCCAGAGGTGACCGCTTCAGAGGGGGCCCACTGCTGGCACAACCCTGCTACCCAAGGGACAGACAGCGGAGTGGGGAGGCCATCTCCCCTGAAGGCAGCCCATCACTCAGGTGGGGTGTGGCCCGGGGCTGCTGGGGCTCAGCAGCATGCCTGCAGCTTTGGGGGCGGGGGATGAAGATGTCACTTGGCAAGCAGTCAGGACCACAAAGGGCCACCTGCAAGGACAGCTGGTGGCAGCTGGAAAGGCTTTGCTGCATAGGCCAAAGACTCCCAGGGAGGATGTAAAGTTTAATGGTAGCAACTGTCGCAGAAGTTAGCGACAGAGGTGGGTGGCCAGGAAGTACTCACACACTCTCTCTCTCTCTCTCTCTCTCTCTCTCTCTCTCTCTCACACACACACACACACACACACACACACACACGTGCTAATCACTAGGAGGTGAGACTAGATCCGCAGGGAACCTGCAGAGTGGAGGTGGAGGAATGCAGTCAGGGTGGTTCCCTGAAAACATCCCTACAGTCCCTTTAGTGCTCAGAACTGCAGGGGAGAGCCAGGAAGGGGGGGTGCTCCTTTCCATTTCCCCACTCCTTCCCATGCCCAAGCCCCTTCCTTTTCCTTCACCCACCCCACTTTTTCTTTTAATCTGAAGTGCCCCTATGGAAGACACCACCGTCTTATCAGGTTTACTAGGTTTAACCTGCACACAGCAATACATCCCACCAGTTCCCTGTGGCTGTTACGACTCTGGCCTCAAGCTTAGCGGCCTCCGCAGCACAGTGCAACAATCTTCCTCTGCTTTGGAAGTCAGAGCAGTCAGATGCGGCTTCAGACGGGGCTCAGGAATATCCATTCCCAGGGAACTGGCCAAACCATCTGTACATAACGGCTGAGAGAGGGACGATCCTTCCTTGCCAGACCAGCAGGTCTGACCAAGTGTACACAAGGATGCCGACTCTCTCAACCAGCTCTCTCTGTTTTATCCCAGGGCCTAATCCCACCTACTTGGGCCTTCCCCATCAGCTGAACAATCTCTTGCAGGTTTGCTCTGGGTTTAACCCAAACACTAATTCTCTACAAATGTGCACAGAGCTCAAACCCCCAACTGTCAAGATGACACCTGTGCCTAAGCATGACAAGTATCTTGTCCAAGGTCATGATGGCAGGCTGGGTGAACCCGCTGCTGTCTGAGGGTTCACTAGCCAGTGTGCCCCCCTCTCCCACATTGCCTTACATTGCCCCAGGGGTCCACGGCCTGTCAGAATCAGATGAAGCCCCTAGGTCAAGAGAGTTGGGAAATTGGCCCACAGCCTGGCGACCCTTCTCATGCCCTTCATTCTTAGTCCCTGCCCTGGAAGGCTCACTGCCCACTCCCCTCTGAGCTTGGCTTCCAGCCGCCCACCCAGCTTGCCAGCTGCTACCTGCTTTTGGACACGGCCTTTGTTCTCGCCTGTCCTGGGGCTTGTGCGATGAGCCCAGCTGTGGCTTTGGCATCTTGACCCTCCCCGTGTGGCTCCTCGTCTGAGCAGCTGGCACCAACAGAGAGAGGCCTCACAGCATCTCCTCATCTCCCTCACTCCATGCCCCCGCACGCAGAAGCCAAAGCAGCAACCTACATGGTGTATCTCCTCAGACCTTGCACCAACACCTGGGGTGTTTGTTAGAGACATGGTACCTCAGTCCTCTGATACCCCCGAATATCTTGAAGTCCCCAGGAGCATTTCCAAATACCCCACACACACACTCCCCAAGTCCTACTCCAAGAAATGACAAAGCTCACGACAGTATGAGCGCCGCAGTGCTGACCCTGCGCAGAGCAGCACAGGGCCCAGCAGTCCCCAGAGAGCAGCTCCTGCCCTCACGGGACTGGCAGCCCAGCAGGGGCACACAGTGACTTCCGGGGTGCTGGAGCACAGACAGCACAGCGGCAGCAGTGGTGTCAGGAGGGAGCAGGTGGAGCGAAGGCCAAGGATTGGATGAGCCTTTGTGAGGACAGGATTGTCCGACCTGCAAGGAGCAGGTCCTTTCGAGCTTCGGATAGGACGCTATGATCAGAATTGGTGACTTAAGGAAATGAATCCACCAGCAGCTGTTTACGAGTTCAAATTGTCACTGAAGGAGAAGACAGCCACTGAGGACAGAGGGGAACTGGGAAATGAGTGACGCCATCTTCTGCTGCTGCTGCTGCTGCTGGCACTGTGTGCAGAGAACGAGATGTATGCACGCTGACAGCATTTACACGAAAGCACCCTGCAGATGTAGAAAGATTGTGGGAGAGGAACTTGAACGCGTGGGGGAGAAAATAAGCCAAAAAAGCACAGATGCCACAGTGGCATAGCTCCTGCGTGCAGAGCACCTGCTGCCCCCTCTCTACCTACGCTGCTTTTTATTCTTAAAATTGCTCAAGGTGGTTATTACCGTCCCCATGAGCCCAAGGGGAACCTAAGGCCCAGAGAAACTAAAAGGACACCTCCAGATTGAAACTCTACCAGTCTCGCTTAGAAGCCTAAATGCCTTTCCATCTAAAACATCCTTACAGTAAAAGGGGCTGGGGGAAAAGCCGGAGAGAAGGATCAAGAGTTATGATTCTGCCTCCCAAGCCAAAGGACTTAAGTTTGGATTCCAGATCCCACATAAAAATGCCAGGTGGATGAGCTGGAGAGATGGCTCAGGGGTTGGGACTGTGCCTCAAAAGCAGAAGGTCCTGAGTTTGGATTCTAGGTACCACGTAAAAACATGGTAGAAAGGGTGGCAGCCTGCACTTCTGGTCCTGGCGGGCAGAGCCTGAGAAATCCCAGAGGCAAAGCAAAAAGGAAACAGAAGCAATCCAGGATGATTCCTGAAGTCACCCTTGGGCCTCTACAGAGACAAGCAGTGTCTCCTCTCTCTCTCTCTCTCTCTCTCTCTCTCTCTCTCTCTCTCTCTCTCTCTCACACACACACACACACACACAAAATAAATAAAGTGTTTTTTTTTTTTTTTTAATGAAGCCAGGTAGAAATGGTGGCATCTTACACTTCCAACTCTGGAAGGCAGAATCTGGGAAACCCCAGAACAAAGTAATCCAGCAATCCAGGATGATTCTCAAAGTCAAACTTGGGCCTCCATAGACACACACAGTACTTCTGAAACACACACACACACACACACACACACACACACACACACACACACACCACTCACTCACACACTAAATAATAATAAAGATGTTAAAAACAAAACATAAAGGGACAGGCATGGTGGCGAACACCTCCCTCTAAAGCCAGCACCCAAGAGATAGCTGTAGTTAAGCACAGGTGTCAACTTGACTGTTGAGGGTTTGAGCTCTGGGCACAGGTGTAGAGAGTTGATGGCTGAGTTAAGCCCAGAGCAAACCTGAAGGAGATTGTCTAGCTGATGGGAAGACCCAGCCCATGGTGGGTGGGATTAGGCCCTGGATAAATCACGGAGAGCTGATTGAGAGAGTCGGCATCCTTCTGTTCACTTGGCCAGACATGCTGGTCTGACAAGTAAGGATCATCCATCTCTCAGCCGTTATGCTGTGACTGGTGTGGCCAGTTCCCTCGGCCCTGGTGTTGGTGCGTGCTCTCCCGTCAAGCTGGACTGAGAACTGTAACCAGACTGTCCTAAGGAAATAAACCCTTTGTTCCCTTAAGCCGTCTGATAGTCATTTATCAGCAACCATGCAGGCGAACTGCAACAGGGTTACAAATTCAAAACCAGTCTGAGCCATGTAGGGAGACCCTATCTTAAAAGGACTTAAAAAAAGTCCTTGGGCTAGAGAGATATCTCAAGGATTAAGCTTCTGCTTCACAAGTAGAAGGTTCTGAGTTCATATCCCAGATCCCAAGTAAAGACCCCGACCGGAAACAACAGCTGCCTGGACTTCCAGATTTGGAGAGCAGAGCCTGGGAAATCCCAGAGCAAAGCCAAAAAGGAGGCAGAGCGCTTGTCAGGAAACAGGAGGCAGAGAGAGTAAGAGCTGCTATAGCTTCAGCCTCCATGCCTGTCGCTACGTGTTCCCTGCCATGATAGACCGTATCCCCTCCAGAACTGTAAACCTAATAACGAACCCTTCTCCCTTAAGTTGCTTGAGCCAGAGAAGAGCAACTGCAGTACTTTCATCCTTAATAATTTTCAAGTACCCGTGAATCACTCCACTTGAGCCCTGCCCCAGCCACAGGACAAAGTGAATGTTGTCTGAATCCCAGCCAGCAACATCCCGACAGTAGAGCCTAACCCAGGACTTTCTGTCCCTGTCACTGGGGCCTCCCCTCACTCTTCCTGTCAAGAAAACCATCCCTGGGTACTGGGTGATGGGTCCATGGCTAAAGCACTTGCCAGACAAACAAAAAGACCGGAGTTCAGATCCCACCACACAAAAAGTCCTGGGAGGGTGTGTCGGCCCAACTGTAATATTGGCCCCAGAAGGCGGAGTCTGACAATCCCCACAGCAACTGGATTGGTAGACTGATGTTATAGACAAGCTCCCAGTTTAATTAGAATCCTAGGTCCAAAGCAATAAAGTGGAAAAGCAATCAAGAATGATTCCCAGTACCACCCTTGGTCCTCCATACAGACATGTACCGACTACCCACATGCAAACAGACGCACATGCACACATATTCACCTGTCACTGCGGGTGAGTCTTGTGGTTTCCTAGTCCAGCCCCACTTCCTGTTCGTTCCTTCTCTCTCTTCCTTCTCTTTCATCTCTTCCTCCTCCCTCCCTCCTTTTTTCCCTCCCTCCCTTCCTTCCTTCTTGTTTCCCTCCCTCCCTCCCTCTGTAACATGAGCTTCCAGCCTCAAGCTCGGGCTCCCATGATGGGCTCCACCCTCTGGAAGTGTCAGCTGAAATAAAACCCCTTTTCTCTTTTAAATTGCTTTGGTCAGAGTCTCATAGCACAGCGACAGAAAGGAAGCAAAGGCTGCTAATACAAAAACATATCTTTAGCTTCTTTAGCGGCATACACATACACTTGTTTGTGGGCATGCATGTATGTGTGCGCACACGCATGTTTATGGGCATGTGTAAGCTAGAGGACGACTGCAGGTATGCTTCTCAGTGGCCGACCCATTTTGTCTTTTGAGACAGGGTCTCTCACTGGTCTGGACCTCACCAAGCTAGATAGGCTGGCCGGCCGTGAGTCCAGGGAACCAGACACCTCTGTCTCCCCAGTGCTTTGATTATAAATACACCACCAAGTCTGGCTCTTTTTTTTTAATGTGGGTTTAGGGATTGGACTCAGATCTTCATCCTTGCAAAACAGGCACTTTACCCACTGAGCTATCCCTCCAACCCTTCAATGGAGTGTTTTTAAAAATTATATTAGCAGATTTTTCTAACAAAGAAGTACTAGTTAATTATCTTAAATCAACTAAAAAGTTCCACCTGGATAGTTTAGGGGTTAAACTTTTGCCTCACTGTGGGGGTCATCAAGGTCTAAGCCTGCTTTCTAGAGTATTGATGCATTAACATCTGGATGAACAGTTGTTAGGCTGGATTCTTCCCTCTGAGAGTTGGGTTTATCTTCTGCCTGTATAGACAGTGCCAGACTGGATTCTTCCCTTTGGGAGTTGACTTTGCCTCTTATCAGTTCTTAGATCACTTTTATTCTTGTCAGAACTGGCAAAGCTGAAAGTTCTCCATGCAGTTTTTTCCCTGTGCACTGAGGCCATTAGATATGTTAATACATGGATCACAAGGTTATGCACATATCACAGTAACCGGATAACTCTTCCTTGAGACATTCCTTGTCCATTCCCTTTTAGCAACTACGTGTCATGCCTGCTTTTAACTCTTCCTGGAGACATCATGTCTGGTCCCACCCAGCAAATAGATATCACTCCTGCCTTTTCTTTGCCAGTCAGAATGTATACATTTAATATAATCCTATAAAGAGTTTGGCCTTGCTCTTCTTTGATTTTTTTCTATAAATACTCATGTATGCTACAATAAAATTGGCTTAGATGGTGGAGGACATCTTAGGCTCCCTCTGACCCAGTACATGATTAATTCCTACTGCTCCCACTTCTGTTTCCTGCATATAAGTCTGGGTTATGCTGGTTCCTGGGCCTAGGCACCTTACAAGCAAAAGGTCCTGAATTCAAATCTGGGATCCCACATAAAAACACCAGGCAGAAATGGAAGCAGCCTGCACTTCTGGTCCTAGAAGGTGGAGCCTGGGAAACTCTAGATTAAAGCAAAGAGGAGGTAGCAGCAATCTAGCCTGATTCTCCAAATCATCCTTGGGTCTCCACAGGACACACGGTGCCCTCTGATACACACACACACACACACACACACACACACACACACACACACAGATACATTATATATATAAAGTTCTACCCAACCATAATTTACTCTACAGAGTAGCACATAGCATGTGTACACGCTGTGCTTTGAGATAGGGAGACAGAAAAGGTAAGGGGATTTGGCCCACATCTGCCTGGGAGCTCTACCGTGGTCACACAAGGAGTAATGGTGAGTTCTGTTTGGCTGTAGCAGGAAAATCTTCATAGAAGAACAAACAACTGATAGGAAGTTACTGAAGGAATGCAGAGGAGTGATAACCGTCTCTCCATGCAAAGTCAGGGCTGGAAGCGACCCCGGGGCTGATGTTCCAGTAAAACCTCTGTCATTATTAAAAGGCAGCCACGGTGGGCAAGGCTCAGACGAGGGCTTAGTGCGGGAGTGTGGCCAAGGCAGCCCCTGGGAAGGCTCTGAACAGGGGACGGGAGGTTAGAGTGTCGGTGGGAAGGGGAAGTGGGACTCAGGAGACCCGGCAGGAGGAGTGGCCGGGCTGAGCGACGGCTGCATGCGGGGCGAGAAGGGAGCCCAGAGCAGGTCTCGGGTTCCACGGTAGGTTCAGCTAACCAGGATAGGAAACCTGGAGGGCTCCATCCATCAGCCTGGGCTTCCAGAGGAGTCAATACTGAGTTGCGGGAGCCCTTCGGAATGAGTGCTGCCACACCAGAGAGCGTGAAGTCAAAGGAAGAAGGCTCCGGAGCAGTCTGTGTGTGAGAATTCTTAGACAGGAGCTTCTGAAATGGGCAGAATCTAGGATCCCAACTCCAGCTCAACCGATGCACGGCGATGGGTCCTGGAATTGTTTAAAAAACAGGGACTAAGGGATTGGCTCATGGCACTCATGCTTAGCGCCTGTGAGGTCCTGGGTTCCATCTTCAAAACTAAAAATAAACAATGGAAAACAAACATTCGCCCAGCTGACTCAAACGGGCAACCAGGTGTACACATCTTCGCTCTGAGAGGCGCAGGGATTTGCCGCGCAGATGCAGCATCAGGAGACCCCTCCCCTGCAGTCACTGAGGCGACCACGGTGCTGGCACTAGCTCAGTACAGCCTGTTCTGTGGCTCAGGCCTGGCCGGAGTTTAGACACTGGGCATGCTGCTCCGAAGGTGCCCAAAGCACTTGTTGGCACAGGGAATGATCAACTTTACCGTCAAGCAGTGGAATCTATGCCCCACGGCTCCTGGCAGGTAGGCATAGATGTGTGTCCCTTACACCCTAAAATGACCCTAGAGAGAAGGGCAGGCAGGAGCCGCCTGAAGAAAATCTTCCCACAGAGAGTCACGGGCCCCGTGGCTACCACTGCAGCTTTGGAGGCGACTGTGCCCTGCATCTCTAAGGATCTCAGAGTGCAGGCCAGAGCCCAGCAGCAGGGAAGAAAAGGGGCCCTCTACTCCGCCACCACCCTCCAAGTTCCCAAAGGGCTTGCCTGGAATGGAACTCCAGGCAGCGTTCCCAGCGCAAGGCTCCTGTTCCCGTTCCCACTTCTGTCAAGCATGAGAAGAGAACCAGCTGGAAGTGGGCCGTGCAGCGCCCGCCCATCAGGAGAGGAGATGCTCTGCTCACAGGCTGAGCCTGGAGCCATCCTTGCACGGCCACCCTTGCTGTCGTGGGACTGGTTCATGTGAGTTGGGAAGTTCACGTGGGAGTTGTGGGAAGCCGCAGGTTTGGGCTGGGAGAGGGGATCAGGGGGGAAGGACAAGGTTGTTCCTCTGTCCTGCCCTGAAGCAGCAGCTGCAGTAAAACATTCGTGGCCTCAGAGCTGAGCCAGCCGAGGCTGACCCCAGATGTGACCTCAGCTGCCTCTGCAGTCATTAGATCGAATCAGCCGTGGTGACGGCTGAATATCTCCACCAGCATTCTGACTAGTTGAGGGAGGACAGGCCTCTTTAGGAACACAAGTTTCAGGGGACAGGAAGGAAATGCCAGGAAAGTCCTGCCCCCCACTGTGCGATCACGTGGAATGACACCCCAAGAAACAGGCCCCACTGGCAAAGACAGTCTGGTTTGGGGCAGAATGAGGAAGGCAGGGATCAGCTTTAAGATCAAACTCAATTCTACAAAGTTCCAATTCTCAAAGTTTCGGAGACAGAGATATGATTGGAGCTGTGCTAAAAAAAAAAAAAGAAAAAAGAAAAAAAGAAAATGTGTCTTCCTGAGACCAACACCCTAAGATTCTGATTCAACAGTCCAGTCATCTTTCATCAGAGGAAAATGGTTTTAATCGTCAAAAGACACAAAAGACGCAAAAGAAACAAAAGATGTTTCGGGGGAAAACCCCCAGGAACCCAGATGAGCGGAGCCTTGAAAGCAGGTGACCCAGGAACAAGTCTGAGAAGGAACCTCCGCTAGCTGGGACAGGGCGGTGGGAACTGAAAGACCCAAGTAGAACTGGCACACAGCCCGGTGGTAAAGCACCTGCTCAGTGCGCACAAGGGTTTCATTCCTAGAACCACTAAAGTCGTTCACCCAGAAAGACCCCATAGTCCAGGTCCGCAGTCTCACACCTAGCCAGCGATGAACTTGCAAGACGACAGAGAATCCCTAGGAGAGGAGCGCATGGGTGGTCCTCACATTTTATCATCCGCACGCCCTCAACGTTCTTCAGAACGAATCTCACAGTGCCCTTGGTCCCTCCGCCCTGGACCATGGTGAGGAAGCGTCCTATGGATGGGTTTCAACACTGTGAGAAACTACAGATGTCCTACAAAGATGTCACATCGCCCACAGGGACACTAGCATTCAGTCGGCATCTCATCAGCCCCGTGTGGCTGCTGGGGTCCGCATTTTCCTACCATCCTTCCTTCTAAGGATGGAAGAACTAGGATCAGCCCCACCTCCAACCTCCTCCACGCCTCTGCCTTGACTTCAGGGGGATGGTCCCATCGGGGGGGGGGCAAGTGGGCTGGAACCGATCATTAACTTTAATGGTATCAGGCAGAGCCTCAGCCACCCTGGGCTTGTTCGCACATTTCTGCCTTCAACCTCCCTTCCTCCTCCACATCCAGACCTGGAGGGATTGTGGGGGGCTGGGGAGCTTCAGAGCAGAGAGACCTAAGGTCTCCCTAGAGGATTCCTCACAGAATGTCCTAGGTCCCTGGCGCTGAGGCTTGTCACAGATTCGAGGCTTAAATCCCACAGGGATCCCTGAGGAGAGGAGACGGGGCCTGGACAGAGGGAATCAGGACAATGCCAAGTCCCTGGAGGACTCGGCCTCGTTCTTGCCCCCCCCCAGCAGGTCCGTGCTCAGGACAGTCAGTCAGGTGGGAAAGTGGTCAAGGGCTCAGTGGTGACATTTGCTGGGGAGAATAGGACGGCTTCCCTCACCCGAGAAGCTGCAGCCAGACCAGACGACATTTCCACGGGTGGGGAGGCACTGAGATTAAAGACGGAGAAGCTCTGCCCCAGCTACCGGCTGCCAGGGGAGCCTCCGTGTGGGCAAGGGCAGTGGCAGATGCCAATGAACCTGGGGCAGCTCTTCCAGGAGCGCTATGGATCCTGAGAAATGAAGCGCTCCCGGGTCCATCTCTTTCCTCAGCCGTGTGGTGGGTCCCGGGGCTGGGCCGAGACAGCCAAGTTCATCGCTGAGCCCCATTCAGTCACCTGACTGATAGCACTACGGGATGCCTGCTGTGTGTTCGCCTTGAGTTTGCAAGCATCGGATCACCGCCTGCTTTAGTGACGCAAGTGGGAAGCAGGTGCCCTGGCGTTCCAGCACCGTGTGACAGCCAGCAGAGCCAGGTGCCACCAAAGCTCACGGCCACGGGAAGGCCGGCTGGAGCAAGCTGGGACGAGAGGCCCCGAGCGGTGGCCACATACACTGAGAGGGAAGAACATGCCTTGTGTCCTACCCTTGGGTCACCCGCAGTAGAGGTGTCGGTGGGCCGCTGGCACATCGTGCCATGAAAGAACATTTCCGACCTCTCCCCCCAGGCCCAGAGCTGCATTCGCAGGGGCAGAGCGGCATGGCGTCATGAACGCCTGTGTTCCTGTCCCTGTTCTCTGAGGTCCTGGGATTGGAGCTCATGATGGACTGGGGCCCTCATAAAGGCGTAAAGAAACCCACACATAGAGTCCTCTGGGTCCCCCTGCCAGAAAGAGAGACAGGAAGTAGTTACGAGTGCCTCACCATGCTTGGTATCCTGTGCTCAGACTTCCAGCCACCAGAACTGCGAGAAATAAATGTCTGAGGCTAATACACCGCCTACTCGCAGCAGCCCTGAACTACGACTGCTTCTTCCCCAAATCCACCCTCGGTTCATGCCAGTTCTTCACACCCGTGAATTCAAGCAGCACTTACGGAGCACCTGCCGAGGGGCAAGAAAGGGTGAAACCATGGAGGCCACTACAGGACAGTGTCCCACCTCTCAGTCATCTCACAGAGAAGCAAGAGAGACGGTCCGCAGAACCCAGTGCTGTGGGACTTGTCTCTTGAGAGATGGTGGGGGGCAGAAAAGGCAACATAACATTGTGAGCATAATAAGGTGGGCGGGACTGCAGTGCCAGGCTCCACGTCCCACTGACCCCACTGACGAGCTATTATGAGATAGCGATAGTTTCCCCATCCATGGAATCTAGATAAGGACCCTCCTCAGAAGGTGAATAAGGGAATGTGTGAATTGCTAAGGGCACAGGTCGATGCTGGCTGGTGGGTGCAGGGGGAGAGTCCCCAGGGCTAGAGACAGTTCTTGTACTCTAGGCTAGAGAGCAGAATCTTGGCAAAGGAGGCCCTCACTATAATATGAACGTGAACTTGAAAAATCTCCAAGAAGTCCGTCACATTGACTTGTGTCCAATGGTACCATTCTTCATACTACCTTAAAAAAGAACTTATTACAACTGTTGAGTTCACCATGCCAGACTCATCCAGCCTGAGGCTCGGTATCATCCATATGCCACAGTTTTATGCGGCCAGTAAAAAGTGTAATCAGAGGTACACAGAGAGATGGAAAAGTAGTCTACATACTGTGCAGAGGGCAATTATTTAAAATATTTACATGTGTGGACAAAGACTGGTAGATATTAAACAGAATGAAAATTTGTCTTTACCATGGTGGAATTGGTGGTGGCTTTTTCTCCTTTTTACCAAAACAAATACTCTTTTTATCAAAAAAAAAAAAATCTTAGGCACCTGTTGAGATCCAGCTCTGTAAGAATGTCCCTCAGCTGTATTTTGCTACCTACAGAGAAGGCAATGTAAGAGTTGAGCAAGCGAGGAGACAGGCATGCCGATCCCGAAAGAAAATGACCCCTGAACATCTAGGAACATGCCCATTCCCAGGGCATCCCTACTATCCCTACTGCTTCACCAGGCCAAGGAGGCCCACAGCCCGCTGGGATGCAGCACACAGTGTGAGAAAGAGAGAGGATCTAGGAGTTCTGTTTTAGATGCCAAGAAAGGACCCTAGTCCCAAGAGACCTAGAGAAGTCATTGTGAGTTTGCCTGGGTGGCCTCATGACAACAGCAGAAAACAGGCGACTTAGCTGGGCTGACGCCCCGTTTCCCAGAGGACCAGGGAGACAGAGGGAGAGCAGAAGACGCTGCAGAGGGATCTGAGCTCAAGTACTCCCTGTCTAGCTAACAACTCCCCACAGGCCTGGCAGACACTCTTGTTCCTCCTGGGCATAGTACCCTGTAGGGTTGTGTGTGTGTGTGTGTGTGTGTGTGTGTGTGTGTGTGTGTGTTCCTGGTGCCAGGGACACCTTCCTGTCGGGGCTCATGGGACAGATTTGGGGTGGCTTCCTCCATGTGCTGCCCAGGCCCCAGGGGTATTCCGCACCGTGGGGAAGCGTTTTCCTTTGGGTTCTTTATTTTTGAAGTAACCAACTGAAATAGGGTTAAATAATGAAGGGAGCTGGGGAGAGATGGCTCAGCAGTTAATGTCCTTGTCCCGCAAGCAAAAAGACTTGAGATCAGATCCTGTGTGACGTGATGGGTGGGTATAGCAGCCCACCTATAATTCTAGCCTCAGACGACAAAGATTGGGAATCCTCTAAACAAACTGACTAACGAGACTAACCCTACCAGCAAGTTCTAGGTTTGGAGACACTATATAAAAAAATAAATAAGGTAGAAGGATGATCGAGGATGATTCCCAACTTATCGATTCACATACTGGAAAAGCCCAGAAAGACAGTGCAAGAATACTGGTTAGGAACACTGGTTGAAGAGTCAACCTGCTGAGTATTTCTCTGACTTCCCTGTTCACTTGGTGTGTGAGCGTGGACAAGTCTCTACCTCTGCAGGTCTCACTCTTCATCAGATTCTATAACGTCAGTTTCCTTCTCTGTAAGATGCAGGTTAGAATAATATTCAGGCAGTGTAGTTCAAATGCCTTAAAATAGATTACACATTTAAAGTGCCTGGATCAAGATAAGTGTTTTATAACCGATAACTTTTCAAATCACTATTAATAGTCAGTCATTCAGGGTTGGTTTGATCCCTGGTTTCAACAATTCATCCAAAACCCATTGTTTTCCATCCCTGTGTTTTCTTATACGGTATAAACTTTATCAAAAGGTAACATCCAAATGACAAACAATTGCAGTAGCTCCAGGTTTCACATCCACATATCACAAAAAAAGAAAGAAAGAAAGAAGAAAGACGATATCTACTCCAGCAATCAAATCAGCAGTCTTGAGATTCACCCAGATGGACTACATGGGTCACATACCCACCATCAAATCAAATCACTGGCAAATGGAAGAACCAGAATCTGATGGGTTAGCTTCTCCTACAACGCCTTGGCTATATGAAGGAGGCCAGGGCTCCTGAGAGAAGGTGGGTCTTTGCAGGACAGCAGTACGAGTAGCAGCAGGATGTCTCTGGGCAGTACTTCGCACGGAGGAAGGAAGGGGGCAGGAAGTGGAGCAGGCCACGTGATTCTCCAGCAGTTGTGTAGCATCTAAGCTGAGTCCCCGGAGCCGGTTCGGCCAGGCTCTTGGTCACAACTACACGTCTTCCTATCTCTTCCCAAGAGCCCTGCTTAGATCAAGGACACAAGAGAGTTGGACTGTTAAGACAGAACCACACTGGTGTGACCACACTCCAATAAATAGCCGATTTTGTCAGATAAGGTGGCCATGGCATGCTTATGACCAAGAAAGCTCACTGGCCCAGTAGCTAGGTGGTCTGACTCCTGTGGCTGCTGAGCTAAGCAGAGCTTGGTACTCTCTTGTCTCCCTCTTCAGATCCTAAGCTGTCAAGGGTTGAGAGACCCACCAGGGGCAGGAAGGAGGATTGCTTTGAACATGGGACTGGGGGGAAACAAGAAGAGGAATGTCCGGGAAATATCTTTCTGAAAATAGAGGCAGACTGCTAAGCCCTGAGGAGGAAAAGCAGGATTGCATGCTGTCTTTTGGACTAGACACCTGTGCTTGGTTATCTACCACCTTCCAAGTGTCAGAAACATAACTGTTGTTATTGAACTATCAGGTGCATGTTAGAGACTAGCATTTAGCAACATTCTCAATCCTTATCCATGCATTTATTCTCATTTAACCAGGACAGGCCTTTAGTGAAACAGTATATTAATTAGTGGATTTCAGAAAGGGCCTCAATTCACTTCCTGTGTCCACGTTCCATGAAATGGGATCCAGAGGTACAGTCTGTTTCCCTGACCTTTGAACTTTGGCCTTGGGTTGCATAGCTATTTCCTCTGAATGAAAACATTCCCTTCTAGAGGAAGGAGGGGAGTTGCTAAGATTTGAGAAGTTAAGAAAGATTCATTTGCAAGGCTCAGAAAGCTACAAGATTTACAAGGTCCTTCCCTAAAGTTGCAAAAGCAGCAACATCGCCGAAGGAGGACTCTCTCTGCTGCAGCTGACTGTAAGGGTTAACAGCAGTTCCAGGGACATAGTTTATCATGGGGTCAGCACTCATGCTGGGGTGGGCTTTTCATCAATGCAGCTCCCTTGGGTCACTCATGCTCCTACAGCCCAAGGAAACACCTCGGCTTGCAAAGCTACTAGAATGTGCAGTTGTATCTTTGGTTTGTCATCCATGCCCTATCTGAAGTGAACAAACGCTCATTCACTTCTTGGAAAAGTCAAACGGCATCATTGGTACCCAAACAGGCACAAACAGAGCCAGTGATGCGTTTGGAAGGAATGGCTGTTACGAGGGAAGTACTGATAGAGCTACTTTTCCCCATGTGGTATAGGATGGTGTGTTGCCTTGCTGAGGCATTTGTGGGGTCTCTATGTGGGTGATAAGACTTGGAATCAAGGGTTGGGAAGATGGCTCAGGGGTTAAAGCCTTTGCTTCGCAAGCAAAAGGTCCTGAGTTCAGATCCCCAGATCCTGTGTAAAAATGCCAAGCAGAAATGGTGGTGATCTACAATCCTGGCCTTGGAAGGCAGAGTCTAGAAACCTCAGAGCAAAGCAATAAAGAAGTAGAGCAGTCCAGGATGATTCTGTATGTCACCCTGGGGCTTTCACAAGCACACACACGCAAATGCCCTCTTGTACACACACACACACACACACACACACACACACAAGATATGCAACCAAGACTGAGCTATGTGAGAACAGAAGGTCCTTGGAGATAATCTTAGGGTGGCCATCTTCATCTGTATGGTGTGAGCGGCCATGGGGTCTAACACATGAGATGAGGATGCCCCCCCAATAGCCGATGGATTTAGAGAGTGGATTGCAACCCCTAAAAGCAGCACTCACAGAGCGGGATCATAGGGAGGCTGTGGGGTGAGCTGTATGGCCTTTACTACGGGAAATAAAGCCTGCAACTGAGCTGAACTGTCTGTTCAGTAACAGCTTGCCCATGTAAGAGGAATTACAACGGCAAGAAGACATGCAGACGCCGCTGGCTGCACTTGCCTCTAACTTGGCAGGAAATGTGTTAAAAAAAAAAAAAAGAAAGAAAGAGAGAGAGAGATGAGATAGAGGTTTCCGCTTGCTGTTCCCTACACCTAGCAAGATGCAAGCGGAAGAGTATAAGCTAGATCTGTGCTGAAGGGCCTTTTCTTGGACCAGGTGGGAGAAACTGGACAGTGGAGAGGCAGAGAATGAGGTACAAGTGACAGGAGATTCCCCTCGGGTCCTGCCGCTACTGCAGAAGAAAGGAAAACCAGTGACTCAGCATGCAGGCAGAGGCCTTAACAGCAAGAACAAAACTAAAAGTACAAAAAAGGCGGCCCAGCAAAGGAAATTATGATGTCCAGGGAATGTCCGGCCTGGGAACTGATAGAATTGGGGGTAGACTGTAAACAGGGAATGAAAGAGTTTCTCACAACCTGACTTGTGAGGCTAGGGGTTATGGGGGTGAATGGATCCGTCTGAGCGTTGTAGAAGTGAAGAAACCAAGTAATATAACCGAGCACTCGCCCTTCCCTGAGACAGAGGCTGCACAACCCGAGGCCACATGAGAGCCATCAGTCCCTCATGGGCTGGCTCATGTGAGTCATTAGTGACCCTTGGCAACCACGCCCAGATTCCCATGAACACTAGGAGTGGGGGGGCAATAGAGGAAAGGCAGGCATTACTGGGGGAACTGTGTTCTAAGGAGAGATAAGAAAGAGATTGGTTCAGCGGGGACTTTAGCTGGTCTATTGCATTCTTGGCTTTGCCAAGCAGCACAGTAGCATGCTTGGAAGCAAGTATGCAATCCTGGTCCTGACACACCCCTCCTACCCCCGCACCCCCCACCCCTGCTGTTCTTGCTGTGGATTAGCATGACCAGTTTCCTCAGTTCCTGATGTTTAATATCACTCTCCTGATAACCGTCATGATCAACTGTAACCTGAAATCATAAGCTGGAAGGAAACACCCCCCCCCCTCGTGTCCCTAAACTGCTTGGGTCACAGATCTATTGCCACATCAGACGATGAAACTAAGATAGGATCCACAGTGACGATGGCTTTAGAGACATCTTTCTTTAGGTGTTTCAAAACATGTACGGGAAAAACCTCATCGCCCCGCCCCCCTGTTCCTGCCAAAGAAGCCTGTCCTCATCTCTGAGATCATCACCCCATCTCAGCTACTAGACCTAGGAGACCTCCCCCCACACCATCACCAGGCCTCTTCTCATCCCACGGCCCATCTGTGAGCAAGTCTGCCACTTTGGGTTCTAAACATACCTCACATCCAATCACTTGGGCTCTGTCTCCACCAACACTGCCTCCTAGTTCAAGTGCCCATCAGCGTTTACTCAGACGGCTACCCTGACAGGTGCCCCCACCTGCACTGCCTATAACAGCTGCAGCCCTGGGTGATTCCTACCCTTAGGTGCCTCCTAGTGCTCAGGATAAAGTCAGACCTGGACACGCGCCTCAGCCTGACTCTCTCTCTCTCTCTCTCTCTCTCTCTCAATCTCTTTCTCTCTTTCTCTTTCTCTCTCTCGCCTTAGCATGGCTTCCTCAGGAGACCTTCCACGACCCCCTAATGTCAGCTCCTGCTGCCTCTCCTATCCAGAACTCATCCTTACAGACCCTTTGCTTCTGTGGATGGCTTATCTGCCTGCTGGTGCCTTTGTGTCCTCAGCGCGTAGCCTGTCGCCTGGCCCAGAACGGAGTGAGGACTTCACTTCCATGTCTGTAGTGATAAGATGGCCTGTGTATTAATCAGTTTAAAGACAAAGACAACTGGGGCTGGAGAGGTGGCTCAGGGGTTAAGCCCCTGCCTTGCAGGTGGAAGGTCCTGAGTTCGGATCCTAGACCCCTAGACGTATGTGTTTCCGGTCCTGGTAAGGCGGAGCCTGTGAATCCTGGGGCAAAGTAAACAGGGAGGAGGTGGAGGCATCCATGGTGGTTCCCGAATTCGTCCGTGGTTCCACACACACACATACATATACACGCACACACACGCACAATTGAATAAATAATAAAAATTAAAAAAGAAAAGACAAAGACAACTTAAAGGAAATTTATGGTTTCAGGGATGTGAGTTTGTGGCTGCTTAGCCTCACTGTAATGGGCTTCTGGTGAAACAGAGCATCGTGGGCGGGGTGTGGGGGAGAGGGGTGGAGCAGGCTGCTCCCCTCGTGGTAGCCAGGAAGTAGGAGGGAGGCAGAGACAAGATAGACCCTTTCAGCAAGAACAAACGCCCTCATCGACCTATTTTTTCCAATCAGGCTCCATTCGGGTCTCTGCCACCTCCCAATGTCACCATTGTAGAACGGTGTCCTCAGCATGACCTGGCTGTTACAATCTTGAAATCAGAGCAGCGTGATTGCCCACAGGAGATGGTCGTAAGCTTGGGCCTGTTCATAGTCCCTTGTAGAAGGAGCAGGGGGGTGAGGGGGACATCTGATGGTCCAGCTACCCCTGCTGTGCCAGTTAGATACAGGTGTCCACTCCAAAACTGGAGGCTAAGCTTTGGGCACATCTGTGAAGACTTGGTAGTTAAGGTAAGTTGTAAGCAAGCTCAGGGGAGATTATCTGATTGATCTGGCAAAACCCAGTCCATGGTGGGCAAGACTATTTCCCTGAGCAGGTAGATAAGATGGAGAGAGCTGGTTTCCTACTCTGGCATATCTCAGCACACTTCGGCGTATTGGCATGCAGGCATTCTAGCAAAGGAGAACATCTGCCCTTGCTCAGCAGTTCCTATGGACAAAATAGCCAAAATAGCCCTCAGCTCCTGATGTCAGTATGAACGCTCCTGCCAAGTTGAGCAACGACTATAACCAGAATCATGCGTCAGAATAAAGCCCTCTGTGCGCTTGTGTTGCTGTTACATTTCTTTTGTCGTTGTGAGACAATATACTCTGGCATAACCACTTTAAGAGAGAAAAGGAGATTTATTCGGCTTCTAGTTCCAGGGGGGCATATAGTCCATTATGGGGGAATCACATAACTAAAGAGAAGCCTGGAGGCAGGAGCAGGAGGTGGCACAAGTCACTTCAGCCAGTATCCAGAGGCAGAAAAAGCAAGAGCAAACTAAGAGGAAGCAGGGTCAGACAGGGCTCACTGAAAGGGGTGGGAGGGGCCTCCTTATCTGCAACTTCAAGAGGTTGCCTCTCACGCTGGACTGGTACTTTTCAGTGATAGAACTGTTCTGAGGTCGTCCGCACTCCGGTAAGAAACCCCCTCACCATGTTCCTGTTAAGTAAACCCCCCCAAAAAACTCATTTCTTTGGTTTGTGGTGAGTGCCCTCTCTGGGATGAAGAGCTACTTGTTGGGGTCTCCCTAGGAGAAGCCATCTCTGGCTATCTGGACTGTCAAAGCCTGGATATTGGGATTAAAAATGATCTGATGCCAGCCAGAGAGGAACGCATCTCACGGAGTCCTGAAAACCTATCAGGTCACCTTGTGAGCGAGATGGAGCTGAACTCATGGTGAGCAGAGCCACACTTGGCCAGAACTGACTTGACTATGCGCAGCTCTGTTTAAGCCTAAACCTCACATCAGGACCCCAAAGAGGACTTTTGAGCAACACAGGCTACATCCCTCTTCCCAATGTGGCCACGTTGAATAGACTTATTTTTTCTGATTTGCACTGTTAATTTAAAAAAAAAAATTATTTAGGATGGGTGGCAGAATTGAGGCAGGCCATTGTCCCAGGTTTGGTGATAATAAGGGCTCATGAAATGTAGGGCTCTCCTGAGAGTCGCCAGCCAGACCCCAAGAGCCATGTCTGAAGAGCAAGCGTGCAGGGTTGCCCGAACCCACAACCCTGTGTTCAGATGGCCTCCAGGGGCTGCGGCGGGGAACGGGGGGGGGGGGGGGGGGGAGGGATGCTCAAAGGCTACAAAGCTTCTGTTCTGGGAGATGAAAGAGTTCCGGAGGCGGAAAATGGAGATGGTTACACAACAGTGTGAATGTCCTCGGTGCCTCTGAACTGTGCACTTCAAAATAGCCAAAATGGAAAACTGGTTGTTATACATGCCATGTCCTTAGCAGGATTAAAAAAAACAAACAAACCCTGATATACGTTGGCTCTTGAATGTCCCCCAAATATCTGCATTCTGAAAACCTGATGCCCAGAATGTTGCCGTTGGAAGGTGCTAGAACCTTTAAGAGGTGGGGCCAAGTGGGTGGAGTTCTTTCCCGCACTGAGGATGTGTCCTTGAAGGGGGATTGTGGGACTTCTATCTTTCTGTCACATGAGTGGTTTGGCTCTGCTACAGGCTCCTACCACGATGTCCCGATGCCGCAGGGCCAACTGACCATGGGCTGAGAACTGTGTACCAAAGTTAACCCTTTTGCTTTATAAATTGATTATCTGGGGCGATTCTTTCAACGGTAGGAAGCTGTCCGATCCAGGCCTTTGGATGACCACCAACTCACTGGTTGCTGGTGAATTCTGGGAGAAGTTGGCCTTTGTGTAGAACACAGATGGTCCACAAAACAGCCACTGTGTAGCCTTGTTCGGGATTTCATTGGGAGGTAGAGGGGAGGATCCCTCCCCTCATGTGAGTGCCAAGCCCATCCAGCCACGGAAAAGTTAGTGTGTGAACCTCAAACCCAGGGCTGCCGGCTGCTGCTCCCCCCGCAGAACCCACCTTCTTGCCCCTGCCCAGACCTACGCTCTGTGCCTCCAACTGCCCAGAGACTCTCAGCTGCCCCCATAGCCCACAACCACCCGTTGCGCCCACTGCCATCTTCCTTTCTTCTGGGACCCGGAGTAAAAGAGCCATCAGCTCACTTGCTGCGGAGACCCCCTGCCTGCCGAGCCGTGTTGAGAGAAACCCGGGTCGGACCAGGTACTCGGCGACTGACATTGGCCACAAGCAGAGCTTATTAGGAAAAGGTGACGTGAGAGGACCCCATGGAGCCGGCCGTTCTCTTTGCAACAATCCAAACACGTCGGAGAGGACGGGGGCAGGGCGCTCTGCACAGCCAGATGCCAAGCCGGCTCCAGGGAGAGCCCGTCTGCAGACGTTTCCTATTAGGGCAAGGAGCCGGCAGATGGGGGGCGGAACGTGCACTGATGCGGCTCCTTTAACACGCTCAATTCTAAGCAACCGCTGGGGCTCCAGCACAGAGCGGGACAGAGGCTGGGCAAGGTTCAGTCCCTCTAGAAATGACGGGTGGTTTGCTGCTGCTGCTGCTGCTCTTAGAAATGGAACTGATGGGAATCTGGTCTTTAACAGACACCAAAGGCTCCCTCATGTCTTCCTGGCAGGGAAGGCACTTGGGGGGCACAGGCTGGCCCCGCTATGGCCTCTCAGCCAGCCCATCTTGCTCAGCACCCAGACATCAGCTGGCAGCTGTCTAGGGCCAGCCTGGCTCGAATCCCTGCTTGTCCCTATCTTACCAGCTCTATTGTTCTGCGGGCGCGAGGGCCTGGTGTGGCCTCTTGGTGGCCTGGCTCAAGCCAAAATGGCTTTTTGGGAACCCTCAGCTTCTGGCTGGGGATGGTCCTCAATTCTACTCTATTGTGTTCTCTCTCTCTCTCTCTCTCTCTCTCTCTCTCTCTCTCTCTCTTCTCTCTCTCTCTTTCTAACAAGCAGCGTAACAGTGCTCATCTCTATAGGGAGTCTCTCCACATACACCTTATGTGACCCTCGCAAACCTTTTGAGGTGGCCCAGCTGTGAGGGAGCAGACCAGAGACAAAGATCAAGGCTGCCTCATCCTCTGCGGTGAGCTCCGTTGGGCTCCTTAGGCCTCAGCTTCTCTTCTACAGGCGACAGTCACAGCACCCACCTCACAGTCCGAGGGAGCGAGGGACAGAGTCCCTAAGACAATCAGGGAGCCCCAAAAAAGACCTAGCCTGTGAGGTCACCCCAATGATGATCACCCATCTTGGCTTTGCTCGTAGCTATAGCTGGGTGTGAGGATGGTCCACACCGACTCTATTTGTTTGCCCATCACCCCATGAATCTCCACGCCCCCTGGTTCCTATAGCCTCTTGGGTTTAGGTGTCCTGGCTTCTCAATATATTTTGAAGGCCTCCATCTCCTTCTTCTTCATAGGGGAGTTTCCTGCACACTGATGGGGATGGGGGGGGATCAGATAGTTAGCTAATCAGTTTGAATAATTCCTCCAAGAAATTCCTCAATCCAGTCTCCAGGTTTACTTCAGAAACAAACTCCTGAATGTTTTATCCTTTGTCTCGGCTGTAGACAAGTCCTAGCCCACCCTCCCCCCCAGTCCATCTCCTGCCTTGGGAAGTTCTTTCTATTATGAAGGCCCGCATAGGTACCATCACCTCGGATCCCCTAGATATGTTCACCTGTGAGCTCACCACATCCCCTCCACACATCTGGTCATCTGTCACTCTTCCTACCTCACTGCAGTGGAATTTTCTTAGCCTGGTTGTGGTGAGGGTGAGACTGACACTGGTCTCAACACCTAAGACAGTCGTCACATGCACAGGTCTGGTCAATCCAAAACATCTCTCCTGGCTACAATGATCGGCTCAGAGGCAGGCACGTGACTCAAGCCACACCAAAGAGATTCAATTCCAGGAGTTAGAACCGGCAATGGGAGAATAATCCCCCTTTGAAAGGAAATCCTGCCACTCGGACATCGTCATGACCCTGGAGGATATTGGACTAAGTGAAATAAACCAGACCCAAAAGAGAAAAACACTGCACGATATATGATTTCATGTCTAAAAAGTCAAATGCGGGGAAGCAGAGAACAGAGTTTTCCTGGTGGAAAGGTGAAAGAAACAGGAATATGAGGGTGTTTTAGTCATGTCCAGTAAGGCTGTATTGTATCCTGGAAATTTACTGGAGGTAGATTTCAGATGATGTTCTCGTGAAATGCACAAGGGAATTACTGAGGAGATGGACAGGGTCACTGTGGACCTTGTTTCACAGTGATTGGCACAACCAGAGTCTTCATTTTACAAATGCACACACAGAAAACCACGGATCGTGCAGACAGATCAGGTAGCACTAGAATGATGTCATGGTCCTTTTAAATACATGCCATTTTTATTTAAAAAAATAAAAATAGAAGTCCTCTTTTCAATGAACTTGCTAGTTTAGATGACATGATCACTTCAGGCCTCTGGGGGCCACTGCACAGAAAGCCTCTACTTAGGAAATAGGAAATACCTAAGGAAATAGCTCAGTTGACTGTTTGCTACAGAGGTGTGGGAAAAAGGCAGGTGTGGTAGCACATGGCCTGTAATGCCATTTCTGGAAGGCAAGAGACAGGGGGAGCTTGTTACCAACAAGGCTCTCTTCTGCTTACAGCTGCCTGAGTTGTTTTCCCAATACTTTGGTCTGAGAATTGTGGACTAAGGCACCACCATCCGTCAGGAAAGCCCTCTCTGTGCATCTACTCACACAGGGCAATGGACCTAGAGATTAGGGTCACGGAAGTGAAAGCAAAAGGAGCTTAATGCGTGACCAAGGCTGGAAGGCAAGCCAGGAATGGAACCTGCTGGAAGCAGTCCCTACTTCCACAGGAGTCACTGGTATCACTTTGGGCTCTGGGCTGGCCCGCAGGAAGGCTGAATTCAAACAATAGCCAGCCACAGAGAATCAGTAAGACTCCCATGATGCCTTTGTTCTTGCTGCTTCCCACTGGGGGTCTATAGTTCCCCACCTGGGAGTCTGTGCGTCCTCCATCTCTGGAGAGGGGAGGTAAAGTAAGAGGTGACTGCCTTACATGGCTCAGGGCTCGGTCAGGAGACCTGGGCTCATCCCTGGCTTTGTATCCAAAAAGGTCTGTCTCCCCCCATCCCCCCACCCTCTGAATCTCAATGCCCACATGTGTGGAGTGTGAGGCTTGGATGGCACTCTCCAACATTCTTGTAGCATGAACTTTTTGTGACCTTGGTCCCGTGGAACCAGAAGAAAGCTATTTGGGCTGGATTAGCACAATGGAGCCCACGCCTTCCCCCCTTAATACTGATGCAGAAACCTTTGAGGCATTGATGTACTTGCTGAGACTTAGGGCCCAGCACCCAGAATGCCTGATTCCCAGTGGCCAATTTAGGGTCGACCTCAGGAATTCTGCAAGTTCTCTGGACCACCTAACCTATGCTGTCTTTCAGAGGGAACTTGTACAAAGCATACTAGCCCCTGGCCCAGAGTACCCCCCCCCCCCCCCGTGAAGAATGACCCGGACCCCCAGAACTCTGAGTGTCTCCTACCGTGACGTCCCTGGCTTCCGCTGCAGC
Organism: Typhlomys cinereus; assembly: GCA_023101885.1. NCBI lineage: Eukaryota > Metazoa > Chordata > Mammalia > Rodentia > Platacanthomyidae > Typhlomys > Typhlomys cinereus. The sequence continues at coordinate 2,145,976 of JALPQD010000112.1, read as the reverse complement.
CCAGCTTCCTACGAATGTCTGCTCAATCTTGATCGCAGTGCAGTTCCTTCTAAATCTTAGACACGGGGCTAGAGAGATGGCTCAGGGGCTAAGCCTCCCCCTCACAAGCAGGAGGACCTGAGTTCAGATCCCAAATCCCATATAAAAATGCTGGGTGGAAATGGTGGCAGCCTGCACTTCTGGCCCTGGAAGGCAGAACTTGGGAAACTCCCAAGCAAAGCAAAAAAAGGAGGTTGAACAATCCAGGATGATTCCTGAACTAACCTTTGGGTCTCAAAGGCACACACAGTACCCTCTAATACACACATACACATACACAAAAATAAATAAATAAATAAAATCTTAGATACTTCATACATACCTGTCAAAATTATTAAATAAATGAGGTAGATTTCAAAGGAAAAAAACCTGAAACATACTCCAAGAATACCAAAGGGCTGTCATTTGCCCGAGATCGAATGAAATTTAAATACCTTGACCTATGATGACGTAGTTTGTGATGCTGCTTTGTGGAGAGGGGTAACGGCATGAGCAGGTGGGTGGGCATCTAACAAGCTTCCACAGCCGCCTGCATCCACATCTTTACCCGCTGACCTGTGTTCATCAACTGGGCCAGTCCTGCTGTCCCCATCTCTCTATCCATGCCAGTGTGGTGGCTCTGACAGAGGGTTTTTTTTAAAGCCACTTAGATTAACAGGTTTCCAGGAGAAAAGAAAAGAACCTAAGGGAGGAGGGAGGGGTTCTGGTATATACACAGCCCTCTGAGGACTCTGCGCCTTGATACTGAAGGAAAAAATGCACCTCAGTTTCCAACAACCCTTAATGGTGTTTCCTTTGATTATGAATATAAGCACCACCGTCAAGCCTTTTAGCAGAACTGTCCTCATACCTGGACAGATATTTCCATGCCACACAGAAACTGCAAAGTCAGTCTCTCTAACCACCATGGGTGTCACTATTTCAAAGTTACAGTTTTTATTACACCCTCAGCTGGTCTTTGTATTTAACACTGTCATACACAGGACTTGCACTGATAACAGTTTGTCAAAACCACAAGGTGTTTTGGGAAGTCTACAAATTAAATGCATTTTAAAATGTATTTTAAAACAACATTATTCTAAGAATAATGCAAAGAGAGTTTGCTGGTACCGAAACAAGGCTAAAAATCTCTGACTTGAGTCTTTGCCAGTTCCTTACTCTGAGTCACCCGCCACCACCACCAATGCCTCTTTTGAAATCCTCGGATTCAGAGGCTACTTTGGCTCGGACACGGGGTCTCCAGGGCTGGAGAGGAGGGAGGTCCAGAGGAGGGATGAACCTGGTAATACCCACGGAGGGAAGAAGGCTCAGGAAAGAAGGAGGGAAGGAGATAGCAACGAAGGAAGAAAGGAAGAGAGGAAGGAAAGCAGAGAAGGAGGGAAAGAGAGCCTGACCCCAGAGTTCCACACTCACTCAGGGTGTCTCTCTGTGGTTCTGAGTCCTTCCACCTGTTGAAGGAGCTATGCTCGCGCCTTCTCAATACACTTTTATTTTATTTTCTGTAGTACTTACGGGCACTGGGCATCGCCGGATGTTGTGACAGTGTGCTTGGGGAAGAGCCCTGTTGCTAAGAAACAAATCCCAGATGTATCTTTAAACACAGCTCCGGAAAAGCACATTCCTCCTCACTCAACTCCGAAGTGTCTTTTCTTGGGTCCTGCTTGGCTTATGCGAACAGCTGTTTTGCCAAAATTCTGAGCCTCAAGGAAAAGTCAGTGAATGTTCCGATTACCTGAACTGAGGAACCACTTTCAAAGTACGTGGCGACAGCGGCCTGGGGCCGAGAGGAGGACACCACAGTGCCCTCAGCATCAAGCCGCGGATGACTTTCAAGGAGCTGGGCGCCAGCGTGATCTTGCTACGGGGCAGACTCTGGGAGGGACCAGAAAGTCCTGGCGGTGGCTTCTGACGTTTCTAATCTGACCACCAACCTCACAGCTCCCTGGAAGCAGCTCCTGATAACATCATTTAAGGCAAACACAGTTAAAGCCGCAGGCCTCTGGAAGGCGCTGACCTTCCTGTGCGCTCGTGTCAGACACAGGGGCTCCAGTGCCCGGCTGTGCCCGCTCAGGCAGAATCCACACAGATGAGCTGCTAACAGAAGCAGTCACCCCTGGGGTCTTTTTTCCCTCAACCCCAGACATTGGGGGTGTCTTACACGGAAACTTCCAAACTTTTCAAATTGGGCATTTTCCAAACAACACATGTTCCTGCCTCATCTGGGTCTATTTACATCAGTCTCGTTGAGGGGTGGGAAAACTTTGCCACACTTCCCTTACAAGCAAAAGGACCCCAGTTCAAACCCCTAGATCCCAAGTAAAAAAAAAAAATGCCAGGCCAATATGATGGCAGCTTGTAATCCGAGCACTGAAAGATGGAAGCTGGGAAACCAATAAGCAATAAGCTGAAAGAGCAATTCAGGATGATTCCTGATGGCACCTTTGGGCCTCACAGGCACACTGTCTTGGACACATGCCTGTACACACATGTATACCACACACATGCAAAACAAAACACACACAACAAAAAGAAGAGACAAAGAAAGAAAACAATTGATCCATCACATCCAGAAAAAGATCACCAAGACGGGGAAAGACATGCATGCTCATCTACATATGACATGTCCCAGTGTCTGGGGCACCGGTATTCCTCACATGCTATTACGCATGCTCATCTACATATGACACGTCCCAGTGTTCTGGGTCGCCATTTCCTGGGGACCAGCGGAGGATCTCCAAACTTGGCCACTTCGCTGGGCAACACGTTCTGTTTCTTCTTCCTTCTCAGAGAATGAAACCATTGTATTTCCTTCCCCCAAGGCATCTCACACTTTGCAATCCAGGCTGGGGGATTCCCTTCCATGGTCCATCCCTGACAGTCACCATCAGCGACAGCAATGCCCAGGGCCAGGGCTATAATGCCCAAGGCTATAATGTCCAGGGCTGTAATGCCCAGGGCTATAATGTCCAGGGCTATAATGCCCAGGGCTGTAATGTCCAGGGCTATAATGTCCAGGGCTATAATGCCCAGGGCTATAATGTCCAGGGCTGTAATGTCCAGGGCTGTAATGTCCAGGGCTGTAATGTCCAGGGCTATAATGCCCAGGGCTATAATGCCCAAGGCTATGCCCTGCTCACTCAGCCAGCTCCTCTCTCTCCTGGCCACTCACCAGCCCCAGTTGAGAGATGCCTGCTATGGATGCTGAAAAAAAATCAATTAAATGTGTGTTGTGGGAAGAGGCTGGAGCTGTGCGGCAGGCAATGTTCTGATTCCCACTTCCACCCTGGACGGGGCGGTGCGCCGTGTCCCTGCAGCTGTCCCTGCCAAATTCTTCTGGGCTATTTTAGAGCGAACGCAGAATGTTTGGGAAGTCCCCAGAACAGTTCTGGAAAGCCCTCAACGAGACGCCACCGGGCTCAACAGCTGGATGTACAGGCAAGGATGGGGTGCAGGTCCCCAAGTCTCTATCCTGAGCTCACAATGAGACCCACAATCCAGAACACCCCCAAAACGAGCCTTGCCTAGTCTCATTTGCTGGGAAAGGAAGCACAGAAGGCTTCTTACCTGGTGCCTCTCACTCATCACTTTGTGTTTAAAAAAGAATAAACGCGCACACACACACACACACACACACACACACACCAAACCACAAGTCAGTCGCAGCTGCTAGTGGTCTGGGGGGTCTGCAGAGAGCACAGCTCCAGGCCTTTCCTCGCACGTGAAGGATGGGACCACAAATCCCAGGCTGACACATTACCTCTTTCTGATGTGTGCAAAGTTCTCCGCACGCACTTGTCCTAGGCGCACAGACAGCTTCCACATGCACATGTCTGACATGCCCTTGTCTGACACGCCCTTGACTTCTCGTGTCTCGAGTCTGGCTCCCAGGCAGTGGGAGATTAGCTCTGGGCCAGACATATTGTCTCGTGTCTCCTCCCCCAGGGTGGCCTTGGTTTGCATTGCTGGCACTACATAAATAATAACAGTTAACACAATGCTTTTCTAGTCATTCATAATGCCTTATGATTCATGATTCTGGATGATTCAAAACGCTTTGCCTATGCTCAGGTGCTCAGTCAAGCAGTGCTGAGCCAGATTGTGACCGGCTCGCTAGCGAGGAGCTGGCTCCCTGGGGATCTGGTTTCTCTCGCGGTCACTCTCAACTCCTTTGACTTTTCATTTCTTCTTCCCCAGAGTGGTTTTTACTTAAAAAAAAATTTTCTCTCTCAAACAAGGAGATGGTTGAGCAATTAAATCACCTGCCAAGCAAAAAGACAAGCAAAAAGACCAGAGTTCAGACCACTAGATCCCATATGAAATGCCAGGGGTTTGTGGCCAGCCGCCTGTAATTCCAGTCTCAAAAGGCAGAGACCGGAGTCCTCAGAGCAAGCTGGATTGCTAAACTAGCCCTTTTGACAAGCTATGGGTTCGATTATAGAGACTATGTCTCAAAAGAAGAGAGTAGAAGAGCAATGAAGGATGATTCCTATCTCAACTTCGGGTCTCCACCTAGACACTCACATGTGTGTGCTCACACATGCGAACACACATACACACATGCCTGCAAACATCCCTGCATGCAAAAATAGGAAAATTCTCTCTCCTACTTCCTGCTCCTCCGTCTGTCTTTCTGTGTTGTCCATTCTTGGGGAAACAGCTGAGGGGTAAATCCCTCTGAAAGTCAACACAGATGGCTGGCGCCATTGATAAAAATGGATGTCATTCAGTGCTAACTCGAGCTTTTAGGGCAAATGCCAGGATCTTTGCAGCCTTAACAGGGAAGGCTTGACCACCCATCCTGAGAGACTAATGAAAGAGATGAGTAATGATGAAAATGAGAGGAAAAGTGATTTATTCATTGCGGCCACACACAGGACAGAATGGGAGAGAGAGAGAGTCTAGTGACTCCAAGCCCATCTTTGGGGTAATGACATGAGGAGCAACTGGGGTGAAAGGCAAGAGGTACGCATAACCAAGCCCTCCCGGTCAAAACGCGGTGCTGACATCATTCTGTGCCAGCTCAGGTTTTACACAATGGTCCGCAGAAGTCCTGGCTGCTTGGAGAGATTGCTCCTGCTCAGAGTGCATGGATGTCTGTCCTATGAGGGTCTGCTGTTCTTGGAATGCACAGTGATTGCTGATTTGGGCCGAAGGCTTGTCTCTGGTGCCTTGACTTTGAAGGAAGACAAGCTAGGTCTGAGCCAAAGCAAAGAAAGCACAAAATGAAGGTAGAGATGTCAGACTTCCCTCCTCCTCTCCGTGACCCGTGGGTCCAAGTGAAGAACCCAAAAACATCTTCTAACTTCCTGTTTCATTTACCTGAGATCATCTACCTCCTCTTCTGTTAAGCCTGCTTTTCTTCAATCACTGGTGTCCAGATGAGAATCTAACCATTCCATATTCAGTGTTTTCATGCTTGTTTAACATCTTGTCCTCCGCATTCCCCGCCTCAGACTTCCATCACGAGCATTACACACTTCAGCAGTACTGCGCGCTCAGTGGCACTTGGGACAACAGAGAAAGAGAGCCCTTGGTTCTTCATGCATCTTGGGTGGCTCTTGACTTTCTGGTCCCCAAACACATGGAATTTTGGGAGGGACCTCAGGTCAGTCTAACCTGGATAGTTTGAATGGTGAGCAGAGAAGCCTGCCACCCATCACCCTATTAGCTGGATGTTTTCTCTGCTCCCCGCCTTCCAGAAGGTATCAGTGGTGTTTGCAGAGACCCAGAGCAATGTCATGGCATGAATTCTTGGAACTTATTTGTAGCATTTGAGGGAAAGAGCCATGGGGTGGCTGCCAAATTCACCACCTACTTCCCCCCAACACTGCATATCAACCTCATCCTTCAATGTGCAAAACTCCCCACAAAAATCATGTTTATGGAAATTATATCGCCATGGCAACTGTAAAGGTCTCACAAGTATTTTTAAAATAGCAAATTAACAAAAACCCACTTATAAAAATCTGAAAATCTGTTCCTTTACGGGCATTAGGGAATACAGGGATCCTAATGCAAAATGTATTTGATAGGAAAGAAAAAAAGTAAGCCAGGAAAAGGAGCTCTTAACCCTGGATTAATGGGGGGGGGCAGAAGACAAACTCTGGGAAAGCAAAGTTTGGTTCTTCTAATAAGAGGTTGCACTTCAGATTTATTCTGGAAAAATGACACCAGATCTTCTGGTGTCAAAAAAAAAAATGTGGGTAAGAGACCTGAATTGCTGAAATACTAATTTCTAACTTTCTATTTTCACATCACTGATATTATTACCTTTCCCACTCTGCAAGACTATTCCATTTTTAACTCATAGGTTTCAGCTGTTGCATAAGCCTCTGCCGCTGTGATTTAGCCTGGCTGAAACGCCATTATAAAACCTGCTCATCTCAGAAGTCTGCACACAAATCACACAGGAGGGGAATGAGAAGCCAGTTTCACAAGTACCCAGCCAGAGCCTCTTTGCTTTTTAAATATGTAATTGGTGTGGCTATCGAAGGGATGCTTTTAAATAAACAATGCACTAATTCTTTGGTGTCTTTTGTAAGGTTTGAAGCACAAGAGGCGTGTTTTGATGACTCGTCTGGTAATAAGGGATCGCTACGAGCCAGAACGATGCAAACACTGGGGGTTTCTGCTCTGAGTGCAGGGAGGAAAAATCAAACCGAGCAACTGATGATTTCATCCCTCGCTGGGTCTCCGTCTCTACAGGAGGAAGAACCAGGTGGAAAAGGAGGAGAGAGGGGGTCAAAGAATCAAAGCACGGGGTCCTCTGAGTGGGAAATACCTTGGGCCCACTGGTAACTGGCCCTCGCAGCTCCTCTGCCACCAAAGAGTGGGGAGCAACAGCTGTCCTGCCTTAGCATGAGCCACAGGTGGGGAAGATGTAGCATCTTCCTAAAGGAGGGCTCGAGGTGAAGTTGGGGGGTGGTATCCTGGAGGGAGCAGGTAGACCCTGCACCTGGAGGGGTTCTCAGAGCCCAAGCACCAGGGGTCAGGACTTCCCTAGGGAAGAGCTGAACTTCGGAGTCTTACCCTGCACCTCCAGCATCACAACACCTCCCAGATTCGCCCCGCCCCCTCCCTGGCCCACCTGGGACCTCGGCATCTCTTGAGCACCCAAAGCCATCTGGAAGCTGGACACCCACACTTCTCAGACAGCAGGTTGTTCCGACTCCACAGCCTACTGTTCCCATAGCTTCTCAAAGAAAAAAAAGTAGGACCAACTTCTTCAGGAAAAGCAGGCGGTGGAAGCGGAAGGCAGTGGAGAACCGGAGCTGAGGTCCAGGGTCACGTGGTCCTGCTGAAGGACATGAGCAGCCACCTTGTGTTGGAGGGTCCCTGGGCAGGGAGCAGAAGCTCCTGCCTCTGCGGTGCAAAACCAGAAGAGCATTTCCGCACCTGCATCTGAAGGCAGAGCTTAGTGGGGCTGGGCGTTTGTGTTCCAAGAGGCTGGCCTGGAGCTTCCATCCGTCCTCTAGGTGCGCCGAGCCCTGGTTTTATATCCTTGTCCGGCACAAACAAGAAAGCAGGACTGCTAACCATCTCTACCTCAACTGGGGACAAAGCAAAGCCAGGCAGGGCCAGGTGGCACCCCCGTGCCAAGAATACAGTTACAACATCACTGCATGGGAAGCCAGGATGCCAGGCCTCGGCTCCACAGGCACATTGCCCAACTCCCCACGTCAGCGGCGATGGCTGAGGTGCTTCTCGGCCCTCTGCCCTGGGCTACACACACTGGAGAATACACAAAGTAAAGAGACCAGACTAACCCAGACGATAAATCGGAATATTCCAAATGAGAGAGGCAGGCAGACCAGATAACCCGGAAAGGTGGATTCTTGGTTTTGGTGCATAATTTTATTTCACCTCAAAGTTAAGTGTCTCCAGAATATGCAAAGAACTGCACACTCCCTCAGACGGGTGACATTGGCAGTCCCTTGAGATCTAGGGATGGTGAATAGAAGCCCCATGGGAATGTGAGAGAGACTAGAAATAGTGGTGGGGAGATATAAGCACTCTCCCTTCCGTTGATCCAGCTTCAAAGAGTGTTGGTAGGTCCCCACATTTCCCCAGCGCCTCCATCTTGACCAATGGTAGAGCTGACTCTAGGGCCTCCGCGGAACCCCTCCACAGAGCACTAGCTCGTCCTACCACATGAGCCGTACTGAGCTTAGATGAGACACCAGTGGCAAAATAAAACACCCGGTGGCCCCAATCAAGAGTAGGCCCAAGCAGTTGGTCATCGTGTCAAATTCATGGCTCTTCTACATTTGCTTCTCCCTCCCCACCCCCAGTCCAGATCAGTCCCCAATTCCTGAATCCCTCTAAGGACCTATTGGCCTCAGTCCAGTCACCCAGGCCTCTGCTGGGTCCAACCTCTGAGCACAGGGTATGAGGCCTCGGCCCCTTTTCCAGAAAAGTCTCAGACGCCCAGCAGTTTGGTCCTAAGATGGTCATGTTTACTCTTTCCCCTCTGAGTCAGGCCACGGGGTGATTCCTGGACAGATTCCACTTGGGTGCTCAATCCATGTGACCCTTCCCAGCAGCTGAGACCCCGGGCAACCAACCAGGCCCAGGCTTGGCAGAGCACGGCCATTTCCTGCTGGTTTGAGCTGGTTTCTCTGAGATCCATGAATGATTCCTGGGTTCCGAAGGAGATGAGGAACAACTAAGAAAATAAAAACTTCCCCCCAGAAGGTTCTGTACCATTGGGATTTGCTCCAGCCCTGATGGGTCTCAAAGGACACGGCGGCCTCTGGGGGGATTTGACCTGGTGAACTGGCTCAGCCTGCTGGGAAGCTCGAGGGGCACCTCAGACTCCTAAACAGCAGCCCGTGAACTTTGCATGACCTTAGGGCTTCTCTGAGGGCCTAGGCTTTGCAAGCACATGTCCGCCTGTGTCCTCACGCCAGTTAGTGATAGCAGAGAAGGGGTACAGTGGACAGGGCTTAGGTACAATTGCTCTATCTGAACCATCTGGATATATTTGACTTTAAACCATACAGTGGGTTTTTTTTTTTTTTAACTTTCTATTTTAAAATACTTTCAAGTCGGCAGAAAAAATTTCAAGCATCCTCCAGAGAACTCTGGTCTACTCTTTACAAAATTTCCAATCTCTTGACATTTTTCCTGTATTTGCCTTCTTTCTTTCTTTACTTTCTTCTTTCTTTTTCATTTTTCTTTTGAGATAGTCTCATGTGGCTGAGGATGAACTTCTGATCTGCCAGTCTGAGTGCCAGGATTACCACTGCAAGTCACTGAACCTGGTTTTATGTAGTGCTGGGCTTCAAACCCAGGGCCTTATGCTGCAAGGCACGCACTTTCCTAACTGAGCAACACCCCCAGCCTATCTTATTTATCTTTTGTTCTCTCTCTCTGTCTCTGTCTCTCTGTATACCAGAGAGTATGTGTGTCACTTGAACCTTAAAGATTGTCATAGTTAGGCACAGGTGTCAATTTGACAGTTGAGGGTTTAAGCTCTGGGCATATTTGTAGAGAATTAATGGTTGAGTTAAGCCCAGAGCAAACCTGTAAGAGATTGTCTAGCTGATGGGGAAGGCTCAGCCCATGGTGGGTGGGATTAGGACTTGGAATAAAATACAGAGAACTGGTTGAGAAAGTTGGCATCCTTGTGTACATTTGGCCAGACATGCTGGTCAGGCAAATAAGGATTCTCCCTCTCTCAGCCGTTATGTAGAGATGGTGTGGCCAGTTCCCCTGGCCTAGTATTGGTGTGAGCTCTCCTGTCAAGCTGGACTGAGAACTATAACCGGACAATAGTAAGAGAAATAAGCCCTTTGTTCCCATAAGCCATTTGATGGTGATTTATCAGCAACCATGCAGGCTGACTGCAACAGAGGCTCAAGGGTAAATTTGGGAATCATTTCAGATTGCTCTAGCTCCTTATCACTTTGCTCTGGGGTTTCCCAGGCTCTGCCTTCTAGGGCTGGAATTGCAGGCCACAGCCATTTCCACCCAGCATTCTTACCTGGGACCTAACCATCCGCTAGTGAAACAAAGATCTTGACCCCTGAGCCATCTCCCCAGCCCCTAATTCATCTCTTGTGAACCAGGTGTGCAGCAGGTAGAAGATGAAGCAAAGCTCAACCTCGCCCTCAAGGAGATGATGTCACCCCAGAGGACTAAGGCAATCCAAAGAACCAGAGTCTAAGGCAGAGCAAGAGAAATGGCTCAAGCGATCAAAGAAAGAGAGGCTTCCCCTGCTGCAGTGATGAACATTTGACATGGAACTTGAAGGCTGTCTAGAAGTTAGACAGTAATGGCCTGGGAGACTAGCTCAGGAGAAAGGTACAGTAGAAGTAACACACATGAATAAGGGACAAAATGAAGGGAGGTCACCCTCACTCTGCCCTTGGGGTTCACTGTGGCTTGTACACTTAGTTCAGTATATGATGGGTAGCACTTTGTGTACAAAGGTCAGAGCTGAGATGGCTGGCAAGTGCTTAATCTGCTGACACAGAAGCTCTGAGCTCTGCTAAGACAGTGACAGAACGCCACAGTCATGAAGAGGAGACCCTGGGACGTCCTAGTCCCTCTGACTCTGCCCTTTGCATGCCAGTGTGGTCCTCCAGCCACAGCCAGTGCCAGGATCACAGGGAGTGGCTCACCGCTGACCTTGGGAATGTCTACAGTGCTTAGATTAAGGAGTTTATCCTAATTTAAAATGTATTAAGTGATCCTCTATAGCAAGCCAGACAGGAAAGCCATGGGACTGGGGTGACTAATAATTAAATGGAAGACTTTCTTTCCTTGTCTGGAAATGGAAAGAGCTGGATGCTGGGGCTCTGTGTGCTCACAAACGTGGAGGCCGCCCTGAGCCAGGGCTCCATGTGCTCATGGGGAGACTCCCTCCTGTGGGCCGGGCTCCATGCGCTCACACCATGAACTTAGTTTCATGAAAATTGACCAAACTGCCGTTCTTAAGTTTTTTTATTATTATTTATTATTTATTCAATTGTGCGTGTGTGTATGTGTGTGTGTGTGTGTGTGTGTGTGTGTGTGTGTGTAGAACCACGGTCAATTCGGGAACCACCGTTCTTAAGTTCTTAAGTGCTTAACCATGTGGAACAGGAATCTCAATCATAACAACTCTCTGCATCCTAAATGTGTTTCCTCTTATCTCGTATATTATTTTATATTGTAAGTCACTTTTTTTTAAAAGTAGGAGGTAGATATGCTAGGGGAATCTCCAGGGGGACATACAAAAAGAGGAAGTACCTATCATCAAAATTCATTATATACATGTATGAGATTGTCAAAGAATAATTTAAAAAAAAAAAAATAGAAAGAATTGAGAAGCCTTAAGCTTTCTTAGGCCTTTTTTTTTTTTTTCGGAAGTTTCAGGAATATACTCCACCCAAACTAAAGTAGTTTGGGCTTCAGGGTCAAAGCTCTCAGTCAGTGAAGCTCACCTTAATAGAGGATGCTGGCTACACTCCCACCCATTCACGCTCCCACCCATTCACGCTCCCACCCATTCACGCTCCCATCCATTCACACTCCCACCCATTCACACTCTCACCCATTCATGTTCAAGGACGACCTGGCTCCTTTTGTTTCCTGGCCCTGAGCTGAGCAGTTTGCTCACATGCGCTCGTGCCATGATGTGCTCTCTTACCACAGTCCCACTACAATGGGACCAACCCGTCATCGTGGGAACAAAGACAATGTTGCTGATGTTGGTCGATGACATTTCCAGCCATGGAGCGATTTACAGCTGACAGCACAATGCACTTGCGAGTGGCTGGACCGCTTATTTCCGCTCTCCAACAGGAGACAGGTTCTGAGAAGCTAAGTGAGCGGCTCGCCGGGGCCTGACACTGAGGAACCACACAGGGGACCAGGCTCAGGCCACCTGCCTTCTAGTTCCCACCCTTTCCAGGATGTCAGTGCATCTACCAGAGAGCAGGTACACTCGGCCTTCCCCTTCCCTGCCATTTGCTGACCTCGTGCTCTTCCGCCCATCCTTCCTCTTTTCCTTTCTTTGTTTTGTTTTTTGGGGGTTTTGTTTTGGTTTGGTTTGGTTTTGGTTTGGTTTGATTTTGCTGTTTGTTTCTTTGAGACAAGTTCTTATCATGCAGCTCAGGGTAGCCTCAGACTCACAATCGTCCTCGTGCCACCCCTTGAGTTCTGGGGTGACATCTACCACCACAACAGGCTTTCTGTCGCTCACTTTCCAGCTCCCCAGTTTCCCCAGGAGACTGAGGCACTCATGACGCACATTCCATTCTGCATCTGATGAGGTCTAACTTCCAGGAGACCGTCCGCTCCTGAGGTCGGGAACGCGTCTGCTGTGACTTTGTACCCTAGATCCAAAGCAGAGAGAACAGCCACACGGTCGGAGCACAGCACGGGTCTGTGGAAGGCAGAAGTCAACTCCCTCAGCCTGGCAGGCTGCCCACACACCACTGAAATGCAATGTACCATCGTTCCCTGACTACATTCACTCCCACTGCTGCTAGCTAGCTTCCCTGTCACGCTGCAGAAGAAAATGTGTGGTTTACACTTGAAACCTTACAGGTCCAAAGTGACATGTGCTGCAGGTGGAAAGCAACATGCTAGATTTTGACAGGTTTTATAAACATGTTACACACAAAGAGAAACATAAGATGTTTCATTCATAATTTCATGTTGATGATATAGTAAAAGGATAATAACCTTGGGATTTGTGAAAAAATATTTTTTTTTCAGAACTGATTTTTATAAAAGTGAAAAAATATTTTTAAGGTTAAGTTTAATCTTTACTTTTTGTAATACGGGTACCAGAAAACTTCAAATCCCTCTACGACCCATGTAATACTTCCTTTGGATGATTCTGGCCTAGAGTGTGTAGATCATTAGGAGGACTTGAGATTTTTACTAACTGACCTGGGAGCTGTTTGAAGATTTTTGTTTTTCATTTGAGAGTTTTGACATCAAAAGTAACATGACCTGACTCAGTTATGGTTCACAAGGATTGCTTTCATTGGGCTGTTGAGAATAAACTTATGATGGGCCTGACGTCTAGCAGGCAGCTGTCTAGAGTCACTCAGAGGGATTAAGGTTGGTCTCCGGCATACCTGTAAGGGGCTGTCTTGATTGCATAATTAATGTGGGAAGACCCAGCCCATTGTGGTAGTCCAGGACTAAAGATGGAGAAGAAGGAAAAAAAGGTGGAAAATGTAAGCCAACAAGCAATCCTCATGCATTGGTCCCTGCCCTCTCTTCTTGCTGTGGAGGGACTGTGGCCAATTCCCTTGGCTCCTGCTGCTTTCAGTCTCCTGCCTTGATAGACTACACAACTGGGAATTGTGAGCTGAATAAAACTCCTTTCTCCCCGAAGCTGCTTGAATCAGCTACTTTGCTGCAGTAATGAAACTAAAACAGACTGTAAGACATAAGTTAAGGGACCTCATTAAAGGCAAGAAGACCAATTACAAAGTTATCCCAGCTGGGTGTGGTGGCCCCTGAAGCCAGCTCTGAATACAGAGGGAGATCCTGTCTCAAAAGCACGAAACAGAGCTAGTGAGTTAGCTAGCTGGGTGGGGCACCTGCTTGCGAACCTGGAGAATGGCGTGCAGTGCCCCGAAGCCTAGGGAGAGAACTGACTTCAAGGAGTGAGGACACTTGCTGGCAATCCAGGCAGTCGGGAAGACACTGCAGGAATTCCGGAAGTCTGGGGGAGACTCGGAGAACAGAGAGCGACAGGATGGCAGCTTCCACCAGCCCCGCCCACACTGGGGCTGGTTTGTTTTTGTTTTTTCTTTTGTTTTTTTATGATGCAGCCGCTGTGTCCTGTAAGTGTAAGTGATCCCAAGAAAGCCATTGGTTTGCCAAGTTAAAAGAGAAAGGAAAAAAAAAGACTTCTGAAAGTTAGCATCTGTCCTCTACTTGCATTTTATGGTATGCATGTTCTCTCTCTCTCTCTCTCTCTTTCTCTCTCTCTTTCCTCCCTCTCTTCCCCCCTGCTCCCTTTCCTTTTTCTTTTCTCTCTCCCTCTCTCTTTCTCTCACAGAAAAGCCATCACGATAATTTGGGAGCAAAAGTAGGTTTGTGTCAGAGAGTGACAAGAAGTTTGACCACAGAGACAGATCAGGAGTTGGGGTGAGGAACTGGGACGTCAAGACCGAGTCCCAGCTTCCGGCCTCAGCTGTGGAAGGGAGCCATTCACCGAGATGGAGAATCGGACTCGGGGAAGAGGAGCAGGAGTTTGTCTTTGGAGAGGTCAAGTCCAGATGCCGTGTGGTCCAGAAGAGGAGGCAGTGAGGAAGTCGGAGAGGAGGCTCTGGAATTGGGGGCAGGAGCTGATCTGGGGACCTGAGCTTGGATTCATCCATCACGTGAGGTTGCAGTTTAAAGCCAAGGCAGCGAGCGCAGGTAGAAACAGACGATCCAGGTCAAGATCCAGGGCCCTGGGGGAACTCCCACGCCAAGGGGTTGCAGACAGGAGCGAAAGAAATGAAGGAGCAGGGGACGGTGGTGAGGGTAAGAAGCCAAGGGGGGGAGTGCTTCAGGGAGTGAGCAACAGTACCCACCAATGAGAGGCTGAGAAGGGAAGACAGACTTTGCTCTGGATTTCGCAAGCAGGAGAATGGAGACGTGACAAATATGAGCCAAGCGAGCAACAGAGGCAGGAAAAAAGGAAGAGACTAGAAACCATAAATACAGATAAGGAATTTTTCTTTCAAGAGAATTTTGCTATAAAAGGGAGTAAAGAGCTATGTCATGGCCAGAGGGGGTGTGTGATCAAGAGAGGCTGTCTGAGAGATGAGAGACGGTTTCTGCATGTATATATGCCGCCGGGAACAAGCCCGTGAACAGATAAAAAATGATAATGCCAATACAGTGAAAATCCTGCATTTTCCTAATCTCCAGAGAGTGTGTGCATATTGCTTTTCCCTGTTTTATCACTTTGAGATGTTATTTATCGACTTTCTTCGTGTGATACATCAGAATCGGTGTGGTACATCAGCCCTCATCCCCCTGCATCCCAGCACGCCACCGTCGTCACATTGCCCCAACACCTCACTCACGCGGTTCATCTAGGGGTCACCTTGGTACCCTCTATTAATCTGTCAATCATAAGTAGTATCCATTGACTCCCCACAGTACGTGATCAGGCTAGTCGCACCTCTGCCTTCTCCTTTACATATGAGTCGGTTTTGGTTTGTCATCAACACAATGACAACTAGCAAGAAAAACCTTGGCACTTCAAGCTCGTGTCTCACGTGCATGACAATACCATGCGCTGTTTCTGATATGTGGGGATCAGGCTGAAAAGCAGTAGCCATCTGGCAAGTGCCACTTGCATAGAGAGAGGGGACCTTCCCAATACCTCTTAAAGGGTCTATCCTGCATGGTAGCTCTTACCACTTCCTCTCATATACAGTTGGCTAAGTGCAGGAATTACTTTTTTTTTCTGCCACTGTCAGACATATACAACTTAAGGGAGAAAGAGATATTTAGTTGGCTTATGTTTCCAGAGGAGAAATATAGTCCATTATGGCAGCAATCACATAGCAGAAGGCATGGCGGGAGGAGAACGGGGTGGAGAGGGGTAGGGGGAGAGAGGGATTGCTTCAAGTCACTGCAGCCATTAGGAAGAGCGCAACAAAAGATAAAGTAGGGCCAGGCTACCAAATTTCATGGCCCACTCACCCCTACTGTGCCCCCATCCCCACCCCGTGCCATTCTCTAGCAAGGCTCTGCCTCCTAAAGATGCTACAAACTTCTGCCCATTAACAGCAGCTAAGCAGTCAAAGACGGGGGGGGGGGGGGGATTCGCATTCAGATCATTCTACCAAAGAAATCGCATTCTGAGTCTCTGATGGTCAATGCGAATTGTGGACTGTAGAGGATCTTACTCTCTTAGGCACACCTGTGCGGGACTGTCTGGATTAGCCTCGGGCATTCCTGTGGGAGCTTAGTCAGTTTAACTAGGGTGGGAGGACGTGCCCACCGTGAGTGGAACCACTCTCTGGAATACACTCCTGGACTGCATAAAAAGGAGAAAGTGAGCTGAACACAGCACGTTCGTGGCCCTTGGGCTCTTGACTGTGGATGTCACGTGACCACCTGCTTCAAGCTCCTGCCATTTGACTTTCCCACCAAGACAGACTGTACCCTTGAACTGTGAGCCAAAATAAATCCTTTCTCTCTTAAACTGCTTCTGGCGGGGTGTTTCCTCACAGCAACAGGAGGAGAAACTAAGACGCCGGCCTGGTGTCCATGGGGCAGAGCAGGACGAATTCTCCAGAAGAAACAGGCGAGCTACGTGGCCTTAGGACCCAAGGACAGTGAAGAACTGGGAACAATAATTTCTCACATTTCCTCTTCTACTTGTCTGGGCTGTCTTCATTTTACATCGTCAAGGTGGAAAACCCTTCCATGCTTCCTTCTTAGCTGTTCCCAGCAGTCTTCATGGTTTGCTGGTTTTGGAAGTTGAACAGGATTTGCATCTTTGCACCTAAGCAGATACTCATCGCTGAAAATCCAAAGGGTCTGGGTTGTGCCTTGTTCCATAGTTCAAGGACGTGGACTACATGAACTTAAACGTGTCTTTCTTGGGGGCATTGGGATGGCTCCAGTGTGCAAACGCATATGCATATAAACGTGGACACCAGATTCGATCCCTGATCCCAGAAGCACTTTCAAAAGCTATCTTCTCTGATCTCTACATACATGGGAGATGTACACTTGCTCTCTATTTCTCTCTCACACTTCGTCCTCCTCTCTCTTTCCTCCCTTCTGCTCAAATAAATTAATATTTTTTAAAAAAGAGATAAAAATTAAGAAAAGACAAAAAAATCTTTGTCACATTCTTTCACTTCTCAAATCAGGTCGCCTCGTGGTTTACTTTATATTTAGGCCAAGTCAGGGATGAAGAGATGGCTCCAGACTCTGCCTCGAAAGCAGAAGGTCCTGAGTTCAGAACCCAGGCCTCATATAAAAACGCCAAGCTGAACCGGCAGCAGCCTGCACTTCTGGCCCTGGTGGGCAGAGCCTGGGAAATCCCAGAGTGAAGCAAGAAGGAGGTAGAAGCAATCCAGGATGATTCCTGAAATCACCCTTGGCCCACCACAGGGACACACAGCCTCTGACACACACACACAAATATTTAGGGCACATCATTCATAAGAATTTGTTTTGACATTTTTTTCTGAAGTTTCAGGTCACTTTCTTTCTCTTGTTGATACAAGAAAAATATACCTTATGTGTCTTCCCCCCAGTGGTCTCGAAATTCTTGCTCACTCCTGTTACTGTCTGGGGTCTTCCTATTCCTCTTTATGAAGCCTGCTGACTTCCAATCTAATTAGGCAGGGTGCTTCACATTGAGATATTAATGTTTTGTGTGGGTTTTTTTGTCTCCTTCCTCCCTTCTCTTCCTCTCCCTCCCTCCCTTCCTCCCTCCCTCCCTCCCTCCCTCTTCCTTCCTTCCTTCCTTCTTTCCTGCCTCCCTTCTCCTTCCTTCTCCTCTCCTCCCTCCTTCCTTCTTCTCCCTCCCTCCCTCCCTCCTCTCCTCCCTCCCTCCCTTCCTTCTCTACCTCCCTCCCTCCTCCCTCTTCCTCCCTCCGCCTCCCTCCTCCCTCCTCCTCCCTCCCTCCCTCCCTCCTCCCCCTCCCTCCTCCCTCCTCCCCTCCCTCCTCCTCCCTCCTCTCCTCCCTCCTTCCTCCTCCTCCCTCCCTCCCTCCTCCCTCCTTCCCTCCTTCCTTCCCTCCTTCCTTCCCTCCCTCCGTCCTTCCTTCCTTCCCTCCTTCCTTCCCTCCTTTCTTCCCTTCCTTCCTCCCTCCGTCCCTCCTTCCTTCCTTCTTGTAGCTAGGGTCAAGCTATGTGCCTCAGCCCTGAACTCGAGATTCTCCCGAGTGCTGAGCTACACCAGGCTCAGGCAGCTTCTGAGCTTCCTACGTGCAGGAATTGCAGATCTGCACCACCACTATGTCTGGCCTACTAATTACCTCCTGGTTTACTTAGTTGTCTTGTAGTTGTTGTTGTGATCATAATTTCCTGTAATGTCTCAGAAATGCTTTCTACTTGTCTCATGTCATCCTTAGGCCTCTCTCTAGGGCCCTTCCACCTCCACTGTAATGAAAACCGTCTGTCCTCTAGACTGTTAAACAGCTTCATCCCAGGTAACCTGCCCTGGCTGTGCTAAATAGTGTCACCAATGAGCTGGCTGGGATCCCTTGCTTGGCAGTAGAAAGTGCAGGTAGGCGGGAGAAACCCTTGGAGCGCTGGTCTCTGGCTGGCCGTGCTTCCCACCGTGCTCTGAGGAACCGCAGGCAGGGTGGACAGCGGCAGCAGTGTCCTCTGCGCCGCAGCCTCCAAGCGGGTCTTCAGTATGGCGACGCACTCACACCTCTGTGCAGAGGCAGGGAAGGGAGACTCCCGGCCCTTGGCAGCAGCCAGTGTTGCACCTCTTCTGTGAGCCTAGAAGTTAGGGTTCTTTAGCTCCTTACAGGCCGCTGTTCTAGCTCTTGGCTCAGGGTCTGGACCCCTGGCCCTGAAGACTTGATTCTCGGGAGCTCTTCTGAAGCAGGTCTGTGATTTCTCTTCTCTGGCTCTTTGCTCTTTTATCCTTCTTATGTCTCGTCTGTCCGCCCTCTCTTGCCGTCTCTTTCTCTTGGCTGCCTTCTGGCCTTCTGACTGGCTGCTCTCAAACAGGCCAGCGACTTCTTCAACTGTCAAGCAGCCAGTTTCTTTCCAGTTGTGATCATCACAGAAGCTGACAGTGCTAGCTGCTTCTGTCCACGGAGGAGATGGGTCCTTCTGTCTTCATTTACTAGAATCTGTATCTTCTTCCTTCCTTTAAAGTAACTTCCTTTAAAGGAAGTTGCATGGGAGGTAAACTACCCTGGTTTTTAAAAATATTTTATTTATTTACGAGGGGGGAGGGAGGCGCACACACACACCAATGCACCATGTGGGCATTGGTTTGTGAATAGACGGTTCCGTTACCAGCTGTCTCACCAGCCCTACGACCCTCGTTCTGGTGCCCTCGGGCCTGCTTCACTTACATGTAAAATAAAGGCTCCACACCAGATGATCTCTAACGCCTTTTCCAAGAGTACATAGCTCTGCCAATATGGATTCATTTATAGAATACGATGTCAGGCAGAAAAAAATTGAAATAGAAGCGCTTTCAAGGAATTTACATCCTGTTTAGCTAGTCAAAGGATACACTCACAAAATAGTCACAGAAAGTTACCAATACAAAAGGTAGGGCCAGATTGAGCCTCAGGCCCAAAGGAAAAGGCTAGAAGCTGAGCCAGCCTGAGTCCTCTTGCTGCAGTAAGACTTCTACAATAGCAGAGCACAGCCATGAGTTAGGAAAGACCAAATGTTTATGTAATATTCACCAGGAGACTAATGGGTGACATTAGGATGAGAAAATAATGAATGGGTAACAGAAGCACCTTCCCTGTTACTCTAAATCATCCACATTTGTGTCTTACTAAATTATACTAGGTAATAATTTTTAAAATATAGAGGCAACATGATGCCCTTCATCAATAGATAAATTCTATGACCATTCTGGGGCAGAACAGTTAACTTCCATTGCATGTGTGAATAATGATACATCAACTTGTGAGTGTTCTTCTTCCAGAGACATGAAGACCTGGCAATGATTTCCATAAATAATTTCTCTGAATTTGAACTAGAGATGACTCTCCTGGCCACCGCCCATTTTAAAAGATACCTTTTGACCCGGGGGTGTAGCTCAGTGGAAGATCATTTGTCTAGCATGTGCGGCGGGGTCCTGGCTTGGATCTCCGGAAGAAATATTTTTCATTGATCCAGTGAGAAGTGGTCCTAAAGCAACTGTCCTTCGCATGATTCCCCGAAGGGAAGCACTGCTCTTATGGTGAGAGCCCGTTAGCACAAAAACAAACAGCTGGGGATTCTAAGGGTGTGGCCTCTCTTAGGCAGGTCTCACAGATGGATGGGCCTGAGACACCGACCTGAGAGAGGGGGAGGAAGGGAGATGGAGAGAGAGAGAGAGAGAGAGAGAGAGAGAGGAAGTTGCAACTGAGCAGATTCTAGAGAATGGAACCGCATGATGGATTTTCCAGCAACAGGGTCTAACCTATTACTGTGGAGAGCATTCTCTAACACACACACACACGCACACACACACACACACACACACACACGCACACACGCGCGCACGCACGCACGCACTGCTGCTCCCAGAAAGAATTAACTTCTGCCAAAACTCCTCTGTTCCTGCTGCCTCCCCTAACACTGGACAAATTCGAAGTGTGTATCCATTTTCCTGCAGACTCCGGTGTCTTAACTGACTTACTCATCTTCACATCCTGGGGCCTGCCATGTGGTAACTAACGCCTGTGCTGGTCCAATGAAAGAGTGAATGGAGTAGAAGAAGCTGCATTCCATCAAAGAGCAGAGCCAACATGAATATTCAGTGGTCTCTGGAGCTTTTGGGGGCAAGCCATGAGGACTTGGAGAAATGGACCGAAAGCCAAGGTGAGAATTTCTAAAAGCTGGGACCATTCAAACCATTCCCAGCCAGGTCTAAGGTATCGGCAAGAGTGGGCAGGAAAAAAAAAAAAAAGGAAGATGCCTTCCAAGTTTGCAGTCTGTCTAACACACACTGCAGATGCAGAAAGAGATGGGGGTGCTCATTCAGAAGCGTCTCTGCCACCATGGCAGCTACACCCCACCCACACACACACAGAAGCACGAAGGGGGAAAGCATGGTAGTGCATGCTCCTGCAATCTCAGCATTTAGGTAGAGGAAGTTGAGGCAGAAGGATTGCTCCAAGTTTGTGACCAGCCTGGGCTACATAGCAAGTGTGAGGTCAGGGCTACATGACAAGACCTTGTCATAATAAACAAGCAAAAAGAACAAAGCAAGTGGAAACACCATCTCTGGAGAGCTTCCTATGGCAAATCCTGAGTTTTAGTCTGCCACATCTTAATCTTCGTATAACCGAAAGAGAGTCATTCCAGCTTACAGATCAGAAGCTCTACCTACCAAGGTTCCAAGCTCTCCCATTTACTGTGGACAGGAACCAAGGTCTGCCAACCCAGCAAACTGCACAGTAGCAACTAAAACAAAATTAAAAATAATGCCTGTGTTAACTCACTGAAAATTATTATCCATACACCCACTGCTTGTGTAGTTTGCTTACTTCCTCTTTATTTTCTCCTGGCTTCTTAGAATTGTGTGTGTGTGTGTGTGTGTGTGTGTGTGTGTGTGATAGTGAATGCAAGTGTATTTAAATAAACCACAGGATTCAGATCTTACAAAGGGAACTAACTATGAAGGAGGAAAGCTGGATCCCCGGGTGACATGAGCCAAAGGATGTTAGCTTTGTATCGAGGCTGAGATTAGAAAAGGGACCTACTAGGTGGCACCCCAAAGGCATGCCCAGGTGCATGGTGAGCATTTGGGCAGTTGATATGTCCTAGGGCTGGTTTCTGGAAGCAGCACCCCCAGTGCCCCACCTTCGGGCGACATTTGCGCTTGTTTCCTTAAAAGCCTCTGATAGGACTTTGCTCACCTCCCATTTAAAAAAAAATTATCAAGATGCATCTTGCTTTGCGATCTCCACATCTTCCATGGAAATAAACAGGTGGTCTCTCCTTTACTCCAGCAGGTGGAAATTTTCTAACGCATTGAAATGAACACTAGCTTGCCTCCCGGCCACGTCCTGAGTGCGAAGCTGATGGCCTCGTGACATCAAACGTGGGGGAGAATGCTGGAGCCATCTCTCAAGGGAGAAGCCTAATTAAAAGACCTTAACTTTCTGGCTCAGACAGACCACAGTATTCCCCTCTTCCCCCACCCCAAGGTCAGAAAAATTTAAGCATCAAGAGGAATCAAACAGGTCCGCGGCGGGTGGGCGTGGCCTCCAGGATCAGCGCAGCCCCGGTGGAGCCTTAAGAATGAGGCCGTGAGAAAGGCCAGACTGAAACAGAAGGCCACTTCTAGCTGACCTGTGCTACTGGGAACTTGGAGCAACGAGCTGACAACCCTGGGTCAGGTCTCTGTGGCTGGACAGGAGGGCACCCCTTGGCGCGCGGGATCAGCCAGTGGCCAGCAGTCCAGTAGGAGGGGGCAGGGGCGTGCAGGCAAAGATTTGGCGCTGGGGGAGAGAGAGGCAGGGAAAACGTCTCTCTCTACTCACCCTTCGGCACTATTGTGGTACAATGATGCCACCAGCGTGCAGTTCAGGCTGCCAGAGCCCAACACACACACTTGGGCGCACACTGCGCTCCCTCTTGCCGGTTCACCTCTGGCCATGCAGTTCAAACCCACATACACGCCGGCTAATGAAGTCATCCCCTCCCCACCCCTCAGGGTGTCCTGCTGAGGTGGGGGGAGAAGTTAGGGGGTGCTGGTACCCAGGAAGGCGGAGGAGACGCTAGCTAAAAAGCTGTCACCCACACGCGGTCCACACAGCACGAACGCAGGAGGGGATGCCACCTACACCCCGCGGGGTGTCCCCCTTTCCCCAGCTCGGAGGACTTCTCAGACGTCCAGGTGCTGGGTCTCCAGCACCACCCCGAACTCCCCCTGCTCTCGCTCCTCTTTCCCCAGGGAAAGGAACTCGCACCAGTGAGCGCGACCAGGAAGAAGGGCTGGGATTCTCGGCGCCAGGACCAGAGCTTGGCCCGCAGTCCCGAAGCCGTCGAGTGTCCGCCCGAGATGCCAACATCCTCTGCCAAGTTTCTGGCTCTTCTACACCTGGTCATTTCGCCTGCAAGTCCAAGACCCCCGCGTGGCATCTCCCCTGCGAGGCGCCCACTCCTCCCGCTTCAGCCTTCTGCCTGGGGACGGTGGGAGCGCGGCCCGGAGCTGGGTCCCACCATCTGCAGCGCACCCCGAGGGTCTCACTCAGCGGCCACCTCCTGGCCCTGCTCTCCCTCCTCCGGTGGGCTCAGGTTGCAGGGGACATTGTCTTACCCAGTCCCGGCACGAAAGTGTTGAGAAAAAGGCAGATCACGGCCACCGGAAAGGGCATGTAGGGGATGGCGGCGCGCAGGGGACCCTTCTTCTCGCGAACCTGCACGACCACTCCGCTGGACGCCCCCCGGGGATCTGCCGCCGCCACCGCCGCCGCGGCCGCCGCCGTCTCGGCATCTTTGTGGGAAGGATCCATGGCTAGGCGGGCGCGCTCCGGGGATCGGGCTGCAGCTGCCCGGGCAGCCGCCCAGCGCACGGGGGCAGGCGGCGGCCGGCTGCGGGCTGCAGGCTCCGGGCTGCGCGCTCCGCGCCCGGCTCCAGGCGGTCAGAGCGCTCCGGTGCCCGCGAGGCTGGCGGAGAAGCCCGCCCTCCCGCGCTCCACACCCCCACCCCGGGCGGAGGGCGGGAGGGGCAGCGTGACACTCGGTGACAGCGCTCCCTCGCCCCTCCCCTCGGCCCCTTCCCCGCCCCCTGTCCCTCCCCTCCAAGCCCATCTCTCGTAAGCAATGGAGAGCCGGGCGATGGGCAGTAAGTGGGAAAGGAGCGCCAGGTCGGAGGGTGGGACACGCCTCATTCTCCCAGCACAGGTGAACCAGCCACCTCGCCCAAGGTCGGGCATGTGGCCAGCAGGCCCCTCGGAAAGGACAGCCTCGAGGTCGAGGTCCTCACTTGGAATGTGCATTTAACGCGAGAGAGAAAGGGGCGAAGGATGCGCCGGACACCTGGGAAGCCTTCGGTTCTCTCTGAGTTAAACGAAACGTGTTTCAAGTCACGGAGAAAAAGCGACGTGTTTCAAGTAAAACAGAGATGCAGCTTGCAGCCTTTCAAACCCCAGGTCAAGTCTGTGCGTGCAAGGCGTGTTATAAGACAGACACAGACAGACACACAGACACACTCACAAAACACGGATGGATGCAAAACGCGGAAAGGAATGTGCCTACTTAGGAAGAAGGTGATGGGGATCATTGCTTGAACGGTGCTGGGAGACACCTGTGCCTTTGTGACTCGACCTGGTCTTGTTAAAGAACCAACGGCGGCCACAGCGCCGCCTGCTGTTGACACCAAGACAGTGGGGAGAAGCCAGAGGACTTGGCAGCAACCCAGGGCCAGCTGCGTTACTTTCTCTAAGACACCTTTCACCTCTGCACCTCCTGGAATTGATGAATGGATGAAATTAACCTCCTCCAAGTCAGGCGTGGTGGTCCCGACACTTGAAAGGTGGAGACAGGAGGCTACATACGCAAATTCAACACTAGCCTGAGCTACATGACAAGACCCTGCTTCTAAATGAATATTTTGAAATCTGCCAGATAGACTTCAGGGGTAGTAGCATCTACCACGATAGGACCACGGAGATGGTGACAGATTTGGCAGCTGTGGTGTGCTGAAACGTGCGGTGGCTTGGGCCCTCCGATGAACCTCAGTGTTGGAAGTACATCAAAGCCCTCTCCCAGAAAGTGAGATGTAGCAAGACATACTACCTAAAGCAAACTTCTTGGGGAAAAAAATTGTTTTGTTCTAAATAAACCCTCGTCTGTCCTAGCATTCTCTTGTAGAAAACTACCTAAACACTGTGTATCAGTTACTCTACATGTTGTCAATAAATTCATGACCAAACAGCTTACAGGGGAATAAGGGGTTTTATTTTCTCTTATGAGAGTCCTGTTAAAGTTCTTAATCCAGCTTGTTGTCTTAATCAACACCAGGGCCAAGGGAATTGGCCACATCATAGCCATACATCTGCAGGACTGCTGAGCAAGGGTCAATCCTTACCTGCCAGACCATCGTATCTGGCCGGAGTATACCAACGGATGCCAACTTCCCTAAACATCTTCCTCCATCTTACTCACCTGTCCAGTAAATAGCCCACCCACATGGACTGGGTCTTCCCCCATCAACTACACAATTTCCTGGAGACTTACACTAATTGTTTTTTTCCCCCATAGGAAACCTTTAATTTCTGGATAATGTCAGTTCTTTTCATATGATACAATTCTTAAAGTTGAGGTATTATGGGGAGTTCTTCTTATAGCAATCCTTTAAGTCTCATGTACAGAAAAACAGTAATTGACTGAATAAATAAAGGAAATTTGAAAAGACTAAATCTGTTAAATGTTCTAATCATCCTAATTGCACTGATTCTTTACAACTGTGCCCAGAACTTGAACCCTCAACTGTCAAGCTGACACCTGTATCTGACTGTGACACACTGCAAGCTCTTTACCTCACTGATGCTTGTCTAACTCAATAAAGTACCATTCAGTACCCCACTGCGGGTGAAGGAACTAAAGCACAGCAAGATGAAGTAAGAGCAGAGTCACCAGTGATGCTTGCGAATGCAGGCCATCTGGCTTCAGAACTTATGCACACAGCTGTTACTTTATCCAGGGGCCCAGCAAATAATCTCTAGTTTTTGAATATTCTTTCACAATGTACCTGGACTGTGCTAGGGCCCTTCAATGACTATTCATCATTCCTCAACTTTCAGATGACCTGACCAACTCTTGGACTGAGCTAATGCCTCTGCACCAAGGCGTGTGAGCCTAAGGAAGCAAGGAGCACCCAGGTTTGCAGTGCACCCGAGCCTGGGCCTGGGGTGAGCAGGGACAGGAGCCAGGGCAGTTGAGATGAAGGGCAGGGACTTCATCCTAGTAATGGATATTAAAGGGGGGGAGAGCACATGAATGTTCTATTTACTGCTGTTAAATGACAAGTGACGCTCGAGTTTATCAGCTTGACACAACTGTTTCATTTATGGTCACAAACTGTGACTTGCAGACTGGACAGGTCACAGCAAAGGCAGCTTTCCTTGCTCAATGTACCCAGAGCCACATCTGAGAGACTAGATTCAGGCAGCTGCTGTCAGGAACCTCTGGTATCACAGGGTCCACCTTGGGAAAGAAATAGCCTTAGGTTCAGTGGTTGCACTGGGAGCACCTGAAGACTGGCTCCCTTGGGGTCATTTCCCAGACCACCTCTACTCGGTCAATGTCCACATGACCTGAACTTTTCGCAATATGGTGCACTGCTTCCAAAGGGGACGTGCTGAGAGATGGAGGTGGCCTCCACAGAACAGGCATGGCCGGGCCATTGGAAACACACGGCTGCAACATCCCATCGCAGGGTTCAGCAGCCCAGCCAGGTTTAGACAGAGGACAGCTCATTGCTTCATAGAAGAGGGTCAAGGAATGAGAGCCTGGGATTTAAAACTGAGCGTCTGAGGGTACTGGCTGGGAAGACCATTTGCCAACAATGAGAGGACAGGTACTGGAGGGTACGAAGTCAAGTCGTGCTCACGGGGATTCCGTGTAAATGAGGACTCTTCCTGACATGTAAGGATGGAGAATGGGAGAGAGAGAGTGTTCCAAATTATAACTAGGCATGATTAATAGACGAAAGAGGACATACTGAATGTGGGGTACCTCACTTTTCTCATTGCTGTGACCTAAAAGCCTGATAAGAAACAACTTGAGAAAGGATTTTTTTTAAATGTTGCATACATGAAAAATAATAACCCTTCATCTTCCCTGTCAGGTTCACTCCTATTTTCAGATCTTTCCGCCTGAGTGGCCCACTGTGTTTCATAGTGATGACTTATGCCTGACCTGATTCAGGCTCCAGCAAGCATCCTAGATCAGTGGATGGACCATTGAGGAAAGCATCCCCCTTTACTTCCCTGTCAACATTAGTCCTCGTCAGTCTCTCAGAGAGGTGTGGAGCTTCTTGAGATCTTTCTGATGTTAGGGTGAGATGCCGATAAGACAGTTCCTGTGCAATTCTTACACAAGCACACATGTCTGCCATGACATCTTGTATATCACAACTATGTCATATCCAGGAGATAATGCACGGCCTACCACCTTTATACTTCAGGCTCTTACAATCTCGCTGAACCCTTCTTCCGGATTGTTCCCTGAGCCTTGGGTGAGAGCAGATGAGGCTTATATGTCCTAGTCCACACACACTTATTTTTTTGCATTTTGGCAAGTTGTGCTTTTCAGTAATAAACACCTTCTGTTGTAAAAGAAGGCTTCTAGGTTGAATGCTGATTGATCTTCCAATCTTTGGATATAATGACAGGTATTTACAGAGAAGTTGGATGTACTATCTTCCTAGGTAATGATTCATAGTCTACTTTTTTTCCCTCATGACCTATTTCCTTCCCTTTCATGGGTTCTTGTTCTACTTTACAGTAACAGGAAGGTATTTCATTCTGACAAGCAGACCTTAAATCAAATCAGAAAGCTGTTGGTTGTCTCCTTGATACTCACGTCACTAGTACAGTGGTAGTCACCTGTTGCCATGGTGATTTTTACTGTAATTTTCAGATCTTTGTTTATTTTTTCTTTCCCAGTAGCTTCTATGGTACTCTTTGGTAATATGTAAACTATCCAGCAAGGAGAAAGCTCGGAAGGACTTACAGTTTGAGGAGACACAACCTATCATGGCAGCAAGTCACATTGTCTCTGCAATCAAGAAGCAGAGAGAAGGCAGGAAGTGGGGCTAGGTTAAAAAAAAATTCAAGCTGTCACTCCTCTCAGTGGTGCATTTCCTTCAGTTAGGCCCCACCTGAGGGCTTATCCCCCTCCACCAGCTAGAAGTCAAACGTTCAAACAAAGGAACTTGTAGGGAACATTTCATATTCAAGCCACAACTAGTCTGAGGGTATGTGATGAGAGTGGACATTAGGTGACCTGCTTGGGTCACTGAGAAGCTGGCTACTTAATCCAAGTCAGGCTCAGTAAAGCAGGCTGGGCTGCAAATGTGGAAGCCGCTGTGGACAAATGGTAGAAAAGTCCAGGATGTGAGTGTGGAGCAGTCTCGGGACAGTCACAGAGGGATCGTGCACGTGATTGTGAGGAAAGGGTGTCGCATGGAAGCCTATCTACAAGGATTCTTTAGAAGATGTGATCAGCAGTGCCATAGTCAAATAAACTTCTAAAGTGACCATTCCAAAAGCAGTTCAAAGGTCAGCTCTCCAGCGGCTCAGGTAACCACAGTGCTCTCTTTCATGGAATCTGTCCATTTCATTGAAGTTGCTGAATATCTTCACATAAAATTCTTTCAGCTTGTTATATTTTTATATGTGTTAGGTCTATAGTGACGCCTCTCTGCCTTTCACTCCTGATACTATAACATTACTGTCTATAGATCTATAGCAATGTCTCTCCCTCTTTCACTCCTGATACTATTCGTTTGTAGCTTTCATTTTTCCTTGGTCACTGTTGTGGTTGACTGACATCTACAACAGAGTTCAAGATACAAGCTATTTTAGGCAAAGGGAGGTTTCCAAATATGATGTCTCAGTGGGCAAAGTGCTGCTATGCAAGCATGAGGACCCAAGTTTGGATTCCCAGAACCCATATAAAGGCCAAACAAAAAGATGTTCCCTCCACTGGGAGGTGGAGGGAACGGCAGAGCCGGTCAAGCCAAAAATGAAAAACGTTGGGTTCAGCGAAAGATCCCAACTCAAAGAATAAGGTGGAGAGGGCTGGAGAGATGGCTCAGAGGTTAAGACTCTGCCTCGAAAGCAGAAAGTCCTGAGTTCCTACCCTGATGGGTGGAGCCTGGGAAATCCCAGAGTGAAGCAAGGAGGAGGTAGAAGCAATCCTCCACAGGGACACACATTACTCTCTGATACACACACACACACACACACACACACACACACACACACACACACTGAATAAAAAAATAAAGTGGAGAACGCAATAAAGGAAAGATATTCCAATGTCAGCTTCTGCCTTCCACATGCATCCATTTGCACAGGTGTGCAACCCCCACACACACACACATGCACACGCGTGCACATCAACACCACACACACACACACACACACACACACACACACACACGCAAATGAAGTTAAAACCATAAATAACCTGCAAAAATCCCACGCAAATATAAGAGAAAAAAATCAAGCTATTGATTGTATCAGCCAAATAATAATCTAGACCAGGCACTGAGTCATGAAGACAAAATCTATTTCTTGACCTGGCCCCATCATCAACTGAATGAAGTGCCTCAGTTTAGGACCTTTTTCTTTTCATAGGGGAGAAAAGAAGAAGAAGAAGTGGGTGAAGTCAGGAAATACACAATGACGTCACATTCCAACAGGAATGGTTCCTTTTTGGCAAGGGCTAGAGGAGAATGGACAGCAGAAACACAGATTTTGTTTGAAGCTCTGTCTTTGAACAAGTTCCTTAACCTCTCTGAGACCGTCTCCAATATTGTAAGTAATCTCTCCTTCAAACCGTGAGGCTTCAGATCATAATTGTGAGGCACTTCATAAACCCAATAGCACCCAAGTCCTACCAAGTGGTAAAAATCCAACTCAAATTTAGCTTGTTGTGACTGTGATGGCTTGTGTGAGGTTGGGGGGCTGGTCACGTGGAGGCGTCTGCATGTGCCTTCGGGTGCATGTGCAGGTAGAGACCATGGGTTGACATTAGTTACCTGCTTTGATCACTCTTGACTTATTTTTCTAAAGCAAGGTCTGTCATGGTGGATATGCATTGTCCCCCGTAGGCTCATGTGTTTGAATCCTTAGTTGACGTTCGGGAAGGTTGTGATATTTTAGGAGTTGGAGCCTTGCTGGAGGAAGGCATGTCACAGGGAGTGTCTTCAGGTTGTTAGCCCTGCCCTGCTTCCAGAGCAGTCTGCCCTCTCTCAGCCTCCATGACGTCTGCAGTGACCTGCGCTTCCTCCAACTTCTGACGTCACCATGCCTTTCCACCATGACGGGCTGTGTCTCCCCTCTGTTACCATAAGCCATATAAATCTCTTTTCTCTGCTCTTAGTTGCTTGAGTTTGAGTGTTGTCTCACAGTAGCAGAGAGAATACCTGCGACAGGGTCTCTCACAGAACCTGAAATCACTGATTCAGCCAGGCAGGCTGGATAGTGACCGTCCACATCAGATGTCCACTTATTCTATCTCCTCAGTGCCACAGAGCCGGGGTGTTCTTGAGGGCTCTAGGAATGTGCAGATTTGATTTAAGGCCCCCAGAGAGGTGGCTTTAGGTTAATCAATAGGAAGTCGTCCTTGGTGAGCCTGACTGAAACTCTCTAAAAGCAGCCAGGAAGCCAGGCATAGTGGCACACACCTGCAATGCAGCCCTCAGGAGGCTAAAGCAGGAAAATTGCCAGATGAAGGCCAGCTTGGTTAATGTAGGAGACTCTGTCAGTGGGGGGAGGGGGGAAGCAGCTTGGTTCTTCCCGGAGTCACTGATGTCTGTTACCCCTGCGTCTTTCTTCTTGATGACAACCCGTGGATGTGATCAAGCTTTAGCTCTTATTATGAGCTGCTGGTGACCATCCCTTCTGATCACCTGGTCTCTAGACCACAGACTAGTGGACCCAACCTTCATAATATGTGTGCTCCTTGTAAAGACTTATCTATCATCTATCATCTACCTACCTATTATCTATCCCCCCTCATCTCCATCTCTCAGTCCCAATTCCCTGTGTGCAGCTTTTAACAGCAGCCTGCCTCTCCAGTCAGTAAGATTCTGAATATCCCCAAAATGGCTTCCTGTACAAAGGACCCAGCAAGAGACTTTCTTTCCCAGTTCTCTTGGCTCCACCTTGGGTCATGAGCCCACCTTTTAGACCAGCCACGGTTATGCCTTTGGCATATAACAGTGGTGGCGTACTGTTGGTCCGACCTGTAAGTAAGCAGGATCCATTACTGACAATTTCCATTACACACCGGTACATTAGCTGCTGAGCCAAGTCCCACAGGTAGTTCCTGCTATTCACTTGAATTCCCAGGGCCAGGGAACTAGAAGACAGGTCGGTAGACTCCTAACTACTTTTGTAATTATGTCTGTCTATCTGGTTAAAATACAACTCGTTTTCTAGCTCTTCTAGTCTCTGCTTGCTAACTCCCAGGTCTCCTGGGATGAGTCCACTGGTTGGAGACGTCATCACAGAGAGCCCCTTATTTCTGCTCACATCTCTAATCCACGGTGGTCAAAGCAAGTCCTCCATCATCAAGTAGGAATCCCCACCCCCCAACAGCCAGCAGCGTGGGACTGGCTTATAAAATCTGAGGAAGTATTATTACAGATCTCTGAATTCCCTGGTTTGTTTCCCAGCTTCCACTCTGCCTTGGAGCTTCTCCCCTCCTTTCTGAGGTGCTACCTGCTCACCCCCACCTCTGTCCCCTGAGACACCATCATACCATGGTTGCAAAGGAGCAGGGTAAGGAACCAGAAATGCTTCTAAAGTCAAGGTCAACCAGCAGAGAAGACACGAGCCTCATGCTCCCCCGGCCAGCGGTAAGCTCTGCACAGCTCAGCAGGGGTTCTAGAAGAAGAGCGCTTTTCAGAATCTTTCAAGATAGGATCGGCAACCTTGTGGGCAGAGGATCAACCAGCCGGGCAGTCTATTTTTGGTCCCAGCTGTTTACAGAAGACTTCCGAAACTTGAATGTGCAGAGGAAGCCAGCGGGCAGAGGTGACAGTGGCCAAAGTCACCCACGCTGCCAGGAGATAAACTTGGCACAGCCCCTCTGAACAGGAGAAGGTGGGGCCTAGAACCCCGGTACAGGTTGGATCTTAAATGTTCCCCCAAGGAGTCCCAGCTAATCTGTTAGAAAGTGGTGGAGCCTTTGAAAGGTGGGTCTAGTGGGAGGTTGATAGGTCACTGGAGAGTGCCTCGAGAGAAACTGTAGCGTCTCGGCCCCCTTCTTTTCTCCTTACTTCCTGGCCATGCGGCGAGGGGTTTTGCTCCACCAAGCTCTTCCGCCACAGCCATCTAGCAGCATGCTACTGAAGGCCTCAAAGCCATGTGTTTACCTTATCGTACACTGAAATCTCTAAAACTGTGAGCCAAAAAGAACTTCTCTATCGGTGAGTTGGTTGTCTTAGATGTTTGGTCACAGTGTCGGAAAGCAGACTAGCACCTATCCAGAGGAAGAAGACGAAGGGTCACCGTCAGACAGGCCCCTCCCCTTCCCAGCCTCTGAGGACCAAGGGAGAAACCTTTGCCATGCCAAACTTGGAGTCTGTGAAAAACAGATCTGAGAAAATTACTTTGAGATAAGCGCTCACAGGACCAGGAGAGAGACAGACCACTTTTAAGCCTGGCAAGTCCTACCTCTCCGCGGTAGAGAGCTACAAGTGTCAACTTGGCAATTGAAGGCTGAGCTCAGGACACATTTGTGAAGAATTAGTAGTTGAGTTAAACCTTAAACAAACCTGCAGGAGACTGACTAATTTAAGAGGGGGGATCCAGCCCGTGGTGGGCGTGATCATTCCCTAGGGAGATGGATAAAATGGAAGGAACTGGTTAAGACCTGTTCGGCATCCTTCAGCATACTGGGACGGACATGCTGTCTGGCAGGGACGTCTGCCCCTCTCTCAGCAGTCTTGTGAATAGGGTGTGGCCAGGAACCTCAGTCCCTGGTATTGGTGTGGACTTTCCTATAACCAAGACAACTGTAAGTCAAAAAAAGCCATTTGTTCCTATAAGCTGTTTGGCCGTGAATTTGCTAGCAACACGTGGACATGGTTAAGCGGGAGAACCTAGCAACTGCGCCTGGGCTCTGACACCCTGTGCTGCCAAAGCACAAGCCTGCGGAACCCTTCCCTACCTCCTCTTCACTACTTGGACAAGTTGCTTAAGGGGATTCTCTGCATAGAGAAGCAGCCAGCCCAGGCCCATATGGGACACATTGGTTATACATTGCTTTCTGGGGAAGCCATTTGCCACATGTACTACTTAAATTTAAAACTAAATTCTTTTTTTTTCACGCACATATGTCTTGTGTATGTGTCTATGGAGGTGCAAAGGTGAGCTCGGGAATTATCCTAGATTGCTCTACCCCCTTTTTTCTTTCACTCTGGGGTTTTTAGGCTCCATCTTCCAGGGCTGGAAGTGCAAGCCACCATTATTTCCACCAGGCATTTTTAGGTGGGACCTGGGATCTAAACTCTTTTTGCTTGCAAAGCAGAGGCTTCACTCCTGAGCTATCTCTTCTGCCCCCGAAATTAAATTCTTAAAATTCAGTTTTTCATCCATACTAAGGCCACCTGTGGCTGGTGGCAATCATATTGGACAGTCATCATTTCAAAGAGTTTGCCTGGCCAGCTCTGAGTCAAAATATAGGGCTAAGCTGCCCAGAAATGTACAATATCCAAGTGTCATGAAAAGATATTGGCTTATTTCTGATATTCAAAAAAATCTACATCAGTGAAGTAGCTTGAGCCCTGAGAGTTGCCTGTGGAATCAGAGAGTCAGGGATACAAGTTTCTTCCCCATCTTGAACTCTGACATCCTCGTGCGTCTCACTGTCCCTGTGATCCAAGATGGCAGAGCCCATGAAAAGCTATCTCCTTCCCAAAAAACATGTAGGATTTCTTCCAACCTGGATCTCTTCCACTCACGTGGAATTATTGCATGTCCTCATCAAACTGCAAAGGAGGCTGGGAAACTTTATACTGGTCTAACATAAAAAAAAGTGCATGAGGACTGGAAAGATGGTTCAGGGGTTAAGCCTTTGCCTCACAAGCAGAAGGACCTGAGTGAGTTCCAATCCCAGGTCCCATGTAAAAATATCAGGCAGAAATAGCAGCAACTTGCATTTCCAGCCCTGGAAGGTGGAGCCTGGGAGACCCCAGAGGAAAGCAAAAGGAGGTAGAGTAATGCAGGATGATTCTCAAAGTCACCCTTGGGCCTCCACAAGCACAACACACACACTCGTGCACACACACACACACACACACACACACACACACACACAAATCAGTAAATGTTTATTTTTAAGTGCATTAGCACAGAGGGAAAGGATAGCTGTTGCGAGCATGCAGCCGTCCCTCTTCTGTGGCAATTACGTGCAGCCAGTATCATGCAGCCTTGAACCAGATCTACCAGCCTTCTCTTCCTTGTGATTTGATTTCTCCCTCTGCTCTGCACCCTCTTTCCTTCCTATGTCCTCTCTTCTTTGAACCCACTGTCCCACCCCAGGAGCGCTGTTACTATAATAGAACAGTGGAAATAATTAACTGAAAAGGAAGAAAGAAACGTCTGTTTATTTATGCTGGACTCGCAGTTTCCGCTCATGGTCATTGACCTTGTCACTTTGGGGTCTGTGACAGCACAGATGGCAGAAAATATGGTGAAAGAGAAAACCTGTTCGCCACATGGTGGCCAGGAAGCCACAAAGGAGGGAGGGGAGTCGAGGACTCGATTCCCTTCCACTAAGCCGTTTCCTAAAGGTTCCACCATCTCCCCATATATTGGGGACCAAACATCCACAAGGGTCTTTGGGGACATTGAAGATCATGACAAGCATCAGACTCAGGTTTCTCGACTCTCATACACACGACCTCATCTTTGCAGACCACCCTTTGATGTCCACCTCACAGACGCGGCGATCTAGAAAAGTTAAATAATGAGCTTTGTCAGCTTCGTGAGAATCGCTGGAAAGTGTGGCCCCAAAAGCTTTCTCCCCACCATCCCCTAAGCTCTGTTTGCTTATTCCAGCCCCTCCTTTCTCCCTCCACCTCCACACTCAGGCCGTTTCTTCCCTAGCTTTTAACTTTCGTTCGTTCCCGTCTCCCAAAGCGACAAGCCGGCCTGGCTCAGCCAATTACTCACCTGCTCGCTCAGCTGCTAATAAATCTATTAAGTTTTAATCAATCTGTAAATCAGCTCTCTTGATTAAACCTGGTGGTGATTAAGTCTGAGGTGCTCTGTAATTTTGGCAGGAGATCGAAACAATAAGTCGATTTGACTGAATAAAAAAAATGGGGTTACCTCAAGGTACCCTATCTGTTCCTACTCGTGCCTCATCTAGTCAGGCCCTGACCACAGTCACGGGATACCTGCTGTCTCTCTTCTAGTCCCCCAAGGTCGGGGATCAAGATCCCAGTAGCCTCAGGGGAAGGAGTTTCCAAGGTAAGAGAGAAGAAGCCTTCAGAGTTCTCATGACTCAAGAGGAGCCCTGCCCCCTCCAGGTCTTGTATAATCCATCTTCTTCCTTTCATCTCCTAAGTCTCTTTCCCTCTACCTCGACACAACTAGGACAGTGTTTTCTAAGATGTCAGTCCCCTAACCGGTCTGGAAATTCCCTGTGATACAGGCTATTTCTGACAGTGGCAGAAGGGGACTGTGGGCAGTAGGGGGTCTGACAGGGAGAGGGAAGGCGTAGGGAGGGGTTGCTAGGAAACAGGGATGTGAGGACATCCTGAAAATGAAGGTCAGGCTCCCTGTCCTTCTTCTTCACCAGAACTCCAAGTGGAGCTGGGGTGGGGGGGAACGCTGGGTGGAGACAGGAATACCAAGCACACAGCTCCAGCTCCTCCAAACATCCTTCATAAAGCCACCAGCCCCTCGGATGGCAACTCCTCTTCCCTGCTGCACGCCCCCCTGCCTGAGGCAAGAGGAGGCTGGCCCATCCAGGCACGCTCCAGGATTGGATCCGCCCACTGATCCAGGCACCCATCAGTCCCTGTCTTCGTGTGTAACTTTATTATCGAGAGTCCCAGTACCCCGCAATTTAACTGATGTCCTTTTGGAAGCCGTGGGAGTCCTAGAACGGATGGCTCGCTCCAGGATGGGGAAAACCAGGAGGAATCCAAAGAGAAGCAGGGAAGACAAGAAAGAAGAACAGCAAGAAGAGGGTTAGGGTGGGAAGGAAAGACAGGGGGACAGCTTGCCTTTGACCTCGAAGGTCATCTTTAACAAGTCCCAGGAGAGGTATGTAGTCAGCGTTCCACTGCTGTCACAAAACATACAAGATACGTTTGACTCAGTTTTGGAGGTTCTAGTCCACAATAGGTAGGGCAGAATGGCTCACCTCATGGCCAAAAGAGAGCAGTTTGGGGGCTCATAACTCTTTTTGAGAACATGTACCGGGGATCCTCAGGACTCCCAATAGGTCCCTCCTCTTAAAGATTCCATCACCTCCCCACACAGCCAAGCTTGGGTCGAGCTTTAGCACCTGGGTCTTTCAGGAATACTCCAGATCCAAGTTGCAGAAGGTAGACCGTGTGTCGTAATACTCCCTGGCACTGAACAATGTTCTTTAAAAAAAAATGGGGGAGTGGGCATGGGCTCCAGTTAGCATGTTTGATGCCCTGGGTCTCTAGCACTATGTAATCTGGAAATTGTGGTACATGCCTATCATCCCAGGTATTAGGAAGGTGAAAACAGGAGGATTAGGAGTTCAAGGTTATCCTCTCCTACACACGGAGTGCAAGACTAGAATACGTGATACTCTGTGTGTGTGTGTGTGTGTATGTGAGAGAGAGAGAGAGAAGCTACACAGCTGGGACTATGAAGACAACAGAGGCCGTAGTGCTGGGGACTTTACAGCAAAGATGGGTCAGCAGAGACCAGTGCTTAGTGACCCGTGTTCAAGTCCCTGCAGCCCCTCCGGGGGCCCTAGTCCTACAGCCCCTGCTCAGCAGCCCGGGCTGCCTGCTCTCGCCGCCGCCTCCCCCCACCCCCCCAGCCCCTCCCCTGCCTCACGAGGCAGCACGCTGGCCCCAGCTGCTTTGGCACGGGCTGCGTGGTCCGCGGCTTCCTGCGATGATACACAGGGACATGAAGCTCTGTTATTCTGGCAGGCGCCACAGACTGGTCTCTCCTAGCATCTAGTTCCTGGCGTAGGTTGATTGTTTCTCTCTCAACCACCCGGCAAGTATGTCAGTACCCCGGAGGCTTGGAGGATGGGTGCTGTTTGTGGTGCAGAAGGAGCCGGGAGGCCCAGCCAGGGCGGCTCTTTCTGCCCTGCCTCCGGCATGCTCCACACTCCCAGCCAGGCCACCTGGGGGTGCCAAGAGCTCCAGCCATGGCTGTGTCCTGGGCAGGTGCAGAGCACGTGAGATTCAATATTCAGGCCAGAATGCACTGGGCCTTAACGGGACACATCATCACGTACCAGCAGCTGCCACTTTCAGAGACCTGAACCTTCTGTCACTCGCCGCCTCTGTGACCTTGGGCTTGAGGCTTAGTTTCCCAGAGATTCAGTTTCCACATCTCCAGATTTGAGTGGTGGGTGTAATAGTGGTACCTACCCTGTAAAGCTGATAGGGGACGCGCAGAATGTGTGCACCAGCCTGACACACAGGAGTGCTCAGCTAATGGGACCTAGGATTGTAAACTTTATTAACCCTTTATAGAGAAGAAGGACAATTCCCTTGGTACCAAAATACCATCACACGAATGGTCTATCAGGTCCGACAGCCTCTGGGGTGGCAGGAGGAAAGAGGGATGGTCCTAAGACTCTGCAAGAGATGACCCTATACAGCAAAAGTTCATCTCGGTTCATCTCAACGGAATGAGAGTGGCCTGGCCAGACTGGGGAGTTGGGTCAGTGGGCAAAGTGTTCACCACAAAAGCACGAGGACCCAAGTTCATCTCCCAACCCGTGTACAGTCAGACACAACAGCAGTGTCTGTAATCCCAACACTCCCACAGCAAGGTTGTTTGGACACTCCTGTCCCGGGCCAGACAGACCTTTCTGTTTTCCTTCCTCAGGACTGGCTAGGACAGGAAGTCCTGCCCACTTCACACCAATACGGCTGCCAATCAAGAAGGTCAGAGAAACCCACCTCGGCCCAGCTAAGTACCTAAATCCTCTAGGCTTGAGGTATTTCCCACCTGGAAGAAAGATTACAGTCCCCATCCCTACCTCCTGGCAAGGGGCCTGACATGTGAATTTGTGTCTGTGAGACAAATGTTCTTGGCCCTGCCAAGAAGGCTTTAAATAGACTCCAAGTTGAAAGGAAGCTTATCCATTATTTAGTCCAGCTTCCACTGCAGGCAGAATTCTCTCCATCCCCAAGAAGTGGTCTTTAAAACAAGATAAAAAGACATAAGCCTTTCAAGGACTCAGATTATCTATATTTTATTTTATTTTTGAGAGGCTCCTGCGATGTAACCCAAGGTGGGTTACGTGATGGATGAACTTACACTCCTCCTGTGTCACCTTCATGAGGACCCGGATTGCAGGCACGGACCCCAGGCCTGACAAGAGGTGGTCTTTTTGGACACTTCCCGTGAGGAGGTGCTCACTGTCTCATGAAGCAGACGTCCCACTATCCAGCTGCTCCTATCATAGTCCTCACCTACCTCCCTGTCACCCCAACCTCTTCTGGGGCTCAGAGACTCAGAGGCTATTCAGCGGCCCAACCCTGTCTGTTCCTATCTTGCTGTATTCCAAACTGGAGAATACCATGTGGACAGTTACACTGGTGGCCCGAGGGACCACCCCTCTTGATGCGTTCCTGTCTCCTGGATTCGTAGGTTGGCCTCGTGGCTTGCGCGTGACAATAGAATGCTAGTAAACATCAGGTCTTACGTGCTCTTGGAGGTTGGGGTTGATCCGCTTGGAAACCCCTACTGCAGTCAGTTGTCAAGCACAAGAAGGGATCGGAGGCCTTGAGAGAGGCCTTGGAGGAAGAGGTGGGACGTTCCAACCTCCAGTGGGCTCCTAGGGAAAGACAGCCGCAGTCAGTGATGCATGTGGAACAAAAGACCCCCCGCCAAGCCGGGGCGATCACAAAACCACTAGAGAGAGTCAACTGTCCCTGCAAGTCCTTGCAGGTTGGAATGGGGCGGCGGACAGCGATAGGTAACTGAATACTGCTCATAACATTTTTTTTTTCTGGGTGCAATTTTCTGAGATAATGCAGGCAAGATTTTTTTTCCATCTTGGGTCAGCTAGCACCTTCAGTTCCATCCTTGAGAGCATACTTAGAAGATGAAGGGAAGGAGCAAAGCGGGGTGCCCTGGCCGGGTGACAAGTGACAAGGTCAGCTTGGCTTCTGCATGAAGGAGAAAACAACACCTCGCTCCTGATCCTTGAGATCCGTCGCTTTTACTTTAGGAACTGCCAGCAGCTACCCAGGCAGGAGCTCTGATGATTATCTCGGGGTTCAGTCAAACCTCCAAAGTGCTGTCCAGCCCAGCCAATCAGTCCTGGGTGAGGACTGGACCCAGACAGGAAGGAGAGCAGAGACTGTGGGAACCCAAGGGGTCTCCGGGCTTCTCTCCAGCGACATTTCTGAGTGCCCCTTGCAAGTTCAACTAAGCCTGGAGCAGGAATGCCCTAAAGAATCCACGACCTGGAGGTGCTGGTGGGGAAGAAGCATGCTCCTCCTCTGCTTCTCCTAGCCTTGACCTTCCTCTTTCTGGGGGAGATTCCTGCAACTCCTGGCTGCCGCCCACTACGGCCCCGTTCCTCCCCCGCCGCTCCCCAATCCAAAGGAATCGAGCTCAGTCTTGCAGAATAGAAACACAGAAAGAGACAGAAACACAGAAGAGGTTTCCCTCCCACTTTCCCGCCCCTTCTCCCTGCCAGCAATGTTGTGAAGAACTCTTCGGTGCCTCAGCTGGAGCTTCTCCCCTCCCCCAAGCAGGAGAGACCCCTGAATCATGCAGCCTGGAGCTGCCCCAGATTCCGAGGTAGTAACAAGGGCCACTAGGGTCAGTCAGATCCGAAGGAACCCAGAGTGGGGGCAAAGAGGCTCCATTGGCCAGCGGCGTGACAAGGTCATAACTGTCGAGGAGAGACACCAGTGGAAAAGGGAGACCTGCTGCCCTAGGGACACTTGCCTGAAGCTGAGAGCAGCCAGAGGTCTTCCTAAATACTGCCACCAAGCACCCCACCATCACCAAGCATCCCACACCAAGCACCCCACCACAAGGGCTGCCAGGACAATACAGCAAAGGGACCATCTGCTCACCCAGACCCGGGGGGTCGGGGTGCTGCCAGGGGATGGAACTGCGGTCTCTAGCTGGATCTACTCCTGCAGGGACAGTAGTAGCTCGGGTGAGATGCATTTAAATCCTCCAGTCTGCCATGACTGCAAGCAACTCACTGGGCATCTGCTCAGGATACTAGCAAGCGAATCCACTGTCTTGACATATGTAATAGCATATAAAAGAAAAAAAAAAAATCAAGCAAGAGGTAAAGACAGAAAGAAACTCCTGGATTCAGAGGAAATGCATCCCAAGGGGCTCAAACAAAAACAAACTCCAGGATGTGGCCTGGGCTGACTCTGCTGCAGCAATGAATGCCATCCATGCTTTAGCCTGAGCACAGTAACACAAGCAGGAAGTTGTTTTTTTTTTTTCTTTTTGCTT
Organism: Typhlomys cinereus; assembly: GCA_023101885.1. Taxonomy (NCBI): domain Eukaryota; kingdom Metazoa; phylum Chordata; class Mammalia; order Rodentia; family Platacanthomyidae; genus Typhlomys; species Typhlomys cinereus. The sequence continues at coordinate 2,105,912 of JALPQD010000112.1, read as the reverse complement.
GTTTTTTTTTTTTCTTTCTTTCATGTATGTGCATATGAGGTGCATGCACGTGTGCTCGCATGTGCATATATGTATGTGTGTAGGTGTATGTGTACAAGTGTACCTGAGTGTGTGTGCCTGTGGAGGCCCAAGAGTGACACTGGGCATCATCCTCAATCCCTCCACCTTACAGTCAGAAGCCTGGGTCTCTATGAAGCCCACAGCACACCCTTAGGGCTCTTCTGCTTAGTCAGCTTCTTCCGGGAGTCGCAGGCTCTGCCTCCAGATCTAGAATTACAAGTGGGCCACCACATCCACTCAGCATTTTTATGTCGGATCTTGGAACCTGAACTCGGGTCTCTTGGTTTCAATGCAAAGGCTTTAACTGCTGAGTCATCTCTCCAGCCCTATTTTTTTCAATGTAGTTCGAACATCCATAATCCAAAAATCCAAAATGCTCCCAAATCCCAACTTTTTTGAACATTAATGTGACACTGCATGTGGCCTCAGATGATGGGTCAACTAAAACACAGATGCCCTAAAGGTAATTGCATACCTTCAGGCAGTGTGCATAAGGCCCACATGAAACGCATATGTGCAAAATCCTCAAGACCTCCCAAATCAACATCACTACTGTTGCTTGGCATTTGTGATAAGGGAATACTCAGCCTGTGGAGACAAAATACTCCAGTGCCAAAGAGTATCCATTCTGGAGTCAGACTAGGATGGTCTGCACCCAACCCTGCTGGTTACTTTGTCTCAGTTTCTTTGCTAGAAAATGGGACAGCAGCAGAGGAAAAAGTCCCAGCCGCTGAGGATTCTAGAAATGACAAGACATGAGGCGAAGGATTGCTAGACCCGAAGGTCTGAGTTGGTGCCTCCCACATCCGGAAGGGTGTCTACTTGGGATGGAGATCTCTGTGGAACAGGAAGTGTTGAGCACCAGGGGAGAAGATTCTTCTGCCTACAACTTCTCTGGACTCTTCCTCCCCACTTGAGGAATGAGTTTGACCGCTGGGCATCAGACACAGGTTTTGTCCCTCACTGACCCATGCTATGCCACTGTCTAGACAACCCTGGGAAACAGATTATTATTGCTTGTCAGAAGTCACAGAAAGAGAGATGTGGTAGTTGACTGGATAGACTGAGCCACTGTCCCTCGCCCCCCCCCAGACCTCCCCACCAGCTTCCACCCAAAAATAGCCTCCTAAGGCAGCCTTGGAAACTCACCTGAGGGAGCAGGGTGACCTGAGTACTCAAGGAAGCAGTGCCTCCCTTGCTGTTCCCAGATGCTTAAAGTCCCTGTCATATTAGGCACAGGTGTTAACTTGACAGTTGAGGGTTTGAGCTCTAGGCACATTTGTGGAGAATTAATGGTTGGGTTAAACCCAGAGCAAACTTGCAAGAGACTATCTGACTGATGGGGAAGACCCAGCCCATGGTTGGTGGGACTAGCCCCAGAAATAAAATACAGAGAGCTGGTTGAGAGAGTCGGCTTCCTTATGCTGGTCTGGCAAGTAAGGATCGTCCCTATCTCAGCCATTATGTGGTGATGGTGTGGCCAGTTCCCTTAGCTTTGGTGTTGGTGTGAGCTCTCCTGTCAAGCTGGATTATGAACTATAACTGGACTATCATAAGAAAATAAACCCCTGTTCCCTTAAGCCGTTTGATAGTCATTTATCAGCAACCATGCAGACGAACTGTAATAGCCCCCCATACAGAGGGCACTAAAGAATGAAAGCTGCTGCCTTTTGAGTGTGATGACATCTATCAGCCCCCAGTTGGGCTATGACCTTGTTTGTTGTCTTTAGTCTCTGAGCCCAGCATGCCCACCCTGGGCTCATCTCTGGCATTAACTGGCTATCATGAGCACCTCTGGGGGCAAATAGCAGAAGCTTTGGAATGGCCTGGGTGGCAAGTCTCACACAGCGGGGTTGATTAGGAACTCAGAGAGCACCTTGAAGACAGACCCAGAGAGATGGGGGGGATGGGGGGAGCAGCTATACCATGCACTGGGTCCTCCGTTGCCTCATCCCACCCTGGTCTTCATCAAGGATGGCTTGGGGCAGAGCCCAGGGGCCAAGGGGAAGATGGGAGACCTCCAGGGATCATTCCAGCAAGACTGGAGACCAGGGCGCTGAACTGACTCTGGGCCACCAGAAGCGAGGTGAGGGACAAATGAGGGGACTTGGGAGGGAGATGGGGAGACAGGGGTGGGAGCGGATGGGAAGGGAAAATGGAATAGGAAGGACAGAAGAAGACAGAGGCAGAGGGGTTAGAAGAACACAGACAAGCACCCCGTTTAGAACAACTTTCCATGTCCAATAGAACCCAGTTCGACCAAGAAGACACAATTCTTGGTACAAAGCCCAGCTGTGTCCCAGAAGAGCAGAACAGAGAGAAATAGGCAAAAAAAAAAAAAAAGCATCTCTTAGAAACGCCTCCCAGAAGAAAGAGGCTGAAGGGTCTGCTCCAGCTCACCTAGGGGACCCTCAAGGGCGAGCCAGGGCCTTGGGGTGCAGTGGGTCTGTTATGCAGTGTTAGGACACTCCTGCCCCTCGTCTGAGCTCTCCTTCCACGGGGAAGCACCCCTCCACGAGGAAGTGTGCCCCACTGCTGTGCAGGATCAGGATGGAAGGGAAGAGACTTGCAGACTTATGCCCACCCGATGGAGGGACAGACATAGAACACAAGGAGCCTGACCCTGAGAGGCCTGGCTGGCCCCACCCAGGACTTACTCATGGTTTCCACGGAAACCTTACTGTAAAGGACCAAATGGCCTCAGAATTCGCCTTTCATCTCCCCACATGGGGCTTTGGAATACAGAAAGCAGAGGCTGGACTGTGTTACTTCAGTAGCGGCCAAGCCGCATGCGGTCTCAGGAGCCACCGTGGAGTACCTCGGGTTCACAGAGCACATACAAGGCACCTTCTTGAGCCGCCATTGGCCTCTGACTGGCCCGAAACGCCCCGTGCCGCTCTGATCAGACCTTATTTCTTCAACCACAGTGCTAGGGAGGAGAAGGTAGCAGGTGTCGGACCAGGCGCCAGGGATACAAACATGAGTAAGAAACAGATTCTCACCAAAAGAAGACACAAATGAGTTGGGGGAAATGCATAAGTCGTGAGAGTGGACCCCTGTCCATGGCTTGGCCTTCCCTGGTTTCAGTCACCCACGGTCATGCCAGTGTGAAAGTATCAAATGGAAAATTCCAGAACTAAATAATCCATGCATTTTAAATTATACACTATTCTGAATAGCATGATGAAATCTTGCCCCCTCCAACTCTATCCCACCCAGAACAAGAACCATCCCTTTGTCTAGCATATCTGACCTATATATTACCACCCACCCATTAGTCGCTCGGTACCGATCTTGGTTAGCAGATTGACTGTCACAGCATTGCAACACTTGTGTTCAAATAGCCTTCATTTTTCTTGATAATGGGCTTCAATTTGCAAGCTTTTATTATATAATAGCATTATCAGCATTCCTTTACTATTAACATTAACCATTGCCAATCTTTAACTGTTTCTAATACATAAATTAAACTCACCATCATGTATGGGAAATAGCCACAGTATGTATACAGAGGGGTTGGTTTTACATGTGGTCTTAGGGCATCTCCCATGTGTAAGGAGCGTGTTCTCCAAGCCTAACACAGCAAGTGCCTGTCATTTGACAGAGTGATGGTGAAGCAAAGGGTTTGAAGACAGCGATGGAGGTTTAGCTATCTATGAAAGGGACTCAGAAGACCAGGCCGAATGACTGCTAGTTGACACTGAATGACCCCTTAATCTGACCCACAGGCTGTGTAGCTTTTCTCCAGCAGGACTTAGCCAGAAAGGTGCCCAATAGTGCCTGTGGCCAGGGGTCAAAGTATCAGGGAAGGGGGCAGATCCAGAAGCAAATGTAGACACAGGACATGGGGAGGGTGGCTGACAGACACAGGAGCAGGACCGGAGGTACAAAGGGACAGGTTCTGTCACCCCCAGAACAGAAATCAAAAAAAGACCCATGGAAATGCTGAAATGTTCCCTTTCTGCTCAGATTTCCCCAGAATGACACCATTCCTGGTTTCTCTCTCAGGTCCAGCGGAGTCAAGGGAGAGTCCCGTGTCGCGTGGACCACCTGATTCAGAACCCCGGCCAGCTCCAGGCTGAGGTGAACACGGAGCCGGGATGGAACATGGCGCGTGCTCAGGTTCCTTCAGACCTAAAGCCAAGGTGTCCGGCAGGCTCCTCCGGGCCAGGAATGATGGGCCTCTGAAGGAGAACCGAGGGACGCGTCAAAGCACCTCCCGAGGGACGACAGGCTGTCAAGAGCTCACTTGTCACCTCCCACTCCAGGAGCTCAGCTGCCAGTCTTCTCCTCCCACTTGGTCCTCTGAGGGATCAGACTCCCGGGGGAGGGACAGACCACAGGCGACTTCATGCCCCTCCCGGCATCAGGAGGCCAGACTCAGCCTTGGCATCAGAAGATCAGGGTTTGCATCCCAGCCCAGTATTTTCTGCACCTTGCCCAGCCTCTCTGAGCCTCTTTAGTGAGGCACTGAACTGTGGTTGAAGGCCAGGCTCTAAGGCAACACTTCTTAAAGGGTGGTCCTGTCTTCCTCAGTTAAGAAACCACCCATCTTACAATCAATGTGGCCAGATGATCATGAGATCCTCCTTTCTCGTGGCCACTTCAGGCCAATCCCGGACCTCCTGGCCACTGGGCACCAGGAAGGGGGTGCTGGGCACCAGGAAGCGGGTGCTTCCACATCTGGAATCTGCCAGCCTGCCTCTCCTAAGTCAGCCACTGCACGGCGTGGGTCGGTCCTGCTCTCTCTGCTGCAAGCCTCTCACTGTTTTGCCCACAAGCAGCTCATCAGAACCTCAGGCCCAGACCCCTCTGTGCCTCTGCTTTGTTTTCTGAGCTTCTGCCTCCCACACAGGAAATCATATTCCCGCACTCTCTGTTTCACCCTGTGGTTAACAAAGGTGTGTTGGATTCCACAAAATAGATTCTCTATGGGCAACCTCTGAAATGTACAGGGATTTTTTTTTAGAATTTTTTATGTGTGGAGGTCCGTGTGCGTGTGTGTGTGTGTGTGTGTGTGTGTGTGTGTGTGTGTGTGTGTGTGTGCCAGAGACCAACACTAGGAGTCTTCCTCAATCACTGTTCACTTTGTTTGCCAAGGCAGATTCTTCTAACTGCACCCAGAGCTCAAAGATTCATCTAGTCTCTCTGACCAGCTTGTGTCAGAGATTCCCTGTCTGTCTCCCAAGCACTGGGATTACAGGTGGTCTTCAACACATGTCAAGCTATTATATGGTTCCAGGAATCCAAAATCTTGTCCTCCTGCATATATGGAAAACGCCACCCACTGAGCCATTTCTCTGGGCCTTTTCCAGCATTTATAGTCCTGATGGAGCGAGGTGTAACTTACACTGCAACCGACAGGTTTTCTACAGGTACAGGATTGCATAGCCATCGCCACCTCCTCCACTTAAAACACCACTGTCTCTCTAAAAGATCATGCATGCCCATTTCCAGTCACTCCTCATTCCAAGAAAACACACGCTCACATTGAAATTTTTTTCCCCTAAATGTTTTGCTTTTGGACATAAAGCTTCAACGAATTTGCATTCAGGAAATGGAAGCAGGCATGTATGCTCGCTCGTCACAGACTCAATGAAGTTTCAGGGAAGGGCTGGATGTTCAATCAGAAGCCCATGTTTCACAGGTGATGTAAAAATGAGCCAGCTCCCTCTTTAGTTAGCTGGCGTCTTGAGTTTGGCTGGCCATGGCTCCATCACATCTGCCAACCACACCGGGAGACCAGAGGACCCTGACTTTTCATCAGAGGAAGCAGACCTCCACCAGGCCTTCCCCTCTCGTGGGGACCTCCTGGGGGCTGGAGCTCCCCACTGCAAGTCCCCACTCTTCCTCTCCGGGCCCAAGCGGTCATTTGTTCCTAGGTGTCCTCAGTGTCTTGAGCATGTCCTTCTGGGTGCACCTCGGTGAGCAAAAGGCTTTGAACCCAGAGATGTGGGGGGCTGTGGGGCTGGAGGGGGGGACGCCATCGCTCACAATCCGGGCAGTGGGACTAGGAAGGGCTTTCCCAGCCTCTCTGAGACTCATCTCATCCATTTACGTGGAACCAGAAGAGCCGGCTCAGAGAATTCTTGGATTAGGCAGAGCATGAGCTACAGAACCATATCGGGGGTAGAAATTCAGGAGTTTTGTTTTAAATTTGTGTTAAACTGGGGTCTCGGTCTACGCTCATAGGGAGACAGACCCCCTTCCCGCACAGTACTCTGAAATCTTTGCTTCTCTTGAGAACTGTGTGTTGTGACCAACCTTCCTGGTCTCCTAGTCCCTTGGAGAATAGCTGTCCCGCTCCCTGGACCCTCTCATCGTGCAAGTCACTGAAGCAAGACTCAGGTGGCAACGCAGAGAACGGATCACAAAGGGAGAAAGGTGGGCAGGGGGCTCTGAAAGAGCTCATGCAACATTCCAGGCCACAGATGGCAGGGGACCCCGAGGGACGGGGGAGGAGCTGGTGGAGGAGGGTGAGGACTGCAGGAAGGCAGGCTCAAGTGCGACGGCCTCTCATCTCTTTTTCTTGTCTTGCTGACCTGCCAAGCATCTCTGAAACAGCAGAACTTAAGATAGCAATCGTCTTTGTTTCACATTTCTGTGGCTGTAATTAATACATCACCTGAACAACTTAAGGAAACAAGAAAGTGCTTATTCGGGGTACATTCTCTTATGGCAGAGTTACTAGCGGGGCTCAACAGCTCAGGCTTGTTTGGTATCAACGGGGAAAAGATGCAGAGATCCAACTCCACGATGCTATCTTTGCACAAAGATTCCTGAGGGCTCATTTTTAATAAGTGATCAATGCCGCCTCCTGAGGGTGGCCTTCTTAAATATTAAAAATTAATAATCCTCATAGCTTTTTCATGTGGCCTGACATTACAGACTCAGAAGGTAGATGTTTTAAAAAATATTTCCTTTTCTCCTTTTAAAAGGCCTGGCTGAGTACATTTGTCTGTCAATCCTTGAAATTTCCATGTGGTGTTTTAACACACTTCGGACATCTATGGCCAGCGTTCTACAACATAGGCAGAGTCTCCCAAGAAACTCAAGAGTTGGTTTCTAGGCAAAGAATGTGTGACACTGAGCTTCTCAGAAGAACAGAAGTCTCACCCTAAGGGAAGGAGGGGTTGTTGTTATCCTAACAGAACTTTTGGGGAGCTGGGGATATAGCTCAGTTGATATAGTACTTGCTTAACATGCATGGGAATCCATCCACAGTATAAATCAGGAGTGGTGGTACATACCTATAATACCAGAACTTGGGAAGTAGAGGCAGGAGGATGTAGCTTGTGATCATCACAGGCTATACAAATTTGAGGTCAAATTTATTTCAAAACAAAACAAAATGAAAAAAAAAAAAGCCCAGAACTTTCTAGATTTGCTTCTGAGTACAAGATTCAGTGTAGGAGCGTCTGGTGGTCAAGCAGTGGATCTCCGGAAGGACACTGCTCTCGCTATCAGTAGTGTCTTGAGGATGGTGTCCCCGTCGGGGGGTGGAGGAGCTTTCTCACACGCTGCTCGCCCTCCCTCAGCTCTCCCCTGAGCATGGGCTCCAGGAACCCCCGGAACAGAGGAGTCCAGCTGTGGAGTTCAAAAGCAGGAGGCCCCCGCACCCAGCACCTCCCTCACCACACCAAGTCCTCCTCCCTTTCATCTTCTGGCTGCTCAGACTAGCCAGGTAAGCTGCCTAATCACCAGAGGAGCTCCTCGCCCCTTCCAGGGAGCCAGCTAAGTCCCTTCTGGCAAAGCACACCAGTCTCCCCTTGGAAGACACAGTGGCTGTTTACAAGACCAGAGGAGTTTCTTGAGCTAGGTGTCCGCATTGTGGGATAAGGTAGCTAGTTAATGCTAAAAAGTGAGAGGTTTGTTTTTTTTTTTTTTTCTTTTTTCCCCTGTCCCATTGTATCCCCACTGTGATGATTAATTTTGTGTGTCAACTTGACTGGACCACGAGGTGCCCTGTATATGGTTAAACAATATTCTGGTGTGTCTAATAGACTCAAACTGGTGACCTTCGTGTCAAAGGTTTTGCTTCTGATAACAGCTTCTGCTGCTTTGTGCTTCCGTGAGGGAGCTAACCCAGCCACAGTGGCGGAACCCTGAGCCACCTGCGAAGGGAGAGGGATCTTGGATAAGAATTCTCAAGGCCAGGAAACTATACAGTGTAAAAGGCAAGTGAAACCAAAAGCAGTCTCAGCTTTGGAGGGTGGGGGGACAGGAATTCTCCCTGGACCATGCCTGTGCCCAAACCAGTCTTGCTATTTTACATCTCCAAGTGCCACTGCCAATTATTACTTTCCTATAATAGAATAAGTGTCATCCAATGTGGTTTAGGCCTCAGTAGAATGCAAGGGCTAAGCAAGGGAGATTCTCAATCTCTCTCTCTCTTTCTCTCTCTCTCTCTCTCTCTCTCTCTCGCTCGCTCTCTCTCTCTCTCCCCCCCTCAAGGTATGACTTTGTCTCTCAGCCTGGAAGCCCACCATCAGTTTGCCAGCTGTACATCCTAGAATTTCTCAGCCTCCATAATCTCATGAGCCAATTCTCATGGCTAGTCTTTGTTTGTCTTCCTATCCAGTCTATTGTGGTAGACAGTACTTAATTGGGGTACACAGGACAGCTCAGAGGATGTGGGGGATGGCTCTATAAGAAGCAATGAGCCAAGGGAAGGGGCCTTAGATGAAATCAACCCTGTCGAAGCCTTGATCTCAGGCTCCTGTTAGACTTGTGAGACAGTAAATCCCCATCATTCAATCACACACAGCGTGTGGTATTTCACTGCAAAAAGCCCTGGCAGCCTCAAGCCTTGGCTGAGTAGCTTGGGAAAACTGCTCTCACTTCCAGTGCTCAGGCCTCCATTTGTAGCCTGGACCATCATGAAGATAAGAATCCATGTGTGATAGCATGCAGTGATCTCAGACTCTACCAAGCGGGCAAGGGACAGAGCAGCATTGGCAGGGAGATTCTCTCTGCTGGGTTCCCTTCTGCTGCATAGTAAGCCGTCCTACAAGTTAGCGACTTAAAATACCAACGAGCACACCTTGTCTCTTGGGATTCTGTGGGTTGGCCAAGCAATTAGGCTGGTTCCCTTGCAGGGGGTGGGGGGCGTCCCTTGTACCATCATAATTGAATGAAGGTTAGACTGGGATGTTTAGTAGTCCACTATCTCCACTGGCTTGGGTTTGATTCCTTGGCAGCTGAGTCCTGAATCCCAAGGGAACACAGGTTATCAATGAGGAAGGCAAGATTGACAGTTCTTCTTGGGCCTAGAAATGAGAGAACATCACTTCTGCTACACTGAGGTCAAGAGAACAAGAGTGGGGACCAATCAGGTTCGAGGAGAAGAGAAAGATACTCCATCTCTTTTGGAAAAGTAGCAGAGAATTTGCCCCATGGTTGACTGCAAGACAGGAGAGGAGAATTTAAATATATGCCTATTTGCTGTGGCTTTAAATATTAATGACTAGAAAACCAAACATGAATAAAAATGTCACCTATCTAAGGAAAAGGAAACTGATGGGGGAGGTAGGGATAAGAGCTAGATATTTCTCAGTATCTCTTGCTGTATAGTTTTAACTTTGAACACAGATTTAAAAAAAATAGAAAGGCAACACACAAGTCTTAAACATTGAGAATAAAAGGAAAGAAATGTGCCTGACTGTGCGTCAAGTTGGTGGCATAACAACATGAAGAAAATAATTGCTGTAAATGACTTTAACACAGAAAATTGTGATAGAACTATCCTGGCAGGATATATGCAAAGTACAAAGTGAACCACAAGGAGATCTCATGCTGCACTCAATAACCACACCGTTAGTGACCACATTCACAAAACTACTGTGGAGCCATTACAATTGCATTGTGGAATAAGGCAAATAATTATGTCAAAGTCATTTTAAAAAACAAGCTTTTCAACACAGAGAAAAGAAATGCAAGTATAAACCCAGCCAAGTTAAGTAGAAACCCTGTGATCTTAAATTGGAATTGAAAGTGTCTATATAAACTCATGACTTTTTCCTTCTCAGAGAATAAGAGTACATCTAGTATGATCAAACACATAAAAAAAATTAGTGTGGTTAGTAGTAGCAAAAACTCACAGTCAGTGTTTAAGGGTGCTAGGGTACCAACTCCTCTAGAACTAGACAAAGAAAGGAGGGGAGAGTCTTCTGTACAGAAGATAGCCAGATAGGTGATAAACCAGAAAAGGGGATGGAGAGGTCATGCACCCTCTAATGGCATCACAGATCTGAGCTACTAAGACCACCAGGCTGGCAGGCCCTAAGCCCGCTTGCGTGGAATAAGAGAGTAAGTTGGATAGTCTGCACTTCCAACTTGAAGGCTAGGGAGGGGCAAGAGCCCCACCCCACCACCTCCCTTCCCTCCCCACTCGCACCCAAGTATCCCTGCCTGGAAAATGGAGCCAAGCCTAGGATGCTTTGTAGAAAAGACTCAACCCACCAGCACACACCAGAATAAGTTGCAAAACACCCCTTCCTCCAACAGGTGGGTGCCAGTTCTTCATTCCTGACACACTTGATCTAATCTGGAGTCTACTTGATCTAAATAACAGTTCATAACAAATATGAAGCAAGTTCAGTGACATACAAGGAAGCTATTGCTTCCAGCCCCAGAACGTGGAGCGCCCTCCTCAGCAAATCACCGAGGCTCCCTAACAACTCTAAGGCGTGGCACAGGGGAGGGGCTGATAGAGAATAAAGGAAAGAAGGAATCCCCAGAGGCTTGACTAAAAGAATGAGCAGACTCTAGCTGATTCCCGGCTTGGATGAGCCAGCTGGTAAAGGCTAATTACAAGAAGACGATCTGAAATAGATTTATGCTGTGTGTGATAATGGTGTGGAGATATGTATACCATATATACATGATATTTATTATCAGTTCAAGGTGACTGAAGGTAATAGATGTTTATGACTGAATAACATCAGGTACTTGCTTTAATATGCTCTAGTGGATAAGTAAATGAGCAAGTAAAACAGAACAAAAAGTTTAAGACTGACTAGATGTTAAGAAGTGTTAAAGGTAGCTGATAGGTATACAGGAATCCTTACTATATTGTCTCTCTCATGCATATTTGAAATTTTTCATTGTATAAAAATAAGAGAGGCAATGCATATACAGAGGAGATCGCCCATCATCATCACCACCTCCATTATCACTGTCATCACCAGACCTTGGTTAGACTCAGGAGTGAAGCACGTAATGTGTCATACCCCAGGAAGGAGCCAATCAGCAAAGGCCAGGCCAGATGCAAGCCAAGAGTGCCGGAGAACCATCTCAGCTACTGAATGCAGATGAAAGTCCAACTAAAGCAGGTATAGCCCAGGAAGCTTGAGGGGATCACTGACCATAGATGGTGGGTAATCCAGGTGTGGGGTTGGCATCAGGAACTGTGGGGGGTCTCTGGCAGGAAGCAGAACCAAACATCAGTCAACAGTCAGGTCCCCTTGGGAAAGGGAATCTGCCTTCCACTGCTAAGGACAGTGGTCTTCTGGCAGGAGGGATCATTAGGGACGTACATTCTACAGGTCAGAGCAGAGACTCTGTCCCTTAGTCAGGGTGCAGAACCCTGAGCTCAACAATCACAGAAACAAGCTCCTTATTTGGCTTTCAGCTTGGTGGCACCCAAAGGGCTGGACTATACTCTCCATGTCTCCCCAGCTCAGAAAGGTCCAATCAACCCCAAATCTCAGGGCAGAACAGTAGTCTACGGAGCAGGTGGGGGTGGGGGACTCAGCAATACTCAAAGGAGGGTTAAAATGCTGAAAATTAGTCACTTGTATGAACTTTTCTACTGCAAGTTTTTTTAAAGATTTGCCTATGTCACTGAATATATATTAGAGTGACTTGCTGTATATGTTTTTATTGCATTTGCAGTCTGTGTTCCCTTACAATCTGTCAGCTTCGTGCACATGTAGCATTACTCTATGCTCCTGTTTTTAGGAAGCAGAAAGACCCTCCAACCAGCCAGAGAAGAAAGAAGAGTATTCTTTATCTACGAAGCAGGGACCTGGGTTCATCAGATGAAACCCTGGTTTGGACACAGCCCATCCCCTACCTGATGATATAACTTGGGAAGTGTAGCAGTCATCCTGCATCGTTTGCTGATAAATTCACAACAAACAACTTACAAGGGAACAAGGAATTTTTATTCTGGCTTATGATTCTTGGTTATAGTTCCTTGTCCTGTTTGGAAGTAGCATTTACACCAACACCAGAGGCCAAGGGAATCGGCCACCCCATAATCATACATCCGCAGGACTGCTGAGAGACAGACAACCCCTACTTGCCAGACCAGCATGTCAGCCAAGAATATCAAAGGATACCAATCTCCCCATACCAGCTCCCTCCATCTTATTCACCTGCCAGAGACTATTTCTGCCCACCATGGTTTAGGTCTTCCCCGTTAACTAGACAATCTCCTGCAGGCTTGCCCAAAGTTCAACTCAACTACCAATTCTTTACAAGTGTGCCCAGAGCATAAGCCCTCAAAGGTATCTAACATGATAGGAAGCTCAAATCACCCAGGTACAAGATGACAGTCCAGGTGATTCTACATGAAGTGGTTCCCCTTCTTCATTCAAATCCAATGTCATTAGTAACAGTGTGATGGGAATCCAGCCCCCCATAGGTTCCGGGTGTGAGCCACCTAGTGCTAGGGAGATGGCCCGGTCTCTTCCCGCCCAAGGAAAACAAATCTAAACCTTTCTTTAGGTTTCAGTCAGTAATAAATCTCCTTTTAAAAGATGATGCTCAAATATGAAAATCAAACAGATGCTATTTCTCTAAATAACTGTCATATTTCCAGCTGTCTCTCACTTGTCCGGCTCATTATAACTAGCCTGACTACAGCTCCTCACAGGAGAATGCTCAGGTACCTAAGACCACCTTGCCTTGCCCCACCTTTAGCAGAAGCACTTCTACCTCTTTTTTGCTTCACTCTGGGATTTCCCACACTGCACCCACCATGGCCAGAAGTGCAGGCTGCCCCCATTTCTGCCTGATATTTTTTTAAATATGGGACCTGGCATCTGAACTCAGGACCTTCTGCTTGCAAGGCAGAATCTTAACCACTAAGCCATCTCTCTAGCCCCTCACTCCTACCCCCACCCTCACCTTTATCGTAGTTCTAGATTAAGAGGTGGTGGTACCTTGAAGAGAAGAAACCTATTTAGGAAGGCCTCAGGTCATGGGGGGCATGTCCTTGAAGGGGATCCTTGACCTCTTTCTCGTTGCTCCTGCCAGTCACGAGGTGAGCAGCTCACGCCACCAAAGACTCCGCTGGCACTACGAACCACTGGCCTCACCTACAGGCCCAAAGCAACAGTCAGTCCACCATGAACCAAAACCCCTGAACCCCTGAGCAAAAATCAACATTTTCTCTTTTTAAATTGCCTCATGTATTTTGTTGCTGCAACCAAAAGCTAACCAAAGACTCTCCTTGCATGCTAACTATAATCACATGAGAAAAGCAGTGATGAAAGACTGCTCAAGAATGAGTGGTCCTGGGGGGCTGGAGAAGTAGCTCAGGGGTTAAGCCTCTGCCCTTGCAGGCGGAAGGTCCTGAGTTCGGATCCCAGACCCCACGTATAGACGCTGGGCAGAAGTGGGGGTGGCCTACGTTTCTGGTCCTGGTAGGGCAGAGGCGGTCTATGGTGGTTCCCGAAATCGTCTGTGGTTCTACACACACACACACACACATACACACGCATACACACACGCATAGTTGAATAAAAAATTTAAAAAAAAGAATGAGTGGTCCTGGACTAGAGAGATGGTTCAGGGGTTAAGACTCTGCTTCGCAAGCACAAGGTCCTGAGTTTAAATCACAGGTCCCATGTGAAAAAAAAAAAAAACACCAGGCAGAAAACAGCAGCAGCCTGCATTTCTGGCCCTGGTGGGCAGAGCCTGGGAAATCTCAGAGTGAAGCACAAAGGAGGTAGAAGCAACCCAGGGACACACACGTGTACACACACACACACACATAAAATAAAAAGAAAATAATTTTTAAAAAAGAATGAGTAATCTTAGAATGATGCTTATGCCATCATACGACCTTCCAGGCCCTTCCTGTTTCTTTATCATTTCTCATTCCTTCTCCTTTGTGTCTAGGTATAGCATATAAATGCACGCACGTGTGTGGGATAGGGTGGGGGGTGAGGGTGGGAGAGAAGTTAGGAAGGATATTAACCGCCACATACCCTGCTCCTTGCTGCCCTGCTTGGCTTCCTTCTTTCCCCTCCCCCACTTTCTGACCCTCTAAACTGTATTAAATTAAAAGATACTCTGCCCCTCCCTGCATCCCTCTACATCCAAAGACATTTCCCGACCTGGGATGTGCCGGGAATGCAAGGGACCGAACATGGGTCCACAAGATCCACGAGGATGGAGAGCATTCCTGAGGCCCCGTCCTTCCTCCTACAAATCCTGTGTTCTGCGCATCCATGCCAGGGGTCATGGGTGGGCACAGGTGTCAACTTGATGGTTGAGGGTTCTAGCTCTGGGCACATTTGTGGAGAATTAGTGGTTGGGTTAAGCCCAGAGCAAACCTGAGGGAGATTGTCTAGTTGATGGGGAAGACCCGGCTTATAGTGGGTGGGACTAGGCCCTGGAATAAATGACGGAGAGCTGGTTGAGAGAGTTGGCATCCTTCTGTTCACTTGGCCAGACATGCTGGTCTGGCAAGTAAGGACCGTCCATCTCAACTGTTATGTGGTGATGGTGTGGCCAGTTCCCTCGGCCCTGGTGTTGGTGCGTGCTCTCCCGTCAAGCTGGACTGAGAACTGTAACCAGGAATCGTAAGAGAGAATAAACCCTTGTTCCCTTAAGCCATTTGATGGTCATTTATCAGCAGCCACGCAGGCAAACTGCAACGCCGGGCAAAGGAGAAGTGAGGTCTGTGAGAACTGGCAGCGTCACGCTTTCCTCCCCCTGTCAGCAGGACCTCCTGAGATTCCACATGCACCTGCTCTGGACTGGAAGCTCTGTCAGCTAAGTCTGCAGGGCTGTGCTCGGGACCTGGACACTTCTCATCCCCAATTGCTTAGGCGGCCTAGATCTGCCAAAGAGTGAAGAAAACTCCCTTTCTGGCTTCCTCTCTCCGGTCTCTGTTCACTGGCTCACAGATCCCCGGCCCACTACAAGTGAACTGCCTGAACTGGCTACCAGCATCCTCTTCTTGGGAACGGAGAGGACTCTGTGACAGAACCAGACATCTCAGAAGACCCAGCACAACCTGCTGGGGGTAATTAGAGAAGCCTTAGTGTGGTCCGTGGAGACGACTCAGTGATTAAAGCACTTGCCGTGCAGAGGAAAGGCCCAGGGTTCAGTTCCCCAGATCCCAGTAAAATGCTAGATGGATATGGTGGTCCACCTGTAACTTCAGCCTTGGAAAGCAGAGATTGAGACTATCCAGAGAAAGCTGGCTAGCCAGACGAGCCTGCTCAGTGAGCTCTGGGTTTGATTAGAGACCCTGTCACCAGAAGAAAAGAACAGAAGCTCTGCTGAGAATGGTCTTCCCATGCTTGTGCACACATGTGCATTCACAGGGGCACCCCCCCCCCGAAAACAGAAATGAAAGAAACCTGCCCCTCCGCCCTGAGGTGCCTTCGCTAGTCTTCCATGGACGCCTCTGGGTTGCTCAGGGTGGTGGGAGTGGATATGGGAGGAGTGAGAGAAAACATTCTTCAATGCTACTGAGGAAATCAGCGAATCTCGGCGGTCCTTAAAGATATATGTTGATATACTATGGATAGAGATGAGTGGTTTATGGGCAGACTCCAGACTTGGGGTCTCATCTTGCCCTGGATGGGATGGGAGGGAACCCTTGGTTGGTAACTAACTGCACTGATTGACAACTCTGAGAAGCTTCCAGACATCCAGACATTCATTTCAGTAAATGAGGATCACTCTAGTGGGCAGCTGGAATACTGGGGTCAGCCTCTCTTTGGCCCGTAGCCAGAGACCCTTTAAGACATGGATGTTCCTGCCAGAATCTGCCTTTGCCCCACAGTCCTTGTATGTTGTTATGGTTGCATTTTGATGTCAATTTGACAGCTGCAGACTGTTTGGGGGCAGCTGTGGAGGGTTAATGGTTGGAATGGCCCCTGAACAAGTCTGCAGGTACTTGACTGATTGCTGTGGAGAACCCAGCCCACAGTGGGTGGTACTTTCCAGTGGTGGACCGGATAATAGGAGGTGCAAGGAGGAGGGACTTGCTCTTCCCATATCCAGTGTCGACTTGCTGTGGAGTCCACTCTTCATACAGGTTCTTCGCCTTTAGAGCGTCCTCTGGCCTTCTTTGTTGCTGCTGCTGCTGCTGCTGCCTCCGTCCTTGGCTGACTTGGAGCGTCACCTTTTCCACCACATTGCTGCTGTTCCCGCTGCGTTTGGAGCCTGGTCTCTTGGCCGTGCTGCTGCTCCCTGTTCATGGCCGGCGTCAGAGCCCAGCTGTTCTTCACCGACGTCGGAACCCAGCGTCTTCGACCCTCCAGAGGAGCAAAGGCTTGAGACCTTCTTGGGATCTCTGGGCTTTGTGGAACATTCCAGCCAGGAAAGAGGCTGTTGAGGGCGGCTACCTTGAAGGACACTATTTTTATTGGGTGTTATTTTTTAATAAACTTATTTATATATACTACATTCTATAGATTCTGTTTCTTCAGAGAACCCTGACTAATACGTATGTAAAGAGCAAAGAAAATCAAATCATGGACCTGGGGAAGACCTCTTGCACGGTGCTGGGGACCACATTTGCAGAGCCTGCAGCCTCGCTGTCCTGGGGCTCAGACCTCAAACTGCAGCAGGCAGAGGCTCCTCCCCGCAGCAGAGGCTCCTCCCCACAGCAGACAGAGGCTTCCCCCCCCAGCAGACAGAGGCCCCCCCCAGCAGACAGAGGCTCCTCCCCGCAGCAGACAGAGGCTCCTCCCCACAGCAGACAGAGGCTCCGCCCCACAGCAGTCAGAGGCTCCTACCCGCAGTAGACAGAGGCTCCTCCCGCAGCAGTCAAAGGCTCCGCCCCGCAGCAGAAGCTCCTCCCCTCAGCAGTCAGAGGCTCCTCCCTGCAGCAGCCAGAGGCTCCTCCCCGCAGCAGCCAGAGGCTCCTCCCCGCAGCAGTCAGAGGCTCCTCCCCGCAGCAGTCAGAGGCTCCTCCCCGCAGCAGTCAGAGGCTGCGTACCCTGCAGACCTGCCTCCAGGAACCATAAAGCCTCTCATATCCGTGCAGGAATGACTAGGGAACAATGCAGTCCTGTGGGCACCGGGTGAAAACACCAGAAGGAAGTCATAGAAAAGGGAAAGGGGCAAGAACCCAAGGAGCCAGGAGGGAGGCAGGGAGGGTCTGGGAGGCACGTCTGTGGTGTGGCCACAGGAGCAGGGCAAACCTGGGCAATGCCACAACCAGTCTCCTTCCTTTGACTCATCTTCCTCCCAGTCCCACCAACAGGTGGGTCTGTCCAGAGCTCCCACTTCCTGCCTGCCTCCCTTGCGGGTAAGTGAACTCGGGCGAGGCACATCCCTGGCTTCGGGCTCTGTTCCCTACTCCACTGAATGGTGGCAGAGAATTGGGCTGCTCTCGCATTAAAGCTGAAGGAGTTGGCTGGAAAGAAAACTGATTCCTTCACAGATCACAGGGTGTAGCCCAAACATCTAGCCGCCCCTCCCTGTTCTGTGGGTGCCATTCATGCACACCCCATCAGAACTCTCCACAGCACCCCTAGTCCCCCTGCATACACTCTGCTCCTGCAAAATCTTCGTGGTCCCACAGGGACCTTCACACTTGCTGGGCTTGGGTTCTGCTCTATTCTACTTGTCCATCCAAATCAAACCTTCCTTCTCTGTCGTCTGGCTTTCTTTCTTTCTTTTTTTTTTTTTGAGGCAAACTGGTCTTTTAAAAAAAAAAAACAACTTTATTTATTTATTTGTTTATTTATTTATGTATTTATTTAGTGTGTGTGTGTGCGTGTGTGTCCCTGTGAAGGACCAAGGGTGATTTCAGACATCATCCTGGATTGCTTCTACTGCTTTTTGCTTCACTCTGAGTTTTCTCAGGTTCCACCTACCAGGGCTGGAAGTATATAAGATGCTGCCATTCTACCTGGCTTTTTCTTTTTTTTTAATGTGGGACCTGGGATCGAACTCAGGACCTCCTGCTTGTGAGGCAGAATTTTAACCTCTGAGCCATCTTTTCCAGCCCCATTTTTTTTCAAAATCCATATTGCTATGAAATATCATTAATTCTATGTGTTGGCTTTTTTTTAAATCTGTGCCTCTGTCTGATGGTAAGCCCAGGCCCATCCTGATCTTATGTAGTAAGTATTCAATAACTATGGATCAAACAAGGGAATACATGAGTCTCTGCTTCCCTGCCCATCATCCTCTGAGACTCACTCCCCCACACACACATCTCTACATGCTTCCTTGAACAGGTTGCCTCCTCTCAGAGCCCCTCTGACTTCTCTACAATTGCCGTGGCAGACTGCACAGTGCCGGGGTCAAAGCACATGAAGAAAACCAACACCATGTACGTAATTGGCACAGAGAAAAAAATCTGCTCTTCAAGCCTCCAGCCCACAGAACGCTGCTTGTCCCTTCCGGGTACCACAGATGCTCGGTGACAGCTGAGATCTGTCTTGCAGAAGCAGGAACCAGGGAGTATTTCTGGCCCAATTAAGCTTTAGTGTTTGACAAGCCGGCGCTGCAACCTCACCTCTTTACGTTCCTAATGTGAGAAACATATGGCCTCGTGCGTGCTGTGCTATCGCTCGAGCCTTCCAGCTGGTGCCTAGCACCGAAGACCCGGCGGAGAAGCAGGTAGCAGGCGCAGGACACAGCGAGCAAAACTCCACTGTAGCATGTGTCTGGATCATGTGTTAACTTGTGGTATCAGTCATGAGCGATCTATAGCATGATTGCTTTGCAAATTCTTCATATTAGAAAACAGCAATGAGCATTACTACCAAGGTGTGAGGAGTTGCTATTCTTACCCACAGCGCTGGGTTTCTAAGAGCAAGTAACACTGGCGGCAACGTTCTTTTTTTCTCCTAGGCTGGGAAAGCATATTTGAGACGTGATCCATGAATCAACACCAGATGGGGAAGTGGATGGAAAGGTGGGCTGGAGGACTCTGAGCCCACCCAACCCAGTCCTGTTCTGGTTATGCAGAGGGATTGCCCACCCTTTCTGTCTATATTGGACCTCATCTTGCCTTGTCCCTGGTCTACATATTTACAGGCTCCTAGCTCAGGGAATCCTATGGTCCTGGGGCAAGGACTGAACCAAGGGTCTGTGCGTGCTGGGCAAACAAGTATATCCTACCACTGAGTCACATTGCTAGCCCAGCCCTTTGCCCTCCTATAAACGTGAAGCACCTCCCTTTTAGTTTCCCTGTGGGAACTACTGTTATACTTTGGGGTGCTCCAAGTGAGACATAAAAGGAGATAGTATGTGGGGAATATGGCACATATATAGGTCAATACTGTGTATGTGTGTACGTTTAAGAATGGAGTACATTCGCATGCCTCATAAAAAGTAGCACAGGGCTTGGGGAGTCCTCTTTAATGTGCCCTGAGTAGCCCGGAATGTGGCAAGTGATCAGGGTCTGAATTCAGACCCAGTCAGATTGTGGAGGGTGAACGGTCACTTTGGGCCGATAGAGCAAATCCAAGACTACAGGATCAGCTGCCATTAATTAAGCACTTCCTGTGTGCCGCGTGTTTTACAGACTTAAGTACTGAACCCTTTGGGGAACCACCAGTGAGGAAGCCTGGTGAGGAAACCACACCTCAGAGAGGTTAAGCAACAGTCCCAACATCTCACAGCTTCTGACGCGGGCAAATATCAAGCTCAGAACAGTCCGGCCCCAGAGCCTGAGTTCTTAACCAGGCATGCAGGTCTCCCTTTCTTCCCCATCCTCTTTAGGAGAAGGACTTAACACCCAGACCAGCCTCTAGAGATAACGCTTCAAGTGGAGTCCCCGGGCGGGCACCTGTGGAAATCAGACCTGGGTTTTTAATCAGTCGATCAGCAGAATTAGCCAAGGCTGCTGCCAAACTGGAGCAGCAGAACAGGCAAATCCGCCAGTAAAATGCTGACACTCCAGGGCTGCAGATTGTTGCTGTCTTCCTGCGCCCCTCCCCCCCCGCTACCCAAGACCCCAGGTGCTTCCCCACCCCACACCAGGGTCAAAGCCAGCCCTGCAAGAAATCTCAGACACCCACTGCCAGGATTTCCCGGTGCTTGATCAGGGTTTACCCATCCCCAAGCAGGTCAGGAAGGAAGCTGCCCACTCTTGTTCAATTCTTAAGTCCGACCCTGTCATGGAACTAATGGGCTTGCAGCAGTTGGGGTTCACATGTGGCCGGCCTCCTTGACCCCAATCCTACTGGAAACCACACCTGACTCTGCTGCAGAGCCAGGCTCTAAAGCTCAGGGTCCCCGAAAGTAGGGTGTACGCTGAGGCCGGTGCGAGGCAGGGTTCTACAGGGGCCTGGAGGGACTAAAAGCTTAGGTGGTCCTGGCTGAGCAAGACTGGGCTGCGGCTGGGGCCGAGAACACAAAACAAGCCTCAAGACAGAAGCTGTCGTAGGGCGTAGTAATACGCACCTGTGGACCCAGCTCGTGGAGTCTGAGGCAGGAGGAGTCAGAGACCAACGGAGACCACCCAGTGAGAGCCCATTTAAACAAAACAGAAGCTAGAATAGTTTGAACAGTGTGGTTCGAGGCTTGGGGGTGATCGGAGCATGTGGTTTCCGTCTACGATGGAAATACTCTAAGTATACTTCAGGCTGTCTCATATGGCCCAGGAATGTGGCCAGCAGCCTGCAAGACATAGCTGGGAGGCCTAAGGCCTGGCACACTCCAAAAAGTTAAGTATCTGTGAAAAAGATAAACTGCTCCTACCAGGGCCAGTATTGGCCTCTCTCCTCCACCCTCCCTCAAGGCTGCCCGCCAGCTTATACCAATTGCGTCCTGAATCAGGCATGCCCGGAGGCACGGGCCAGGGCATGGGAAATAACCAAGTCCCCGTGGGTTCTCCCGGCTCCCTCCTGCCCTCCCAGGCTTGCCGTTGGCTTAGCAGCCTCATATTGCATTCCTGCGTGGTTCGATGGATTTTTTTTATTACAGTTAGAATTAAATAACTGAAGATAGATCCAGTGGGCTGAGGGAAAACAGAGGCTTAATCAAAGGAAATAACAGAGCGGGTCTGGTTCTAGAACGGCAGGATGTACTGGAGCGCCCAGCAGGGCCGGTGACGCATCCCTCTCTGCTTTCCCTTAGAGCTTCCTCCTCCACCTGTGCCCCTCAGGGTGTACCAGGGGAATCCGGCCCCAGGTAAGCAGCCCATGCGTGGGCTGGGTTGGGGAGGGGCTCTCCCAGGCCACAAGAGAACTCAGGGGCGCTCAGGGGAAATAAAACAGGACTCTACTCCGTTGCATACAACAGGGCTGATTGCGGACTGCCCTGTGATTTTTTTTTTTTTCTCTCTTATTCTGAGATTTTAAGGATGGCTCACTCTTCAGCAAAGGCTTCTGAGTGATGGCTTGAGTTTCATGATTCTTGGTATGACCACGACATGCGTGGCGCCGGGAAAGAGTGCATGGTAAGGGGAGGTACTGAACATGATCTTGGTACCCAGGCACGTCCCCTGTGACTTGGCGAGGATGAAGGGTGCAGGAGAGAGAGGCGGGGCTCAGCGCTGCTTGCTCAAAGCCTAGCTGGTATGCCCAGTAGACCAGTATGCCACAGACAGCTGCCAGCCAGACAGGCTCCTGGCCCCACTTCCAGCCTCCTTGTGTTCCTATTTCCCTCCCATTTAAGCTTTTCCAACCACAAGGTCCCTGCTGTCTACCTTTGCTGGCAAGAACTCCTTCTCCTCCTGGCTTCCCTCCAGACCTCCCTCAGCCTCACCATCACTTCCTCAGGGAACCCTGACCTCCTAGGCCCTGCTTAGGTTCCCTCTAGGAAGCACTTGGGGCAAGAGCATGGGGCATCCCTGGGTGCCGCTCACCATGTTGGCCCCCTGCATTTTGAGCCGCTATGGCGACAGCCCATGAGACAAACCACATAGCACATGAAGCAGATTTTGCTACTCACAGACGGGGAGCAGGGGGCAGAGCCCCCATTTCTAGAGACTTGGGAAAATTGCCAGGGTGGGTGGCATCTTGTCTGCATGTGCCCCACTTGCATGGTAGCTGAAGGACCTTCAGCGTGGCCCACCTGGGTGGCAGCTATTCTCAGGGTGCCTTTGCCCAGAGATTCTCTGCTGCTGAGTAGACATCTATGCCCCTGTCAATATCTGTCCCTGCAGCCATTCCCACATCTCCATTCAGCTTGCTGCAGTTTCAGCTCTATCTAGTTCTGCATCTGCATCATGACCTCTCTGTGTCTATACCCTTCTCCGCTATCTGAATCAGAGCCTTCACAGAAGTGACCTGGGCAGCAGCCAGAAATGGATTTGAGTTTGTAACTTTGGACACATATGAAAAGGACAGAACAGAGCCCTCCCTGGATGATATGACAGTGTGGTAGTTCCTCTTCCTCCTCCTTCTCCTCTCTGTCTTCCTCCTCCTCATTTTCATGTATATGTGATACACGCATGTATGTATATGTGCTTCCATGTGGGTGGCACTTATATAGGGGTAACTGTGTGTGTGCATGCAGGTGTGTTTGTGTGTGTGTGTGTGTATGTGTATGTATACATGTGTGTGTGCACATGAGTGCATGTGCATCTAGAGGCCTAAGGGCGAAATGGGGAAGCATCAATTGTTCTTCCACCTTATTCTTTCGAAGCCAGGTCTCTAATTAAACCCAGAGCTCACGTACTGAGCTAGTCTAGATAACCAGCTGGCTGTGGAGGTTCTCAGGGTATACCTTCTGGGCTGGAACTGCAGGTGGGCCACCGCAGGTCCAAATTCCAACCTTGCGTTCCTATTTCCCTCCCATTCAAGCATTCCCAACCACAAGTTCCTCCTATCCACCTTTGCTGGCCAGAACCTTCTCCTGGCTTCCCTCTAGACATGTGCTTTAACCGTCATACAAACAACCCTGCTGAGGTGACTTCTCATTATGGTTTCCAGGACCCCATAACCCAATCATCCAGGCAGATGTCAGAAGCTTAATACAGCCTTGCTTGCAAATCCAATCCTGTCCCAGCACCAGAGGCCTAGAGCTCCCCCACACACCCCAAGCCCCAGTCCTTAGCTGCCTTTGACACAAGGATCAAAGTCAATGGAGAAATCCTTTAGGGACGGGGAGCCACCAGCTGATCCCTTCAACTTCAAGAGCATTGCTCAACCTTGCTCAACTTCAACTGCGTCTCTGGGACTTCTCTTCAGGAGGCCCTGAAATCAGAGCTGTGACGCGCTCAGTTCTTAAAGGAACATGATTCCCACCTCAGAGGCAGTGAAGTGGAGGAGGTTAAGATAGCCCTTGGCTTCATGTGGGGACAGTTTGAATCCCGGGTGTGCCGTATTCCCACTGCAGGGACAGGCAACCTCTCCGACCTCTCTGAACCTTGGTTCTCCATCTTCATCATAGAGAAAGGCGTGACCATGTCACGGGGCTGATGGGAAGATTAAGGAATTCTGTGACGCACCTGCTAGACATTCTGTGCTCAGAGCTGCTGCAAACCTGTTATGTTCCCAGCACAGAACAGCGCGTCCCCCTTCTGTTCCCTGGGCACGAAGCTGGCAGGAGGTCTGAATCAGTCCCTGTCCTGGGACAGACACTCCTTATATGGTTCAAACTCACTTGAGCCCAGGGCGCAGTGAGACACGGGCATAACACCTGCCTCCACATCTGTATCCATGTGGCGTCGGCTCCAGGATCAGGCTGAGACATACATTTGGGAGTCAGTACCGTCCCAAGGCTTCACAGAGGCCTCATTCTCGTTGACTGACTTGCTATTCCAGCTTGGTTTCCAGGGCCCTCGCTCATCTCCTTGTCCCTTCCCATCCCTGAGTCTCCATTCCAATAATTATCTCCAATATGCCTTTGTACTCCTGCCCTGAGTCTGTCCTGAGCCAGTCCTGGGAATGGGGGTCCTACGTTCCCCAAACTCACAGCAGGGTCCCCTCCCTAGGAGCTGTAAGTCCCAAGGCCAAGTAGCTGTCAGTGCAGCCCACTGGCTCTGGCTGCTACTACAGATGCCAGACTCAGCACTGGGGGGCCATGTCAAGGACCCGCATCTCCTGCCACAGTTGGGGGTTTGAGACCCACCAGCCCCAACTCTCCCGGCCTGCCCATCACTGTCACTTGCTGCCAGGATTCCTCTGCCGTCTGTTCCTCCTGACCAGCATGCTCCTGAGCAGAACCCCTCTTCCCAGCACCCCAAATGAAAGACTTCCTAAAAAGCAAAGATTCCCTCACAGGCAAAGACTCCCAGTGTCACAATGTCCGCAGAGATTGTGTTTTCACTCTCACGAGTTCTGACTTCCCAACATGAGACTTCAGAGACCCAACACCGCAGGGCATGCTGGGAAGGTTTGCTACTAAAAGTATAGTTTTCCATAGCCCCCCACAGCTCAGCCTCTGCTCCAATATCCAGAGGCGGCCAGAGCGCTGAAACCCCCATCTGAGTAATAAGAAATGCGGGATCCTACCAAGCCAAACTTACCTGTGTTTATCCTTCCACCCAGATCCCACTAACATGAAAGCAGATGCAATTCTTTTGACAGTATAAACTGAAAGACTAGGAGAATATAGACGAGATAATTATAGACAGGTTTCAACAAAGTCTGTGAAACAGAAAGCAGATGGAGGCATGGGCTGCAGCAAGTCCATGTGATTTCTCCCAACAGAAACCCTGAGGCAGTCGGGACGTGGACACGACAGATTTAGAGGAAAGTTGAGGCTACATGTGGGGCTGAGAAGAGGGGTTTGTATGGAAGTCTCTATACAGCCATTCAAAGAGTCCGCAAGCCCGCAGCTCCCGTGGACTCCAAGGCCTGTTGAAAGGAAGTCGGGTCCCTGGGTGTGTGGTTCTGAGGTGAACAGTCCTCCACCATATACTCTGGTCATGACGTGCTGCCTCATCACAGGCCTGGAGGAGGTTGAAATCTCTGCAACCAGGAGCTAAAATAGCCCTTTCCTTTCAGAAGTTGATTTGCTAGACATTTTGCCCCAGTGATCTATAAAGTGGCCTAATACAGTATCAACAAAGGACTGGCTCCAGGATCCCCTTCAGAGACCTAGCTGCTCAAACTACTTATATATAATGACACAGAATCTGCATGTAGCCTACTCACATCCTCCATAAATTACTTCAAATATATCATACAACGGGGGAGCTGTATGAATAATTATCATGCTCTATGTATTGGGGAATGGTGCTGGGGAAAATCTGTACATGTTCAGGACAGATTCAAGGTTTTTTTGTTTTTTTTTTTTTTCAGGTACTTTCTATCATCAATTAAATCCACATATACGGAAGGCCCACAACTACAGAGGATGGGCTGTACTAAGTTAGACTCTCCCGCCACCCAATTCTTTCCTTTGCTCTGCAAAGCTGGACAAACTTGCTCTCTGGCAAAGCAGAGAACACTTTAAATGTAGGAGCACAGGTAGGAAAGAGGTGAGGTAGAAGGCACAGGACCAAAATCTATGGGATTCACAGTGGATGTTGAGTTCATTTCCATTCTTTTTCCAGTGCAAACACCGGTGCATTTTATTAAGAATGTAATCTCTACAGAGTGGGACACAAAAGGCAAAGAATTACTATTTTCCGTATAAGCCCTCGCTGAGACCCTGTCTCAAAAAAAAATTATGCTACATGAAATAAGAAAGACTCAAAAGGATGATTGCTACAGAATTCTGCTTATACAATATCTGAACATCTCAGCTCCAGCATTTGGAACTTGCCCCATGGCAGGCTGGACCCAGGATCGTAGAGTATAACTGACTGTGGACTGATTGTCAGAAAGATTCTGGGTAGCAGCAGGACCAAGTGGATCCCCGTAATTGAGGACAGAAGGAAGGCCGCATACAACCGTTCAGGACGAAAGTGACTTCACCCAAGCTGCAATGGACCTGGTTTATCTCAAGTTAATGTCAGAGTCAGACGCGGTCCTGGCGCCAGGGTCCAGTTGTAAAAGCTCCATGTTCTGTTCTAATGGCTTAGTCTATTTATAGTTTTCTGGGAAAGCAGGCGGGGACCCTGACCAGGGTTAATCTGGGGCAGCTGTGATGGTTATAGCTCAAGATGGTGGCAGTCATGTCAAGCCAAGTGCATGTGTATGAGGTTCACTAGGGTCTCATGGACATAGATGATAGAGATATAGATATCATCTAGATGTAGATGCTATCGATGTAGTAGCTGTTCCGGATGCACGACTTTCATGGAACACCCGTTCTCATGAGGGATTTAGATGTCTGGCAAACAATATAACAGGAGGTGACAGAGTTCCTTTGAAAAGAGTCCAAGCAGGGTGACAGGACTGGCAGCGACCAGAGAATGGACCGACCGTTCCTTCCTCCTGTCTGTTCTCCTCCCTCAAAAAGTCCGTCTATCCACGTCTCTTTGTCCACTGACCTCTATTTGGATTCAGCCATCGAGAAGCAGGAAGAAGGCTGGGAGATGGTTCCGTGTTTAAAGCCCGGCAAGTAAAAAAGGATGCAAGTTCAGATTCCGTGTAAAAAGAGTTAACGGAGGCCTGCGCACCCACAGGAGTAGGCAGGCCAGAGGGAACCCTGGGGTCCACAGAAGCACACAGGTGGAAGGGTGGGAGGGAGGGGGAAGGAATGGTGAAGGGAAGGGAGGGGATGGAAGGGAGCAGAAAAGGAGGGAAACTGGGATGAATACTCAATATGCTTGTAAAAGTAGAAAAAAATGGTTAGGCCAAGTGGATATGCTACAGGTCTATAATTCCAGCTTTCTTTGGCTCTGAAAAACCCCAAAGCAAAGCAATAAGGTAGAAGAGCAATATCAGGATGATTCCCAGTGCCATCCTTAGGCCTCCACAGGCTGCACGCTCGAGTGGCCTCTTGTACACACAGCTGCGCACACACACACAAAATACACACACCCCAAAGAAAGAACAGCAGGAAGAAGAGATGAGCGTTTCAGAGGCTGCAGGCTTGCACTAATAGATGTTAATCAGCTGGAGGGAGGAGATATCCTGGTTGGCAGCATTTGCTCATGTCTGGAGTACGAGTACTCCCTCCATCAGGACAGATTTCAAACTGCCGAGGTGCCACTGGATCTGGAAAGAGCCACATACAACGGGCCCTCGCGAACCAGTCTGAGCCAGTTCCAACACATCATTGACAGCTCAGGGAATGAGCTGCCTGCTTCCCCCCATCTCCATCCTAAACAAACATCCTTCAGGGACTGTGGCCTACCCAGAAGTTCTACCTTCTCTTCCACCTGGCTCCACCCTCATGCCAAGGTACCATCCCCTCCTCCTCTCTCCTAGACAGGCAGCAGCTCCTCAAGGATCCCCACTTCCCTGGTTAGCTGCCTCTCCCTGGTCCCGCCTTTTATGGATGCGCTGCAAGATCCCGGCGGACGGGCATGCCTGCTGTTTCCCGTGGGGAGTTAACACACGAGAGACGCATCCCTTGCACGCTAAGTGCAAGAGGACCGTTCTCATAGGACAACCTGGAACACCGAGTTCGGAAAGTGGGATGTGAGCCCTGTGCTAGTCTTGTGCTGCCCCCACCCCCCATGCTCAGTGACAGTCTTTCTCCAGATCCTTGCACGTATCCAAAAACCATTTGTTGACTCGTGTGGAATGGAGACAATTTACTGCTTTTCTTCTGCTCGCTAAAGAGCGTCCTCGTTCCTGTGGATTTTCACAGGCTCTTTCATGCCTCATTTGAATCTTCCACTGGGCCCCAGCCCAGCGAGTCTCTGCCCGTAGGAGGTGGCGCAGAGTCCTCCCACAAACATTATAGTCCTCTTAGAGAAAATCACAGTCTTCTTAACAAAGCTGCTGGATTCAGGGCCGGAGTGGATGATTTACATACATTTTGATGAGGGATTCAAAAACTACCAAATCCCAGCCAGTGAAAAGGAAATCAGTGCAATTGAATACAACCGTATTTAAACCCAATGTAAGGGCCAAATCGGTGAACTTGCATTCTGTGTTTTGCCCCCTCATGGAGCAATTTCCACCAGAATTCCCATAGGCTGGAGGGCCTGGGTGAGTGGAGATAATATTCCTGATGCAGCTCTGCCAATTGCCCCTTTGTCTGCATGCTATTAGCTGGAGAAGCCTGCGATGGAGGCTGAGATGGCCATCACTAGCCAAGTGTACCTCTTAAGTCCTGCTTGATAGAATGACATTGGTTGGATGGATAGGGTGGACTGGGTGGAGAATAGAATTTGGATTGACGTTAGAGTCCTAAAGGAATCAAGAGTTTCCACACATCTGCTATCCCCGAACTCAGAATGGCAGAGGACTGAGTCAAGTTGAAGGTTTAAGGAAACCTTGTCTCAAAAAATAAAATCAGGCATTTTCATAAGAATAATAAATTAAGGTTAGAGTAAAGTTGGAATCAGGGTTAGAATCACAGTCAGGTTAGAGAATTAGGATTGAAATTGGGGTCAGAGTTGCGATTGGTATTAAAAGTGAAATTAGAGAGCTGGAGAGATGGCTCAGGGCTTAAGACTCTGCCTTACAAGCAGAAGGACCTGAGTTCAGATCCCAGATCTCAAGTAAAAATGCCAAGCAGAAATAGTGGCGGTCTACACCGCTGGCTCTGGAAGGTGGAGCCTAGGAAATCCCAGAGCAAAGCAAAAAGGATATAGAAGCATTCCAGAATGATTCCTAAAGTTACCCTTGGGCTCTACAGACACAGACACACACACACACACACACACACACACACACACACACAAAATGCCTTTTGACAATCACAGACATACATACAGATAAATACATACATATATACATACATACATACATCATACATACATACAAACAAACAAACAAAAAATTAAAGATTATGGTTTGGATTGTAAATGGCTGCAAAGTGGAACCCCCGTGCTGGAGTCTTGATATTCAGCCTGCGGTAGTACTGGGAGGTGTTGGAACTTTTAGGAGCTAGAGAAAGAAAGAGTTGTTTAGCCTCCTGTGCTTTGGGCCTGTGAAACAGCTTTTTGCTATGAAACAGCTCTCAGGCCTAAGTAGAAAGGGAGGAAGAGTCATATATTTGACTTACGGTTCCAGAGAGAAATATAGTCTATTTTGGTGGAGGCTGCAAAGCAGAAGGCATGGCTGCAAACAGAAGTAGGAGTCCCAAGATTAGCACTAATGTGGATGACACTTCAGACCATTATACAAACCGAAGGAGTCACTCATGCAAGAACAAATTCACATGGCTCTTCTGTGAGCCAGAGTGCAGCCGTGTGGCCGTTGGGGATGGGGGGACCTGGGCCAGAGCGCACATGAGTAGGAGCTTCATGGACTTATTTTTTTTTTCCTTTCCTTCCATCTTTCTATTGTTACCATGCATGTAGCCCAGGCTGGCCTGAACCTCTCGATCCTTCTGCTGCGGTCTCCCAAGTGCTGCGTTTACAGGTATGTGCTCTTGCACCTGGCCTAAGTTTCTATTCTGAAGTGATGGAAATGTTCTTAAATGGACTGATGATAGGCTTGTTTGTGAATCTACTAAAGACCTAAAGAATGTACCAGATGGAAGAATTAGATAACATCCGTGCCAATTAAAGTGTCAACTTGACAACTGAACACTGAGCCTTCAGACATATATCTGGAGAGTTAGTTAAGGCAAGCCTCTGAGCATGTCTGTAAGATATTATCTAAGTGACAGGAGAAGATGCAGCCCACAGTGGGTTAGACCATTCCCTGGGCAGGGAGATAAAATGGAGAGAACTGTTTGGAATTTGGCAATCTAGCAAGCTAGAAGGCACATCCTGCTCTCGATGCTTCCTGTGGATAGAGTGTGACAACTGCCCCAGCCACTAATACTAGTATGAACTCTCTTGCCAGCATAATGTACTAACCTAGAACCATGAGCATGAATACGTCTTTTATTCTCCTAAATGATTTGGGTCAAGTATTATTTACAGCAATGTGAATATAGAGTTAAGTATCTAACTTGTATGTGAATAAAACTGTCAAAATAGCACAGTCACAGAATATGACAGTATCCCACTTAGGGAGCCATGTAAAAATCAGGCAAAATAAGATTTTGCACAAGACGTGCATCTGGCCATCAGAGGAGAAAGCGATGTGACAGCAAGCACAGTCCTCGGCAGAGCAGCAAGGGCAGAAAGAACCAAAACGTGCAAGGAGGTGGGGACCCAGAGGCCCTTGGAAGGCTTTGGGTCTCGTTCGGGGTTTTCTTTTTTAATTATTACATTTACTTAAGTGCGCAGGAACACATGGGCCATGGTGCATGCAAGGAGGTTAGAGCCAACAAGGGGGAGGTCAGTTGTCTTCTTGTACCATGTGGACCCTGGGGATAAAATTCGGGTCACAGAGTTTGACATCAGGTGCCTTTACCAGCCAAACCACCTCACTGACCCCTGTTTCTTTTTAGGGCGAACGCTCTACCACCACTGAGCGACATCTTCAGCCCTTTTTATTTTGTGACAGGGCTAAAGTTGCTCCCACTGGCCTCGAACTGTGTAGCCCAAGATGGGCCTTAAACTTTTGATCTTTGGCTCAACCTCCAGAATACCCGGGGATTACAGGCAGCATCTCCAGGTCTAACTAGATTGCCTGATTTCTTTTCACATATATTCTTTTATTTATTTGTTGGGGGGGAAGAGGTAAGCACACGCAGATGTCATAGGACAACTCTCCATTCTCTCTTTCCACCATGTGGGCCCCCGGGGATGGAACTCAGATCCCAAGATTTATCCACAAGGTGCTGTTACCTGCTGAGCTATCATTTCATGGTCCCCGTCAATTTCTTCAGTAAGAAGACAGCTCAACTGTGACACCAGATCGGCTTTACAGAGCCACACGCAGGCCTCTGCCGTAGAGACTCACCCGCAAGTGTGAAGCCCCCTATTCAGACCCAGTGTCACACTCACACCCAGAACAAGCGCTGGAAGTGGCACTGTCAGCAGGGCAGCCATTAGCATGCAGCAGTCTTTGCCTGAGAAACACCTGCGACATGTTTCTTCACTAACGCCTTTTCCCCTGGGCTGCGCGCGAGAGATGTACAGCACGAATCTAAGCTGAGGGGCCCCTTCGGGCAGCACAAGGCTCTGAGTGTCAAGAAGGAGAGAGAGACTGCTGCTCTGGGCCCAGTGAGCGAGGCGATGTGCTGAGCGGTGATGGATGTGAGTAGATGCGCGGTGCTGGGCCTGACAATGACAATAGCAAGTAAAAAATTCAGTGCCTTGAGGGCCAGCCGGGAATTATAAATGGAGCCTCCTAAGGCTGTGGGAAAGATTTAATGGGAAAGATTTAAGGATGAAAACCACCCTTCTACGGTAGGAGCAACAGGAGAATTGAGTTCAGGGTGGCTTTTCCTTGTGTCTAAATCACAGCAGGGGAAAGTAAGGTGAGAGATCAGGGGATTTTTATATGTCTTCCTCAGATCTCGCCACCATCACCCCACACACACCCACGCTCCCCGAGACAGACTGGAGGAAGGGAAGTTTTAACTCTAGCCATTCATTTACATCTGGAGGTGAGACATGAACGTTTCACTGCTGGGAATCATGTTTCTTTCACCTGCCACTTGGGCTTCCCAACTCTGGATGCAAATTTTGTCTTGGTTTGAAGGATCCAGTGGGAGACTAGGAAGGGTCAAGGGGAGCTAATGTAAATGCCAGCACCCCACCAGCTAACATACCAGGGGTCCTATAACCCACTCCTGGAGATCCAGAGTGCCCAAGCTCCCTTCCTGACAAATGCTTCCACCTCCAGCAGAATCATCTGACTGTTTAAAATGAGATAATAGAGGTAAAAGAGCTTTGAAAGCAAGAGCGCTGTCTGAGTACAAGGCATTAGCACTGCCTTTATTATTACCTGAGAGTGCTTTGCAGACTCAAAGTTGACAAAGGCAATGTAATAACAGCTTGTCCAAGAACTTCAGGGGGTTCTTACGCCCTCCCCAAAGCACTAATGGCTGGGAGGGGCGAGTGGGAGGGAGGCAATGTCAGTCAGTCAGTCAGTCAGTCCTCAGTTCAAGGTGGTACAAAGGAATGAGGGAGCCACTGGCATCTACCTCTGAGATTTGGAGGCTCAGGCTTACCGAGCGTGGCGGGACCAGGACGGCAGCCCCTCTGTGCAGACGACTACCTGAGTGTCTCTTGGTATCAGCTCAGCCTGGACAGTCAGAACACGACAGTTACAGAGAACAGTGAATGAATGAATGAATGAATGAATGAATGAATGAATGAGCAAGGCTTGGGTCCAAACTGGCTGACCCTGTCCCTCTATGAGGGGGAGGGTATGGGGGAGGTTCTGTTCAGTGGGGAGCCAGAACAGAACCAGGATAGGCTTCCATTGGTTCAGCAACGACTATTCTGAGGAAATCACCTTGGTGGTCCCGCTGGTGGCTGCCAGCAACAAATGACAGTGGTACCCTCCCCTTCAGTCACCCTCCGCGCAGAAACCTCCTGATCTTACCTGATTTCCCCTGCTGAGGTTATTCACGCCTAAATTCAGTTTCCTCCTCCCCTGCCCCTCCGCCCGTAGCTCCTACCACACACTTCCCACCTGGATCCCTTCTGAGACCTCAGGAGGTGCAGATATTTCTGCCCACCAGCAAGCAAGCCAATTTTGCAGCAAGCTCTATGCAGGCATCAGTAAATCCAGTCTGACTCCAAACGTGTGTATTTGGATATAGTGTCAGGGAGCACAGGTTGAGATCTTTGCCCCAAAATCACCTCCTCCCCTCTCGATCTCCCAGATGCAATCAGTCAGTCTTAGGTCGCTTTGCCTGTGTTTCTGACCTACTGGCTAAAATTTTGTTTTCTAATCTTTTATTCTTATATGTAAATTTATGAACTTCTTATTGCCCCTTTCTAATTACAAACTTTCTTCCCAGCCAGTCTCCCTCTTACTTTCCAGCCTCCCTCTTACTTTCATGTCTTCTCATGTGTGGCCCATTGAGTTTCATCCAAGTTACCTGTATTGACATGTGCCACAGCTAGTGTAGGATGATAGATCTCTTTCCTCCATCTGGCGTTAACCCTCCAGCAGTCTCTCGGAGATGTGGTGCCTCTTGAGATTTGGTGAAATGTTGACAGACAGATCATGTGTAGGTCTTGTGGCAGCAAACACAGTAAGTTCTTGGGGTTCTTGGGTGTGGCAGACCTGCCATGCCAGACATTGTCTGACAGCGACTCCCCCATCTTACATTCTTATATTACATTACAGGCTTTTACATTGTTGCTGTCTTCTCTTCCTCAGTGTTGCCTGAACCTTGGGGTGAAGGGGCATTTGGATGTCCTGTTTAGGGTCGAGCAGTCCACAGCTGCTTTTTCTCTGCACTTTAGCTAGTTGTGAGTCTCTGTATTAAACACTTTCCATTGCAAAAAGTAAATTTCTAAGTCAAATGCCTCACAAGTAGAAAGTCCTGAATTCGGATCCCAGGACCCATGTAAAAAATGTCAGACGGGGGCTGGAGAGGTGGCTCAGGGGTTAAGCCTCCACCTTTCAGGCGGAAGGTCCTGAGTTCAGATCCCAGATCCCACGTATAGACACCAGGCACACACACACACACACACACGCACATGCACACAGTTGAATAAATAATAATTAAAAAAATTTAAAGAATGCAGATCCTAAAAAAAAAAAAAAAAAATGTCAGACAGAAATGGTAGCAGCCTGAAGTTCCAGCTCTGGAAGGTAGGGCCTGGAAAACTCCAGAGCAAAGCAAAGAGAAGAAAACACAACCCAGGGTGATTTCTGAAATCACCCTTGGTCCTCCTTAGGCATACGCAGTGCCCTCTGATACACACACACAGAGACACACACACATGCAAAAATAAAAAAACAAAATAAGATCAAATAAAATACTGGGTAGGAAAACACAGCAAGCTCTTTTTCTTCCCTCCAGGGTATGGGGCAGGACCCTATGGAATGAAGAGGTTATCAAACAAGGTCTGACAGAAATATAAGCCAGAAACTGTGGATGAAAACCAAAATATATATAAATATAATATCACACCCAGGCCCAAACTCCCTCCCAGGGTGAGCACTGAGGTCTCTGGTTCATTTGCATCTGATTTGCATTGATTTGCATATCCCTGCACAGTTTGTTTTTTTTTAAGATAGTCACTTCTGTTACTTACCTGCCCTCAAATCCTACCCCTCCCTCCCATCTCAGGAAAAACATGTTTTTATTCCCAGGGCCTGATGGTGCCTGGCAGACCTAGTGGGGATCCCATTACCAGGAAAGTGCAGCTTCATTTGACCCACTACTATCTCCCAGCCTCTCACTTTCCTGCCATCCGTGCTTAATGCTTCCAAAAGGTGCTTAAAGGATCCCTCTGTGGAATTTTTTTCCACGCCTACTCACTGAACCTGTTTGACTTTTCCTTCACAGCTGAACAGGAGTGGAAGTGATGATTAGGCCTGGGTGGGGCTCCGCCTGCCCTGTTCCAGCTCTTGGGATCCCGTAGTGTGGGTGGGAGGCGACAGCCCTGCCTTCCCCCCTCTTCCCCAGTCCATGTTCTAGGGCAGGACTCAACCCTCACCTGAAGGATTTGGGGGCACTGGGAACAGCATCCATTATCTTGATTTGTTAGCAGCCATCACTCAGCCAGAGGGCCCTGGGCTGAGCTGGAATGTTCTAGAGAGAATCTACCCTTGTCAAATTACACTTCCTCCTGGGTCTCCTTTTCCACCCCCCAGACTGCTAAGAGATGCTCAAGTGCTGGCTCTAGAACCCCAGGGGAGGCTTCCTAGAGAATTACTAGGACAGTTCAAACAAGAGGACAGATGTCGGCTGCACAAAGAGCAAGCAGTGGATTGCACAGGCTGTTTGTATTATTAAGGTGCGCTGATCTGGGAGCCCAGAAGCTACTGAGGGAAACATGGAAATCAGCCAAGCTGACAAACTCCAAAGAGCAGGATCCTCCTTTTGAAATCCTAATCCTGGGGGGGAAACAGAAAGAAGAAAGAGATGTTCCCTTCAGCAATTACTGTCTGTAGTTCCCCCAAATGTATGAAGTCGTATTATATGGGATCTGGGATCTAATCTCAGGACCTTCTGCTTATGAGGCAGAGGCTTAACCTCTGAGCCATCTCTCTTGCCCAAGATGCTTCTAATGTTCCCAGGTGGAGGACGTGGCCTCTGCCCTCAGGTACTAAGATCTTTATGCAAAAAGAAGAGATCAGTGGGATTTCTCCCCCCTACCCTCCCACAATTCCACCTTCTAGGCTGCCCTGGGTGACCTCATGGTCCAGTTCCTTATCCTGAGTGCTTCAAGTGCCCCCCCCCGAATGACCCCCACCCCTACCCCAAGGCCTGAATTGAAGACAAACAGGAAAGTTATTCCAAATGCCTCATCAGTATTGGGCAACATCTGCAGAAAGTAATAAAATCAGTGGGAGTTACAAGCCTTCATTAGCCACTCGTATAGAATTGAGCCAGGGAGAGGGGGGCTTTGCCCTTAACCCCAGACACAGGGGAGGCAGCACTCTGGATGGGGGTGTGTGTTACACAGGCCCCACAGGCGCTCTCAGGATAAACCAGCTGACCCCTGCTAAGGGGCTTTTGTTCTCTTCGTGGAGTGCTGACCAAGAACAAAGATACTCCTCTGGCTGGACAAAGTGGACCATGGCGTGGGGCCTCAACTTTATGGAGCATAAAGAGCTCAACCAGATGGGTCTGATGTAAGCCAATCTCCAGGGACCCCACCAGTCACTGACTTTGACAGAAGTTAATGGAAACCAACAAGAAGCTGTCTTTGCAAATTACTTCTACTTGCTATTAGATTGTCCAACATAACGAAGTTATCTTAGTGATCACTCTATTTAAACACACACACACACACACACAAGTCTTGGTAAGACGTTAACCTGTAAGTTCTAGGATACTCTCCCCCAATACTACCTCCAACACCATGACACAGCAGCCCAGGCCCGCCTGTGCAGATTCAAGGAGACAGCTTTGGCCAGAATTTGACCAGAGCCTTTAAGACTGATTTAGTCAACTTAGCTGAAAAATGGCATGCGGTGAGAGCAAATGTCATGGAGCTTTCCAAGTTAAAGGTCCTTGTAGGCCATGGTAGAGACTCTCTTATCTGATTGGTTTATAAATACTGAGACTCATTTTCCTCCCACTGAAACAGCTAGGCAGGTGGGGATGCCACAGTGCCTACATGCAAATAACACAGGCAGGCATGAGTCGGGCCATATGGTAAGACAGAGACCCTGAGGACTTTTTTTTTTTTTTTTTTTTGAGCAACTGGATCTAGCTGTACCTAAAGTGACAGCCACTCTGTTACATAAGCAAATTGAATTTCTATTTACAAGACAGTTGTTTTTCTGTCAAACCCAGAAGTTCTAATACGATGGCATATATTTGTGCTGTTATTTTCCTGTTCCCTTGTGGCATTCATACGAGGAGAGAAAAACAAATCCTCTTTGGCTTACTGAGGAAAGGTAGCCTGCAACAGGGTAAGTTTCTCTGCCCTCACAGGGCTGCTTCCCACGGACAGTGGGTTGTGCAGTTCTTGCCCCACTCTTGAAACCTTGCTATGATGTGGATGTGAAATATTCCCCGCCGACTCACGGTTTGCAGACTCACAGTCAAGCCGGTGGTCTCCAACCTCTTTTGAGGTTGAGTACAAACTTTAAGAGGTGAGACTGAGTGAAGGAAGGTCACTGGAGATGAGTCCTTGGGGGAATCAGCTTCTGCCACACCTTCCTGCCGCCATGATGTTCTGCCTGTCTCCAGGGACATAAAGCCAAGGAACTGATCCTGAACAAAACCCCCTGAAACCAGGAGCCAAAATAAATCTCTTCTCCCTTTAAGGTGTCTGTGTCAGGTATTCTGTCATAGCATTAAAGAGGTAACCAAAGAGCTGGAGAAATGACTCAGGGGTTAAGCCTCTATCTCACAAGCAGAAGGTCCTGAATTTGGATCCTGGATCCCATGTAAAAATGCCAGGTGAAGATGATGGTCTATATTTCTAGCCTGGAAGTCAGAGCCTGGGAAACTCCAGAGAAAAGCAAACAGGAAGCTATCCGGGGTGATTTCCGTAATTACCCTTGGGCCTCCACAGGCACACAGAAATACATGCAAAAATAAATAAATAAACCAAAAAAACAAAGTAACCAAAAACAGTAGCCATGCCTGGTTACAAACCCTCTCCATCTTGAGTTAGAAAATGGACAACTCATTTTTCCACATTCTTGTCCTTCCTGCCTTCTCGGCCCCATTTTTCCTTACATCTCTAGCAATCCCTAGCAATGTTATGGGATCCTATAACCAGAGAGCCAAACAGAGATCAGTTTCTCCTGCCACCTCCCTGACAACCTCACAAGCAAGATCTGATGGCAGGTTTCAAAGGGGGAAATTCTAAATGACTTTGGCTCCTTCCCTCCTTGCATAGCTACTCTATATCAGGACCTTCCTGATTTCCTGACTTCTACCAGGCCAAACTATACATCAGTCACAGTCGCAATTGTGATGCCAACAAGAATTTTTACTGATGGAGGTATGCTGGCGTGTTCTATCTCCTGGGTCTAGCTTCTTAGCTTAGGAGAGCCAAACGGCCTCAGTTTACCTGGATGACTAGGCCTTGGCCAATTACTTCACCAAAATTCCAAAGAAGTTGGTTGAGGAAACTACATATCTAGTTATTCACTTAAAATGAGCGATATGAGGTCTAATAGTTCATTGTCATGAGATCAGACTTTAGTCAGAACATTATCTTCTTTATAAGAAAATCAGCAAGGGAAATTTAATTAAGGTAAATTGGGCAAATATGAAATAAGACAAATGGTCCTGAGCAGTCATGTGGCTTGTTTTCACAGAACTAGATGCCTCGTGCTCAGTGGTAGGTGGGCATTTCAGCAGGTCGCAGCTCTTTCTCCAACCAACAGCCAGCCACAGGCTTCCTAAGAAACCCTTACCGGTTGGGCTGGCACATGTCTGTAACTTAGCTCTCAAAAAGCTGAGACAGGAGGATCAAGAGTTTCTGGACAGACAGGGCTATATAGTGAGACCCTATGTCCAATCAATCAAAACATGCCTAGAATCCAGGCACCCAACAGGTTGATGCAAGGGGAGTCGAGAAATCAAGATTATCTTCAGCGATATATCACCTAGTCTGTTCTACACAAGATCCTGTCTCAAATGAAGAGAAAAAAAAAAGAATCCTTAACATCTGCGCCACAGATCCTTCCCTACCTTCTTCTCTCTGTCATCATTCAGGTTGATGCTCATAAAAGACTCAGCAGAGAGCAACCAAGGATGAGAAGGTTCTAGAACCAGTGAACCAAAGTTCTCCAAAGAGGTTTCACCTATAGGAAGAGATGGCGACTGTAGAAAGATGGAGCGTTGTGGATGGTGGAATGCCACAGATCACGAATCCATGAGGCTAGCTTTAGTCCCTTTAATAGTCGCTTGCTATCAACTCCTGTATCTGACTTCACGTACTAGACAAGACTCAGGGAATGAACGAATCACCAAGCATCACAGACCTCCAGGCCCCACCAATCCTAAAGTCAAGAATGTGATTAAAGTAACATCTGAAACCTGGAGAAGAGATTTCCCTGTCTTGTCAGAGCCCAGCATGCCTGGAGCTCCCACCAGTGCAACTGGTAAATACACTGATGATATCTGTCTTTGTTCTGTGATCTGAGCAGTGGATCATGTCCTTCAGGGTAACTTGGATCTGTGTTCCCAGCCGTGGTCCCTCATATGTGTTTCTGAAAAAACTTGCTTGTTTTCCTTCAAGCAGACCATTCCTATTGGACTTTGCTAGTTGCCATGCCCAACTTCCTTCCTTCCCTCTTGACAGAACTCTGATTTAGCTCCAGTGCTGCGCTGATCAAAGCCAGTGAAGTGTGTCCCCTGAGATGGCAGCCTTGCTTTCTTCCTACTGAATGTCATATGTGGACTGGGGTGGCCATCTTGCTCCAGCCTGAAGAAGCAGCTAGCAAACAGGAGATGGGCTGGCCGGGGAAACAGCTGCAGGGTTTTGCACACGGTTCTCCAGCCGTAGCCCCACCTCAGAGCTTCCATGCGCAGGACAAGAACTGTCTTTGCTGCTCCTTTGGCCTCCTAGACCCAGAAGAGAGGGTAAGGGAGAAAAAGTGACATGGTTAAGAGTTTTCTGGCTCAAACTGGGGTAAATTACTCCTGTGGACATGCCTCGGAGATAGGGGTGTTGAATTGCTTGCAGAGGGCAGACGGGACATTCTAAAAAGTCAGTTCCTAGGATACCCACAATGCTCCTCTCCCGTCTAATCTTACCCAATTAAAACTGCTACAATCTTTCTTGGAAGCTTATGATCTAAGATACGAGGATTCCCCAAAATACCTTTAAATACTTAACTAAAACAGGAATAAAACTAGGAGAAGAAATAGTGTAAAACGGGCTGACTCAACAACGTGCGGAAGCCAGTTTTGGAAAGAAACGATTTCGTCTCTTGGATACATTAAACGAGAGACATTTACATAACATTCACTCAAAAGGTTTCCCCTTATTCCAAGAGGTTGGGCCTCGTGAAGACACATAAAGGCGCAGGTGAGGGTTGGGGTCATGTGAGGCCCCAGGAGTTAAACAGCGCCTGGGTCAGGATACTTCCCCAGCCTTCCTCCTGCCGCCTCCCTCCAAGTCACATCCAGCACTCTGGTGATCGATACGTGGCTGGCCAAGTTATTGGGCCACACGGGGTTCTGTTCTTGCTTTTCTCACTTCTGTGACAGAGTACCTGAGCAAAGCGTCTTAAGGAAGAAAATATTTATTCTGGCTCAGGGCTACGGTCCATCACATCCGTGTGGTATCTGCAGTTGATTACACCACCCAAGTTGCAAGAAAACAGCTCGAATGAAAAGCAATGGTGCCAAGGGGGGGTCCTGTAACCCTAAAACCCATCTTACCCCCCATCCAGTTCCTGCAGCTAAGTCCCGCCATTTTCCAAAATAGCACCTCCAGATTGGAACCAGCTTTTCAAAAATATGAGCTTGTGTGGATATTTCACATGCAAACCATTAAGTTACATAGACGGTACAAGTGGATTTCCTCTGTCTTCTAAGGAAAGGAGTTTGGCTGAGCACAGAGGTAGTTCGAGAGAGAGAGAGAGGGTGCAAACCTGCTTGTTCCTTTCCTGAGCAGAGGCCATTTGCTACAGGAAAACACTGTGTGTGAAAGTTGAACCTACCACCCTGGAAATAACAGACTAGCTTGGACTCCCAAAGCAGCTTACAGAAACCAACCACGGGTCTTTACCAGCCTTCCCTGCCCGACGGCCAGCCCTTAAATGCCCAGCCTGGCCCTAACCCACCAATGGTCTCATCTGCATTCCAAACCCACCAGGAAATTGATTCCCCCCACAAGGTTTTCCCTCCATCTGCCTTTTTAAAAGTTTTTAAGAAATATATACTTGTATATAAAATGTACACTTGTATACAGATTTTCTAATTAAAATATTCTCTTCTGAAGACAAAAAAAAAAAAAGGCAACTCAAGAAGTTGGAAGATTCCCAAAGCCCCGCCCGTCCCAAGTTTACTGCAGCAGTAAACAATGGCCGAGGAGACGCCATCAGGCCAAGCTGTCTGCAAATGTCGCAGAAGCTCCCGGCACAGCATTCCTGAGCCGGCCTCACCCATGCCAGGGCGCGCATCGGTGATGCGGCTCCTTTGCGTCATCCATCTCTTCAAAGCAGCCCTCACCCAACCTCTGGGAGTAAACCGAATAAACACAGTTTTGCCAAAGTTGGACTTTAATGGAATCGTTATTTTGGTGGGTCTTTGGTCCCCTATTTGGGGTGAACGAATGTTTACATCTCTCGAAAAAAAAAAAAAAAACAATAATCAACACCTTTTTCCCAGATTCAAACAAAGAATTTCAAAGAAAGAAATCTTGTCTTGAGAATTCCCTCCCTCAAGAAGAGATAGAAACAAATGCCTGTTCCCCACTTAAGTTACCAAAAAGCATCACTGGTGCTGCCCCCAGCCGCCCAGATGGAGGTCCCTTCCTGCAGACCACCTGCCCCAGCTTATATACTCTAGTGCCTCCCGAGACCACATGACCTGAGATCACGTGGCAGAATGGAGCACAGAGGTACAGCTTTGAGGTGCAGGAGGGAGCAGCTGTGATCACAGGTGAAGATCTGATGACCCCCCCACCTCCCTACCCTGCCTCCTTCTCTGAAAGAGCCCCAATGGCCACGAGGCCCGCTTGCAATGTCCTCTCGCTGACCTGGTAGAAACGGCAGCCGTTTGCTCCGAGGACAGCGTTCTACAGCAAAGTCCAGGCCTACACCTGGTAACTGGATGCGATTGCAAAATCCAGGCCTACACCTGGTAACTGGATGCGATTGCAAAATCCAGGCCTACCACCTGGTAACTGGGAGCGATTGCAACAAAAACTGGCCAAGGCCTCAACACACTGACGGTCAGGAGGAAGATGGGTGGTGTATGGAATATTGTACTGTACTTTTTAGAGAAGGTTCAACCTGGAAAAAAATGTTAATTCTCCAAAAATAAAGGCATTTTTTTCGTTGTTTTCTTTGGACAGGGTATGTAGCATCGGGCCCTCCTGCCTCAGTTTCCAGAAAACAAATGTTTTAATTAAAAAAAAAATATATATATATATATATATAAAACCTAACAGAGTGGTACATACCTGTAACCCTAACAGTATGGTGACTGAACCAAAGAATAACAAGTTGGAAACCAGTCAGAACTCATGAAACAAAAACAAATTTAAATGTCCATTTTTGCTAGCAATAGCAGTATGCATATGCAATTTTATACTAGGATGCTGAGGCAAGAAGCTCCTATGAGCCCAGGAGTCTGACACCAGTCTAGGCAATATAGGAAAACTCTATATCAAAGAAAAACAGAGACATTTAATTCATGAATTAGATGGGATCTATTTTTTAAGACACCATTTTAGGATGGCTGAGGAAAAGGATTGCAATTCAAATCCCCATGTGAAAAATGTTGGGTGGATATGATAGTAGTCTGCTAAGATGGAGCCTGGGAATCCGTAGAGCAAGGTGGTAAGGCAGAAGAGCAATCCAGAATGACTCACCTTTAGGCCTCCACGGGCACACAAACTCAAGTGCCTTCTCATACACACACACACACACACACACACACACACACACACACACAAAGAGGGGGTGAGAGAAAGAGAAAGACTTCCTTGAAAATAAAAAATTAGAGTAATTAAAGAAGACACTCAACATCAACTTCAGGCTTACATACACACATACTTGTGCTTATGCACAGGCGTGTGCACACACACACAGACACAAAAATTGGGTGACCTAGAATTGAGAGTCAATCAAGCCCTTTCTCCCTACATTGGTTGGGTTGTTTCATTGCAGTAACATGTAAAGACATCTAAAGCAGCCATACAGTGAAGAAGTTCCTCCTACAATACATTCCTGATACTTTGATGTTTCTGCCAAAGCACAACCTTGGACTGAACCCTCTGAAACCATGAGCCAAAATTAATCCCTCTTCCTTTAAACTGTTTTTTGTCAGATTGTCATGGTTTGAAAGGTGTCCCCCACGGTCTCATGTATTGGGAAGGTCATGGCACCTTTGAGAGGTGGAACCTTGCTGGAGGAAGGCAGTCACAAGGGGCGGGCCTTGAGGTGGATGAGTCCCACCCTGCCTCCCGGAGGAGTCTGCCTTTGCGGCAAGCATTCTGGTCACTCTCGGATGGGTGTGACGTAGCCTGTCTTCAGCTTCCGCCAGCCAGCCATGCCGCCTCCACCATGAAAGACTGTATCTCCCCTCTGGAACCCTAAGCTAAATAAAATCTCCCTCCCTTAAGTTGCTTAACTTTGAGTGCTCTCTTACGGCTACAGGTAAGAGTGACCTTTACAGGGATATTTTGTTGTAAGATAAAGATAAAGGCAATCAGTTTAACTTCATTTGTAACAAGAGAATGTAAACTGCAACATTGCTGAAATGCACATGAAGAAATCTCATAACTCAAGAAAACAGATAAAAAAAAAAGGGAAAATATTTGAAAAGACACTTTATAAAAGATCCAGAAGACCAATAAGCCATGGAAAGATGCTCGGCATCACTAATCTCAGAGAAATGCAAATCAGATGGCCAAAACATGAAAGGAATGATCCTATCAGGTACTGACGAGGGTGCGGGGCTCAGAACTCTCATACTCTGTCCATGGCATAAACACTCCGAAAAGCAGTTGGCCAGCGACTAAGTCACTTAAATAGACAAAAAAATGTCATTTCAACTCCCTACACAAATTCTCTCTCTCTGTCTCTCTCTCAGTCCTCTCCTGCATAATGGGTAAACTCAGCAAATGGAGGGTTCACAAGAACATGAAGGTGGGGGCTACAGAGATAACTTCAGCCTGCTAAGGAACTATTTCCACCTTTCTGAGGATCCACACCAATAAGGAAAGAGTAGGTCCCAACCCTGGGTCCACCTGGGATCCCCTCGAAGATGGTTCCCTCTCCGGGGACTCCCTAGCTAGATCCTTGGCCAGCAGCTGTGAACTGCGGAGCTGTCAAGCAACTGAAGAAGACGGAACAAATTTGCAGGTCCCCAGAGACACTTCATTGCCATTTGCATTTTCCTCAGCAGACGTTTCCTTGAATTTTAGAGAACTCCTCCATTTGTGTCCGACAGACTAGGGCAGACCAAGAGAAGCTGCTCCTCTTGAGGACTGTGCCTCTGAAGGACGGCTCGAGGGACGCTCCCTGGGGACCGCTCTGGAGCGCTTTGCCACCAGTTTAGCTTTCTAGCAGGAAAATGGATGCCCCTGTGTGTTGTCCCTCCCCCTCCATTCTTGTTAGTGTTAAAGTTTGGTCGCAAGGCTCGGCCAGATCCCCATCAACACGCCTGGATTGCACTCAGCACCTACAGACAAGCCATTCCTTTGCTGTATCTACTCACAGAGGGAGGCCGCCCCACCTAGAACCCTCTGGAACCCCAGCGTGGCTTCCTGCTACAAGTCCAAGCTTAAAGACAAGCTCCCAGCTCTGTCTCAACTCTGCTTCCCTCCTGCATTTGGAAGCCTGGAGGCTCTATGGATAACAGTCCCCCTTTCAAAACCCTCCCCCTCCTAGAACCCCATCCCACAGGAAGAAGTTGGACAATGTATCACCTGTGAACCCAAAGAAATGCCCATTATATCGGACATAAGCCAAGGGCCCCAACCAAACCCTA
Organism: Typhlomys cinereus; assembly: GCA_023101885.1. Taxonomy (NCBI): domain Eukaryota; kingdom Metazoa; phylum Chordata; class Mammalia; order Rodentia; family Platacanthomyidae; genus Typhlomys; species Typhlomys cinereus. The sequence continues at coordinate 2,061,569 of JALPQD010000112.1, read as the reverse complement.
ATGACCCTCCACCCCCTCTAGTGGAGAGAACCTAATTTGGCTGCCCTCCTCGCTGAGGGCTGTCTCCAGCAAGGACAGATGGGGCCTTCGTTAATAGGTGAAATCTGGAGCCGGCAGTTGCCTGCCAAGGCTCTAGCTAATTGGAAATTGCTGACAGCCTCCACCGAGGGAAGACTGGCTCTGCCCTCCATCTACGGGCCTTGGATTCCCACACAGGCTGGAGCTAGTTGCATACTACATGGGATGTGTTTCAGTCAGTCATCCATCGCAATGGCAGACAGCTGAGAAAACCAAGGAAGAAAAAGCTATTGCAGCTCACAGTTTCAGAGGCTTTCGTCCCAGGTCTCTTGACTCTGTGGCTTTTACCCCCTAACCCCCGCCCCAGGCAGAACATCCTGGGAGAAGGGTTTGTAAGGGGGTGAAGCCGCTTAGCTCAGGGTGGGCCAGAAGCAGAGCAAGCAGAAGGGGCAGGAAACAAGACACACCCACTTCCTCCAGCTGGGCCCTGCCTCCTATATGTCACAAGCTACTTTTAAAGCCCTCACACTGCGAACCCATCAAGGGATTCATGAAGTCAGAGCCCTCAGGACCCAGTGGCTTCCCCAAAACTCAGCACCCAACGACCAAGCCTTCACCCGTTACGTGAGCCAGAGGGAGACAAACCAAAGCAGGGGCAACACCACATTAGCGTCTACCGCTCCCCCTGCCTCCCCAGAGATTCCAGTGACATTCCAGCAAGTTCAGAAATATTAACTTCTTACCCAGGGCAATGCACTTGACTGAGCATGGCTCAGTCAGTAAAATGTCTGCTGGGCAAGGATGTGATTCGAATTTGGATCCCAAGCGTCTACGTCAAAGGGATGTATCTGTAACCCCGTATCTGGAGTGGGGACAGAGAGGCGAGTTCCCTGGAGCTTGTTGACCAAGTCAAGCAAACTGAATGATCTCTAGGCACGGTGAGAGACCCTGTCTCAATAACATGACAAGTGATCAAAGAAGGCATCTGAAGTTAACCTCTGGCCTCTATAAGCACACGCAACAGATGTAAACACACACACATACACACAAATGCTATAAGTATAGACAGACAGTCAGACAGACAGAGAGACAGATAGATTCTCACCCAGGGCATGTAGGGCCAGGGCACCCAGGGCACAGATCTTTTAATAATAGATACAGCTTTCAACTTGACAGTTGAAGGATCAAGCTCTAGTCACATTTGTAAAGAATTAGCACTTGAGTTGCCCTAAGCAAACCTGCAGGAAATTGTCTAATTGATGGGGAAGATCCAGTCCACAGTGGGTGGGACTGCTCCCTAGGCAGGTGGATAGGATGAAGGGAGCTGATTAAGGAAGTTGGCATTCTTTGGTGTACTTGACCAAAAGTGCCTCTCAGCAATGGACATGGTACTGCCAGTTCCCTCAGCCCGTGGTGTTAGTATGAACTGTCCTGCCAAGCTGGACTAAGAGATGTGGCCAGACAATCACAAGAAAAAAATAAAACCCTGTGTTCCCCTTAAGTGAGGTGGTCATGAATTTATCAGTAACATGCAGGCAAACTGTGGCTCCTCTCTTCCTCGTTTATGGTCGGAGTTATTTCTTTCACTTTCATTTCCTTCAAAAATGCTGCTGTGAAATATGGTGAAATCAGAGCAGTTGAACAATTAGTCAATCCAAACTTTGAAATTCATCATGAAATTTTAACAGTGCCAGCAGATTCTTCACAATGGTTAGTCTTCACCAACAACTTGAGTGGGTCTGTGAGGGAGTTTCCAGAAAGTTCTAACAGAGAAGGGAAGACCCACCCTGAACTGCAATCGACATCACCCCTTGGGATTGGAGTCGCAAACTAAATAAAAGGAAAGAAGATAGCTGAACGCTAGTGTTCATGTCTCTCAAGTTCTTGTCTCCATGTCTTTCCTCCTGAGATGGACTGTACCCATAAATTGTGAACAACAACAACAAAAAAATCCTTGCTTCCTTAAGTTGCTTTTGTCAGGTATTTTGTCATAGCAACCAAGAAAATAACTAATACATTATATATAATCAGGCAACTGTTCTATTAGTGACTTCAAAGAAATTCCACACCAAGATATACTTGTGTGTGTGTGTGTGTGTGTATGTGTGTGTGTATGTGTTGTCATGGCCCCACTGGGATCATCCAGGACCAGAATTTTGGACCAGTTTTGGGTGTTGTATTGATGCTGTCAGCCTGAAACTACATACCTAGACTACATACCTAGACTACACGCCTAGACTTCACACCTAGACAACACACCTAGACTACACACCTAGACTACATACCTAGACTACACGCCTAGACTACACACCTAGACTACATACCTAGACTATACACCTAGACTACACACCTAGACTACATACATAAACTACATGCCTAGACTACACACCTAGACAACACACTTAGATTACATACCTAGACGACATATCTAGACTACATCCTAGACAACATACTCTGACTAAACGCCTAGACTACATGCCTAGACTACATACCCTAACTACATGCCTAGACTACATACCTAGGCTACATGCCTAGACTACATGCCTAAACTACATACCCTGACTACACGCCTAGACTTACATGCCTACGCTACACGCCTGGACTACATGCCTAGACAATATGCCTAGACTACATACCTAGACTACACGCCTAGACTACACGCCTGACCAGTCAGGCCAAGGGCACAGAGGAGACGCTTTCCAAGGCACATCCATGGCCAAGGAGCAAGCTAAGCTCCACCTCAGGCACCGATCCCAAGGCCTTGCCCCCACGCCTGCCCAACCTCTCCTACCACTCAGCCTGAGAGACACCAGACTGGAACAAACCCATGGCCGGTAGCCGACTTCTCCAGGGGCAGTTGCTGGATGAAGTCCTCCGATAGTTGCCTCAAGATGTGCCCCAGTAAAAGGAAATACACCACCGCCACCTTCCCTGCTCTCCTTGTGCCCCACAGGTGGGGTCCCCTACCGTCGTGACATCATGATTCCACAGAGTCAAGTGTACTCATTGAGACCCAGCAGGTGCACTCAAATCACCTTCTAAGATGCTGAGCCCTTCCACTCGGGTCCTAGTCCTCTGCCCAGAGCCAGGGGTACCACTCAGCACTGTACAAAAGGGACTGATGAGCCCCAGGAGTCCCTTCTGTAGAGTTGAAGAGTTGCAGAGCTCAGAGCCTGGCTCCTCAGAGAGGGAACAGCGGGCTCCGGGGCCCTGAAGGGTTGCAGCCAGAAAGAGATCACGCCTGACACCCCACTTTAATCCAGCTGAGAGCACACCGTCCCACCTTGACAGAGGACCTTGCCAAGTGGGACCACGTTCCGAGCAGTGTTAAACCTGACCCTCCTTGACTGGCGTCCTCTCTCCAGCCTTCTGAGGAGATGTTCCCTGGGGGGAGGCCCCTCTTGGCAAGAGGCTTCCTTCATTCCCCTCTCCCTCTGCCTTAGCGCCTTTTTCTTTTTTTCATAAACACAGCCTTACAAGCCAGCTCTCTCCAGCCGCTCCTCTCTCAAGTCCCTCCTTGCCCCCTCTCAAGGGACTAAGAATCTCTCTCTGCTTCTGTTCTTTCTCAGCCGAGTGATTGAGCATTTTAATTTGTTTCCCGCGAGCTGTCTCTACAGCCCTGCCCTTTGTAACTCACACAGCAGCTGTCTGCCGGGATGCGTGTAAGTCAGCGCTGAGGAGGACAGCACAGAGCTCAGGGACATTGCGGGGGCCTGGTTGAAGGTGCTGGGGGCCCCGTCAAAGCAGGCTGGCTGTAGGCTGTCAGGATAGGAAGCCAGGCCCTGCCAGAGACGCTCCTGTCACCAAAGAAGCCAATTGCACATAGCCTGGGTATTTCTATACAGCGTCTCGATGCCTCTCAAACTGACCCAGGAGTGAGCAGTAGACTGAGCTGAAGCTGTGAGGGAGAGGAAGGACAGGAAGTCCTGGGCAAGGAGCTGAGGTCGCCACACATTTCCTTTCAAGGCTGTACAAATGCCCAGCGCCACAGATCAAGGGAGCCGTAGTATATAAGCCCTAGGCAAGGGCACCTGGATCTAAGAGCATGAGAGCTGAAAAGATGGCTCAGGGATTAAGACTCAGAAGGACCTGAGTTCAGATCCCAGACCCCATATGAAAAACACTAGGTAGAAGTGGTGGTGGCCTGCATTTCCTGCTGTGGAAGGCAGAGCCTGGGAAATCCCAGAGCAAAGTAAAAAGGAGGTAGAAGCAATCCAGGATGACTCCTGAAGTCACTTGGTCCACCACAGTGCCCTTTGATACACACACACACACACACTTACACAAACAAATCAAATAAAAAATATTTATATATATATTATATATATGAAATATATATATATATATATATATATATATATATATATATATATATATATATAGCCACATACAAATACATGGTGATACGCACTTGTAATCCCAGCACTGGGGAGACCCGTAAAGGAAAACCTTTGGGGCTCACTGACCCAGCCCATCATGCGTGTTGGTGCTCCAGGCCAATGAAAAACCTTATCGAAAAGCAGGTGGAAAAACTTCCTGAGGACCACAGCTGAGGTGCCCAACCTCCACGCATGCACACACCCCTGCACATGCTTGCATATGCACGCGCATGCACACGCGCATGCGCACACACACCCTGCCTGAGTAGCACCTCCTCATCCACAGGCAAGGGCAGAGCGCCTCCTGTGTGCTCTGGAAATGGGAGATAAGGGCCTCAGGTGCCTGCCCGATGCTGCTCACGAACAGAAGGGAACCCTGGAGTCACGCTCTTCGTACAATGTGGTAAATTCTGTGTGGGACCTGGAGGCCTGTTGCTTAGGCTCCTAGTCAGCCCGGGTCTGCCTACGGGGTTTTGAAGTCGTCTGCAGGAGATGGCATCTGAGCTGGGCTCCTTAGAGGGCTCTGACTCTCTCCTGTATACTAAGAATGCAGGGGGCGGGGGAGGGGGCTTCTCTTCACAGGCAACTGAAGCACCACAAACAGCAGAGAGATGCTGCGTGCTGGAGGGGTGTCGTGTCCCTTGGCAAACCCCACCCAGCATGACGACAGAGGTTCTCCATGAGTGTTCAGTTCTTGATGGATTTGTGGAGGAGGAAGCAGCGAAAGCAAAGGCCACACCCGGGGCCGGAGTCATGCACCCCGTAGCTTGAGCCCAGCACCTCTCTGTTGTCCACACCCTGTGCTCCGGGAGCTGGTGGGCAGAGCACTGGCCACTGAGATGCCACACAGAAGGGACTGACAATGATTGACTGCTTGAGAACAGCTGTGGGCCCAGGATGGGGTGTGGGTGCCAAGCCTTCAAGGAGACCCAGGAGTGGAGATGCCCAGGACGGTGTCATTGGGGGATAGCTAGTGGTCAGGATCCTCCATGGCTGTGCACAATTTCCAGAAGAGACGAGGAATGGAGAGAGAGAACAATCAGGGTCAGAGATGATCTACAGAGAATAGGACAGAGGGACCTCGCCTCCAGCCTGCAGCCACATGTCATGAGCGCACTTGACAGAAACACATTTGTCTCTGTCCAGGATGTCAGAATTTATTGAAGAACAAGTTCAGAGGCTGCAGCAATACCGCTGGCAGCAATTTTCCAAGTAGTCTTGATTTCTTTGCTAGGAGAAAAAAATACAGATCCTTCTATTCTTGTCTTAGCAACTAATATTAACACATTGTCCTGGTTTGAATGTGAATTGTGTCCCCCACGGGCTCATGTGTTTAAATCCTTGGCCCCAGCTGGTGGCGCTGTTGGGGAAGGTTCTAGAACCTTTAGGAGGTGGAGCTTGGCACACTAGAAGAAGCAAATTGCTAGGACAGGCCTCGAGGGTTGATCCACTTGTCTGCTCCTCACCACACACACACATGCACACCCTAACTTCATCTCCTGCTTTGGAACCCAAAGTCAAAATGATGCTCTTTCTCCCTTTTTGCTTGGGTCTGAGTATTTTCTCAGAAAGAGTAACGACAACACTTATCACACAGGAAATACATCTTTATATGTACTAACAGAACCCCGTCAAAGGATTAAAGAGCTGGCAGTTCAAGGAGTTTCAAAGAAGCCCAGCAGACGTCTCCCTAGCTTCAGACAACCAGGGAAGGAGGGAGGGAGGGAAGGAAGGAGGAAGGAGGGAAGGAGGGAGGGAGGGAGGGAAGGAGGGAGGGGGAGGGTAGCAGCCCCAGCTGGATGAACAAGCAAAGCAAACGGCTGCACAACACTCAAGTCAGCTCGTGCCAACAGTGGAGATTAAGGCAAGATGAAGCCCCTGGACTGCTGGGAGTTCTCTGCCTGTCAAATTGGTACCACGTGGTCTGATAGCAGGTCAACAATAGCGTAAGGTAACTTCTTTATGGGTTCAGGTGAGGGGATTTCGCCCTTTTCTTGGTTTGGTGAGTCCGGCAAGTTTATAGCCTGGTCTTCCTGATATGATTTGAGTATACCCAGGTGCCCCTTATCATCCTGATTTACTTTGGTGAATGTGTAGGGCAGCACCCTTTCTACTTTTAATAACGTTATCAGTCTGTGCCAGAGACCAAACAGATGGTATTGTTTACAAGTTCCAAGGTGCAGAGTCATCCTCTCTCCTGAAAACAGAGTCAAAAGATGTTTGTAGAATGGGGTCTCTTGGGGGTAGAAAGAGCCTAAAGTTTACACAAGCCGGTAACTAGGATTGTTCTCAACACTGTATCGGCAGTACCTGTGCATGATTTCAAAGTGCAATGACTAAGAACCATCTACCCAGTCATACCCAAGATGAGAAGTAAATATAAGCAGTGTTTAGAAGTACTCAAAAATTGCACACGACTACATGAGTTTGCAGGTTACTTTTCTCACTGAGACAAAATGCCTAACGAGAGCAAAGGAAAGAAGGTTTGGGCTGAGGAGACGGCTCAGCATTCATAGCGCTTGTCATGAAAGCCTGATCTGAGTTCAAATCCTAGATCCCACATAAAAACCAGATGCAGTGACATAAACACCCATAATTCCAGTGTATCTACAGGAAACCAGAGGTGTAGACCCGAGAATCTCCAGAAGCTGGTAAGCCAGCGCACCAGCAGTGAGGAGACTCAGTTTCAAACACCACCAGGATCGTCACCCAAAGGTTATCTGTCCTCTGACTTCCACACCCTGCACACATGCCCACCCTGTACACACAAACACACACACACACCAATTGCATAAATGATGAAAGAGAGAGAGAGATAGGAAAGAAAAGAGAGAGAAAGGAAAGAGAGAAAGAAAGAAAGAAGAAGAAAGAAAGAAAGAAGAAAGAAAGAAAGAAAGAAAGAGAAAGAAAGGAAAGGAAGGAAGGAAGGAAGTGAAGGGAAGGTAAGGAAGAAGAATTAAGGGCAAGAGAGAGATTACGACAAAAAAACAGTAAGACGAAGGAAAGCGCGAAAGAAAGAAAGAAGAAGCACGAAAGAGAAAGAGAGAGAAAGGAGAGAGAGAGAAAGGAAAGAGAAAGAAAGAAGAAAGAAAAAAAAAGAAAAGGGCAAGAAAGGAAGGAGGGGAAAGAAGGAGGATAGGGAAGGACGGGAGTGAAGGAAAGAAGGAAGGACTGACTTATCATTTTTTGGCTCGCAGTCTTAAAGGGTAGATGGAGTCCATCATAGCTGGAAGCTGGTGGAGGGGTGGCGCCCTGCTACGTCGGCAGTCAGGAAACAGATGCATGCTGGTCCTCAGCTCACTTCCTCCTTTTTATTCAGTCTGGTTCCCCAGTCCAGGAGCTGGTGATGCCAAGTTTGGGAGGGGGGTGGAAATCGTCCCTCTTTAGCTAAACATCTCTGCAAACACCCTCATAAACATAACCAGAGGGTGTTTCCTAGGTTATTTCTTTTTTTTTTTTTTTTTTTTTTTTTTTTAGAATTTTTTTTTATTTATTATACTTGTGGCTTGTGCGTATGTAGTTGTGCGCGCGTTGTGTCTGTGTGTGTGTAGAACCACGGACGAAGGCGAACCACCATGGACGCCTCCACTTCCTTCAGCCCCGGGATTCACAGGCTCCGCCCTACCGGACCAGAAGCCAGGCCCGCCCGTTTCCGCCCGGCGTCTATACGTGGGATCTGGGATCTGAACTCAGGACCTTCCGCCTGCAAGGCAGAGGCTTAACCCCTGAGCCACCTCTCCAGCCCTTTCCTAGGTTATTTCAAATGCAGTCAAGTTAGCGATGAAATGAGCCACCGCAGAGCTACTTTACTCATTGTTATCAAAAAAATACATAGACAATATGGTGGTCCTGAAATAATCCATATGGTCAGAGCATCAGCTCTGTGTGCCTGTGGCTTACAGCCTATGAGGGAAGAAGATAAAGATGGAAATGACCAAGCTGAGAGAGGGTGTTGCCCAGCGTGCCCCCGGGGACCCGTCCCTTCTGGGGCCTTACCCTCTCCTCTCACGCACACTGCACACCCTGCCCAGGGCTCTCTCCTCTCTTCAGACACCACCAACAGCCCCCAGGTTTCTCTGCCTGCAGCTCTGCTTTCTTCACAGTGCAGCCAGAGGACATTCTAGAAGGCTCTTCCTCTTCCTCTTCCTCTTCCTCTCCCTCTTTCTCCCAGAGACCAGGAAGGCAACCAATCTGCTTCTCCTGGGTTCCTTTGGGTTGCATCACACCCAGGAATCATGCATGACTTGCCAGAGCCGGGGAGCTAGGCTGTGGGTGTCTGTTGGGCGCCATCTAGTGGACAATCGGGCAATTTTTTCCAAGTTACGGAATCAGCTCCAAAACCTGAGTGAAGCTCATTTCAAAGATCTGCAAAAAAGCCAGACTTCAAGAGCATTTGAACTTGGAAGAAAGGGAAGGGAGAGAAGGCAAAGGAAGAGAAGGCATGATCCTGAAGGTTGCCTGACTTTTCAGATTCTTTTCTCTGTGCCCACATAAGGATTCTAGGCTGGTCGAATAAGCTTTCTGGTTCTGTCACATCTGACAAAACCAACTTATAAGGAAGGAAGGTTTGTCTTGTTTTGGTCCATGATAGTTGAAAAGGGTTGGTTCCTGCTCTCCCACTCAAGGGTCCACCTACAGTAACCTAAGACTTCCTCCCGGACCCCGCCTCTCAAAGATTCCCCCATCTCTCAGCAGCAACGAGTTCAAGATCAACACATGGGCCACTGCAATCATCCAGATCCACCCACAGACTCTTCCATCTCCTCAGATTCTCAACTGACTTCCACTGTTTCCCTAAAGAAGCCCTGTGATAGTCTTGGTTGTCAACTTGGCTACACTGGGGATTAGCTAACAGATTAGCTGTCGGATCACCTGGAGAGATGAGCTGGATTAAGATATTTATAGTGTATCGGCTGGAGAGAGGGCTCAAGGGTTAAGACTCTTCCTCACAAGCAGAAGATCTTGCGTTTGGATCCCAGGTCCCATATAAAAGAGCCAGGTGGCCTGCACTTCCCGCCCTGGTGGGCGGAGCCTGGGAAATCCCAGAGTAAAGCAAAACAGAAGTAGAAGCAATCCAGGATGATTCCTCAAGTCACCCTTGGTCCTCCCCAGGGACACAAAGTGCCCTCTATATACACACATGAAATAAGATCAACCCTAAATCTGGATGGAGCGTCCCAGTAGTGGACCAGATAAAAGGAATTACAAGACAGAAGAGTTCTGGACTCTCCCTGTGCTGGCAAACTCATCTTCTCTCCTGCCGCTTTCCCCCGATGCCATCAGGACCTGCTTTCTTTGACCCTACAGGATGGATGTGACATAAACCACCTTCCGTTTCTGCTGCCTCCCATGCACCCTCTGCCATAATAGATTGTATCTCCCTTCTGGAGACTCCCTTTCTCTCCTCAAGTTGCTTGAGTCTGATTTTTAGTGTCTCACAGCAATAGAAAGAGTAACTATAACTACCGCAAACACCAACTCTGGCCTTCAAACTACAAATTCTACTCTACCAACATTGCTACTTCCACATTAAATTAACAAACTGGGATCCTGGGGTTTAACATCAAATCTCTCAACCTTCCAGATACATGGATGGAATCAAGTTGTAAGAATAGGAAAGCTGAGGACAGAGCCCAGGACACAGTGAGACCACCTTCCTGTCCTTTCTGAGTGGGGGACAAGTGGCCTTCCCGTGGAACGCCCACTGTCTCCATCACATTGAGTGCTTCAAGCCTGAGTTCTTTGCAAGTTAGCAACCTCGGCCAGAGTGTCCATGCAGTTATCTATCAGGCTCTCACACTAAAAGAACTAATTCTCTGATTCAGTTTTTTCACTTAGTACTGTATGTTCGAGATCCACGCACGCTGGACTGCAAGCCGTAACTCAACCATTTCCACGGCTGCATAGCATTCCATTGAGGGAGGATATTGTGGTGTGTTTATTGCTCGTGCGTACTGCAAATCTTTATTGAGTTCATGAAAGAGACATTACCTTTGTCCTTGACAACCTCGCGGGTTAGATTCTGAGTTAAACATCATGCTTTCTTCAAAATCATTTGCTGTCCGAATCCTGAGGTGATGGTGTCAGGTGGGTGTTACTCTGTGAGGAGATTAGTTCCCTTATAAAGAACCTTCTGCCATTGTTGTTCATTTGCGAGGGGAAGCAAACCCTCAGCTCTGTCGGCACCTGGATCTTGACTCCTCGGTTTCCAGTCTGCAGGAAACAAGTTGCTGTTGTTTATAAGCCGCCCAGTCTATAATATGCTGTAGCAACCTGAACAGACCAAGACAGGAATGTGAAATAGATGAACAAATCATTGCAAAGCCGAATCTAGCAGATGGCGAGGGGAAATCTGTGATTTCAGACCAGGCAGTCAGAAGATGTCAATGTCCCATCATGACTTCTTAATTACAATTGGTCAGTCAGGTTGGCAAGAAGGGCCTCTTGGGTGATGTTCCCAAGAAGTTTGTCCCTTCCTGATCGTAGAATGGCTGTTAGTGCTCTAGAACTTATGTGTGGACTAATCCAGGTGGCGGAGCCTGTCAGTGAACCCAGCTTCCCGTCAGCCAGTCATCCCCAGCTTGCTGACCTGTGCCCCTTTACACCCCTGCACGCTCATTCATCTCGCTGTCCTAGCAAGTTCTTCAGAACACTCGGGGGAGGGGTCATAAATTAACCGGGTCACTGTTGGGACAGAGAGGACAGCACGTGGACCACGGCCATGGTCACCCCAATGCTCTCCGGCCCCATCACCCACCGACTGTGTGACTTTCAGAGAACCAATGCTCTCTGGTCTCCGCCACACCTGCAGAAGCCCAGGCTTCTGTCTCCGCCATCTCTCCCCATCTTTTCAAAATCTGGGAAACAGGCTGCATGCAATTGTATTCCATGGAACAAATCTGACTTGATTATTTTCTCAGTATGTCAAACAAATCATGCGGCAATAAGGTTCTACTGTATTCAAACAATCAAATCTTAAAACATGAAATTACCTGTGTTTACTTCATTCTAGTCAAATTTCCTGCCCTCTGAAATTACATGGAAAAGAGAATCACAGAATGTTAACTGCTTCCTTTTTTTAAAAGGAAGAGTTATTGAAAAAATAAATCATAGAGATTGAGAAGTGTCTCTGGGCGCATGCAGTTAGGAAAGCTACACTCTGATTAGAATTATGTAACAGTTTCCAAGGCAGCTCTGTTTCATAAACACCGTGGTTCCCTGCTGGGCTATAATGTAACTTTAGTTTGGTGAAACTGTTTCTCTCTTGGCCTGTGGAGCTATCCTCACTTTTGCCTTCTTTCCTGTCCTCCTTCATGTGTGCTTTTTAAAAGAACAAAAGGAATAAAATAAGATCCGCTCCATCATTAAGCAAAAGAAGACAAAGGTTTACAAACCAGCGGGAGAGAACAGAGGATGTGTCCCTCGGAGAAACCCACCCACTGTATGACCAGTCAGGGTCCCACGCGGCAGGGCCTGCAGACCGAATGAGGTCCTGGTCTTTTCTTCCCCCAGCCCCTGTGCCCATAGACAAAAACTTGCTCTTGACAGAAACACAGCAGCCAGGACAATTACTTGTGTGGGCTTGGAAAGGAATATAATTTTTCTGAGGCAACTGTGAGTTTCGACATGTTGTGTTTTAAAATAACTGGGTTTATTTCTCCATGAGGAACGTACTTAGTAGATACTGGCCCATGTGGGTGGGGCCCTCAGAGTGGGCACAAACTGGCTCCGTCTTGACAGGATGAACAGAACCAAGTAAATAAGGACCGTGGCATGCAACGGTCCCTACTCTTCACCATGCCCATGGGGATTTGTTTGTCCTGACTTCTTTCAAAGCAAATTAAAACACATTAAAAAAAATCCTTGGGCTGGAGAGGTGGCTCAGGGGTTAAGCCTCCGCCTTGCAGGCGGAAGGTCCTGAGTTCGGATCCCAGATCCCACGTATAACGCCAGGCGGAAGCGGGGGCGGCCTCGCTTCTGGCCCTGGTAGGGCGGAGCTTGTGAATCCCGGGGCAGAGGTGGAGGCGCTCCATGGGTGTTTCCGAATTCGTCCGTGGTTCTACACATACACATACGCAGACACACACACGCGCACATACACACGCACAGTCGCACAGTTGAATAAATAAATAATAAAAAATTAAAAATAAATAAATAAATAAATAAATAAAATCCTTGTACATATTTACATATACACCATTCACTCATTCAATAAATTTTTACTAAATATGTACCATGTGTGCCAGGTACAAAGCTAAGTGCTAAGAATATGAAATAATGTGCACATTAAATTTTACCGTATGAACCACGATCCCATCATGCAGGAAGCTGAGGCAGGAGAGTAGCAAGTTCACACAGCAAGAACATGTCTCATAAAAAAGCAGGGGGAGGTGGAGTGGAGGGAGGGACAGAGCTAATGAGACAGCTCTCGGCAAGTAAAGCACCTGCTCACAGACCTGAAGATCTGAGTTCAATCCCCAGAAGCCCACATGGTAGAAGGAAAGAACTGATTTCTAAAAGTTGTCCTCTGACCTCCGCCTGTGGGCCATGGCATTCTCTCTCCTCTCTCTCTCTCTCTCTCTCTTTCTCTCCCTCTTTCCCTCAAAAATAATAAATAAATGAGTAATTTTTAAAAGCTGAAACCTTACCCAAATTGCCAAGTAGGGTTACTATGCTGGGCTATTCATTAGTTTTTTTTTCCTTTCATGTGTGCGTGTATAGGATGCATGTGTGCATGTGTGTGCATGTATGCTTGCATGTGGGTGTACAGGGGAGAGTGCATGTATGTAAGTCCACTTGAGTGTGTGTGCCTGCGGAGGCCCCGGTGATATCAGAATCATCTTGACCAGTCTTCCACCTTATTGCTGAGTCTGGCTCTCTAATAAGCCCAGAGTGTTTCCTTGGGGCTGGTGTAGTTAGCCAGATTGCTGTGGGGACTCCCAGGCTCTGCCTTCCGGGGCTAGAATTACAAGCAGCCTGCCACACCCACCTAACTTTTTTTTTTTTTTCGTGCGTGCGTGTGAGTGTGTGTGTGTGTGTGTGTATGTGTGTACCCTGTGTATATCAGAGGGTACTGCATGTACCTGTGGAGGCCCAAGGGTGACTTCAGGAGTCACCTGGATTATGCCACCCGCGTTTGTTTTACTTCTGACTCTTTCAGGGTTGAAAGTACAGACCAACACCATTCACACCTGATGAATGGAATTCAGGATCTGAACTCAGGACCTGAACTCAGGACCTTCTACTTGCAAGGCAGAGGCCTAACCCTGACCATCTATCCAGTCCTCCCCCCCCCAACATTTTTAGTGGATATCTTAATTCGGGTTCTAAGGAGGAAAGGGTTTTACCATTGAGCCATCTCCCCAGCCTTCGTTAGTTTTTTTCATTTATTAATTCATTTACCAAGTGATAGAGGTAAGTCTCTCAAGGAGATAGGAAGTCCTCAAGGAAATGAAATTCATGATAAGGGTCACTGTGAGCAGCTGCCAATATTTACTGTTGGCTTCATATCTGGAGAACCTGTGCTTTCTATCACCTGTTCTCGTGTCCACTGGGAGGGGTCTAGTTCACGTGCTGTCTTCTGTTGGGAAGGATGGAGTCGGCCACTCGCGGAAGCCCCATGCCCACCTGAGGTGCGGCTCCTCCACAAAGTACTCCTTGCCATATAGAGCTGTTCTGGGGTAAAGGAAAAAGACAGAACTGCCAGAAGGTCAAGGAAATCATTTAGACAAAAAGGCAAGACCCTGACCTCTGCTGCCCACCAAAACTTCTTTGATTTGGTTCCATCTGGCGTTGCCAGGCAGCAACGGACGAGAGGATCCTCACATGCTGCAGATCTAGAATGTGCTCCCTTGGTTGAAGCTTGGTCCTCAGCTTGGCACTATCAGGAAGTGGTGGAACCTCTTGGATGCGGGGTCCAATGCAAGGAAGTGAGGTCATCACACTGAGCTCTGGAAGGGGGTCTTGACTGCAGAGCTTTGCTATCTCTCTCTCTGCTTTCCATCCCTCTGCCACACTGTCCCGTCACTGTTCCTAGGAAGCATGCTGGTTAGGGTCAGCTGTCTATCAGTTTGACACTTGGGAGAGGAATCTCTGGCACACTTCTGGAAAGTGTCCTGATTACACAATTAAGTGGGAAGACTTGGCCCGGAGTGGGTAGCCATACCCTGGCCAGGTGGATAATGATGGAGAGAACTACCTGAACACTCGACAAGCTGGCAGCTGGCAGGGAAGAAAACAAGTGAGCAGCACTGGTCTTTGCCCTCTGCTCTTGCTGTGAATGCAGTGTGACCAATTCCTTTGGCTGCTGGCACTCTGACTCTCCTGCCATGGTGCAATGTAGTCTGGGATTGTGAGCTAGAATAAAACGCCTGGCTTCCCTAAAGTGTTTGGGCCAGATGTTTATTACAGCAGCGTTATGAAACTTTTGATAATTAATCCTGTGTCAACTTGACCACACTTGGTGTCATAGTTAAGCACAGATGTCAACTTGACTGTTGAGGGTTTGAACTCTGGGCACATTTATAGAGAATTAATGGTTGAGTTAAGCCCAGAGCAAACCTGCAAGAGATTGTCTAGTTGATGGGGAAGACCCAATCCATGATGACTGGGACTAGGCCCTGGTGAATAAAATACAGAATGCTGGTTGAGGAAGTTGGCATCCTTCTGTACACTTGGCCAGACATGCTGGTCTGGCAAGTAAGGATCGTCCCTCTCTCTTGGACCCGCCGAGGATTTGCCCCAGGGCATGGCCGAGCACATGGCACTAAAGATGGCGCTGAGAGCTAGTACCCTGATCACACTACAGAGAGCCCTAATTGGCTTTCAGGAATTGACCTGCCTTCTGTGCTGAGTTTACATTGGACTTGACCACTAGCACCTGAAGGATGTGTTGACCTTTGACACAATTGGCTGCCCGTTTGGCGCCCTGTGGTCCTTTTGTCTATATAAGCTGTTTTGTTACCCCCAATAAACTGAGATTTTGCTCTGAAAAACTCCCCGTCCATGGTCGAGTCTCTGGAGAGTTGAGGCGGAAGCATGGACAGCGGGATTTACTTTTCTTCTTCATCGCAGCCTGGAGCTCTGTAATCGTGTGAGTGGGCGGAGAGACACCATGTCGTGGGTGGTGGACTCTGCACCTCTCTTAGCTGTGTGTAGAGATGTTGTGACCAGTTCCTTCGGCCTTGGTGTTGGCCTGAGCTCTCCTATCAAGCTGGACTGAGAACTGTAGCCAGGAATCATAAGAAAGAATAAATCTTTGTTCCCTTAAGCCATTTGATGGTCATTTATCAGCAACCCTGCAGGCGAACTGCAACACCTGGCATTAACTAAGATCAGTTGTCAGACCACCTGAAGAGATTAGCCAAATCAATACATTTACATACAAAGACCAGCCCTAGTTCTGATTGGAACCTCCCAGTAGCAGACCAGATAAAAGGAACATAGAAC
This sequence comes from Typhlomys cinereus, assembly GCA_023101885.1. Taxonomy (NCBI): domain Eukaryota; kingdom Metazoa; phylum Chordata; class Mammalia; order Rodentia; family Platacanthomyidae; genus Typhlomys; species Typhlomys cinereus. The sequence continues at coordinate 2,045,724 of JALPQD010000112.1, read as the reverse complement.
AGAAGATTTGAAAGAGAGACTCTCCAAAAATGTGCTAGAAAGCTCTCTGCTCTCCTGCCGCTTGGCTTCTTCGCTTCTTCAACCCTCTAGCCCTCCAACCCTTCAAAACTTCAGCATGACTAAAGACTCTCCAGGAATCCTCCAGCCTTCAGCCATCACCCCTTGGATTACTGGATTGAGCGGCTCTGAGCCTCCAGGATTTGCAGTGACTTAGCTGCCTCCAGCTGCAGCCACCAGCATGTCACATCCACCATGACTGTTTCTCCCCTCTGGAACCGTAAGCTGAATAAATCTCCCTTTCTCCCTTAAGTTGCTTGACGTTGAATGCTCTCTCACAGCAACAGTTAAGAGTAACTATTACAAAACTAAAACAGGAAGACATAAAGAAACATCTATGTACTCTCAGGTAGACCAAAGAAAGAATCTGTCCAATTCCAGCTAGTAAACCAATAAACACATTAAGGTTCTTACTCACAGGAGTGTGGGCAACTTAAATCCAACTGTGTAACTAGGAAGTCTCTAGGGCAAATTACAGACAGCTACACACACACACACACACACACACACACACACACACAAAGAGTCCACGCAGCATGGATGAGTCAGGTAAAGGCTACACACATGGCCAAAAGAAATAAGTAAGCCATTTAGAGACCGGAATCTCTGAAACACCAAGCCAACATAACCCTTTCCTCCTCAGAAGTCGACTAGCTAGTGCGTTTGTGACAGACTGTAATGGAAAGTACAGTCCCATACCAAAGCTGAGACTGTGCGGTGAATTCTGGTTTCAGCATCACTCATACCTGTATTTTGAACAGAATTGCTAGAATGTTTAATTAATTGCTAATAGCCCTTCCCTTTTCCCTGCTTCAGTCCCACAAGGACTTCATGCTCAGCTCAAAACCTTTTCACTTGTGTAGGGTTTTGAAGGCAGCCATCAAAGCAAGAGGAGAGCCCTGATAGGTCCTCCTACCACCAGAGTGACATCAGTGAGACTCAGGGCTGTGCCTTCAGGGTGCCTGCCTTCTGCTTCAGGCGGGTTTGAGAATCATCAAATGTCACAAAGTAGGGTTGCACACTTCATACACTCTCCGGTATCATTTTATTTTATTTCCACAGACTATGTGCATTATCCATACAATCAGAAAAAGAGAGTAAGGCTGTTAAGCGAGCCGCGGATGCAGCTCAGTGGCAGAGCACTTACCCAGCATGCACATGGCTCTAAAATCCATCCAGAGCATTGAAAGAATATATATGCATTGTCAATAACAAGGCCGCTGAATAGTGTTAACATTTTTGAAGGGGCCTGGGTACACAGCTCAGGGCTAGAGGACATGCATCAGAGCCACACAGGAAAAAGAAAGGGAAAAGACAAGTAGAGAAGAGGTGGTGGTGGGTGAGTTACCATAGAAACAGCCCCCTCCCCCATGCTGCCTCTTGCTCCACAGGCTCCCTTAGTTATGTTTTTCCTTCATCGCACAGCAGGGTTTTGATTCTAGTCTCACTTGTAATAAAACAGACAACAAAGCATAACTTAAAGAGCATTTACAAGTTAAGAACAAACAAGGGAAATCAGTAAGACATGCTTATATCATTTTGAAAAAATATGAAACTTGAATAGCATGGGGAATTTTTTTTAATGATCAAAAGGTAGTTGAAGAAATCCACAGAAGTTTAAAAATGAATGAATGAAATATAAAAAGAATATGTAAGAAAAAATATACAGGGGCTGGAGAGATGCCTCAGGGGTTAAGCCTCTGCCTTGCAGGCAGAGGGTTCTGAGTTCGGATCCTAGATCCCAAGTACAAACACCGGCGGAAGTGGGGGCAGCCTGCGCTTCTGGTCCTGCTGGGCGGCGCCTGTGAATGCCCGGGCAGAGCAAAAAAGGAGGTAGAAGCAGTCCACCATGATTCCCAAATTCACCCTTGGTTCTACACATACACACACACACACAATTGAATTAAAAAAAGAAGAAGAAAAAATATACAATGTTGTCAGATGTGGTCTTACACATTTGCCATCCCAGTTACTAAGAAGCCCAGTCAGGGAAATCAACTGAGTCCAGGAATTCAAGGAGGATTCTCTCTCTCTCTCTCTCTCTCTCTCTCTCTCTCTCTCTCTCTGTCTGTCTCTGTCCACACAAAACACAGACACTACTCACTCCCACTGACAATCCAAAAGACTATAAAAAATACACAACATTAACAGCTGGGTGTGGGGCACATAGCTATAATCCCAGTCCTTAAAAAGTGGACACAGCTGGGCTGGAGAGATGGCTCAGGGGTTAAGATTCTGTTTCTGTCAAGCAGAAGGTTCTGAATTCAGATCCCATTCCCACATAAAAATGCCTGCCAGAAATGATGGTGCCCTATACTCTAACCCTGGTGGGCAGAGCCTGAGAAATCTGAAAAAGTAACTCAGGGTGATTCCCCAAGTCACCCTTGGTCCTCCGCAGGAACACACAGTGCTCTCTGATACACACACACACACACACACACACACACACACACACACACACACAGATAAAATAAATATTTTTTAAAAAGAGGAGACAGGGCTGGAGAGATGGCTCAGGGGTTAAGACTCTGCCTCCCAAGCAGAAGGTCCTGAGTTTGGATCCTAGGTCCCACATAAAAAACGCCAGGCAGGGCTGGAGAGGTGGCTCAGGGGTTAAGCCTCTGCTTTGCAGGCGGAAGGTCCTGAGTTTGGATCCTAGACCCCACATATAGACGCCAGCGGAAGCGGGGGCAGCCTGCGTTTCTGGTCCTGGTAGGGCGGAGCCTGTGAAACCTGGGGCAGAGTAAACAAGGAGGTGGAGGCGTCCATGGTGGTTCCCGAATTCGTCCGTGGTTCTACACATACACACACACACACATACATACACACTTGCATACACACATACATGCACAATTGAATAAATAATAAAAAAATTAAAAAAAAAAAAAACGCCAGGCAGAAACGGCACCCCCTGCCCTTCCTTCCAAAGGCTCTGATGGGCGGAGCCTGGGAAATCCCAGAGTGAAGCAAGGAGGAGGTAGAAGCAATCCAGGATGATTCCCAAAGTCACCCTTGTTCCTCCACAAGAACACAGTGTTCTCTCTCTCTCTCTCTCTCTCTCTCTCTCTCTCTCTCTCTCTCTCTCTCTCTCTCTCTCTCTCTCTCTCTCTCTCACACACACACAAATAGAATAAATAAATGAAATATATTTACCAAAAAAAAGTGGAGACAAAAGGATCAGTAATTTATAGCCAGCACTGGATGCATAAAATCCTGTCTCAAAAAAGTTGTAATTTAATTTTTAAAAAATAGGGCTGAAACTGTTTACAATAGCAAAGTCATGGAATCAACCCAAATGTCCAACAGTTGATGAATGGATAAGGAAAATGTGTTACATCTATACAATGGAGTACTACTCAGCCATCAAAAATGATGAATTAATGGAATTTGCTGGGAAGTGGATGAAATTAGAAACAATTATACTGAGTGAAGTATCCCAGTCACAGAAAATTAAGCGCCATATGTACTCCCTAATAGGTGGCTCCTAGTACCAAACCCACTTAGAGACACTCAAAGATAAATCTTTGTAATACCTACAATAATTGCAAAGATTATGAACAGAAGGGATGGGGAAGGAGGGACACACCAGTAACAAGGAGAGAGGGGACCATGTTACAGCAGAGCAAATAGGCCACCATCAAGGATTGCAAGTTTTTTATCTCTAGCCAGGGGGCGATATCCAATACCCATCAGGATGGAGTGAAGGGCATTGCAGGAGCAGCAAAACTGAAAAAAAAATCAACAAACCATAATCCAGAACATCAGAAACTCTATATCAACCACCTGGAACTAGGCCAGCCTAATCTCTCCCCATCCTGAAGCTCAGGGAAATTTGCAGAAGAGGGGGCGGTAAGAGTGTAAGAGCACAAGGATGGGAGGAGCAATGATCATTGCAAGATACTCCACACAAGTTAGGGCCGAAGCAATCATATTTAGACTTTGCATGCCCTGCGCAATGTCCAACACACTATTGACCCCACAAAGTCTATCTAGCGTTTGCTAAAGGCACTAGGATCCTTGGCGGCAAGGGATTGACAGCCACAGTAGTGTTCCTATACTTAAAGGGAACACAGGAACCGGTTCTGGGAAATGCCATTGGGTCCTTGCACCTCATCGGAGAGGAGGACCCAGAGGAGAGTTTGGCATGCTCATTAAAGGATGCTCCAGGGATGGGAGGGGGAGGCACTGGAGGATGGGGAGGGAAGGGGAAGAGGAGGGGGCACAGGGGGCTGGCTCAGGAGTTAAGAGTCTGCCTTCCAAGCAGAAAGTCCTAAATTCGAATCCCAGGTCCCATGAAAAAACTCCAGGCAGAAATGGCAACCCCTGCGCCTCTGGCTTTGATGGGAGGAGCCTGGGAAACCCCAGAGTGAAGCAACGAGGAGGTAGAAGCAATCCAGAATGATTCCAGAAGTCACCCTTGGTCCCCCACAGGGACACACAGTGCTCCCTGATACACACACACACACATACACACACACAGAATAAATAAATAAAATATTTTTTTAAAAAACATTAAAATTGGCAATGTGACAATAAAGATGTTGGCAAAGATGTGGAACAATTGAAACTCTTATACCCTGCTCTTTGGGGTTAAAACTGATTCAACCATTTTTAAAAACTCTAGCGACATCTACAAAATCTGAACCTGCATAAACCCTATAACTCAGTGAACTTTCCTAGAGAAATAGCTAAGAGAAATTGGAACAAAAGAGAACTAAACGATGTCCATTTTCCAATGGAAAGCAAAAGAACTTGAAATAGCCCAACACCCCAAAACAGTCCTATGTACCGCAGTGCAGGAACAGCAAGTAACCGAGATACAGTTACCCAGTGGAACAGTGGAAGATCACTGAGAGCAACAATTGCCCGGTATCGCAATGAGCACAGAGGGATATGTACTGTGTGATTCCATTTGAACAAAGCTCGAAAGCGAGTAAAGCCAGAGAGACAGAACTATGGTTGGAAGGAACCAAGAGCTGGAAGGAGGCAGGAGGGCTACTTGTGAGGGAATGATCTATATCCTGAACTGGCTGGTGATTCTGCAGATGAATTCTCTTAGTAAAAATTCATCAGGTTATATATGCGAGATATGTGCATTTGACTGCTGCAAACCTGATCCAAGCAACTTAGAGAAAAAGGGAGTTTATTCTAGCTGACACACCCAGGTAACAGTTCATCTTGTCAAGAGAGGCACAGCATCCAGAGCCTAGGAGACTGGTCCCACCATATTCAAGAGCAGAGGGAAAGAAAGATTCAACGCACACTGGTCAGCTTGCCAGTGCTCAGTTTATCTTCTCCTTGCCAAATAAATACAAAACCCAAACAACTTAGGGAAAGAAGGAAGTAGAACCAGGCTGTAAAGCTTCAAGTCCCATCCCTAGTGACGCTTCCTCCAGCAAGCTTCCACCTCCCGAAGGTTCTGCAATGTTTACAACAGTATAACCACTGGGAGACCAGACATTCAGATATATGGACCTATATTGGATGTTTCACTTTCAAACCATAACACCCAGTTTATGACATGGACTAGATATTAAACTCTCGCCCTCCTCCATGCTAGACAAGCATTCTACCAATCACGCTACAACCCAGCCCAGTATCAGATGCTTACTACAGGTGATTTTATTTGTAATTAATGAAGGATAATAGAATAGTCTTTTCAAAAACAAGCAAAATTGCCATATCTAGATGAAGTCTCATTATGACAAAGGAGAACTCTGGATGAAGAAATACACACATCAAAAAAAAACTAGAAACAATGTCAGGAATTGCGTGTAATCTCGGCACTTAGAAAGCTAAGGAAAAAGAATCATAAGTTCGAGGCCAGCCTAGGCTATAGGATGAGTTTCAGTCTAGCCTGAGCTATATAGTAAGATTCTATATTTAAAAAAATATTAAGGGCTGAAGAGATGGCTCAGAGATAAGGTCTCTGTCTCGCAAGCAGAAGGACTGAATTCAGATCCCAGATCCCACGTAAAAATGCCAGGAGGAAATGATAGCAGCCTGTACTTCCAGTCTTGGAAGGTAGAGTCTGAGAATCTTCAGAGCAAAGCAAAAAGGAGTGATTCCCGAAGGCATACACAGTGCCTTCTGATATATACAGACATACATACAGACACACACACACACACACACATGCAAAATTAAAAAAAAATCAAGGCCCTGCGATATGGCTCAATATGTAAATGCACTTGTCATGCAAGCCTGTCAATTTGAGTTCTATCCCTAGAAGCCACATAAAGACGGATGGAGAGAACCTACTCCAAAAAGTTGCTCTCTCACTTCCACACGCATTCCACGGCACACAAACTCACTCATAAACACACACTAAATGCATTTTTAGTTAAATTAAGCATTGGGGATTTAGCTCAAAGCTTGGGGTTGGTCATTAGCATATACACACACATTCACACACACACACACACACACAAAGGGGGATCAGTAGTGTTGCAGGAGTTTTTATGTCCAGCTCCTTGTGTTCAGGAGTTGTAAAAATTTCTCTTCTCTGTTGCTGTGAGAGAACACCTAAAGCCAAGCACAAGGGAGAAAAGGAGATTTATTCAGCTTATGGTTCCAGAGGGGAGACACAGTCTTTCATGGCAAAAGCTGCATGGCTGGCAGAAGAAGATGGAGACAGGCTAAGTCACAACCAATCAGAAGGCTGAGAGCTGCTCAAGTGCAAGAGCAGGCCTCTCCCAGAAGTAGGGTGGGTCTAATGCACCTCAAGGCCCGCCCCCTGTGACTGCCTTCCTCCCACAAGGCTCCACCTCCTAAAGATGCCATGACCTTCCCAACACATGAGTCTGTGGGGGACACATCTCAAATCATGACAGGAGTCAAAGATTGAAACTAGAACAAGTGTAGAGAATTAAGGCAGATATTATTAAGGAGAGAAAAATAGACAGCCACAGTAGTGTTCCTATGCTTAAGGGGAACACAGGAAAGGGTTCAAGGAAATGCCACTGGGTCCCTGTACGTCATCGGAGAGGAGGCCCCAGAGGAGAGTCAGACATGCACATTAAAGGATTCTCGGGGGATTGGGGGGGGCACTGGGGGATGGGGAGGGAAGGGTAAGGGGGGGAACAGGGGGGTTAGAGGGGGAGGAGGGAGGGAGGGAACCGGTTAAGTTTGTATGAGCAGAAATAATAATAAAAAATGTTAAAAAAAGAAAAGAAAGGAAAAATAGAACTCATGGGCATGGAGTCCGTGAGGGGCAAGGAAACTGAAAGGAACTCACAGACTCCAGACATGAAGTCCTGAGAGAGAAGTAAGCCAAAGACAGCTAGCAGGGTTGGGGTATTTATAGGGTTAGGAAAGCCCAGGAAAAGTGGGTTTTGGTTATTGGTTAGTTCCAGTTTCTGAAAACCTGATTGGAGCTTTTGGTACCCTACATCTCATTGGTCTGCCCATATTGGGGGGCCCAGTCCAGTCTTTGTGGCCAACCTCATGGTCCAGTTGTTTCTTTTGAGGAACTTAGCTTATCTGCGATGGAGAACTCATCTCCATATCCTTTCATGAACAGTTAGTTGGGGGAAATTGGTGACTCTGTCTCCATGAAGGATTAGAACCAGTGCCTTCAAGTTAGTGCAGTATGTTCCTTCAGGATAATTCCACTAGTGGGAGATGACTTTCTAAGACCTTCCTAGCATGATCTTGTTCAGAAACTGCCCAAATACTGGAAAACGTGTAAAAGGCAGATTTTTATTAAAGAGAGAAAGGTCAGAATTCACGCACATGGAATCTGAAAGAAGAGCAAGGGAGCCAAAAGAAACTCATAGACTCCAGATACGGAATCCATGAGGGGCAAGGGAGCCAAAGATGGCTGGCAGGGTCAGGGGTCTTTGTAAACCTGAGCAAGCCCAGGAAAAGTGACCTTTTCTTATTGGTGAGTTCTAGTTTCTGTGAACTCGATTTTGATCTGTTACGGGCTGAGATGAGGAATTTAGTTCATTTGTATTTGAAGAGCTCCTTTCTACCTGGATCCATGGAGTTCATACCCATATCCCTCTACAAAAAAAGGGTTGGGGGAAGCTGGGACCTTATCTCAATGGGGTTTAGTACCAACTTTTGCATAGGGAGACTTTCAAAAGACTTTCCCAGAACCCTTTTTACTCTGCCTTATTCTAAGATACCTAAAACATTTTTCTCTCTGTCGGTAGGCTTGAGACAGCTCAGCAGGTAAAGCTCCTACTCACGAGCCTGACAACCTGAGTTCTGAAAGAGGGAAATGTAGAAAGGAAAATTTAAATACCTATAGAGAACAGAATAAGAAACTCTTCAGCTAATAAAAAAGGCTGCTGGCAGGCAGTCCCCCGCAAGAAAGTATAGATGTCTCCCCTCCCCAACCAGTGTCCTGGAATGTCCTTTGGTCAAAGTTTAACAGTTAGGCTTAGGATACACAAGGTCTGCAAGAAGCATGTGTGCAGGCAAGATGAGAGTATAAAATGCTAATAGCTTTTTCTTGCTTCTGTAGTCAGTTGCTTCAGCTTGCTGAGCTGCATGTCTACCTGCAGACCTACACGTACAGGCATGGGGGCTTGTATGTTCCCGTCTTTTTGCCTTTAAATGCTCCGTAAAATTACAGTTTGGGGCTTCACATTCAATGGACCCAATCTTTGTGTGACCCTTGATATACCAGCTTTTCAATAAACCCCTTTCTTTATTAAACTTTTAACTTTGGTTGGTGGTGAATCCCTGAATGTCCCCAGGCCCACAACAAATTCGATACCCAGAAGCCCACATGTCAGAAGGACAGACCTGACTTCTGAAAGTTGCAAATAAATAAAATGTTTTTAAAAAACTAAATTAAAACAAATGACAGGTGGATGATGAAGCAGAGCATTCAGTTTTTCGTATAATTCTCTATTAGTTAAACCTGAGAAATACAAAACAGGACACATGTACAATTTAAATGTCTGTCTAGGCACTTTTAAAATGTAACAAAAACCAGACAGAAACAAGCTTAATAAGATATTTATTGATGAATGTCTGTAATCTCAGTACTTTTGAGATGGAGGCTCTAAGGTATGTACCCCAATAAATGTACCACACTATGGGCTAGATGGAAGTTTTAATGGAGTTCCAGAATTGCTAGAACCAATTGTAAGAAAAAAGAAGATTAAAAAGGCCTGATAGAGAGGAATGGGTAGGTTTATATCCTCAGGGTTGGTAGGTGGGCTGGGGGGAGGGTCTGGAGGTGACATCCAGGACTTAATGTGGTCGGGTCAGTCTTTCGCGTGACCCTGCTAGCACATTTCAGGCAAGCATGTGCTTTTGCAAGAGCCAGCTGACTATTAGGGGCAGTGATCATCAAATAGAAGCTCTGCCCTGTGTATGGGGAATGGGAATCCTATCAGAGGCAAGAAGATGATTGAGAATTCAAGGTCATCCTCTGGAAGACCCTGGAAGAGAGAGACAGAGACAGAGATTTTGCTTTCTTTTTTCAAGCTAATTTTGAAATCTATCCTAATTATATACTACATCTTGTTGCCAGGGTCATCTTGGGTTTTTACGTGTCCACGTTCTTGTGTTCAGGAGTTCAAGACTGTAACCAGGACACATGCAAGGATTAAGGCAGTTTATTAGAGGAGAGAAAGAACAAAACCCAGGAATGTGAACTATGAGGGGCAAGAGAGCTGTCTAATGGCTGAAAGGGTAAGGTATACCCTTAGGCAAGGGGGCAGTGCTGTCTCCTTATTGGTTAGCTCCAGTTTCATATTGGATACAACCCAGTCGACCTTGTGACTGATCTCTTGGTCAAGCTGGATTTTTTTTTCAGGAACTTAGTTTATCTGCTGTGGAGAACTCATTCCTATACCCTTTCACAAAGAGCAGTTGGAGGAAACTGACCACCTTATTTCTGTGGAGAATTAAAATAGGGTGTATTCCTTTAAGGTAATCCTAGCCCTGCAGGAATGTTCCTCAGGACCTTCAAAGCAACCAGCGCGGTTGCGGTTGCTCTAAAACTGCCTAAATCTCAATGTAATCAAGTCTTGGTGGAAATACTCAGGAGTCACACAAGGCCTGTGGCTACTAGACTGGACAACAGGCCTAAATCTTTCACCAAAAATATTTGTATTATATATATTACATGTCAGTATGAAAAGTCCATATCAATAATCCAAATATCCCATATTTATGACTCATTAGGATGAGTTAGGATTTTTTTTTAAAATCACTTCGGTTACAATATACATTTGAAGTAATGTCAACATGGCTGTGTGTGTATAGAAAGACTCCAGCCCAGATAAGCTAAACTATAAACAGAGCGGGGTATGGAAATGGGAGGAAGAGAGAAGGGATACAGAAAGGCTTAAACCTAAGGCCTGTGCTATTTAAATGTTTGTTTTTGTTGTTTATTTTTCTCAAAGGAAACTAAGGCAGGTTTAGAGCAGCCACGCTGGGTCAGCCTCTGAAGGTCTTTGAAGGTCATCCCACTTCCGGGATTACCCAGAAGGTACACACAGCTTCAACAACTTCCCCCAACTTTTGCTTATGGAAAGATATGGAGATTAGCTCTCCTTTACAGATAGGCCACACTTTGAGGTGCGCACAAGATCAACTAGGTTGGACCCCAATGTAAGGCTAACCAATGGGGAAAAGCCAATTTTTTCCTGGCTTATCTAAAGGCATAAAAATATACCTGACCTTGGCAGCCAGGTGCTGTCCCTCACAGGAAGTCCATGAGTTCATTTCTAGTTCCTTGCTCCTCATGGATTCCATGCCTGGAGTCTATGAGTTCTCCAGTGCGCCTGCTCCTCACAGACTCCACACGTGGAGTGCGGTTCTTTCTCTCCTCAAATAAACTCGACGCTGTGATCTGGTTTCAATCTTCAACTCTGAATAAAAAGAACCCTGTGACAATGGGACAGTCATCTCATAACGAAACCACACCAAGGCTTCCTAAACTCAGCTTGTCTCAGTTTCTCTCTAATCTCTTCTCCAGGGCACCAGTGATTTGGTTCAGGGGTTCCTTAGTCTTTGAAGATTCATTTCCTCTCCCTTGCTCAGTCTCTCAACCCATGCCAGGGTGGGATAGGGATTCCTATGAAGCTATGGATATCTACAAAATTCAGAAAAAATTGAGGATGCTTGAAAAATAAGGATTTAATAATAATATGCCAGGAGGTAAAGTAATCCAGGATGATTCCTGATGTCATCTTTTCGAACTCCACAGGCACACACAAAGTGCCTGTACACACACACACACACACACACACACACACACACACACGCACGCACGCACGCACACACACACACACACCCTCTCCCACACATGAAAAAAAATAACCATTTATTCCAGTACTTAGGAAGTGGAGAAAGGAAGATTAAGGTCATTTTTAGCTATATGTCAAGTTAGAGTACCTTCTAGAAGGTGTTGCGGGGTCCCTCTGGGGTCTTTATGTGTCCTGGTTCTTGTGTTCTGGAGTTGAAGATTGAAACCAGAACATTCACAGAGGATTAAGGCAGAGGGGCAAGAGAGCCAAGTCAGGATTATTTATAGGTTTAGACAGACCTTCAAAAAAATGGTTTTTCCTCATTGGTTAGCTCCAGTTTCTGCAAACCTAATAGGAGCTTTGGGTCCTCTACATTCACTGGTCTGTTCATATAGGGGCCCAACCCAGTTGATCTTCTGCCTGACCAAATGGCAGGGTTTATATACAATGGAGAACTAATCTCCATATCCTTTCATGAATTGTTGGTTGGGAGAAGTTAGGGACTTTATCTCTGGGGAGGATTAAAATAGGGTGTGTTCCTTCAGGGTAATTCAAGCTCTGGGGGACGACCTTCAAAGATCGTCCCAGCATGGCTGCTCTAAAACTGCCTAACAGGGACGTGCAGTCGTGGAGAAGGAGAGAAGCAAAGAGCTAATCTGAACTTGGTAGCATAAAACCAAAGGCAGAAGGCTCTCCATGTTGAGACAAACTTGGGTTCCATTGCAGAGACTGTCAAAATAAATAAAATCCCAAAATCACACCCCTTGAGTCCCGAACGCAAGCCAGCAAGAGGCAGCCGGAGAGACCTACAGTAACTGCCTTTGCCCCACGGCAAGAAAGAGTCTAAGGAACCTCTTGACAAATTCTCTGGGAGGAGCACAGGGAAAACATCCAAATGTTTGCAGCACCGGTCAGAGTGAGAGAGAGAATAATTTTTATTAGGTAGTTTTTAGAATAGGATTTTTGGTTAGAAAACACTTTTAGCCAGTTTTAGACAGTGTAGAAAGGCTGGGAAGGTCTTTTGAAGGTTTCCTCCGCCACAACTGTGCAGGAATTGGCACAGTCCCTCGCTGAGACATAGGTCAACTTGCTCCCTTCCCCTCCACAGACTCCCCTAATAAACTCTCAATGCTCTACACATGTTTTGGTTTCAATCTTCCACCCAGGAATACAAGAACCTGGACACCAAACCTTACCACAAAAGTGTTCCTTAAAATGTCCAGAAAGATAGAAAACTTTTCTGCCTTGGACAAAGGAGAAAAGTGTAGGTGTGCAAGAGTTTTCCTTAGAAAAGAGAAAAGAAAACTTAAGTGAAACGAAAGCAGAAATGAAAGAGAAGCTCAGGGATCCAGGACACCCAAAAGGATATTGTGTGTTCCGAGTTCTGTCCTAACTCAGAGGAGTCCTCCCTGGTGTCCGCTGGTACCAATGCAAAGAGGAGAAAGACTGCGAGGGAGGGGAAATAATAATAATAAATAAGGTGGCTCTGTAGCACTTTTTCCCCTTCCTTTTCTGTAGAATGTTTAACTTCCCTGGCAATATTGAAGGGGGCTTGTTTGGGGAGTCCCTTCAATGTCCGGTGAGAGCAAGGACCGCAGGATGCGTTGCGGGCAAGAGATTTATAGCGGGAGCAGAGCGGCCGTCCCCGCACCAGTGCACGCAGCAGTGCAAGCTTTGTTTCCTCGGCTTATACAGAGCACAACCAGGAAGGCACTAGAAACAATAGTCATTCTAGATTGTCTACTTTTTACGGGAAAAAACTTAGTTATTGAAGCATGTCTAGGATAGCCTGGGCCCACCGAGGGGAACATGTACATGAAGAAGGAAACCCCGCCCCACCGCCCCCTCCCCCCTTCACCTCACCTCCTCAACCCCCTTTCCCCAGCCAGGTTGAGTGAAGAGCACGCATGCCCAGAGGCGCCATTTCATTCTGGAAGTAGCGCAGTAGCCTAGCAAATACTCCATTCGTTTATGTCAAAATAAATTTGGATCTGGGGAAGCAGCTCAGTGGGTAGCGTGTCTGGGTACCATGTACAATGCTCTGGGTTCCATCCCCAACACTGCATAAACTGGACATGGTGGAAGGTACCAAAGACATGGCACTCAGGAGGAAGATCAAGATTCAAGGTCATCCTTATCTACAGCCGTTAGACTGAAGCTTGTGCTGGCCTATAAGACCCTATCCAAAAAAAAAGTAAAGTGATGTTGAACGGACAGGAGCAACTCCATTTTGTTCATTTGCTGCCTCTCTGCCCTGCCCTGCCCTAAAATTCCCCCCCATTTGGGGGGGAACCCACAGAATAGCACCCTCTAATCAGCTACCAGAACACTTAACTACACTGTTAGGATAGCTACCAAACATCCTGAAATGGTAACATTTTGTGCTAAAGTTATGTTTTCTCCCAGCACCAACCAATCACATTAATGTCACCAGCACTCCCTACCGCCCCCCACTGCACACCTGCTTGTGGCTTTTCCCTTTAAAAGGACCACCCTCGGTGTTGCAGTTTCAGCTCCCCAGCCTCATTGTGTCCTTAATCAAGCCTGTGTCCTTAATCAAGCCTGACTGTGTCCCTAATCGATTAATTGTTCTCCTGTGATCAATAAACTGTTTCTGTTTAGCCCACCTGTCATCCTCATGATTGCGGCGGTTTCCAACCCAACAATGTAAGATTTGTTTTTAAATTGGAGAAAATTCTTTTCTTTTTTTGGTTGTTATCAGAAATTCTTTAGTTGTCTAATTCTTTAAAAAATTTTTAACTTCATAACTATGTGTTATGTGCATGTGTATGATGGATAGACATGTCACGATGCAAATGCAGAAGTCAGAGGACAACCGTATGGAGTTGGCTCTCTCCATCCACCATTATGTCAGCTGCAGGGATCAAACTCAGGGTGTCTGAGTGGCACAGCAAGCGCCTTTACTGACTGAGCCACCTTGGTATCTCAGTGTCAGCCCATGGTTTTCTAATAGACAACTCTGAACTCATGATATTTTCAACAGCCACCAACATTGTTTGACATAATGTGGGGATTGCATTTAGGCATAGGAATTAAAGGCATATTCTTATTGATCCAAAATACAATCAGCTATAGATGGTGTCACGGTTTGAAATGTGAGTTGTCCTCCACAGGCTCACGTGTTTGAATCTTTAGTTCTTCGGGAAGGTCATGGCACCTTTAGGAGGTGGAGACTTGCTGGAGGAAGGCAGTCACAGGGGGTGGGACATGAGGTTAGTTAGCTTCAACTCGCTTCTGGGAGAAGTCTATTTTTGGAAGTTTCTTTTGGCTCTCAAGCCTTCACGATAGACGTGACTTAAGCCACCTCAGCTTCTGCTACCCAGTCATGCCTTTTCTGCCACAATGGGCTGTATCTCCCCTCTGGAACTGTAAGCTGAATAAATTTCCCTTTTTCCCTTAAGTTATTTGAGTCTGAGTGTCGCATAGCAACAGAGAAGAGTATCCAGTATATGTGGAGTGGTGGCTTCTTAATCTTCAACTTTCCAGTGGTATAAGCTTATATGGGACAGATGGAATGCTTGTACTGTTCACTGAATATCTCTTTGTAATGGGAAAAATTGTAGTTGTTTTGTGGATGTTGCAGGTGCTTTTTTAAAAAATCTAAAATAACGTCATTATAATAAATAGCAAATGAAATAATGTTCATGAAAGTTCTCTGTAAAAATCAAAAAGTCACATGAGTGGAAAGTGACATTATTAAACAGTTGGGCTCTACGAAGGGAAGACCAAATATGGGATTCAGCCATTTATTGAACAAATACTTTTGTGGGCTCAGCACTGTTCCAGGAACTGAGGATATGGCAACGAACAAAACAAAGTCACTCACCGTGCTGAGACTATCCCTTACCAGACTACAGTCTATATAAGGACTGACAAACCAACCTGGCCCCATAGTCTAGTGAGGCTCTCAGGAGAGATAACTACATGCAGTGAAAACTTTGGTGACTTGGGCTGGCTGGATGAGTGAAGGGAAGTGCCTCTATCAGTGGGGCAGCCTGAGGGAGGGCCACCTGGTATGCCACAGAGGCCTGAACCCCCACCAGAGTAAACAAGCCAGAGGGAACCCTGGGATCCACAGAAGCAGACAGGGTGGGAGGGAGTGGGATGGGTTGATGGCGGGAGGAATGAGAGGGGGGGGAGAGGCAAGGATAAGTACTCAATACGCTTGTAAAACTAAAAAAAAAAAAAAAAAAAAGACAAAGCCCCTGTTCTGTCAGTATAGTCTGGAGGGAGCCACAAAATAAACAGATACATAAAAAAATACATAAAATATACTACTAAGAGTGGTGAATACAAAAAAAAAAAGAATATAAATCAGACCAGACAATCAACAATCTTTATTAAACTGTGAACGCCGCAAGCTGCAATGATGAGCACCCTGGAAAGAGGCAATCGTTAGGGTAATAGTGGCATGAAAGTCAAGGAAGCCAACCGACGACGCTTTCTGATGGATTTGAGACCCACTTTTCAGTAGGGAATCATATTCCTGGTATTGTAAAACAGAACTAAAATCTATGAAAGGAGAGAAAAAAAAGGTTGTGTGTGTGTGTGTGTGTGTGTGTGTGTGTGTGTGTGCAAACCATTAAGGTTAAGCTATAAAAACATTATATCAAACTGCCTTTTAAGAATTTGCCGTTATACTCTTAGACTGGAGGACCACTCATCATTCAATCAAGAAACTCCCTTCTGCAATGGAAAGCGCTTTATCATTATTATTATTTATAATGCAGAAAATAAAGATGTCAGACAGCTCAGCCTTAAATAGAACATCCATACCACCTAACACCCCAAAATTCAGGGAACATTTCAGAGGAGAGGAGCAGTAAGAGTGTAAGAACCTGAAAGGAGGAAGCAGTACAGCCAGACATAATCTTCCAGACATGTAAGGGTTGTCACATTCGTGAACACACAACAGCTATATATATTCCCACAAGACCTACATGGGATTTGTCATATCAACATGTCACCTGGAAAGGCCAGAGAACTCCAGTGGCCCCCCACCTCCCTGAGGGTCCAATGAAGGTCAGCCCTGATGGGATGGGAAGGAAGATGCTTTTCTGAGTGATCTGATATATGAGTCATGCTCCAGCAAGCGCTCAGGACATGCTGCCAAGGGCAATCCAAATGAAACCTAGAGGACCATTCATGCAAAGAAAAAAAGATAACAGGAGGGAGACTGATAAAGAAGGGTGTAGTGGGAAGAGGAGGGAAAACAGGGATTAAGGCAGGAAATTGCCATAAATTCACTGCATTCCCATACGAAACAATAAAATAATAATAATAAAGCGGGGCAAGTAGACAAAGGATGTGCGAGGCAGACACATCCTGCTGGGGTACTCAGAGACACTGGAGGCAGGGGAGCAGAAGCTGACGAAGTGGGCCACATGCAGGCTGGGTCAAGACTGTCCTGAAGCATGACAGGTGATGCAGAAGCTCTGTGATGGGAACCAAGCAAGGTCTGTATAGGACCCATTAGTAGAGGTTAGGACTTGAGTTGGAAGGTGACCGAGGACCAGCACCAAATGAAGGGAGAAGTTTGGATTCTCTTCTATGTATTAATTCATGCGTTTGTTTTGCAGGTGTGTATACAGGCACACGCGCCCATGTGTGCATGTGTGGAAACCAGAGGTCAACATCAGGTGTCTTCTATCACTCCCCACCTTATTCTTTGAGACAGGGCTTTAACTGAGCCTGGAACTTAACCAATTGGCTGAACAATGAGACCCCAAGATCCTCGTTTCTACTTCCTGACACTGGGATTTCAAGTATGTGCTGACCCACACAGGTTTTTGCTGTGATCTGAGAAAAAAAAAAAAAAATGGCCACAGACATGTCATGTAAAAATGGGAAGTTGCTAATTGACCTCCCTAAACGAGACCCCCCTCCAGTCCCTGTAGCATCTCAGCAAGAAGAAAATTTACAACCTCCTATAAGAATGCCTGGTTAGTTGCAATCTGTGGCTGCAAGAATAGGATATACATTATATACTATATGTAGCTGCAAAGAACAGGATATACATTGTATACTATATGTAGCTACATAGGACAAGATATGTATTGTGTATTATATGTAACTGAAAAGAACAAGATTTAGTCTATACAAGATAACTACTGATAATGGCTAAATCAGCTTCTGTGACTGCTTACTTCCTGCTTGCCCCCATATCTGTTTCTGACCCACCCATTATGTGAAATGTAATTACTGCCTTTAAGAGCCCCTTTCTTTAAAAAAAAAAAAGCCCCTTTCTTAAATAATTATATCTTTTTTTAATTAATTAATTAATTTTTTATTCAATTGTGTGTGTATGTGTGTGTGGGCATGTGTACGTGTGTGTGTGTGTGTGTGTATGTGTGTGTGTGTGTGTGTGTGTAGAACCATGGGCGAATTCGGGAACCACCATGGACCGCCTCCACCTCCTCCTTGTTTATTCTGCCCCAGGATTCACAGGCTCCGCCTTACCAGGACCAGAAGCGCAGGCCGCCCCCGCTTCCGCCCAGCATCTATATGTGGGGTCTAGGATCCGAATTCAGAACCTTCTGCCTACAAGGCAGAGGCTTAACCCCTGAGCCACCTCTCCAGCCCAATAACTATATCTTGACATTGATGTGAGATCTGATCAGTTCCAATAAAGCCTGTCCATGTGTTAAAGTTTACTTGGTGTCAGAGTGGTGAATTCCTGAGCATACAGACCCCACGACAGTTTTGGTGTGAGTGCTGGGATCGGAGCTCTCAGGTCTTCATGCTTTTACAGCAAGCACTTTACCCACTAAGCCGCCTTCTTTGGATTCCTTCCCACAAGCCCTTGCAATCTCTTCTAAGTATGGACAGAAATGTGTCCTCATGATATGGGAGGATATAATATATGAAAATGACACAAATTGAGATGTAAAGCAACCTCATGTGCTTCCATGGGAGAAAAGACAAAAAGAGGGTATGTAGCAGTTACTCTTTGAGACTTTGAGACACCACTCAAAGTCAAGCAACTTAAGGGAGAAAAGGGAGATTTATTAGGTTTATGGTCCCAGAGGGAAGATACTGTCCTTTATGGAAGGAAGGCATGGCTAGCTGGCAGAAGCTGGAGGCGGACTAAGTCACATCTATCAAAGAGACTGAGAGCTGCCAAACTACCAGCTGCAAGAGCAGACCGCTCCTTAAGCAGGGTGGGGCTAATCAACCTCAAGGCCCATCCCCTGTGTCTGCCTTCCTCCTGCAAGTCTCTGTCTCGTAAAGGTGCCACGAGCTTCCCAAACAACTAAAGATTTAAACACATGAACCTGTCAGGAACAACTCACATTCCAAACGATGACATAGCAGGTTGGGATACAGGTAGTCATGGAAGAGGACAACTCTGATGGGAAGGTAGGGAGGAATCATCAAAAAACGCAGTCAGGATTCGTGGTGTAGCCCATATGGGATGGAAAAAGAAAGAAATCAGATTGATGCCAAGGTGTTTGACCTGAGTCATTTGCAAAATAGTGGGCAATTTCCTGCGATGGGAAAAACCAGAGGTGGTTTGGGCAGCACAATTGAAAAAATGTATATCAAATACATACCAAATATACCATGCAGAAATATTGAACAGGCAGCCAGATAAAAATGACCTACCTTAGGATTCTAGGCAGGAATTGCTTTTTTAGAGTCTATTTTCTTTCCGTGTGTGTGTGTGTGTGTGTGTGTGTGTGTGTGTGTGTGTGTGTGTGTTGTGTGTCTGAGAGCACTGTGTGCACTGTGGAGACTCAAGGACAACTTCCAGAATCATCATAGATTGCTCTTCTTCCTTTTTGCTTTACTTTGATGTTTCCCAGAGCCTAGGAAACCTGGCCAGATGTCCAGACAGCCACCTTTTTCATCTGGTGTAATGTTGATGCGGGAACAGTCTTTTCCTCTGTGTCAAATATCCCTTCTGGTTTACCAAATGTTACAGGATCCCTGTTCGGGGGCCAAATGTTACAGGAAATGACCATCCCTATGTTGCAGTGTTCTTGTGTGCCGGAGTGGAAGATTGAAACTAGAACACGTGTAGAGGATTAAGGTAGAGTTCATTAGAGGAGAGAAAGGCTGGAACTCACCGACTCCATTCTTGAGTGTCATGAGGGGCTAGGGCGCCCTGGAGAACTCATGGAATCCATGAGAGGCAGGCAGCTAGAAACAGACTCATGGCAGAGGGGTAAGTGCCAAAGATGGCTGCCAAGGCCAGGTATATTTGTACTCCTAGGCAAGCGCGTGAAACTGGCATTTTCTCATTGGTTAGCTCCAACTGGGCCCCACGCAGTTGCTCCTGGGCCCACGTGGGGCTAGACATCAAGTTGTTTGTTGGCAATGGAGGGCTCATCTCCACAATCCTGTCATAGAGAAGTCGGCCGTCTCATCTGGGAGGACTGGAGTCAGTTCTTCAGCAGGGGTGTTCCTTCAGGGAGACTCCAGGCGGTGGATGGCCTTCAGGAATTCCAAAGACCTCCAAAGACCTTAGAGACCCATCCCAGCACGACTGCTCTAATTCTACCTTACTGTGGGATCCCAACTTAGGACCTTTTGCTTGTAAGGCAGAGGCTTAGCTCTGAGCCATCTCTCCAGCTCAAGGAAGTATTTTTTTTTTCTTTTGTCTATGTGTGTATGCTTATGTCAGAGGGTATTATATGTCCCTGTGGAGACCCAAGGGTGACGTTGAGAATCATCCTGGATTGTTTCTACCTTTTTTTGGCTTTGTTCTGGAATTTCCCTGGCTCTGGCCCTGGAAGTACAGGCCTGGAGTTTTTAAGTGGGACCTTCTGCTTGTGAGACAGATTTAACTCCTGAGCCATCTCCCTAGCCCGCAGCAGTGATTCTTAAACTTGTGAGTAGGCACCCAGGACCCATGACAGTTCCATGAAGCCTAAGGATTCCTTTCTAGAATATTATGAGGGAAACTATCTTCATGCAATAATAGCTCCCAGCTACTCCATCAGGCAAGATATTCCGAAAAGGTGCACAGATAATTTCAATGCTGGAACTGCAGAGTTTGTTGAATGTGCTTGAGTTCTCCTCAACGTAAAGAAATTCGTAAAGTGAAGACAGTCTTGATTACTGGCATCAAACAGATACTGCTCGTCCTCTTGGACTCTGCATTTGTGCGTTTAAACACATATTCAGAAGAAAAAGTTAGGTTTTAGCTGGCATTCTGTGCCAGCGGTCTGGGGGGACCACACACTAGAATGCCTTTCCATTGAAGCGGCCCATCGACCTTTCCCAGTCCAGCCCTGCTCAGTGGAGAAAAGGCACCATCAGAAAAAAAAGGGACGGGATTAAATTCAACGCTAGATAAAAAATAAAATAAAATAAAATAAATTCAACGCTAGAACCCAGAAGCCTTTCTAGGACAAGACCCACCCGGTGCAGCCAGGCCCCCTAGACCAACGCACGCAGACGCAGTGCCTTGGGAACGCCCACCGCCCCCACTGGCGGCAAAGAACGTGCGCGCAGACGGCTGCGCCAGTCCGTGGTCCGCAGACCACGCCTCCTCGGCAGCAGACCACGCCCCTCCGCTCAGACCACGCCCCTCGCGCGGGCGCGGGGCGTTCCCTCGGCCAGGCATCAGCAATCCATTCCGAGCGGCTCTGCGCGCCTGCGGGGAACCGACACGTTAGCGGAGCCGACCGGCGGCGGCAGGTTGCCCGAGAGCAGCGGCACGAGCGGGAGGATGGCGGAGGCCTCCGACAGGCTCTACCGGGTGGAGTACGCCAAGAGCGGGCGCGCCTCTTGCAAGAAATGCAGCGAGAGTATCCCCAAGGACTCGCTCCGCATGGCCATCATGGTGCAGGTGCGGCGGGGGCCCGGGCCGGGCTGCCGGGGCCCGGGGACTGGGGCGGTGGACGGCGCGGCCGCGGCGGCTCTGCGGGGCTCCCGGCCGCTGCGGACACGCTCGCGGCTCCCCGGGTCCGCTTGGACCCGCCCGCCGTGACGCCGAGAGAAGGGCCCGCCCGGGAGAGTGTGCGGCCTGCGGGGCGCGCTGCCTTGCACCCTTAGGCCCACCCGGCCGACCCCTTCCGGGAGATCGCGCTGGCCCTGCAGGAAAAGCCCGGGAAAGCAGAGCCTGCGGCCGGCGGTGCTTCGGGCTTTGTAAAAATGAGGAGCCTTTCCGCTGTTTCGGGGCGATCAAAGAGTTCTTATTCTCTGCCCTCGTTTGGGTGGGGCTGGGGGGTGTGCGCGCGGGCTTTGAAACTACTCTCAATTTGGCCCACCACGTTCTGGAAGATCTTTTTTTTTTTTTTTTTTTTTGGTCCCATGTGGATAGAGAAGAGAAGCACGTGAGGATTTTTTTTTTCCTTTAAGGCTATTTTTGGTCCTTCCAGCACACGCTCACCCCTTTTTTCTTAATTATGGAAGACAGTGCCGTTTCTCTACATTACATTCACTCTGAAGCTAATGTGTGATTGGAAACAGCGTTTTCCCCAAACCGTAGGAGATCACAGATACTAATTCTTGTGCCTATGCAGGTCCGAGTCTAGGGCTCTGATAGACTGAGGAGCCCCTTCTTTTCCCTTAGGCACCCCTTGTTTTCCCTGAAGCTTTTGAAATGGCCTGGAAGGAACTGGGGTGTGATGTGAGATGGTGGGGGAAAAGGCTTCTGGTTTTGCTAACACCTGCCTTTGTGCTTTTGAATCTCATCTACTCTGTTCTTCCACCACCCCCTCATGCACTGTTACCCCAAACTCAGTGCTAATGGCCAAGATAATTGATTTCTCTTGCTGCAATGTGTTTCAGGAATGGGCTGATAGTCCTTCATTGAAAGCTATTCTTAAAGGATAGAGAAGAGGAAGCCGTTCTTTGTGGGTGCCAAGGATTAGCTGCCCTTCTGTGATCTCCGATGATTGGTCTGAAGTTGTCACCTTGGCACCCTCGAGGCCTGCCTAGCTCTGCACCTCGCACACAATTCTAATTCACTCTGTACACATTTATTAAGTGGCAGTTAGGTTCCAGGCACCGTTAGTTAATACCTGTAATTATCATTGGTGATAGAAAATACCAAGTACTGCTAAATGTGCCCTTGCCTCTTGGCATTCGTGATTGACATTCTGCAGTCGGTAGGACAGATGTAAATGTTTTTGTGGAGGGCAGAGAATCCATTCTTTATGGCTTCCAGCTTGGTTAATGGAGAGAGATTGGTAAGCTTTGTTGCATGGGTGGATGGCATCTGACGGAGCTGGGCGCTAGGCACCATGCCCAGGAGAGGAACCCAAGGTGTCCTTGCCAAGCGTGGGGGCTTGGTTAAATATCACCATTCACAGAATTAGGACGGGAAGATGGAGATAGAGAAGTGGGCAGGGGCTAAAACTTTCAGGACAGTGAAAAGTCTTTGAACTCTACCCTGGATGTGTGGGCAACAGTTCTTGCTGCTAATGTAGGGATTCTTGGAGTCTGTGAGGTGGTGAGTAGAACTCGGGGGTGCCTGAGCATAGGTGAGGGGGAAAAAGCAACACACCCGTGCATGTCCCTACAAACCTTCAAATTAAAGTCATCATTTCACCAAAACGTAAGCAACAAAGTGGCGGTGTCTTAGCAGGACCTGTGAGTTTGGTCGCTAACAGTAATTACATTTTCTTATCACTTTACTGCTAAGATCTCTCAATGTAGCATCTCCTGTCGTCACTATGACAAAGTTACAGCAGTGGTTAGAGGGGCTGCTAGTAAAACTTACTGATATGTTGAATCCCCAGAATATTTTTGGTTGTTTTGAGACAGGGTCTCCAGTAACTCAATCTGGCCTCAAATTCCCGATTCATCTTCAGCAGGAAGAGATGGCCTTGGGGAAGAACCTGGTTCTCAGTATAGTGTAAGGCGTTCTTTATTATTCTAAGTAAGGGTAGTTAATTGTTGAGAGTTTAGTTGGGAATAAAGTTGGTTCTATAGGCTGAGCTGTAAAGAAAGGAGCTTTTCTTCTGGGGCTTGAATTTAAATTCCTTCTTTTGCATTTGTATGGGAGAATTGCTCCCCAAAGCCACAGATACTTGGGCCTAAGTCCTTGGAGCAGACTTGGAGGGTGGAGCTAGGCCCTCCAGTTTTTTGACTGGGAAGGGGTTTGTCAGACCTGAGATAGTGGGAGGATGAGTACTCTTTACCCTTAGGGAAGCTATCCCACTTCATTTGTAGGCAGGAGGCGTGGCCTGCCTTACCCAAAACATCCTGTGAATTGTCTACTTGCTGAGAACTAGGTGAGGCACCATTGGTGTTCCACAAGCCGGTTCTGTGGCAGAGGCCAGCATTTTATGACCTCAATCTAATTCCTTCCCACTGACCATTCACAGTCAGCCGTGCTGTGGTGGAGAAATTTTTCCCCTTTCTGAAGGATCAGGTCCTCTGAGCTTGTGTCTTAAGTGTACCTTTGTGGTATACCTTTCGAGTTCTCTACCCCTGCACCCTGGTTAAGAAGTAGTAGGTGTGTCCCGGCAGATCCAGGCAGATGCCACTACAGGTGTGTACACGCAAGCCAGGGGCGTAGGGGTCTGTACCTGCTGCCTGGTGCAGTCCCACAGAGTATTTGAGAGACAGAAGCTGAGCGCTCTCAGAAATGCCATTTCTTGTCTGGTTTGCAGTCTGTCTACTTGCAGCTTCCGCTCCTTTCATTGTTTTCTCCAGACTTGGACTAGTCGTCAGCCCCTGGCTGCACAGGTCTTGCTAGTTTCACTTTATTTAGTGCAAGCCCAAGAGGAACAGTGGGAGGGGCTTGGTGCAGGGGAGAAAGTCTGTGCTGAAGTCTGAGTGTAAGGAACTTTTTCTAGGGGGCGAGGCTCACCCAGGCATGCCTTGATCTTAGCTTTAGTGCATCCAGAAGGAGCAGCAGCTCACGCAACACCTGGCCTGTCTGCTTTTCCCCTGCTCCCGCAGCGCTATCCTAAATGCTTATTTTCCATGCTCTTTTAAAATTGTCTTCCTACGTTGACCTTTATCTCTGTATCCTGTAAAGTAGCTGTGAGGCGCTAACCTTACTAAGCAGTTCCTGTAGTTTTTGTAGCTGCGCTGTGGTCGTGATAGTGGAAGAACGTTAGTGTCAGATTCCTGCCGGGGCTGCCTCCTTTACAGCCAGTGTGACCCTTTCCTTATGCAGGGCTCTCCAGTGCCCGTCTCCATCCGTGGAGCAGGGTTGCTGGTTCCCACCCAGTGGCAGATTTTAGGGTATGTGGCACGGCTTGCAAAGGGCACCAGACGGTGTCGGTGCCAGTGTCTCTCCCTCCTCCTAGGCTCACTCAGTCACCATCTGCTAAACTATGCTGGGCCCGGAGCAGAAAAGTTGGTCATGTCACAAGCAAAGCAGGAGCATCCCAGGGAAGAGAAACTCCTGAGGATGCCTTCTCGCCTTTTCTGCCAGCTCCCGGGGAACAGGTGCCTCCCTTTACCAGCCACCTCGTCCTAGGCCTGTGGCTCCCTCACAAGACTCCTGCGCGCCTGCTGTTACCCTGACACATTTTCTCTCCTTGCTCATTATCTGGGTCTCGTTCCTCGTTATTTTTAACTGTAGAGGCCTTTTCTGGGCCACCAGGCCCTTTGGCCCAGGCACAGCTGCCTGATTCTGCCAGCAAGCACGGAGGGACCTGGGCTCTGGCTAAGTGTCTTTTGTGTGTCTCATTGGACCGAGTAGCAGTCACAGAGTTGCAGCGGCACACACTGAAAGGGGCCTGGGCAGGGCTCTGCTGTAGACTGCTACTGATACAAAGACATGGACTTGATAACAGTGGGCCACAATTCAGCCTTCTGGAAAAAGAGAAGAAATGTGAGCAGATGTTTCTCATTCATTTGCAGCTCGTTGTGTGACACAAGAGGACCCCAAAGCCATCCTTTTGCAGGGGGCTGAGGGCAGAGAGCACTATTGCCCACGTGGAGGTTGACAGTCCTGTTTCCTGCCTTTCAGTCGCCCATGTTTGATGGAAAGGTCCCACACTGGTACCACTTCTCCTGCTTCTGGAAGGTGGGCCACTCCATCCGGCAGCCCGATGTCGAGGTAGATGGGTTCTCTGAGCTGCGGTGGGATGACCAGCAGAAGGTTAAGAAGACCGCCGAGGCTGGAGGAGTGGCAGGTGCGTACAGCAGGGGTGTGGCAGGGTTCTGGCCCTGTCGCCTGCCTGCGCCTTTCTGTCTCGCACACACGTGGCTCAAGAGCACGGTGCTGACGTTTGCCAGCAGTACCTCATCGGTCCACAGGGTCTGTGGCATGATGTTTTGCATTCTGTTTTTCCCAGATTCTGGAAATGGAACCTTTCAATTTGTGTAATTCTTGCTCTTAGTAAGTTTTGTTTTCTAGAGTAGTTAAGCTTACAGCAAGATTGAGGAAAATATACAGAGATATATAAGGTACCTTGTATTTATGTGTGAAATTGTCAAAGAATGAATATTATTTTTAAAAAGTACAGTGTTCCCATATAGGCTACTCTTCCTCTATTGTCAATCAATAGTGCTTTTATTGCAGTTGATGAAATTGTATTGATTCGTTGTTGTCACATCTCATAGTTTACCTTGGGGTTCATACTGCTATAGGTCAGCCTGTGAGGTAGATAGACAGCATAGCCACACTGTACCGTCAAAGGGAAATTCACTTCCAGGTTCTCTGTGCCCTGCCTCCCCACGAAGCCCTGGAATCTGTAGGTCTTTTCACTGAGTTTTTTTTTTTTTTTTTATTCAATTGTGGGTATATGCGTGTGTATGTGTGTGTGTATAGAACCACGGGTGAATTCGGGAACCACCATGAACCACCTCCACCTCTTCCTTGTTTACTCTGCCCTGGGATTCACAGGCTCCGCCCTACCAGGACCAGAAACGCAGGCCGCCCCCGCTTCCGCCTGGCGTCTATATGTGGGGTCTAGGATGCGAACACAGGACCTTCTGCCTGCAAGGCGGAGGCTTAACCCCTGAGCCACCTCTCCAGCCCCGTCTGTCTCTAAGTTCTTTTTATGTCCTACCCCATCATGCCAGGTTATATAGAGAAACTGTTGACAGCAAAAGAGAGGGTAGAAGATGGCAGAGGGGCAAGCGCGGGTGTCCCTGCATGATCTGCAATGTGTTCAGAGAATCCATTCCAGGACACCAAAATACGGGGATGCGCTCTTCTACTTTGATGTACTGTACACACATTGTCCCCAAAACATTTTAACTAGTACTGGTGTTTGAATTCAAGGGGTTGTTAGAAAAAGAGAAAGAAGGGAGGCGGGAGGCTCGTTGTCAAAGGAGGCCAACACTGGATGATCTTATTGGGGCTGGAAAGATGACTCAGGAGTTAAGACTCTGCTTTACAAGCAGAAGGATCTGAGTTCGGATCTCAGATCACATGTAAAAGCACTAGGTGAAAATGGTAGCGACTTGCACTTCCAGCTCTGGAAGGCAGAACCCAAAGCAAAAAGGGGTCGAAGCGAACTAGGATAATTCCTGAAGTCATCCTTGGGCCTGCACAGGCACACACAGTACCCTCTAATACACACATGCCCGTGCCCCTCCCCAAAATGAATGAATGAAATATGATGTTTATTACAACAGAGGATCTTGTGGCATGGGGACCATGATTCGGCCTTAGGTGGGGAGATTAGAACAGACAAGGTAGCTTAAAGTAGGCAAAAAGAGGAGATGTAACCTCCATGGATAGCAGGAGTGGGGCAGTGATCCAAAGCCATCAGAGCAGTTTCTCAAAGCCTCGGAATCTTCAGAGCCCCTGGCACAAAAGGAGGCTTCTGGCTTTCAGAACTTTCCAGAGTATGTTGGTACGTTTTCCAGCATCTGCTTTTATATGTCAAGAGTCAGGATGGGACTGATAAAGAATGGCTGTGATTTAAGTTCTCTAGGTTCCAGGCAATGAATAGGGAAACTCGGCCTGCTTATAGCTGTAGCGAAGACAGGGAAAAGGTCAGGAAGGAGACAAAGAAGCTGTGGGGAGCGAGGCCTGATTCTGGGAGAGGCAGTTAGAAGGTTTCATGCTCTGGCAGATCATGCAAAAAAAGCAGGTGTGCGGCCACCGGGCTATATCCCTAGCCATTTAAATTTGGGACAAGGTCTCACTAAGTCACACAGACAAGCCTTGAATTTGTGGCTCTCTTGCCTCAGCCTCTAGAGGAACTGAGGTTACGGACATTACTGCTTACTCCAGAGTCTAAAAATTGCTGGTTGAATTACTGACTTGAGTTTCATAAAATGTCACATTAAGTGAATTTTGACTTGGAATTAGAATTAAAACAATCCTAAATATACTTCTGCCCTTTTTTTATTATCTATTTTTGCAAAATGATGTTCTCAGCATTCATGACTATAAATTATAGATTATCTTTGAAAAACATTGAGCCTCTGTTACAAAACTTTTAATTATATAAAAATAGACAAGCATATCCATCTCAGTATGCAAATTTGCTGTCATGTTTACTATTAAATGGATATGTGTATATGGCAAAGAATTGTTTTTAAACAAAATTTTCTTTATGATTTGTATATAGTGGTAAATGTATATGTACCTGGGTGGCAAAGAATCTTCTCCAGAACAAAGGGTCTGTCCCAGTTACTTATCTCATAGCTTGTGAGAAAGTACCTGACAAGAAGCAGATTTAAGGGAGAAAGAGTTTATTTGACTCACACGTTGCAGCAGCAGGAGCTTCAAGCCACAGTCACGCAGCGTCACGGTCGGGAAGAGAAAGAATGAATGTATTCAGCTTCTCCCTTTGTGTAGCCCAGGAAATGAGCCTCTCCACCATCAGGATGCTTTTTCCACATCAGTTAACCAGGACAGGCCACCACATGTCTGCCCTGAGACCACCTTAATCTAGAGACGTCCTATCAGGTTGACGTGGAGTCGGCTTCCCAGGTGGCAGGCTGGCAGCTAGTAACTATCTCAGCGGTGCGAGTGGACAAGGTTGAAGAAGCCCTGATCTGTATCAGCCCTGCGCTTGAGGTTCCTTTGAAGTATCCATTCCATTTATCTGTCTAAAGTTTCACTTTTACAGTAGACGTGGCTCAGCAAGTAAAGCCATTTGTGCCAAATCCCCAGCACCCACGTGAGGAAGAGAGAATGGACCCTTCACAAGTTGTCCTCTGACCTCCATACTCATTCCACGGCATGCTTGGTCCACGCACATAACACACGATAAAATGTTTTAAAATTTTAAATAGAATATAACTGACTTATGTTTTGGATTCAGTATTTTGTTCCCCACCAGCTCATGTATTTGGAAATGTTTTCCTGGGGTGATAAGTGAGTTTGAAGTTCATGACTGACCCACTTCCTGTCCCTTCTCTGCTTCTGGTCTTCAGTCATGTGAGGCTTTGACCACCATGATAGACGGTACCCTCCAACCATTAGCTAAATAACCTCCCTTGTAGGGAGTGTACCCTCCAACCATTAGCTAAATAAACCCCCCTTGTAGGGAGTCGGTCACCGGGGTTAAAGTAAGTACTACATAGATTTTGTTTACAGCAATCCAGCGAATGTGGGAGCGTTGGTTGTGTTACTGTCCTTCATCATCTCAGATAAGTGCACCTCATTGTGCAGTCTGTTTCTGATCTGAAAATCCTGTGGACAGCGCACCCCGTCCTGCTGCTTCATGCCACGAGCCTCAGGTCTTTGTCCCCCGAAGCTTTCTGCCTTCGTTACTGATTGTGTCGACTGCTGTGGGCCTGTTTTCTGCCTCATGTCCATAAGCTTACTGCTGGTACCTTTAAATTTCACAGAGTCGGTCCTCATCACCTTTTGTTGGACGTCATGTGAGACTGCATCTCCTTCCTCTATTCTACTGTCACCCAGTCTATCCCGGTCGCACTATGCCAGGGCCTGTTGGGAACTCAGCCAGTTCTTTGCATCTTTTCTAAGGTGTTTGGCTCCTGCTGCTGCTTGTCTGCAGGTCAGGATTATAAACAGTGAATTCACAAAGAATGGGCTCCTTGGGGAGTGTCAGTTCTAGCAGAGAGGTTGGGTGTGCTAAGAATTTTTTCTTGATCTGTGACTCTTTCCCCTTATTTTTGTTCTTTTGTGTGTGAGAGCACATTCATAGAAGTCAGGGGGCAACCTGTGGGAGTCAGTCTTTCCTTCTGCTGTTTTAAAGGCTAGTGTCTGGTTTCTGCCGTCCTGTCCTGTGTACTCAAGACTAGCTGGCCAGCAAACTTCCACATGATTCTGTCCCAAGTCCTTTGCTGGGTGATTCATCCGATGTATATCCTATATCCTTGCGTTTGATCTGCATCAAGATACTCTCTTCCATACAACATACAACTTCAATAAATAAAAGCAGAATAAAAGTGGGAAGTCTGAAATGGAACTTAGTTTTTTTGTTTTTTTTTTTAGCTTTTGTGGTAAATACTTTCTTTGTACTTTTCTGTTCCATCCATCTGCCTGTTTAAGGGACAAGAATATGAGGGAAATGGGGTGTTCTCTGGAGGAAATGAGAAGCTTCAAAGCCGATTCACAGCTTATCGAGAAAAGTCACTTTGTCACCAGGAAAGAAGGACTACAATTAAGCAGCTACAATTGTGGTCAAAACACAGATCCTGCCTTGTGGAAGGATATTGGGAGGACAGAGCATGGAACATTTGCCAAGTTGACGATTGACATGTGGTTGGTTCTTCAGGCAAAGGCCAGGATGGAACTGGCGGCAAAGCGGAAAAGACGCTGGGTGACTTCGCAGCTGAGTATGCCAAGTCCAACAGAAGCACGTGCAAAGGGTGTATGGAGAAGATAGAAAAGGTGAGTGTTGAGACGCATCCCTCTGGATGCGTGCTTCGCGGGTGGCATTTCCCCCTGAAGGAAAGAAGAGATGGGCGGGTTTTAGGGGCTGCCGGCTCAGCACCGGGTGAAAAGTACACAGCGGAGGTCCTCCTAGAGCCTGGGGCTGAATTCCTCCAGGCAAGCCTGCTCTGTTCTCACATCTGCCGGGACCTCCACTCTCGGGGAGGCCTGGAAGAGCCCCAGGTCAGCAGGCGCAGAGGGGGGCTTGCTCGATGACAGGTTTGAGTGTTTGGAGCTGTTCACTGCACCTGACTCGGGCCACGTGCACATACCTGTTGGTGGATTGAAGGCTTTGATGGTGAGGGCTTCCAGTAAGCGTTCTGCTGCCGCGACAAAATGCTCAAGGTGGTCATCCTGAAGGGGGAGCTTGTGTGGCTCACAGTCTCAGAGGTCTCAAATCTTGGTCTTCTGGTCCTGCTGCTCTGGACCTGTGACAGTATCGTATGTGGCAAAGGAGACCAGAGTCTTCATTATTGAGGGTGTTGTCTGCAAGGCCTAACTTCCTTGTAGTAGGTCCCTCTTCCTCAAAGGTCACCATCTTCTGAAAGTGCCACAGTCTGGTGAAACATGGGCCTTTGAAGGACATTCTAGACCCAAAGCACAATAGGCATGAATATCTCAGCTCTTTGTTACCATTCGAAATGGGCAAGGGGAATGTCAGTTGCTGCCATATGTCCATCGGAGTTGCTTGACCTGAATTGAAGTTTTCCATGTTGTCAGGAGTCCTGTGAGCTGAATTCTTTGGGTCTGTGCCTGTCAGAGAAGAAACTTGAAGAATGACAGGCCTGAGGGCTGTCCTGGCGGGACTCCACCCTTGTCTTGATTTGTCTCTA
The DNA here is from genome assembly GCA_023101885.1 of Typhlomys cinereus. Lineage (NCBI taxonomy): Eukaryota > Metazoa > Chordata > Mammalia > Rodentia > Platacanthomyidae > Typhlomys > Typhlomys cinereus. The sequence goes on along the minus strand of JALPQD010000112.1, from coordinate 2,014,876 downwards.
CTTCTTTTTTTTTAAACTTTTTATTTATTTATTCAATTATGCGTGTGTGTGTGTGTGTGTGTGTGTGTGTGTGTGTGTGTGTGTGTGTAAGTAATCACAGACAAATTCGGGAACCACCATGGACCACCTCCTTGTTTACTCTGCCCCGAGATTCACAGGCTCCGCCCTACCAGGACCAGAAACGCAGGCTGCCCCCGTTTCCGCCCAGCGTCTATAAGTGGGGTCTAGGATCCAAACTCGGGACCTTCCGCCTGCAAGGCAGAGGCTTAACCCCTGAGCCACCTCTCCAGCCCGTCTCTGCTTCTTAAGCAGCTTCTTACAGTGCATCGAGCAGGGAGTTGGTATGAGGGTGGCTGTAGACAAAAGCATCCCTGTGGAGACAAGTGTGTCACGCGGTGGCCAGCCTGGAGCTGTGCGAGGCCCTGAGCTATGGGCATTACTACATTAGTACCCCCAGGGAAGTGTCAATACTACTTCATTTGTTCCTGAAGGCAGTTATGTAGACTTTCGAAATTGCCATTTAAAATGTGACTGCAGGGTCCTGAGAATACCCTACAACTCTTGGCCACACAAAGCTAAAATCGTCCAGGAGGTCCCACATGTTAGCCGCTCCTTGGCTTGTGCACAAGGCTGTAGGCTGGCTGGACGGAGACTGTCGCTGTCTGAATATGCCTTTCTTTCAGGGCCAAGTGCGCCTGTCCAAGAAGATGCTTGATCCAGAGAAGCCACAACTGGGCATGATCGACCGCTGGTACCATCCAAACTGCTTTGTCAAGAACCGAGAGGAGCTAGGCTTCCGGCCCGAGTACAGCGCCAGCCAGTTCAAGGGCTTCGGTCTCCTTTCTGCAGAGGACAAAGAAGCCCTGAAGAAGCAGCTCCCGGCGGTCAAGAGCGAAGGGTGAGTGGAGTGCAGTCAGCGCAGGGTCCTAGGACAGTTACTGCACCTTTTGTGATTGGCCAAGAGCTGCAGGGAGAACGGGCGGGCATGTTCATCAGCCCCTTCCAGAGGCTCCCGCCCAGCTCCTGCTTGCCAAGATTAGAGAGGTCAGGCTAGGTCAGCTTTCTCATACTGTCCCTCCGGCGTTTAAAGATGACCTCATGCCATCTGAGTAGTTCCCCACCCTGTCCAGTAGTCCACCAGGCCCACTAGTTCCTCTGGACGCACATTTGTGTCACTTTGTCATTGATGCTGTCATGTAGGGGAGGCATGAGTGCAGGAGGGTCTCTGGGAGACTTGTGTCCATTTGCAAGTAGGAAGATGGTGGAGTCTAGAGCCAACAGCTGGGCCTCCACAGGGTGTAACCATGGAGGGCTGGAGGGACTGTCAGGATTATGTTTTGAGTCCAGTGCACATGCACCTCTTCTCTGTCCTGTTGACCCTCTGCTGCCCTACTACGTCCCATGCTAGAGTGGCTTGTTAATGAGGACACCAGCGACCGTGAGGCTGTACGCCGTGCCTCCTGGGCATTGCTTGGGTCACTGCTGCCCTACTACGTCCCATGCATGAGGCCGTGAGGCTGTACGCCATACCTCCTGGGCATTGCTTGGGTCACTGCTGCCCTACTACATCCCATGCACGAGGACACCAGCGGCCGTGAGGCTGTACGCTTCCTGGGCATTGCTTGGGTCACTGCAGCTTCCTGCGTTGTTTCAGCTCATAGCGCATAAACGTGTAGAACAGCACAGGTAACGCCTTGAGTCAGGAAGCTGGTGAGCAGACCAGCGGGTGGGGACGTCCTCAGAAGTAGGAGGAGGAATTCTCGTGATGACTGGAGTGTTGAGCATGATCGCGGTGCCAGGCTCCCTGCTCATCACTGCACCCCAGTGAGACACTGATGCCGCCCCCCAGTAACGAGTAAAGAAGGATTCAGGGTTTGAACTCAGATCTGCATGGTGGCTGGGGATGTCCCCTGGAGGAACTTGACCTCCACTTGTCTTGGTTTGGATGGCATCACTGCCTGTGACCTGTGGCGCAGCCCCGTGTCCACTCCACGTGCTCAGTTCTTGCAGCTGTGTTTTCTTTGTCCGTGACTCCTGCTCACTATATGTATGCCAGGAGACACAGGGCTTAGCAGCCAATGCGGCCTGAGCCCTGGACACTGTCTGGAATTGTCCTGATGCCCTGGGTAAGCTCCTGTTCCCTCTTCACTACCAGAGTATTTCTGAAATGGGTGGCATCTCCTGCCCTCCTGGTTGTAGGTAGCACGAGTACACAACAGGTCCCTAGAACAGAATGAGAGCAGGACAGGAGAAGAGGGTGACTGGTACGTGCCCAGCCAGTAAAGTGACTGGCTGTCCATCCTGTGGGTATGGTCCTTCCTCTATGTCCTATGTCCCTTTCAGAAAGAGAAAAGGTGACGAGGTAGATGGAACAGATGAGGTGGCCAAGAAGAAATCTAAAAAAGAAAAAGACAAGGATAGCAAGCTGGAAAAAGCCCTCAAGGTGAGTTCTGAGCTTTGTGTTCACTGCCTCTGTTCTCACGAGAAGAACATCAAGAATAAGTGCCCACTTACCCGCAACAGCATCGGTGTCCATGTGGACGGCTGCTCCTGAGCCGCTCTTTACGCTGAAGGAATTGTTCATATGTGGGCTAGACCCCGCGTCAGACCCCAGGTCCCAGATCCAAGCAAGAGCAGACACTGCTCTGAGTGGACTCGCTGGGTTGCAGCGTGGTGCTCCGGTCCACCTTGGGCACCACTGACCATCTTCACGTTCAGGTTCAGTGATAAGCATTGTAAACAGTGACTCATTCCACCTGTGCCAGGTTCTTAGACATAATACGTCATTGACTTAAAGAGACAGTTCTTTGTGTTTTTAAAATGAAGGTCATTAAGTCAGTGGTCATTGAACAGAGAGGCCATCAGTTTTCATTCCATTTTTGTTGGAGCAAAGTAGTAATCATCACCCAGAGAATGCTGGGTAAGGGAATCTGTAGACATTTGGCCTCTTTTCAGGAACATGATTTCCACGAGTTGTCTTCTTAGGCCTCTTTTTTTTTTTTTTTTTTCTTAGGCCTTTTGTATAATGTTCAAGTTTTATTACTGATACAAAAATGAGAAGCAGCTTCATTTATTCATTTATTTATTTATTATTTATTTATTTATTTCCGCCCACTCATACAAACTTAACCGGTACACCGGTCCCCTACCTCCCTCCAACCTCCCACCGCCCTGTGCCCCCCCCTCCCTTCCCCCTCCCCCAGGGTCTCCCCCTCCCATCCCCGAGCATCCTTTAATGTGCATGCCAGACTCTCCTCTGGGTCCTCCTCTCTGATGAGGTGCAAGGACCCAGTGGCATTTCCCAGAACACTTTCCTGTGTTTCCCTTAAGCATAGGAACACTACTGTGGCTGTCAATCCCTTGCCTCCAAGGAGCTTAGTGTCTTTAGCAAATGCTAGACTTTGTGGGGTAAATAGTGTGTTGGATATTGAGCAGGGCATGCAAAGTCCAATTATGATTGGAGAAGCAGTTTCTTATTTGGTTTTGTCTACTTAGTAAAACTCACCAGTTTGGTATGATCATCTTACAGAGTATGAAAGAACCATCCCTAGAATCACAGAGCTGATTTGCATTAGCCCATCCAGGTTTGCTAGTGTCCTTTCTCCAGTGTTGCCAGTAGGGAAAAATAAGCCCAAGTCTAATTGTTCCATTTTGCATACCACCACCTGTTTCTGTCATCTCCTTGTCTTTGGGTTTAGAAGAGAAACAGGTTTGCTACTTCCATGACTACTTTGTGCACCTCGTCTCCATGTCTGATGTCCCCACATGTGTGACTTGCCACAGGGGAAGCAAGAGAGACTGTTCCTGAGAACTCTTCACCATGGAGCTGGGGGTGTGGCGTCAGCCTACGGGCGGAGTCCTCTCATGCTCACAGCATAGCAGGACTGGCATTCTATTTTCCATCTTAACACAGATTCGACACGGGCTGAAATGATCATAACTTTCCCACTGTCACAGGGAGGGAAAAGACTTAGCCTGACCTCAACTCTAAGACAAAGAAGCCATTGCTTTCCTTATAAAATCTTTGTTAGAGCAAATGAGATGGCACATAAAATGTCAGCAGGAAGTAGGTACTTGGTGTTAAATTTCCCTTTCCAGAAGAGCTTGCATACTGCCTCCTGCGTGAGCTGGTCTCGGCAGTCATCCCTCCTCTTAGACTGTCTCATTCAGAAGAAAGTTGGAAGGACAAATGTGAACCTTAAGCCTTACATGGAGCTCCTAGGCGCTTGTGTCTTGGAAGAGCTTTCTGAGGAGTCGACTTCAGAGCCTGTTGCTGGGGTTGGAGTTGTTGGGCAGGCTTGGAGACTTGTCACGGGCACAGTACAGACCCATCACCTAGGTCCTGACGCTCCAGTCTGGTCTCGGTAGTGCAATTCAGTCGGTGGCATGCTCGTTTAGTGTGCATGAGACCCCGGGTTTGATACCCACACTGTGTAAACCAGCTGTGGCGACACACCTATAATCCCCCTTTGTTGGGGAAATGGAGGCAAGAGAATTAGAAATTCAAGGTCGTCTTTATCTACAGAGCAAGTTTGAGGCTTGCCCAGGATACATGGCAGCCTGTCTCTGTTCGCCCCTTTAAAGAGAAAAAGGGAACTGGTTTCAGTTGTGTGGTCTTGTCCTCCTCAGGCCCAAAATGATCTGATCTGGAACATCAAGGACGAACTAAAGAAGGCGTGTTCCACCAACGACCTAAAGGAGCTGCTCATCTTCAACCAGCAGCAAGTGCCGTCAGGGGAGTCGGCGGTAAGCTGCCTTTGTGTCGGTGCACACGGGTAAGCTGCCTTTGTGTCGGTGCACACGGGTAAGCTGCCTTTGTGTCGGTGCACACGGGTAAGCTGCCTTTGTGTTGGTGCACACGGGTAAGCTGCCTTTGTGTCGGTGCACACGGGTAAGCTGCCTTTGTGTCGGTGCACACGGGTAAGCTGCCTTTGTGTCGGTGCACACGGGTAAGCTGCCTTTGTGTCGGTGCACACGGGTAAGCTGCCTTTGTGTTGGTGCACACGCGGGAGGCCTTCCACGTGCTGGTATCACTTACAAGGATGCCAGTATCCGTAGCTATACCACACGGCAGTCAGTGGTACCGTCACCATCCCTTGGGGCAGGAGGTTTCCTCTGCCCCATCATGCACTGCCACATGTCTCTCCTTTTTAGAGATCGGTCAGGTATTTTTACTTTGCGAGTTCGTGCCATGTGCTTTAACCTGAGACCCTCTTTCTGCTGCATATTCTAGAGTTGCCAGGCCTGCAGAAGGAGCTGAGCGTGCGCGCACGCACACACACACACACACACACACACACACACACACACACACACGATACTCCTCTGTAGTAGAGTAAATATCCAGGCCCATTTCCTTGAGGTGGGGGCACTGTAGGAGCGCTCACTTGGAGACAGTTCAGAAGTACAGAGACGGCTCCCTGTAAGCCAGCGGCACCCCCACGATTGTGGAACCCCAGGCACCTCTTTCCAGGAGCCTACTGGAGTTCCTCCATCTATTTTGGCAGCTTCCGTCCCTGAACCCCCCTATTGCATGCTTCACTGCCTTTAGATCTTGGACCGAGTTGCCGATGGCATGGCATTCGGAGCCCTCCTGCCCTGTGAAGAGTGCTCGGGCCAACTGGTCTTCAGGAGTGATGCCTACTACTGTACTGGGGATGTCACTGCCTGGACCAAGTGCATGGTCAAGACTCAGACTCCCAACCGGAAGGAATGGGTGACCCCCAAGGTAAGGGTTGGGGAACAAGAGAGGATCTGTTGGTGGGAAAACGTCTGTCTTTGAGGTTTGTTCCCACTATAGATCAGAGGACTGTAATCCATGTTTTTCACATTTCTGTCCAGCTGAGCCTCGTGATCGTGCTGAAAGAACTGTTTCTTGTGTTCATTACTGTAATAACACTATCTCTCCTTCCTCTGCTGTGATCTGAAAAATCACTCTAAATCCCCGTATCTTAGTGTTTTGCCACCTTTAAAATATTGGTGTGATGCCTCAACTTTGCCAGTTTTCTATATGTAAGTTTTACCTCCTCACATGGTATTAAAGTGTTCCTTTACTGTCTTTGGTAGGTCTCTAAAGGACGGGCATATCCTAGACATTTACGAGCATGGCAGTTCTTGCTGGCCTTGTAGATTGGGGGTTCCGTGACACTCCTCTCAAGTGTTTGCCTCAAAGAAAAGTTCAGCTCCTAAATGTCCCTCAGCCTTCATGGTCCTTTCTATCTGTTACATTCCCAGCAACAGAGGACTTCGCGGGGTTCTCTGCAGGTGACCATGCCCATGATGGCTGGTTTTGCTCTTAGCAGACTTGGGCAGTCACCAATGGCCACATCACTAGATACATATTCCCCTGTATAGTCCAGTCCCTACCTTAGCTTGTGTGTGCTGTGCTCAGTCCTAAAAGCTGCCTATCCCTCCCTGCTATTCCCTGAGGACGGGTATAGCTGGAAGGCTCTTTGTGATTGGCTGAAAACTTGGGTACACAAGGACTGTGCTCTTTACCAGAGTGGCATATGTGTGATATCTGCCAAGCTAACACTGCTCCTACCTGTGCCTCCCCTTAGCCCCGTTAAAATAAAGCCTGCTCTAAGGAACGAACTATGCCAGCAGAAAACGTGGTAGTGAATACTGGGACGCTGCATCCACGTTTTCTCTAACAGTGGAAGACAATTGCACTGATTTTCCTCTGGGGACTCTGAGCCAAGAGATGGGCTTCTGTGAGCACTGGAGAGACTCCAGGTCAGGGCTGGGTGGGTCCCAGTGTGGGTGCAGTGGTAGTTCCCTCACCAAACTACCAACTAGTTTTTTGTTTAGTTTTTTCTTTGGGTAGCTATAGGTGTAGGTGTAGAGATACTGGAAATAAGTATTGTAATAGCAATAATACCGTCTTTCATTTTAGAAGCTTCACATTTTTGTAAGAATTTGAAAAGGTTGTTTAATCACGTAGGCTCTATCCCTTTGGTCTCCTGTAAGTTTATTACAAGAGAGTTGTTTTTTTAAAAACTAAAACTTGCGTTCTTTAGGAATTCCGAGAGATTTCTTACCTCAAGAAATTAAAAGTCAAAAAGCAGGAACGGATATTTCCCCCAGAGACCAGTGCCCCAGCACCCGTCGCCCCCCATCCCTGTGCTACCTCAGCGCCCGCAGCCGTGACCGCCTCTGCCCCTGCAGGTATGACTCCAGGGGGAGGGTGCGGCTTGACCTTGGAGCCGCCCAGGAAAGACTAGCTCGTCCCACTGTACAGGGGTACGGAAGGATGGAGTGAATGTCCTGGGGTCTCCGCTCTGCTCGCCCTGCCGTGCTCCTCTCCCCTGGTCTGGGACCCCCAGCTGCAAGGCACGACATGAAGAACATAAATCCCTCAAGAGCGGATGACCTCTACTTGGGAAACCAGTAGGCATCCCCGGGCGTGTTCAGGATCCGAACCTCAGTGTCCTGCAGAGCATGACCCCATCTCCAAAGCTTCGCGCTCCCCGAACCTGGCTGCACACAGCGCTAGTCGTGTGCCTTAGGCCAGCAGAAGTTGGGCAGCCTGTGAACTGCGACAGAAGTGTAGCTCTGGTAACAGAAAACCCCTATCAGTGCCAGCCTGGCAATCAGTATTGGATACTCAATGCCAGCTTGACACCTTTTGCCTGGAATAATTGGTCATACAAGCCAAAGACTTGAGCAACTGTCAGAGACATGTTTAATTTGCAAATAAGAACTTCAGTTTGGGGCTGGAGAGGTGGCTCAGGGGTTAAGCCTCCGCCTTGCAGGCGGAAGGTCCTGAGTTCAGATCCCAGATCCCACGTGTAGACGCCAGGTGGAAGCGGGGGCGGCCTGCGCTTCTGGTCCTGGTAGGGCGGAGCCTGTGAATCCCGGGGCAGAAGGAGGTGGAGGCGTCCATGGTGGTTCGCAGATTCGTCCGTGGTTCTACACATACACACGCACACACACACGCACACACAGACACACGCGCGCGCACATACACACGCATATGCACACAGTTGAATAAATAATAAAGAAAAAAAAAAAGAACTTCAGTTTGTTCTTAGCAGGTGGGAGGAAAAGAGTAATAGATGCTCAGGACCCTTTGCGATCTTCTATCTCTCCCTTCCTGGCATCCTGTTTCTCAGCCCCAAATGCAGCCCATAAAACAGACACAGGGGAGCTCCCAGCCACCCCACTTCAACCATTTCATCCGAGTTCTAGGCCATGAGTGTCCAGGCTTAGCCTGTGCTCTCTCCTGCTGGCCATTGGCTCGTTTTCTTTCTCATAGGCTTTCCCAAGGAGGTGCAGAGGCTGGCCAGGCCCTCGGCTATCATGGCTTCTCCTTACAAGTCAACTGCTGGGTCTTCCTTGTTTCCCAGGGAAGCAGCAAAGAGTGGGCGTAGCCTGACCTCTGTTCTGTTCTGTTCCAGATAAGCCACTGTCCAACATGAAGATCCTAACGCTTGGGAAACTCTCCCAGAACAAAGATGAAGTGAAAGCCACAATTGAGAAACTTGGGGGCAAGTTAACGGGGTCAGCCAACAAGGCCGCCCTGTGCATCAGTACTAAAAGTGAGTTGAAGGGGGACCTGCAAGTCCAGTGAGTGGGTGTGTGGCCAGGTGGCCCTCGATTTCATCACCATTATTTGGACTCTTTGTTTCATGAAAGGAATGAGTTTATGTTTTTACCACATCTTACCTCGTCCCATGTCCCATCCTTTTCCACTGCAAACCTTCTTCTCAACCACTCTCCCTCTTATGTTCATGTCTTTTCACAGTCAGTTGCATCTGGGTTTCCTGTGATTGTATTGACTTGCTGGAGCGTGAAGGATATGTTATATCACTGTTCAAATCATTGAGTCCCCTGCCCCCCAATCTGGCATTAACCATTAGATTCTTATATTCTTACTACGCACTTCTTCCACAATGTTTCAGAGCCTTGGGGTGGAAGTGATTGAGACGTCCCGTTTAGCACGGAGCAGTTCACAGTCACTTAGTCGCTGCACTTGGGCCGGTTGTATTTTTCATTGTAAAAGGAACCTTCTGGTTTGAATGCTGAGAGCTTTACTCTATGGGTATAATAGGAAGTGTTTAGATGGTCCTTACTGTTATGCCTTAATAATTTGTTCCCCACTTAGTTAGGACCCCCCCCCCTTTCCATAAGTTTCTAGATCTGATTTCCTATACCAGGCATATGTTCCCTGCTTTAAAAAAAAGTGGGCCTTAAGTCCAGTCAGAAAACAGTTGGTAACCCTCAAACATTCGTGCTATTCTATTGTGCTTATATTTTTTAGTGCAGGGAGGAAAACTGGTATCTGTACTTCGTGTTGTGTTGCAAGTCTGTGCTGTATCTGTTTACTTGTGACTCATGTTCCCAGCTGAGGACCATTAGCTTTTCTTATCATTCACTCTTCCATAGTTTGGTCCTAGGTTTGCTGCTGAAATGAAAGCACAGCTTTTAAGAAGTTGAGCAGGGGATATGGGGAGAGGAGGAGGGAGGGAGGGAACTGGTGTACCTAATAAGTTTATATGAGCTGAAATAAAAAAAAAAAATGCAAAAAAAAAAGTTGTTTTGGGAAAGAAAAAAAGTCGGTCCTTTATAAGTGGAATGGTGGTAGCCATCCAGTGCTGGCGATTGAGCCCAAAGCTCCATATGTGTTGGGCCCTTTCCTTAACTGGATTGTTGTACTGGTAACCCTTGTAGATCACAACCTACAGGTCCATTTCTGGGGTGCCTACTGACACCCCACTCTGAGGATTTGGGGAAAGCCATTCTTTGCTCTCCACATGCAAGGGAACAGCTGGTGCTGCCAAAACATTGTTGGTACAAAGACGCTCTGCACGTCCAGCTTGGAAGGGAAGAATCGTGGGTGTTGAGGCATGGGTGTTCTCCGTAGTGGGAGACTGGGCTAGTCTTGAACCTACAGTCTAGTTTTGTTCTTTCAAATTTTTGAACAGAGGAGGTGGAAAAAATGAGTAAGAAGATGGAGGAAGCGAAAGCAGCCAATGTGCGCGTCGTGTGTGAGGACTTCCTCCAAGACGCAGCCGCCTCTACCAAGAGCCTTCAGGAGCTGCTCTCAGCACACAGCCTGGCCCCCTGGGGGGCCGAGGTGAAGGTAGAGCCTGTCGACGTGGTGGCTCCTAAGGGCAAGTCAACTGCACCCTCCAAGAAGAGCAAGGGCTCCACCAAGGAGGAAGGTGAGGCTCAGCGCCCACCCGGGACCCCCTTGTATGTTGCTGAAACTGCCAAGAGCCGGGCGCTCGGTTCTCTCTCGGTAAGCTCGGGCCAGCACAGGCCCTCCGGGAGGCAAGAGTGATATGTAGGTGTCACGCTGGTAAACGATGCCTCTGAAAACCATTCTTGGTTAACGTTTACATTTCTCTGTCCCCTTCCAAGGTGTCAACAAGTCTGAAAAGAGAATGAAACTAACTCTCAAGGGAGGAGCAGCTGTGGATCCTGACTCTGGTGAGTGAGCAGCAGGGGGAGCTGCAGGCCTCGCTCCAGATGTTTAGGGCGTGTCTTGCAGTATCCAAGGCAGTCAGCAGAGAGCAAGCGTACCCTGCCCGCTGCCTCCAGTCCCAGGAGCATGTGGGTCATTGGGGAACCCCTGAACCTGATGTGGTGTGCAACCAGAACAGGACCCCTAGACCTGCAGACCCCTGTGCTTGTGCCCCAGCCCTTCCTGGGTAGACCCACAGGAGCTTTGCCTCTGGGACAGGTTTGGAACACTCTGCACATGTCTTGGAGAAAAGCGGGAAGGTTTTCAGCGCCACACTTGGCCTAGGTGGACATTGTAAAAGGAACCAACTCCTACTACAAGCTGCAGCTTTTGGAGGATGACAAGGAAAGCAGGTGAGCCGGAGCCAGCTTGCTGCCCACCTTGCAAAGCCAGGCTGTCACAGGTTCTAGAGCAGGAGACCTGATCACAAAGAAGCACAGTGTGTCAGAGGAGAAAGCTCAAGTTATGGTCAGTCCCTAGGCCATAGTGTGTAGTTTCATATCTTCCAACTGGCTTTTTTTTTAACTACTTAGAGCATTGAGAGTCATAGGTTTCTTCTTGTACATAAACTACAATTGAGAATTGTTTTAATATTAACTCCCTGGTTTCTTAAATAAGACTTTGGCCAAGTTTTCACTTGGTTGCAGCTTGGGTGCCTGGCATGCTTAGGCGGTGGGCTCCCCGCAGCACCCTGAGTGAATGAATGAACGAGGAGGGATCACGTGCCGCCCCTCACTGAGAGCAAATCCAACAGAACAAGCTCATCCTGATCTCTGCCCCCTTGTAGGTACTGGATCTTCCGGTCCTGGGGCCGAGTGGGCACAGTGATTGGCAGTAACAAGCTGGAACAGATGCCATCCAAGGAAGATGCTGTGGAGCACTTCACTAAGTTGTATGAAGAGAAAACTGGAAACGCCTGGCACTCCAAAAACTTCACCAAGTATCCCAAAAAGTTCTACCCTCTGGAGATTGACTATGGTCAGGTAATCACTTAACATTAGTACCAGTGCTTCCAAGAAGAAAAAATAGAAAAAACCTTTCCAGCTCATTACATGAGGCTATCAGACATCACAAGAAAAGTAGAGAACAGTGTCCCTGAATATAGATGCAGAATCCTCAGAACACTAGCAAAACGAACCAAGAATGGACATAAGAACCTGTGTAGCAGCTTAAGTGTAACACAGAGTCAACGAATGCAAGGTTAGCGCAATGTTTAAATAAGCCCTATGAATAAAGGACAGAAATCACATGATGATCTCAACATATGAAAGAACATTTATTAAATCAATGCCGTAAAGCATGAACTGGAGTTTAGACAAGAATACTGTAGGCTTTTTTTCTTTTTTGTGTATCCGTGGGGTTTTTTTTTCTTTTACAAAGTCTTGCATTAAACTCACAGTCCTCTCTCTCTAACCTCTTGAGTGCTGTGATCACAAGTATGTGTCACCTCAGCTACTAGCAACAGAAATTGAGACACAAGGAATAGTCCTGGGTTTGTCGCATGTATCCTCTGGAGGAGGGGGCTTGAGTCGAGGTTGGATAGCTTCCTTAATTGCTTGCCCCTCAGTTCGTTGAGTGAGGGTCTCATACTGAGCCTGGAGCTTGCCGACGCGCCCTAATTGTGGCTCATGTGGCTTGCTCATCAGACGCGCTTTGCCGGGGTACAAGTGTCCGTAGCGATGTGGCCTGAGCAGTAAGTTGAGAATCTCCCTCTTGAGATTGCTCCCTGCTTGGCATGAGGAAGCATTCAAGTGCCTTTTATAGACCAGCAAGATGGCTCAGTGGATAAAGATGTCTGCATGAAGTTACTTTTGTGCCAAAATGGTTGCTTTTATAGTCGCACTAAAATGCCAGGCTGGAGTGAAACTTGAAATCCCCCTGCCTCAGCGTCCTAAATGCTGGGAATACATAAGCCACCGTGCTTGGGTAGCACATCATTTCTGAAGGCAGCATAGACTCGAGAATCTACTACTCTTAATCAGGGGGAATACAATGGTTTTACAAAAGGGAACAGATTCATAGATGGGGGCTAGCATGGTAGCATAGAATTTTACCCTGGGGTGGGCCAGTCATCATAACTTGAAACAGTGCCCTCTGGTTAGTTGGGCATCTAGGTTCTTTCCAGCTGCTTGCTTTAGTGGTTTTGGTAGAGCTATGAATGTGTCCTGTGGTGAGATACTTTGCCTTCACTCAGGTCATACCCATAGGACAAAGACCCCTCTAGGCCCAGTATGGAGAGTAGGTCCACTAGAAAGTTTACAGCGACACCCGGGAGCACTGATGCACAGACTGGCTCTGCAGCTTGGTTAAGCTAGGCAGACTTGGGGTTCGTAGACAAACTTGAACCACATTGCAATACCACATACTGTGTCAGATATTTAGGGACCCCATGGTGGACCAGCATAGCTTCTGTGCCCCCAGAACTTGAGTCTAGGGCTGGAGAGATGTCTCAGGGGTTAAACTTCTATCTCACAAGCAAAAGGACCTGAGCTTAGATGTCACATAAAAATGCCAGGCTGAAATGGGAGTGGCCTGCACATCCGGCCCTGGAAAGCAGAGCCTGGAAAACCCCAGAGCAAAGCAAAGCAGAGGTAGAGCAATAAAGAGTGATTCCCAGAGTCACCTCTGGGCCTCCACAGGCACACAGAATGCCCTCTGATGCACGTGTGCACATGCGCGCGTACACACACACACACACACACACACACACACACACACACAGCTTGAATCTAAAGGCAAGCATTGGGGCAGTCACAATAAAGTTGGCCAGGGCTGTGAGAGGCATGCTGTTAATTAGGCAGTATGATCTCAGGGAGCAGGGGCAAGGAATAAGACAGTGAGGACAGGAGGAGGAAAGCAAATGCTAGGATGTACCCTAACTGTCAAGCTAACTGACAAGAAAGGGGACACAGGGTGTGAGATTCTTGGGAATACAGGAAAAACTGTAATTTGGTCCTATACTTGGCCCTGGGTTAGAAGTGGGGAGAAAAGGAAGAATTTGCCCATTCGTCAGCTCTTGTCCTGTCCAGTCTAAAGTTCACCTTCAGAGTGGCTCAACTTTTCCTGGCCAGCACATGAATATAGACAGCTTTCTCTCCACAACACCAGCACACGTCCTGCGGCAGGTATTAACCCATGTGGATGCTGCTCTAACAGCTAGAAAACAAACCTGAAATGGCAGGAGAACTTAAGAACACGTAGGAACTGTCTTGCACATGTGCAAAGCCAGGTACCCTTCTGGCCACCACTGCTTAGACGCTTTTAGCAAACACTTGAGGTTTCCTGCGGGCGGTGTTTCATCTGGTGTAGCTTCTTGCATACAGTAACTGACAGCACTACCTTCCTGAAGGATGAAGAGGCAGTGAAGAAGCTGACAGTGAACCCCGGCACCAAATCCAAACTCCCAAAGCCTGTGCAGGAGCTTGTTGGGATGATCTTTGACGTGGAGAGCATGAAGAAAGCCCTAGTGGAATACGAGGTGGGTGTCTAGAAGTTACCCACCCCTCTCTCTCAAGGCAGAACATGACTGTGCGCTCATCCTGTCCTGTAGCCTGGAGCACTATGTGCCCAGGCTGGCCTGTCTGCTGCGGCTTTCCAGGGGTCATTCTTGTGCTGTAAAGTAACCACTGTTGCAGGAGGCTGTCCCTGACCTCTCCATTTTGTTCTCATGATAGGGTAAGTAGCCTCACTCTTTGGGGCCCAAGATGCCGTGGGAAGGCCAACACTTCACCCACTTGCAGACAGATCTGTGAGCATCACTGTCCTGGGGTGCAGTGAGCTTCCTGACCATGATCCATCAAATAAAACTCATGCCAGCTAGGGCTGGAGAGGTGGCTCAGGGGTTAAGCCTCTGCCTTGCAGGTGGAAGGTCCTGAGTTTGGATCCTAGACCCCACGTTTAGACGTTGGATGGAATTGGGGGCAGCCTGCGTTTCCAGTCCTGGTAGGGCAGAGCCTGAGAGTAAACAAGGAGAGGTGGAGGCGGTCCATGGTGGTTCCCGAATTCGCCTGTGGTTCTACACACACACACAAAAACACATACACACACACGCACACATGCACAATTAATTAAAAAAAAAAAAAAAAGCCATCTATTTCTAAGAAAAGCCGCACGCAGCTCAGTGGGAAAAGAAAAGGCAAGTGTCAGATGAGGTGGTGGCCAGCGTGGCAGTCATGCTTCTCTGGTCAGCATGGCAGGGATTGCCGGTCAAACCTTATGTTCTTACCTTGCTCCAGTCTCATCATTCCTTGCCCAGCCTACAGAAGCTGTGGCTGCTCTGGAAACAAAGAAATCGTGGCTCTGTCCCGTGCGCAGTTCCAGAACAAGAATGTGGGTTCCATTGGAACCGGTGTTTCAGTCCGGGCGCTAATGAGCAACATGGCAGGTTCTTCCCAGCAGGGAGTAGGTGCCACTTGGAAAGGTGGCCTGTTTGACCAATAGGGAACTTTCAGCTTCTGCTGCTCTGCCAACGTACTTGAAAAAGTCAGCTTCTCAGAATTTGTTTTGGCTTCCTGTGGCAGAGGTTTTCTTCAGTCCGTGGTCACTCGGCTCTGTTGCTTCTGGGCCTGTGGTGGGATAGTGTGTGTTGTATACAATGTGTGTCTGTACGTATTTAGTGGTAACGTTGTTGGAAACAAATGTATAGCTTTTCAGGGGTGACTTCTTTGAAAGGAACGATGCCAATTTGAGTAAATACACGTGTGTGTTCTTATAAAAATTACATTTACTACTTGAAAATTCCTAGTTCTTGGTTCTGACCTGGATCCCAGAAGGGCGCCCTGCCTTGACCTTGGGGTAGGCAAGACAGCTTAGCATGAGGAGCTTAACTGGGACTCTTGTCTTTGGAATCAATGGACAAGATGCTGGATCTTCCTTTGGAAGTGCTGAGTTGTTACACAGAGGACTGGGGAGTCACTTGCCCAAGCACAAATCATGTGAGAACCTCTTCTTCCTTCCCCTTGTCTCAGGGGGGCAGAAGAAGGAGCCTGCACCCCCCGTGCACTGGGTCACTGGCTCTGAGGATCTGGAGAATCCCAGCGGGGTGTCTCCCTGTCACCTCACCCCAGTCTTCCTGTCTCCTCAGATTGACCTTCAGAAGATGCCTTTGGGGAAGCTGAGCAGAAGGCAGATCCAGGCGGCCTACTCCATCCTCAGCGAGGTCCAGCAGGTGAGCAAGCGGGGTCTCCCAGCCAGCTTCTTTTTAGGGAGGATCAGTACTCTACGTTGACATTCACGTGCTCAGCCACAGTGGATAGAGATTTGTGTTTTTCAGTTCAGCAAATATGGTAAGTCCTATCGCTGACCAAAGAGAGTTACAAACATGATAGCAATGTTTTTGGTTATTACTAAACATCCTTCAACTTGATGGGGAATTTGTTTTCCTTTTAAAAATGTGACTCAAAGGTCTGGGGATTGAAACTTGGTTGTAGAGTGCTTGCTTGGCATGAATGAAGCCTTAGGTTTGGTCCTTGGCCCCTTACAGATTGGGCCATGAGACGTACACCTATAATCAAAACAAAAGCACACAAAAAAATCACGATCTTATTTTGTGTGTCCCTAAGAATTAGGCTCTAGAAATAAAAAAGAGATAAAGAAGGAGTTAGGCAGAGTTGGGTACAGTAGTTCATGCCTGTAATCCCAGCTCTTGAGAAGTTGAGGCAGGAAGAAAGAACCTGAAAAATGTTTTTCTTCTTTCATTCATTTTTATTCAGTTAAAGTGTATCCCAATCCCCTGGGCCTTCCAATATCTTGCTTTTTTGAGGGTACAGACTTTTCTGGATGGGGGGGTGGAGGGGAACTCCAGGTGCTAGAGAGCTGGCCCTGAAATGAGTTGTAGAATCCAATTCTGACCTCTTTACCTGGTTTCTCACCTGTTCCCCAACCCCATTCCCACTTGTCTAAGATTTCCCCCTGAAGCTCCTTGTGGTCTGAGCTCTTCTTACAAACTAGACTGCCGGAGTCCCCGCGTCACCATGGTGTGGGTGTTCATTTCTTCATGTATTGACTAAGCACCCTCTGAGTGTCTGAAGTGACATTGTGGTAGTTGGGGTCTCATTCCCACCCCCACCCCCCCACCGTGTCTGTCTGCACTTCTAGGTACAGGAAAAAAGAATTCCTCACTGCAAGGATAATCAGTGGATAAGTGGATTTTATAACAATGAGCACTTTTTCTAACATGAAAAATTTTAAACATGAAATCAAAGGAATTTGACAATAGTGGCCATGGCCCCACGGCATAGTTTGCACAGGCAGGGGGACACTAGCACAGTGCTTCGGGTGCACACGTTGTCCCGTGTGCACCTCATTGAGAGTTGTGTTGTGCTGTTACAAGGGCAATGCCCCGTCCCTGTGTGGGCCACCACTCCACTCCATCTTCCAGGAAGATGCCCTGGTGACCATTTCCCTGCGCTGCTGGACTCGGCCGCAGGCTCCTCGGCGCTATGTTCTTCTGTCCTTGCTTCCAGGCCGTGTCTCAAGGCAGCAGCGACTCCCAGATCCTGGATCTCTCAAATCGCTTCTATACCCTGATCCCCCATGACTTCGGGATGAAGAAGCCCCCGCTCCTAAACAACGCGGACAGCGTGCAGGTAGCGGGCTGCTGCACTCCCTTGGGACTGCTCTCTGCTCCACAGTTACTCAACCAAGTCAGTTGGAAAAAGCCATTGGCTGAGGAGATCCTTTCTCCATCTCCACATGAGGATCCCCAGGACTTCCTGGCGGAGGCCAGCTTGTGACATGTGCATCCTAAGTGATGACACTCTCCCCGCCAGTCTTCTGTGTATGAATTCTGCCTCTCACCTTCCAGGCTTTGAGGCCTCGTTAGCAACCAAGGGATACCTGTGAGCGTCCACAGCTTGTGGCAGGTGCCACCAGGCCCTCGCCAACACAGGCTGCGCCTCGCTGTGCGGGGTGCCGGCCGCAGACAGGCAGCTCTGTCCAGAGGCGGCTGACTTTGTCTCTGTCCTCATGGACTTGGCTCCAGGTCTTCATTTTGTCCCCAGGCCAAGGTGGAGATGTTGGACAACTTGCTGGACATCGAGGTGGCTTATAGTCTTCTCAGAGGTGGGTCTGATGACAGCAGCAAAGACCCTATCGATGTCAACTACGAGAAACTCAAAACTGACATTAAGGTGAGGACCATCAACTGCTCATTTGCGAGCAGTGTTCCCCAGCCCGAATGTGTGTCAAGGCCTCTTCAAGCATGGCTTCACAGGGGGCTGGGCCGTGCTTGACTCTACCTCTCTCACACATCTAAATGGCAGTGGCGGTCCTTTGAAGATGCTCCGGCAAGAGAGGTTTCTGAGCTAGTGCCTCAGATTGGTACAGTCTGATTTTTTTAAATACTGTATTATTTATTCTTTGGCAGTTCCCTACATGTATCATGTATTTTGACCACATTGACCCCATTGTTCTCTTCACTCTGGTCCTACTCCTGATTCCCTTCCCAAATCCTCCTTCTACTTTCATATCTTAGGTATTTTTAAATGACACTGAGTTTAATTAGGACTGCTTACATGGGGATGAGTTAGATAGAGACTGACAATTTAAGAGTCTTTTTTTTTTTTAATTTTTTATTATTATTATTATTTATTCAACTGTGCACATGTGCGTGTGTATGTGCGCGCACGTGTGTGTGTGTGTGTGTGTGTAGAACCATGGACGAATTCGTGAACCACCATGGACGCCTCCACCTCCTTCTGCCTCGGGATTCACAGGCTCCACCCTACCAGGACCAGAAGCGCAGGCCACCCCCGCTTCCACCTGGCGTCTATACGTGGGATCTGGGATCCGAACTCAGGACCTTCCGCCTGCAAGGCGGAGGCTTAACCCCTGAGCCATCTCTCCAGCCCAATTTAAGAGTCTTGAGAAAAGTTCTTTCCCTCCTGTTTTGGTTTATAACATCTTTGGACTTAAGACTCTGTCCCTCAGCTGCTAGCCTGACTTCAGCCCACCTTTGTGCTGCAAGCCCAGCACCTCAGTCCCTCTTCCTGCATGTGAGAGTGCACTGGGGTATCACAGAGGGTGCGATCCTGCCAGGGTCCACACAGGACAGAGTGTGTTAATACATTTCACTGGGCACGTGTTGAGCTGACCATTGTACACACGGCTCTGAGGAATCCAAGAGACTGACTGTCCATCCCTTTTCTTGAGCCCTCTGTAACAGGGCTACAGGAGTAATTGAGCTGTAAAGTACTTGCTGGGCATGTACAAGCCCTGGGTTCATCCTTAATACCAGGGCAGGAACCCTTTACAGTCAATTGGATCCTTGTCACTTTTATCATGTGACACCTCTGCCCATCGTGTTTTATCGAAGTGAGTTGTACTGCTGGTCCAGAGCTGGTTTCTTTTGGAGAACGGGCAGGGAGAATGTCACCACTAGCTTTATCATATCCTAGAGCACAGACAGACAAGAACACTTGGGTCCTTGTAAAAATCTAGGTAGATGAAGATGTGATACCTCGGCATCTGTGAGCCAGGCCAGGGCCTGAAGACGGACAGCCAGGGCTCCCTGAGCAGTGCAGAGTGCTCCCAGCATCCACGGAGCTTGTGGGTTAGTCTTCTGCCACTGTGGAACTCTCCTGCTGTTTCCTGCCCTGATTTCAGGTGTTTATTTTCCAGGTGGTTGACAAAGATTCTGAGGAAGCTGAGATCATCAGGAAGTACGTTAAGAACACTCATGCAACCACACACAACGCCTATGACCTGGAAGTGATTGATGTAAGAACCCTTCTCTCCTCTCCCCTTGCTAACCTTGCAGATCTCTGTTGCTGGGTCCTCTAAGCTGAGCCTAGCTAGGAAACAGCTGTCCACTAGCACTGAGGAGGCTGAGGTAAGAGGATCCGAGAGTCCAAGACTGCGCTATATAGTGAGACCTTGTCTCAAGGAAAAGTTCTAGAACTCAGTCAGCAAAACATACATGCATGGGTTATATCCTCAAAATCAAATATTTAAAAAGAGTGGGCAGAGGAGGGGAGGGGCTGGAGAGATGGCTCAAGGGTTAAGATTCTGCCTCACAAGCAGAAGGCCATGAGTTTAGATCCCAGATCCCACATAAAAACACCAGGCAGAAATGGTGGCAGCCTGTACTTCTGGCCTTGGAGGGCAGTCTGGGAAATGCCAGAGCAAAATGAAAAGGAGGTAAAAGCAGTCCAGGATGATTCCCAGAGTTACCCTTAGTCCTCCACATGTATACACAGTGCGCACGCACACACACACACACACACACACACACACACACACACACACACACACACACACACACACCAGACAGGCACAGTGGTACATGCTCGTAGTCAGCACTGGGGAGACAGATGGGTGAATACCTTAGACAAGTTGCTAGCTAGCCCAGCCTTCTTGGCAAGTGCCAGGCCAGTGAGTCTGGGGAAAACTTCTGTACTGGAATTTTAGTGGACACTGGAGTCTTCCCATCGTAGGGACAGGTAATAAGTATCCATAGCTCTTGTGTATAGTCAGGTCTTCTGTGGCTACAGTTACCAGGGTAACGAGCAACCACTTCTGTCTCCCCTTTGTTGACAACTCACCAGATCTTCAAGATACAGCGTGAAGGAGAGAGCCAACGCTACAAGCCCTTCAAGCAGCTTCACAACCGGAGGTTGCTGTGGCACGGCTCCAGGACCACTAACTTTGCTGGGATCCTGTCTCAGGGTCTGCGGATAGCCCCGCCTGAAGCTCCTGTGGTAGGTGACTGGCTGGACGCTGTGGGAAGATGCGGGTATCTGCAGTAGTCTCCTCCCTGCCTCCACCACCACCAACCGCCTCCACCACCACCAACTAGTGGCATCCGTGAACTAGGCAGGACAAGGTGGTTTAGTGACTTCGGTGCTGTGTACTGGTTTGTTACCTCAGACCCGAGTCCCATGCTTCACTTTCTGAATGGACTAATGTAGTTAGCAGTTTGGGGTGGGGGTATACATGTGCCTGGCATTAGTGTAGGTGGTAATTACTACCTCACTTAATCTTCACATTGGTCCCATGAGATTCTTGTCTTGGTCGAGAAGTGGGGTCCAGAGCAGTTAGATAGCTTCCGTGGTCTCTCAGGTAGTGCTGGCATCTGACAGTGCCCGCACCTGTTGGAAGGAACCATGGAAGTCACGGAGCTGGGTGGTAGCCAATGTGTACATTCCTTGGGGAACCCGCCGGGCTTTCCGTGGAAGGGTTTCCACCTGTCTTTCTTCCAACCTTCCAGACAGGTTACATGTTTGGGAAAGGAATCTATTTTGCTGACATGGTATCCAAGAGTGCCAACTACTGCCACACATCTCAGGGAGACCCGATAGGCTTGATACTATTGGGAGAAGTTGCTCTTGGAAACATGTAAGTATCCTGGCTCCCAGGTCATAGCACATAGAATGGGCTGGGGAGAAATGAGGTCAGGTAGTGATCTTGGAAATCTCCCTCCTGTTACTGGTTAAGACCCTGAACTTTAAAAGTAATAGATAGAAACCAATTGGGGGTTGAGTAGGAAAGCAGAAACAGATGGGTCTTGGGAACCAGCCTTGTCTTTTTTTCTGTGAACAGGGAAGCAGAAGGTAGAGTTGCATAAAAACTGGTCACTCCTGTTCTTCACTGAGACCACCATGGGAGGTGGGGGGATGGGGAACCAAGCCTTTAAATCTCGGTTCCATGTTCTTTGCAAAGAAGCTTAGTTCAGGGATGCCACGGATCGTCCTGGCTATGGAAGAGCAAAGTGCTGGAGTCAGGGCTCCAGAGCAGACGGGTCCTTCAGGCCGCTTGCAGCTCTCACCTGGCACTTTGGAAGGTGGCAGGTGGTGTGTACTTTGTGCTTGAGGACTACTCGTGTGGATTGTGGAGTCCAGAAGCTTGGGAGTGAGTATGCAGTGTGAGATGGACAGGTCCCGTGGGTGTCTGCTTATCTGATCTTTCCATGCCAGTGAACGTGTTGTTCTTGGGAGCCCACTCAGTGCCTGTGTGTCCTGAGATTATCCCTCTCTTGAATAGGTACGAGCTTAAGCATGCTTCGCATATCAGCAAGTTACCCAAGGGCAAGCACAGTGTCAAAGGTACTGTCCCTCCAGCCCAACATGGCTGCGAGGAAGGCGGGGGGGAGGGCCTGGCTCTGGTGACCAAGGCTTATTCAAAAACTCTGTGGCTGCAGCTAGAGTCACAGTGTCCTCCAGAGGGACATTGAGACCCAATGGGCAGCAGACAAGGAAAGGCCCTGGCGCACTGGGGTTGCTCAGCGCGCAGCAGCACGTGGTAACCAAGCCTTGGAAACTGCCCTTGAATCGTGTTCAGCAGCAGTGTGACCGAGGTGCTGCTGTGATTTTCACTGCAGACGCAGGACCAATGCCTGGAGCCTTGCTTCATAGCATCCGGTTTCGCATCTGAAGGGTATGGGGTCTGTGTGTTAAAGTGAGCACATACCTCTAGAATAAAGTAGGTCTCATGTCCCCAGGGCATTTCCATATCTCCTCTCATGATTCCTAGTCCTTCACCTTTTTTTTGCAGGTTTGGGCAAAACCACCCCTGACCCTTCGGCCAGCATCACTTTGGATGGTGTAGAGGTTCCCTTGGGAACTGGCATCCCTTCGGGTGTTAACGACACCTGTCTATTGTATAACGAGTATCCTTTTCCAGCGCTCTGTTATAGGGCTGGACCAGTACCCAGGGTGGCTGGTGTGGTTATCGTGGCAACTCTTCTGAGCATCTTCCAGGAAATGGCCATCTGCCTATTTCCAGGGATTAATGCGCGTTGTCAGTCTGCTCAACCCTGAGGGGCGCCATCTTCCCTGGGGAAAGACGGTCACAGGGACTCTGAACCTGCAAACCGTAGACTCCTTGACACACTCCCTCCAGGTACATCGTCTATGACATCGCTCAGGTGAATCTCAAGTATCTGCTGAAACTGAAGTTCAATTTTAAGACATCCCTGTGGTGAAATGTGGGGCGGACGAGCCCACGCCCCGAGGACATCAGGGAGAAATGCCCAAGGTGCTTGTGCGCCCAGGAGTCATGCGGCAGAACCTCAGAGCTGCCCGGCTCCGCAGGAAGGATTTTATATTAACGGGCTAAAGGTTTCCTATGTTTCAAATCCTTTGTTCCATGTTGCATTTGGGGTGGGAGGGATGTTTGGGGCTTCTGTCAGGCACAGCCCCAGTAGATGCAGCTGACAGTAGAGGACAAATTGGGGAGAGGTTTTGGTTTCTTTGCCTAGACTAGTCCTGAGGGGGGAAAACAAGCCACGTCACAGCGTCTGCCTTACTTGTTTCCCTAAGGAAGGAAAAATGTGTTTCCTCCCTTTTTCCTCACTTTTTCAAAGTGTTCATCTTTAGTTTTGATTTTGGCAAAATGTTAAGCATTTATTTTGAGCTAAAAATAAAAACTAATTTCATACTATGTAGATTTTCTTTTTGTTTTAATCATGTTTTTCTTGTCCCCGTCTTAGTCTTTTGGAGCTTTTGTTTTGCTTTGATTTCTAGTGAGGGACATAGGGAAGCAAAAAAAAAAAAAAAAGCTTTCTCTTCTGAAGCACCTGACCAGGGAAGCTCTTGGAATATGTGGTGCAATCAATTAAAAGTTGCATTTGGAATTCTTGATTTGTCCATGAGCAATTTTGTCTTCCAAATTGAAGCCATCTGTGATCACCAATATCGTCCAAGGGCGAACTTAAACTTCCAGAGGCTCTGCTGCTATGTTGTGCGGCTGGTCTCTGACTAAGGACATGGTTGACGTGGGACTTGCAGGCCAGAAAGTGGAAGCACAGGCCTGAGTTCACAGCCTCCAACCTGCGTGCATCAGAGATCTCCAGCAAGGCCTCAAGCCAGGGATTAAGTAAGGGAAACAAGGACAGATACTCATTCAACAAAGAAAAAGTCCCCAAAGTTGTCTGAATTAAGTAGTTACTATCATTGGTGCGCTCTGGCTGTATCCTGTAGAAGCCACCATGGTCCTGCAGTTAAATTGCGAGGGGCACATGCACCACAGTGAAGGTGTTAGATTTCTGGAAGAGAAGATGGATCAGCCGGCTGGGTGGCGATCGGGCTCTTACCTCCCTTTGAGTATCAGAACATGATGAAAGACCTTAGCCCCTTGAACCGATCCTTTGCCGCAAGTTAGCAGCCCCTGGGTAAAGCTCTCAGCTGGCTTCACCTTTTAACAGCACGGACAAAAGCAATCTTCAGTACCTGATTAAACAAGTATTTTTAGTTTAGAGTGATTGTTTAATGGGTTTCCTGTAATTAAAACTGATTTCTAAAGAAAGGTTCACATTTCCAACTATTTTTACTCTAATAGTGACCCTACTATATTATGTTGCAATATTCCCAAAAGTCCTACCAGAGAGTAGCAACCAAAAATGGAGACAATTATTCTAACAGTTAAGAAACCAGGGTTATCGCGCACCAGGCCCAGAGTTCCATCCTTAGCACCCCTAAAAAAGAAAAGTCAACCTTGCACAGAAACTCAGAGTGTACATGAAGAGAGACTCCCTCCGTATCCCCGGGTGAGCGGCCCTCCTGCCTTTGGACATGCAGCCTTTGGTCAGCACTAGCTCTTCAACCCCATCCTTAGCTCGAGTTTCAGCCCGTGACCCTGTAATATGGTGCACACGTGTTCACAAAGATCCCAAGAGGCACTACGCATTCCTCGAGTTTCAGCAGCCAAGGATCTGCATGGGTGTGCACTGCGCTTGGATCTTGTTCACTCTGGAGGTGAAAAAGAGTCAGAAACAATTGACTGCGGTGGAGTAAATTGCTGAAACTTGACCTTGTCATTATCTTGGCCTGAGCTTTTAGAAATGAATTCAGGCCAATGAGATCTGAGGTGTAGTACCTCCTGACACCTTGGTGTTGCGGCACTATCCCCTGCCCTTGGGAGGCTGAGGCAGGATCAGCAGTTTAAGGGCAGCCAGGCCCTCTGTCAAAAACGAACAGAACAGTATTCATGTCTCTAGCTGCCTGGAAGGCAGCTTCCCAGCCTCCTAATGCCCGTGTCTGTTCTCTTAGAATCAAGAATGGTTTGGGCTGGGAATCTTCCAGCGGGTTCAATGCTTAAAGCCTTTGCCTCAAAAGCAGGACCTGTTCAGATTCTCAGGTACCGTGGAAAAATGCCGATACAATGGCCACTGGTAGTTCCAGCCCTGGAAAACTAGGGCCTGGGAATCCTCAGAGCAAAGATAAGATGGAGAGCGATCCAGGATGAATCCTGAGGTCCCCCTTGAGCCTCCACACACACACACACTCAAGTGCCCTCGGCCTCATGTTCACACGCACAAAGATTTTACTACCAGGCCCAGTGGCACACGCCGTAATCCCGGCCCCTTGGAGTTGGAGGCAGAGATTTGCTGGTTATGGTCCAGCCTGGGCTACATAGTGGGGGGAGTGATTTGGGACTGAAGAGATGATTCAGTGGGAAAGTACTTGCCCCAGGGGGGAAACACTGTCATGTGTCAGGAGCACAGGGATTTCTCAGGAGTTTTTTTAATTATTTTGGTGTTTCATGCATGAGCATACTGGATTTTTGTTGTGTGTGTATATTGTGTCAGAGGAACTGTGAGTCCCTGTGGAGGACCAAGGGTGATTTCTGGAGTCATCCTGGATTGCTTCTACCTCCTTTTTGCTTCACTCTGGGATTTCCCAAATTCTGCCCACCAGGGTCAGAAATGCAGGCCGAGGTTTCTGCCTGGTGTTTTTACTTCAGACCTGGGATCCAAACTCAGGACCTTCTGCTTGTGAAACAGAGTCTTAACGATGAGCCATCTCTGCAGCCCAACAGTGGATTTATGAAGACGTGCTTCTGGTGAGTTCTGTGCAAACCAAACCAGTGGCGGGTCTGCTCATGACTTGATCAGTGAAGGATGAGGTCACACTTCAGTCAGTCCAGGTTCCTGCTGAAGGCAAAACCAAGAACTGTAAAATGAGAAGGCGTAAGTAGCAGCTAAAGCTTTGTGATCGATGACAGAATGAGGCTGATGCAATCGGCACCAGCAGTGCTGTTTAAACCAAAGAGCTAGTGGTCTGAGAGCAGGATTTTTGATAATGATAATAATGACCCACAGATACACACTTAACTGCATTCTGCCTTGTAGGATACTTGTACGGATACTCTCAAATTCTCACCCAGAGACTGGAACAGAGATCTAGAGCCATAGAAGAGGAGCTCAGGTCTATTATAATCAGGGATCCCAACTAGGCCTTGTTCACATTGATGCCATAAATGAAATGATCTGGTGTCCCAAGTCACACAAATCTCACCTGTTGAGAGTTGACTTAATATGCACACTGGTCCCTGGGAAGTACTAGGCATGGCTCCTGACCTGTGTGAGCTCCCTCATCTGAATGCAAACGAGAAACTAGAGAGCGGGATGCAGACCCACCCCGTGCACTGGTTTCCCTCCCAGTGCGGCCTGTCATCCCTGACCCTCCCGTTCTTCCACTTGGATATTAATCGATAGGCCTCTCCGATGTTTCCCCTGCTTCCCCAGCCCCACCTCACTGACGCTCAGAATAGCCCAGCTGCTGTCTCAGCAGATGGCCGAGCTAATTTTAGCCACATGCTACTCACCCAAGGACCAGGCTGGGCTTTTCAGATTTGAATAAGCCAGCGTGCGACTTTGGTTTACAGCCAATAACAAACCTTTTGAGTTGTGATCTGTCTGCCTAGCACTTCATAGGAATTCCAGAAATATAATTGTAGAGGACTTGGTTTCTCTGAACCAAGAAGAGCTTAAGCTTTGGGACAGCAGGTGGTCAAAGCGGTGGGGTGAGCTGATGAGAGTGGTGAGGCACTTGAGGGCCCAGTGCTGCCTTCATCCGTGGTGGGAGGTGGGGTACATTCTTAACTTCCCTATGTGCCCACCTTTCATTGCTTTCCTGCCAGAGGGACAGGAGGCCCAAGCTGCCTTGGCCTCTTAGACTGAGCACTTTAAGATGACGGCCTACATCTTGAAGCTTCTGAAGACGACAATCGACAGAGTCAGTTGAGAACCAGTGCCCGTGAGTGCCCAAGGGTAAATTTGGGAATCATCTTGGATGCTCTACCTCCCTTTTGCTTACTTTAGGGCTTCCCAGGCTGTACCTTCCAGGGACAAAAGTGCAGGCCACCTCCATTTTTGCCTGACATTTTTACATGGACTCGGATCTTCTATTTATGAGGCAGAGCCTTAATTCCTGAGCCATTTCTCCGGCCCCCTAGTCTGCTACTTCTTACTAGTCACCCTCTGTTGAGTAGCTTTTCCTGGGGAGATGTGAACACATGTCTGTTCGCCCCACAGAGAGCTCAGTCAACAGACCACGGCAACACTTCCACTAAGTCTAGCCCAGGAGCGTGGGAGATGCAGCTCCTGAAGCCGCTTCTCCAGCGTTCTGGCACAACTTGCAGACAGCTCAGCTGACCAGAGTCTCCTCTCCCTGGTAGCTGATTGCTGCTTTTAACATTCAGGCATTTTCTGAGATTTGTAAGTTCTGGTTTTTTCCTGAGTTGTATGGGTCTTCCCCTAGGAAAGAATGTTTCAATTTGGAGAAAATCACAACACCATACAGGAATAATGCCCGACTCGATTTGGCCTCATGTATTCCTACACTGAAGACTGGCTTCAGAAAGACGCTGAGGACTAGAGAAACCATATTAAGTTGAGACTGTAGTTTGGATCGGACCCTCTAAATGCCTCTTTCTCCAGGAAATCAGGCCTTTCCCTCTTCTGTCTCTGTCTCTCTCTCTCTGTGTCTTTCTCTCTCTCGCTCATCTTGATAAAATGGGTTGTGACCTTACAGCTCTTACGAAGTGTTCGATTCTCTCCCTTGCACTTGCAGCCATGAGCAAGCCAGCAATCCCAACCCCTAGACGAACGACAACCTTGAATCAAAACTATTTTATCTAGTGCATTTCTCCCTTGTGACTTCAAGCACACAAGACAGGTCAGCCTAGATACTGTAGTATGGAATTGTCCACTCCCCTAATCCCCCCCCCAAAAAAACTCCACTATGAGTCAGAAACCCCTTTTGTCCTCTGGAATTGAAGGCTTCGTCATGCTAAACCGTCATCGTGCTGAATATGATGGCTGTCTCCCCTCTGGAAATAGTGCTTCCCACAATGGGTAGGTCTCCTCACTTCAATTGAAGAAATCAAGACAATCTGCTACAAGCTTGCCCTAAGGTCTGCCTTACTAGATCATTCTCATAAGAGTTCCCAGAGGCGCACTGTTGACTGCTGAGACGATCATCACATCTCCTGTTAACTGCGCTATTTTCAACCACCAGAAAAGCCCAACTAACACCTACTTATAGACTGGACACGTGTCTCCTCCTGTCAGGAAGGAAACAGTTACAGGTCTGGTTCTCTGTGCTTCTCTTGTCCCTACAGCAAGGTAGCAAGATTCCTCACGCCTCATGCTACGGCCACTGCCTCCCATAGACCTTCATCCTCACCTGACATGTCAATCCCCAGCTGCCAGGAGCTGGGCATAGAACACCTGGCATTTTTTGCCTGGTTCAGGGGAGGAGCTTGTCAACAAAGACCAAGAAGCGCAGCGGGGCTGTGCCACCCTCTGGGAGAATCTGCAGAAGCTAGGGCATAGGTACCTTCAAGCCAGGGCTCTTCAGGGCTCAGGGACCCCCCATGCTCATGATCTCCAGGAGTTCAGGGCCACAGCTGCAAATGTCACCAAGACTCTCCCAGCTGCTTGGCTGTTCTGTGACTTTGTGGAGAAAAATGTAAACAGAAATAGAAGCTGGTGCCCAGAATAGTTTAAATGGCAGCACTTAGTGACAATCTCACGGGCTCAGTCAAGCTTTGGTTGCTCTTCAAAGTCACTGTCAGACGCCCTGGGACCATCAAGCTCCGTTCCCCCATTCCCTTGTCTTCCACTGTGAGTTCCTGTCTTTGCCCAGAGGACTGTCCTACCCTGCCTATCTGGGGTCAAGTCACTCACCCGAGTGACTACAGGATTTCACTTGTGCCCGTGGTGATGCCCCTGTCACTCCCCTGACAGGCATCACAGTTCCCTGAGGACATCAGCCGTGAGCCCCCAGCTGAACTGTGGTCCTTGGACAGCTCCCATAGCATCCCAGCAAAGGGACCAAGAGGTCTGGTTTGTGGGAACACTGGGGAAATACATGACACACCCCTGCCAAAGGGACGGAGACCTGACAATGCGCTGCCTTCATTGAGTTGAACCAGCAAGTGCATTACAGGGGATGAAAACCATCTCCATCTCCCACTGGTACTTTAGACTGTTGAGCAGCTGAGCCTTTCGCCTGCTAGGAGGAGGTAACTGAGGACCTGGGATCCTTCCCCTTAGTGTCCTGTGCTGACTCCTCTCAGGACTCAAGTCCAGCTTCAAGTGCTTGGGACATTCAGTCCAAACAGCAAATCTAATCTTAATGTATTGCATCCTGGGAGGAAGGAGTGGTCTTTGGTTGGAGGGTGGGTTGATTTGGGAAAGGGTCTTCAAATTCCATACATAATGGAGGATAGCTTTACACTCTTGTTCCCCTTGCTTCTTGCTCCCAAGTGTTGAGATTATAGGTATGCACCACCATACCCTATTTATACAATGTTGGGGATCGAACCCAGGACTTCATGCAGCTCTACCAACTGACCTTAATTTAACATTGACATTTCTCCTTCCCCAGGCTCAAAGTCAATATCGCTGATTTTCCCAGTAGTGGAAAAGGGACAAAGGTCCCATTTTTATTTTCAGTCTCTCCCTTCCTCCGCTTTCCATCATTCTAACAGATTCTTGTGGTGATTAACTTGCAAAGACAAAAGATTTTGGTGCACAGATGTGCAGGGTCTAGTCCAAGGTGGAGATGCTTCTTTTTCTGGGTCTCTGGTAAGGGCATCATGGTAGGAATCCGTGGCAGAGCAAACTACTCATGCCATGATCCAGAAGCAAAGAAGACAGAAAAAGTAGACGAGCAAGGTCTCATAGCCTGCCAGGAACTAAAGAGGAGCTCCCACTGAGCCCCAGTGCCACAAGGCTTCACGCACAGCTCAGCGGGTAAGACGCCTGTTCTACAAACCTGGTGACCTGAGTTTGATCCATGAAGCCCACATAACAGAAGGAGGGAACTGATTTCTGAAAGTTCCCTGTTACTCTCTGATCACCACCCATGTGCCATGGGATGCCATGAATGTGCATATGTATGTGCATGTGTTCTCTCTCTCTCTCTCATAAATAAAATAAAAGACTCCACATAACAGTACCAGCTGACAACCAGTCCTTTCATGAATCTTTGGAAACATCCATATTCAAACCATAGTACCATCCTACATTTAGATCGTCTTGGTGAAGGTAAACGGGGATAAGATAGACTTCCCTGCTGGCACCTGATTCACCAGGCTCTAGTAGGCACTGGACACTGGCTCTTTTTTAGAGTGGGCTCCTCTATAGCCCCCTCAGAGGGTGGCTTCCCCACATCCATTGGGTGCAGATCTATTGTGCTTATCATGGTTCTTAGTAACCAGAAATTGACTTCCACCTTTCTGCTGCTGGATCCAAGAGAAGACCCCTCACTGCTCTCCTCTTGGTCACTTACACTGGTCTATAAAAGTGTGGCTCAGACACGTGTCCCTCTAGGGTCATGCTAGAGTCAGGCTTGGTCTCTAGCTTATGGCGCAATTTGGGTGATAAATCTTTAAGAGAGGGAGTCTAGTTAGATTAAGTTAGGTCACTGGGGGGCATGTCCTGGAAAGAATATTGGACCCTTTGCCCTTCCTCTACCATCTCTTCTTCCTGGCACGATGGGGTGAGCAGCTTCCTCCATTACAGGCTCCGGCCATGATGCGCTGCTCTATTAGAGTCACTGCAGTCCTCTGCAACCACGCCCCAAATAAACCTCTCCTCATGTGTCATTCATTTCAGGTATTTTGGCCCAGCAAGGAAAGCTGCCTAGCACACGCCAAGAAGAGGAGGCCGCGTGCCTTACTCCCTTCAAGGGAAAGCAAACTTACTTTCTTTCTTTTTTCTTTCTTTCTTTCTTTCTTTCTTTCTTTCTTTCTTTCTTTCTTTCTTTCTTTCTTTCTTTCTTTCTTTCCTTTCTTTTCTTTCTTTCTCTTTCCTTTCTTTTTCTCTCTTTTTCTTTCATTCTTTTTCTTTTTCTCTTTCTCTTTCTTTCTCTTTTCCTTTCTTTTTCTTTCTCTCTCTTTTTCTTTCATTCTTTTTCTTTTTCTCTTTCTCTTTCTTTCTCTTTTCCTTTCTTTTTCTTTCTCTCTCTTTTTCCTTCATTCTTTTTCTTTTTCTCTTTCTTTCTCTTTCTCTTTCCTTTTTCTCTCTTTCTCTTTCTCTCTTTCTCTCTCTTTTCTTTCTCTTCTTTCTTTCTCTTTCTTCTTTCTTTTATTTCTCTTTCTGTCTCTCTTTCTTTCTTTCTTTTGTGTGTTGTATGTATCAGAGGGCACTGTGTGTGCTTGTGGAGGCCCAAGGATGACATCAGGAATCATCCTGAATTGTTTCTACCTCCTTTTTCCTTTGCTCCAAAGTCTCCCAGACTCCATCTTCCAAAGCTGGAATTACCCCTGTCATTTCTGCCTGGCATTTTTACATGGATATAGAATCCAAACTCAGGGCCTTCTGCTTGCAAGGCAGATTCTTAATCCCCGAGCCATCTCTCCAGCCACACCCCCCTCCTCCCCTCCTGAGAGGTGAGAACTTTGGGTTCTCAAAGTGTCTGTAAATCGATCCTAAAGTTCCCAGTCACAGTGGGGTCTGATTCTCAATAGGAACCCACCACAGCAGGCATGGTCTGGGGACCCATGTTCATGTCTCCCCATGAATTCCTGTCATGTTGTTGCTGCTCTGGAAGATAGCCAGGCAGCTGGCCCTGTCCTTGTATATAGGAACCCTGCTTTCTGGCAAACTCACTGGTACCAGAACCTCTCCAGGAAAGAGCAGTAACGGATGAAATCAATGATGGTCTGAGATCAAACACAGAGCCTGCAGTGTGTCTTCTGCCTAAGAATGAAACAGAGTAGTCACTAGGGAGCCCACAGCAGACCTCTGAGCCTGCTCTCGGAATCAGGGGACAGGAGGGGGATGGTCCCAGATGCCTCAGACTGAAGCAAGTACCAACCTGGCACAAACTTAAAAGAGCAGCTCTTCTCACTCTGTAGTCCGAGTCTAGGGTGGCCCTCAAAGGCTCATGCATTGACCCTAATATCCCCTGCGCTGTGCTATCCAGAGGTGGTGGTTTTTTTAGGAGGCAGGGCCTACTGAAAGGAAATTAGGGTATTGGAGGCATGCCTTTGAAGGGGATTATGAGACCCCCAACTCCACCTGGCTGCCAGGAGGCAAATAGACCTCCATCCTACGCTCCCCAGCATCACATGCTTCCTCCCAAAAGCCCAAAGTAACTTGGGGCTGGAAGGCCAGATATTCTGAGTCAAAATAAACCTTTTTTCTTTTGAAGTTGATTGAATAGCTCAGGTATTTTGTTATAGTAAGAAAAGGCCGGGCTGGCAAGATAGCTCAGCAGCTTAGGAACCCGCTCAAAGATATGTTGACCTGGAGACCTGAGTTTGAGTCCTGGAAGCCCACATGGTGAAAGGCAATAACTGACTTCCAGACTCAACCTCTGACCCCACTATGCACATGGCACTCAGAGGCCTCCTCCCTCTCTCCCCCCCCACCCTCCTCTTTCTCATAAATAAATAATAAAATATTTTTAAAAGAAAATAAAAAGCCAACTAACACACTCCCTCTTGCCGTTCAAAATGCAGAGAGCTTTGTGGTAAGTCCTCAAGATAAAAGCCAGAAGCTGGCCTGCCCCTTAAGGCACTCCACGTCTGGAGTCTATGAGTTCCGTCCTTTCTCTCCTTTAATAAACTCTTTAATAATAATAAAAAAAAAAAAAGCCAGGGGCTGGAGAGGTGGCTCAGGGGTTAAGCCTCTGCCTTGCAGGCGGAAGGTCCTGAGTTCGGATCCTAGACCCCACGTATAGAAGCCGGGCAGAAGCGGGCGGCCTGCGTTTCTGGTCCTGGTAGGGCGGAGCCTGTGAATCCTGGGGCAGAGTAAACAAGGAGGAGGTGGAGACGTCCATAGTGGTTCCCGAATTCACCCGTGGTTCTACACACATACACACACATACACACAGGCGCACATACGCATACACGCACAATTGAATAAATAATAAATTTTTTTTTTTTTAAAAAGCCAGTAGCTGAATGTGAACAGGAGCCGTAGCGCCAGAACTTGCAGCCTGGCTATTCCAAGCCGGAGCCCTTGGAAGCTCTGGGCCTCCCGGCTTCACGGGAATAACGAACAGAATCTATAGTGGGGCAGTTCTCAGGACTGACACGTAATTTTTTTTTACTTCTAGTAATTCTCCATCTCCTCCTTGTTTACTCTGCCCGGGATTCACAGGCTCCGCCCTACCAGGATCAGAAGCGCAGGCCACCCCCGCTTCCGCCCGGTGTCTATACGTGGGGTCTAGGATCCGAACTCAGGACCTTCCGCCTGCAAGACAGAGGCTTAACTCCTGAGCCACCTTTCCAGCCCCTACTTTTAGTAATTTAATAAAATATAATTCGCATTTCATTTCACATTAATTTTTATATTTTTGCTCTTTTCATGATTTCATCGATAAGAGATATTTAATGTGGTCACTGACCTGTGCGACCACGGGCAGGGACCGCATGTCTCCTGACAGCAGCATGATCTGTCTTCCTCCTGCCCCAGCCGCCTGTGCTGCTGGCTGACGGGACACCCTCCCCCAGGGCTGCCTCTGACTGCTTCAACTTTCAACCTTTTGTTCCCCTCATTTCTGAAAACTGATCTGAGTGACCCAAGAGCTACCCAAGAGTTCTACTGCTGAGCCATATTTTATCCCTAGTGCCTGTGGGTTTTGTTTTGTTTTGTTTTTTGAATATGGCATTTGACTTTATTCTTGACGATGTTCAGATGGTTTTACAACAAACTTATGGAAGCACCCAGGAGCCTGGTGCTCTCAGCTAGTTGTGCGGAAGTGTGAGGTGTTTGCAGAATGCATGATCATAATGCTCTTAGTTTATATAATCTCTTTTAAAAATATTTTATTTATAGTGTGTGTGTATGTGCGTATGTGTATGTGTGTGTGTGTGTATGTGTGTATCAGATATATCCCTGTAGAGGACCATGGGGTGACTTGGGGAATCATCCTGGATTGCTTCTACCTCCTTTTTGCTTTGCTCTGGGATTTCCCAGGCTCTGCCCACCTGGGCCAGAAGTGCTGGCCACTGCCGTTTATGCCTGGCATTTTTACATGGAACCGGGGATCCGAACTCAGGACCTTCGCTTCAAGACAGAGTCTTAACCCCCAGGCCATCTCTCCAGCCCCATAATTTCTTTTTTAAAAAAGTGTTTTGACATTTATTTTCAAAAAGTGTCAAATTTGTGAATATTGCATGTAAATAATTGTGTTATGTTACTAGCAGCATAGACTCTTTACAAAATGTTTGCTTATAAAGTTTTGTGGGTTTTCACAGTGAAGTGTTTGCAGTTGTCAAATAAAGTATGTATATTTTTGTCCAGACCCCAAAACTCCTGCTTTTGTTTTTTGTTCTCCACTTTTATTTTGAGTCAGGGTTTCATTAAGCTGCACGGGCTGACCTTGGGCTACCTCTGCAGCTGGAGCTGACCTAACCTTTCAACTGCTGCACTTGCTTATCACAGAATTATATAAACTAACTTCATTAACATTGAAGATTGAAAATCTGTTCAATAAATCTTAATTTATAAAAACCTGGATCTGGGATCTACATACCAACATTCTCCCCAAGGACTAGCTCAGCTCTCAGGAGAAACAACCACGCTACGCAGTCTCCGGGGGCAGGTGCTGGACAAGGAAGAGGAACTCCCCCCCATTTGTGAATTTGCCCACTGAAGAACCACACATACTACCACAGAGACTTGATTCCTTACTAGCACAGGCCCCCCCAAGGGATACCTGTGAGCCACACATGCTCAGGGACCAAGGGCAGGAGAGAAGGACACGGCTGGATTAGTGAGAGAAGGAGGGGGAAGAAAGGCTGGGAGAGGAAAGAGTTGGGGTAAAGACATAAACTCATTTTGTTTGTATATGAAAAGTTCTCAGTAGAAAAAAAAGGGTAGCAGGAGATTTTTTTTTCCTACTCTGTAGGCTGACTGCTCACTTTGCTGATTGTTTCCTTTGCTGTACAGAGGATTTTTTTCATTCCATGTTACCCCATGTAACAGTTATTCTTAACTATTGCTGTGAGAGAATACTCAAAATTGATCAACGTAAGGGAGAAAGGGAGGTTTATTCAGCTTATGGTTCCAGAGGGGAGATACAGTCTCTCAAAGCAGAGGCGGCATGGCTGGCTGGCCAGAGCTGAAAGAGGCTAAGTCACCACAGACATCTTGGAAGCTGAGAGCTGCAGACTGCTTGCTGCAAAGGCTGACTTCTCCTGGAGATAGGGAGGGACTAATCCACCTCAAGGCCCACCCCTTGTGACTGCCTTCCTCCAGCAAGGCTCCTGCCTCTCAAGGTGCCATGACCTTGCCAAACACATGAGACTGTGGGGGACACATTTCAAACCATAACATCCCACTTGTTGATTCTGTGCTGTTGTGGTGCTATTTAGATAGCTATTGCCTGTATCATTACCTTGAAGTAGCAGGAGAATAGGAGGGAGTAGACTTGGGCCCATGTAGGGATGGGGGGAGGGTGGGAAGGGAATGAGAGTAAAGGGATGGGAGCCTGAGTGAAGGGAGGGAGGAAGGGAGGAGGGAATGAGGGAGGCAAAGAGCATACATATAAAAGTTTAATAAATTTAACTTTAAAAAATATCTTAAAGTATTTTCTCTGTGTTCTCCTTTGGAAACTTCTCAGTGTCTTCAAGTTTTCATCGTAGAGAATAAGGTTTATTCTTAGGCATTTAGGCTTTTGTGGGTTTGTTGGTTTGGGGGTTTTGTAGCTATTATTCTGATTAATTTCTGAGCTAGTTTGTTGCTAGTACGTATGAAATCTGCTGATTTTTATGCTGATGTTTTGTTATCCTAAAAACTTGCTAAATGTGTTTATTAGATCTAAGACTTTTCTCAAAGCGTAGGTAGGCCTGTGAATAGGAATGATCTGACTTCCTTTCCTATTTTTATGTCTTTCTCCTGCCTTATTGCTGCATGACAAACCTATGACCAACTTTAATTACAGTAAGTGGTGAAAAGTGAGAGCATGTCCCCCCAAATTTGGAACAACACAAGTGTCCACTTTTTCCATTCTTATTGAATAAAGAACTTGAAGTTAAAAAAAGAAAACCACACACTCGCACACACATACACACACACACACACACACACACACACACACACAAAACAGATCTGGATAGAGCAGCACACACCTAGAAATTCTAGCACATAGGAGGCCAAGGAGGAGGATTGCCATAAATTTGAGGCCAGCCTGAGTTACTTAATTCTGGGCTATTCAGAGATAAATAGCAAGACCCTATTTCAAAAACAAAAAATAAGTAAATAAAACAAAAGTCCATATTGGTGCTAGGAGTAAAGTGCTTGCCTAACATGTATGAGGCCCAGATTTCTATTCTTAATACAAAAAAGGGGGAGGGGGGTTAGCATGATGATGTTCACCTTTAATTAAAAAAAAAAAAAAACTACACGGCACAGTGAAAATTTCAAGGAAAAATAAGTATATAAGCTTTAGGGGAAAAAAAGGATTGAAGGCCAAAGAAATGGCCTAATGAGTAAAGATATGTGCATGCAAACTTAGTGAATAATCTGACTTTGATGCCTGAAAGCCACGTAGTGGCAGACGAGTACTATACAGTTTGTCTGCACCGTTGCCAATAAATCACAACCAGATGACTTAAGGGAACAAGGGGTTTAATTTTGGCTTACAATAGTGATTACAGTTCTTTGTCCAGCTTGGTGGGAAAGCTCACACAATACCAAGGGCCCCAAGGACACTCGTTATACTGTATCCAAACACCCACAGACTGCTGAGAGGGGGACAATCCTTACTTGCCAGAGCAGCATGTCTGGTCAAATACCCCGAAGGATGCTGATTTTATTAACTAGTTCCCTCCATTTTGTGCACCTGCCCAGGGACCAGCCACACTCCCCTGGGCTGGGCCTCCCCCATCAATCAGATCATCTCCCGCAGGTTTACTAGAGCTTAACTCAATCACTGGGTCTTCACAAATGTGCTCAGAGCTGTAAGTCTTCAACTGTCAAGTTGACACCTGTATCTAACTACGACAAATATCAACTTATGAACGTTGTCCTCTGACTCTATGCATGTGCCTCCTCATGCTCTCTCTCTCTCTCTCTCTCTCTTTCTCTCAAACAAACAAACAAACAAATAGGACTGAGAAGAAAGCTCCAAAATGTAAAGCGGCAGTCTCTAGATTGGGGAAGGATTTTTTTTTCCTGGTACTGGGGATCAGACTCAGCGACAAGGCATACAAGAGTTATACCTGTTTCTTCTAATTGTCATCCTTTGAGATTTTCACATTTTTTTCCACAATAAGCCTGCATAAGCACTCTGTCTCCAACTGTTGCTGTTTACCAGAAAAGCCCTGATGTTGGGTTTCCTAAGTGACTCCTTGGTATTCTCTGGTTAAACTCTGGGATGGTATGTGGGAAGAAAGGGCCTCACTGGGTGGCTGACCTCCCCTGGTTCTAAGCCTTCTCCACCTGGGTTGGGGTAAGTGGCAAGCCTAGACAGATCCCCACCATGCCCAAGAAGTTAGGAGCATGCACCTGTCAGAATGCCCCTAAGCTTCCATTTTTAAAGACACTTCCTAGAGGCCTCATTCCTGGTAAAATTACCTCTATCAAGATAAAAGGACCAAAAACTTGTAGAGGATAGTATCACATTGGGTTTTATAGGGCAAAGTCCACTGAGCCAGAGGTGACCACTGAGGAGGCATGGAGGGAATTGGTGGCTTGGTGGGAAAACCACACTGGCAGAATTTCCTGATGATTGAAATGTGAGCTTGCCCACATTTGCCCTGACTTACCTTCTCCCCGTTCCCTCCAGTGATTAACAGGAAAACCCTGACTTGAAGAAGGACCCACTTCTTTGCTTTTCAGAGCAGCAAGAGAAAGGGGAGGAGGGGAAGGAGGGAAGTGGGGAAGCTGGACTCAGGACCTCCTGCAGGACACACAGTAGCTCGGCTTGAGTAGAAGAGAGTCCAAGATGGTGTCCCAGGGCAAATCTGTTCACATTACAAATCCTACAACCTAAGTGATCTCCAGGATGATTTGTTGACAGTCCAGATTTCCCCTGTAGGATGTTGTGGGTGCAGTTCGCTGCAGCTGTCCCTGCTGGCCCCACCCTGCCCTTTCCCTCTCAGAATAATGCATGGCGCCTACAGCGTGCTTCCACATGGGAGGGAGGGCTCCTGCCTTCCAAAGAATGTGACCAGTGCTCATTATTCATCTTCTACATTGCTTGTGCCATGGACTTTTGACACCTGTCCAGGGAGGCCCATGGAGCTGACTACAGACGCCGTTTGACAAGACTACCCAATAAGCTGCTGTCTCTGAGGAACAGCCGTGGGCCGGCCTGACTGTTGCTGGTTCCCAAGATGATCAAAGTGTCCAGGAAGTGGACAGGCAGCATTTTTAGGACATGAAAAACACCTGAACCCTGTCTTTGGAAACCCTTGGCCCTGCTGGTATTTTGCCTCAAGGGCTCAGCTGAGTTCTTCGAGCATTGGAGGTCAGGAAGTCAGACATTCTTTTTCTTCACCCTTGATTCCCAGCCCCCATCTTCCCCAGCTTTGGACTGGAAAGGCCGTTCATTTCACTTTGAGAAATCTAACATTCACTTTCTTCTTTCCTCATATTCTTTTGCCTTCCTTTGAGAGTTTCCTTTGTTCATCTCAGGATGGTCTCCAATCATAGTTCTGCTTCCGGCTCCTGAATGCTGCGATTACAGGTATGTACCACCATGGTCAAACCCTCTGTTTTAAAACCAAGATTGGTAGAATTGGTCACCCGGAAGTTAGTAGAAAGTCTTGAAAAATATCTACGTTTACTCAAGTAAATGTATTCTGTTCTTTATGAAGCTGAGAAAGTCCTGTTAGGACCACCATCTTGGAGGAGAATGCTCATGTTTCCCAGAAAGCAGATAAAACAATGAACTGAACTGAAATAAGTCATCAGGGATCAGCATCTATCTGTGCTGCTCATTTAAGCTGATCCAGTTCTGATTGGAGAAAGAACGATGAGAAGAATCTTTTTTCTTTCTCACGTGTATGTGTATGTGGTATGTGTCTATGTGTACGTGTATTCACATGTGTGTAGGCGCATATGGGTACACATGGGCAAATGTGAACATGCACGTGCATGGATGTGGAGGGTCAAGACTAATACTGGGAATCTTCCTAGTTTGTTCTTCCTTGATCTTTGAGACAGGGCCTCCTAATCAAACCCAGAACTCACCGATGTATCTAGTCTCACTAGTCAGCTAGCTTCCCTGGTTCTGCTCCAGGACCGGAATGGCAGGCAGGATGCAATGCTTACCTGGCATTGATGTGGGATCTGAGGGCCCAAACTCCAGTTCTCTTGCTCGCACTTCAACTGCTAAGCCATCTCCTCAGCCGCACAAAGACCTTTGTTGAGACAGTTTTTGTTGTGTTTGTTTTTCTTTCGTCTTACGAGATGGGAGCCTCCATCACTGTGCAGGCTGAGCCTGAGTCCTGGATTCAAGTGATCTGCTAGGACTACAGACCCCAGCTTATGTAGACAACTTGATTGAATGATTGATTGATTGATTGATTGATTGGCGTGTCTGTGTGTGTGTCTGTGTATATAAGAGGGGGCTCTGTGTGCCTATGAAGGCCCAGGAATGACTTCAAGAATCACCCAGGATTGCTTTGCCTCCTTTGTTTTGCTCTGGAGTTTCTCAGGTTCTGCCATCCAGGATCAGAAATACGGGCCACTGCCATTTCCTCCTGGCATTTTTACATGGGATATGGGATCTAAACTCAGGCCCTTCTGCTTGAGAGTCAGAGGCTTAACCACTGAGCCATCTCTCTGGCCCTACAACATTATTACTAACAATCCTGCCTGTGTTACGTCTAACGATGAAGAGGGACTTGAGACCTCTCTCTGGCAAGCCTCCTCTTCCAACGTCATCTTCAGCTCTGCTTCAGGCGAGGTGCAAGGAGTCTGAACAAAACTGCCAGGAAGAGGAAAGGAAGCTGAAACGTGAAAGCAGGACCAGGGCTGGGTCCAGAGACGATGCTGTTTTGTTCTGTTTATATCTGTTCTTGTTTCGTGACCAGAAGCATCTAGATCCTATCTATTGGCACAGGAAGGAAACGGGTTTTTAGTTTAGAGATTCCGCAATGGGCTGTGGGATCTGGGACACTTCAACTTTTACACATGGCTTTCAAATATGTCCACAAATTCTTTGATAATTGTCTGCTCAAGGGTAGAAGCTAATTCCCCTCTGCTTTGGAACAGGCTGAACTGTGACCTGCTTCTGGCGGACGCAGCATGAAAGGCGGCCTCCTTGCCCTCTTTCTTGATAGCTTGCTCCAGGGGAACAACTGCTATGTGGGGACGAGACACCGGCAGCCTTCGCTAGCCATGTGAGTGAGCCAGATTGGGACTGCAAACCTCAGTGCTGTAGTGTGCGTGTGTGTGCGTGTGTGTGTGTGTGTGTGTGCGTGTGTGTGCGTGTGTGTGTGTGTGTGTGTGTGTGTGTGTGTGGAGATAGGGTCTCATTAACCCAGACTAGGCTCAAACTTGCTATACAGCTAAGGATGACCTTGAACTTCTATTCCTCCTGCCTCTAGAGTACTGAGATTACAGACATGGGTCACCATACCCGATTTATGCAGCACTGGGGATCAAACCAATACTGGACAAGCACTCTGACAACTGGGCTACACCCTCAGCCTTAGTGTGGATCTTTAAAAAAAAAGGTATATATGTATATATGTATTATTTGAAAGAGGGAAAGAGTGTTGTATGAATTTTGCTTTGAGTGAACAGCCGCCATCTTTGCTTGAGATCATCGACATGTAATGCCTCCCTGACTACCTGTGCCCTCACACATGCTCTCTACCCTTGAGGTCTGGGTTGGGCTAGAATGCATGCACCCTCACATGTTCCTCACGCTATGCCCTTACAAGGGTCCTGAGGCCTAGGAGAGGCTCTAAGATAAATAAGCTGAGGAAGGTCATGCTGGGGATAAGACTTTCCAATGGGACTGCTTTGGGGTCACCACTATTCCTATAAGTAACTTTCACCCCTAGTCCTTTAAGTAACCCCCCAAAATTCTTTGGTTCCTCAAATTGAAACTTGTTAGTTCGTGGTCGAATTCCTATCTGGGGTGGATAGGTGGCAGTGTGGCTTATCCCTCACGTAACAAGGAGGGAAAGGGGAGGAGCATACGCTGCGTGCCCTGGTGCAGGGGCCAGAGGACAACTCTCAGAACTCGGTTCTCTCCTTCCACCAGGTGGGCTTCCAGGGATTGAACTCAGGTAAAACACAGACTTGCAAGCAGGCTTGCATGCTGAGCTATAGTGCAGCCCCCTTGGTATGGTTCTTGAAGGTTCTGTGGGCTGAAGATCCTGTGTTGCTATTATGAAGTGGGGGAATCTTCAAGGGAGATTCAGTGGGAAAAGTTAATAGTTGGAAGCTTCTCTCCTCTCTCTCTCTCTCTCTTTCTGTCTCTACCACAGTGAGATGCACAGAAACTCCATCATGGCAACCTCCCACCATGTTATGTGTGGCACCGCGTGTCCACAGCAAAACAAAACAAAAGACCATGGGCTGAAACCTCCGAAAGCATGATCCAAAATAAACCTTTACTTCTTTTAAGTTGATGGTTTTGATATTCTATCATGAACATGCTAATCAGAAATATAGAAGAACGGGGCTGGAGAGGTGGCTCAGGGGTTAAGCCTCTGCCTTGCAGGCAGAAGGTCCTGAGTCCAGATCCTAGACCCCACGTATACACACCGGGTGGAAGCGGGGGCGGCCTGCGTTTCTGGTCCTGGTAGGGCAGAGCCTGTGAATCCCTGAGCAGAGTAAACAAGGAGGAGGTGGAGGCGTCCATGGTGGTTCCGGAATTCATCCGTGGTTCTGCACACACACACACACACACACACACACACACACACACACACACACATACATGCACAATTGAATAAATAATAAATAATAATAAAAGGAAGAAAAGAAACATAGAAGAACATGTTTGTGTCTTTCCACAATGTTGATGGCTAGGTCAGGCAAACATAGGTTCTTTCATTTCAATCTTCACTTTTAATATTAACAATTGGATCATATATTGCATACTACACAGCAAATGTGTCGACATATATGATTTCTATAGTACTATATATGTTAATTAAAAACTGGTTACAGGGATGCATGGGTAAAGCACTTGCCACATAGGGATGAGGACCTGAATTCCAATCCCCAGAATCCATGCAAAGCTGGACATGATGGCACATATCTGCGATTCATTGTTCTTGTAGCAAGATGGGAGGCAGAGACGGGGAATTCCCAGAAGCTCAAAGGGCCATCTAGCTTGACATACCCAGTCGCAAACAGTGATGAGACTCGTCTCAGGAAGACAACAAAGACCAACACCTGAGATTGTCTTATGACGTCCACACACTCACCATGTCATATAGATGCCCACATTCACATAAAAATGTACACGCGTGCACAGCTACAAAGGCTTAAAGAGGCTGCCAAAGAGTTTAAGAGGCCTAACTTCAAGGCAGGAGAGGAAATCTGACAGATGCAACAAGTCCCCATGGAGACCAGATAATAGTGAACCCTGCGCAGGTCAGCTGGAAGGCACTGCTCAGAGTCCAGGCCAGGTCAGAGCTGAGCTGAGCCTCAGGCTTGATTAGAGCGGAGAAAGTGCGATATGAGACTGCAGAGACCATAAAAGCAACATGCAGGACCAGATGGACAAATGGGAGAACAAATGGACCTCAGGTCCGATGGACAAACGAGTGTACGCACAGACGATGGATGGAGGACAACTTGAGTAGACTACAGCAAAGATGGCGGCAAAGCCAAACCGAAGCCCCTAAGATAGTTGGAAGCTCTCTATTGCCTTTTCTCTCCAAACCCTCAGAGGTCGTGGCAAGCTTAAATCCCTAATTCTTCCTGGTGGTGTCACTGGGTGATGGCTGCTCTTTAGGAGGTTAGGCCTCAGGTCGTGAGGGCACGTATCCCAAAGGGATTTGGGAACTACGCCTTCTCTGCTCTGATTTGAGATATGAACAGTGTGCACAGAGACACACGTCTACTATGACACACCACTCTCACTGGGAGCCCCAGCCTAGCAGGACCACCCAATCTCAAACCTCTGAACCACTAGCCCAAATAATCTACTTACTTTATAAAGTAAAATAGCTGTCATCAGATATTCTGTCATGTAAGTGACAGGAAGCTAATACCCCAAGGCTAAAGAAACGTTTAGGCTTTCCTTCCGGCCAGAGGCCTCCCGCCTTCCACTATGGACTATTTCCTTCAAAACCACCTCCAAAAATCCGCTTCTTGGAAACAGGTCCAGCCACATTCCTTCTCAAACCAGTCT
Source organism: Typhlomys cinereus (assembly GCA_023101885.1). Lineage (NCBI taxonomy): Eukaryota > Metazoa > Chordata > Mammalia > Rodentia > Platacanthomyidae > Typhlomys > Typhlomys cinereus. The sequence continues at coordinate 1,971,898 of JALPQD010000112.1, read as the reverse complement.
TCATGGGTCAGAACTATTTGCTAGAAACATAAGAAATGCATAAAGAGAGGGCACAGAGTCTGGATCTCATCCTTGCAGAACTCTACAAGGAGCATGTACATATGTGGGTTGCCTGAAAGCTTGTGAGAAGGCATTCTGGCCAGTGGCTCAGCTAACACTGGCTATCAGGTGCTATCACTGGCTAAGAATACAGGCATTAGCAGTACTTTCAGAACAGGCAAAGAAAATTATTAAAGCACTGTGAAGAATCAAATATTTTAAAAATGCTATTGGAAACAATCATGAATTACTATCAAGAAGGATGCCATTGTAAGAATATATACATGTATATTTGTTCATCTAGCTAGAACTAGACTAATAAAACAAAAGCATGTTTCCTGAAAAGCTATTAAAAATGTAATCTAATGATAGCACTTTTAGATGCTTTCTATTGTCTGTGATTTCTCCTATTATGGATCTTTGAATGTATATATTTATGTTTGAGCAGTAATTGTTCTTAACCACTGAGCCATCTGCCAAGGCATAGGATGAGTTTTAACCATCAAGAGTAGTTCATATATTTACTTTTATGTCTCCTTTTTATATGATGAAGTCCTGACAAGCACAATCCTGCTTATCTTTATGTTTTCTAGCTCCCGTGTATAGTTAATGAGCTTGTTCCCTGTAAAAGGAATCCCGGCTATGAGTCTGTAATCTGGTTCAGACCAGCCCCTGCAGTGTATGCAGTGTATGCTTTTCCTATTTTATCTGACCTATAATTTTTCCTTGCTCCTTTTGTTTTCTACCCAAACATTGTAGAACCCAAAACACACTTGTGGAAAGAAATAACGAAGTAGCGGATGGGCATGCTCTGCTTCCGATGGAGGTGAACAGGAAAGGCAGACACTGCTTTCTGCCAGTCCAACAACCATCCCCTCTTTCCTGGCCTCACTTATTTTCTGATAGTTGCACCCCATCTACCTCTCAACCCGGGGTAAATTCGGAAGAGTCCAGCTCGGGCTGTCAATCTTGGCTGCACATTAGAATCACTTGGGGAGCTAGGAGGACACGTTCGTTTTGGTGAAGTTTCAGGAATCTCAGCCCACAGTCACTTAACCTCTTGGCTTTGGGGTCTGGGATGAGGCAACGCATCATGGTGGGAAACTCAAAGCAAAGTTAGTCACCTCATGGTAGGTGGAAAGAAAGGTGAGAGTGAAGAAGGAGCTGGGGTCCCAACAACCTTTCAAGGTCAGTAGCTTAACTTCTTCCCACTGTGTCTCACCTTTTAAAGTTTCTACGACTTTAAGGAGTGGTCGTTATGGTTGACTGCAAGCTGTCCCCCAAAGGTTCATTGCTTGCATCCTCAGCTGACGTTAATACTTGGGAAGGCTGTGACAATGTTACGACGTAGAAGATTTCACAGGGGGCAGGTCTCAAGGTGGGGTAGCTCTTGCGGTTTGCTCTCTTGGCCTCCACGGTGCCTATGGTGACCTGAGTCGCCTTGAGCTGCCTGCCATGCTATGGGATGCATACCTTAATGGACTGCATCTCCCCTTTGGAACCACAAGTCAAATAAATCTCCTTCCCTCCCTTAAGCTGGTTATGTAAGTGCTGTCTCACCGCAGCAGGGAAGAGTAACTGCAACAATGGTCTAACATCCCAGACAGTCAAGGGTTATACACTCAGGGAACTGTGGTTTTCAAGGCTCCCCAAGTGACTCCACACATGCCTGGCATCTGGCTGACAACCTGACACCACTGCCAGGTGAGCTGTGCTCATCCCAGCCCCTTGCCAGTGCATCCCCTCCGAGAGGAGAGAGCACACAGCCAGCCAGTGAGACAGGAGGGGAAGTCAGCCTGGGGCTCTGTTCAGCTCTAGGGATGCTGAGCCGCGGTGAGAGCTTTGGCATGAAGGCCACTGGTAAACAGGTAAGTGCGTTTGGATCTCTAGTAATGCTGCAGGAATCACTGGCCAAAGAGAGAGGTTCACAAAGAGAAACTGATGCACACACGGAAGCCGGGTGACCCAAGTCCCCTGGTAATCGCTGCAAACTGTACATCACCACCCTGAAGCTGCCTGTCCCGAGAGTCTCATTACCTGAAGCAATGTCATTTCCTTGAACGCTTTGCCATTCAACTTCAAGAGTCTGGTCATTTACAGTAAAAGTTATAACAGCTAAAGTTAGAATTCTCAAGGCCTTGAAGAGTTTTAAGATTTTCCTGGTGACTGAGGGTCAGTTAGTAGAGTGTTTGCCTTACATACGTTAAGCTCTGGGTTCGACCCTTCAGTACTCCATGAAGCAGGTATGAAGGCATACCCCTGTAGTCCATCATGCAAGAGGTAAAAGAGGAACCTTTGGAGGCCCATCCCGAAAAATATATATTAAAAAAGTAGAGGGTTGAGATGGCTCAGTGTGCAAAAAGCACCTGCTGCACAAGCGCGAAGACCCACATAAAAAGCCAGATGTGACTGTAGACATCTGTAACCCCAGAACTTGGGGAGGCAAAGACAGGAGAATTATGGGCTTCCTGCTGCCAAGCTAGCTGGAAAACACTGAGCTCCAGGTTCAGCGTGTCTTTGGCAGGCAGTGATGAAGGCACCTGATGTCTTCCTCTGGCCTCCAAGCACCACATGCACAGCAATATCTGAACACACATACACACACACATATGTGCACACACATGCATGCACACATACACACACATACACACATACAAGCATACACACACATGCACACACACATACACACGTGCACACATGCACACATATACACACGTGCATATACACATGTGCACAAACGCGTGCACACACATGTGCACACACATGCATGCACACATACACACAAACATGCATGCATAAATACACACACATACACATACACATGCACACATACACAAACATACACACACATACAAACATACACACACATACACACATGCACACACACATACACACACACAAACACACACACAAACATACACACACATACACACACAAACATGCACACACATACACACACATACAAACATACACACACACATGCACACATACACATACACACATATACAAACATACATATACAGACACACAATACACACATACAAACATACACACATATAAACATACACACACAGATACACACATACGGATACACACACATACACATATACATACATGCACACATGCACACACATACACACATATAAACATACACACACATACCAGGAAAAAAGACTTTCCTGATTGGACAAAAACTCCAAGTAAACAAATGTGTGTGTGTGTGTGTGTGTGTGTGTGTGTGTGTGTGTGTGTGTGTGTGTGTGAAAGAGAGAGATAAAGAAGAAGAAGAAGAGAGAAGAAAAATTCTTCTCAAAGGAACAACAGTGTGTAAGGAGCAAATGAAATAGAACATGAGGGTAGAGAAGGATAAGGATAAAAAAGCACTAAACACAGAAAATTCCATATTGATAGACTGATAGGAGACCATGGTTTAAAAGTGGAATAATACAGGAAGAAATTAATTAAGAGAGAGTACATAATAACTTTGAGAAGTTAAAAGACTTTGATGAATTGGAGACGTTAGCTCAACACAGAGGCCTGGTTAAAGGATTAGAATTAAGAGCCAGGTTAGGGGGCAGAACAAAGTCCAGGCATCAGGGGGGTGAATATACAACTATGTGGTATCCACCATGCCTGTGACACAATAAACTTAGGGACACTGGCAACTAAAGTACAATGCTTGCTTTTCCAAAACCAACCGGAGTGGGATGTGGCTCAGTGGTAGAACATTTGCCTGGCAAGAGCAAGACCCTGAGTTCTATCACTGCAAAAACAAACAAACAAACAAACAAAAAACCCTGGAGATTACTTTATGCTGCACACAGATATAAACAATAAATGTTTGTTGGGTCTACTAGGGAAGAGGAGTTATTAGAGCACAGAAAACTCAAGAGCTACCAGCAGCATGGTACATGAAATTCTCAGTCACACATCCCTGGCAGTCCCTACAGACCGACTAATTTCTATTATTATGCTCAAAAGGCAAGTTCATTGTCAATTAAGAGGAATGCAAGAGAAAATTTATTAAAAAGCACAAGTAGCAAGTACCGCTCATTTCATTGTTAGCAATTCTTTCGTTTGTTAGTTAATAAGTGGGCCCCAGGATTAGAGACATGGCGAGGGGTTAAGTGTCTGCTTTATAAGCAAAAGATTCTAGGTCTGGGTTCCAGATCCCATGTAAAAATATAGGCCTGAACTTCCAGTCCTGGAAGGCAGACCCTGGGAAACCCTGAGCAAAGCAAAGAGGAGGTAGTACAATCCAGGGGGTTCCCAAAGTCACACTGGGCCTCCACAGGCACACACAGTGCCCTCTGATAAACACACACAGTTACACAGGCACATAGACACACACGCACAGACATACATTAAAACTATTTTTAAGTAGGCACCATGTAGAAGTTTTGTAAGGCATAGTGTTTATCATAGAGAAATCTGAGTTGTCGCAACCACTTGCTATGTAACCCAGGTTAACCCCAAAGTCTGTATCTCTGTCGTTGCATCTTTCTGTCTCTTATTTTTAATCTGTGTATGTGTGCATGGTCATTAGTTTTCTGTCACCATGACGAAATACCTGAGACAAAGAACTTAAAAGGAGGAAAAATTTGTTTTGGGCTCAGAATTCCAGAGGCATCTATGGACACTTAGCCCTGTTGTTTTGGGGAAATGGAGCATATGGTAGAGGTATGTGCACCTCCCGACAGTGAGTAGCAAAGAGAAAGAGACTCTAGGTATACTATTCAAGGGCCTCCCATATTGTCTCATCTCTTAAAGGTTCCATCACCTCCCAGTTACACCATAGGCTGGAGACAAGCCTTTAACACATGGACTTTTGTCCTGATGCTCCACACCACATCTCTCTACGTCACTGCTTATACACAGGTGGCGAAACAGAATCATGTCTACATTAAGATATTTATGTATTTACTTGATAGGAGAAGGAGAGAAAGTGAAAGAGAGAGCGAGAGAAAGAGAGAGAGAGAGAAAGCACATGCATACCATACAGCAGGAATGATTAGAGGACAACTTTCAGAAGTCAGTCTAGGAAGCATAATGAGATTCCATCTTAAAAAAATCAAGACAATGAAATAAAATTAATAAAGAGTCAAAGGTGGAAAGACCAACATAGATAGGGCATGTAATACATGAAATATTTAAATTTTAAATTACTAAAGAAGACCAAAAATCAGGAAACTGAGGCTGTGACTGTGAGTTCAGGGTCAGCTTGAACGACATAATACATACATACATACATACATACGTAATACAACTATGTCTCAAAAAAGAACATAAGAACAGAAAGTGGAGCTATGATTTTACCCACAAGAGTAACCAGTATTACAGTGTCCCCTGCTGTAAGGCAACATTGTGCAACAGGCAATGCAAGACGTGTCCACGGACCCTCTGGGTTTCAACCTGGACATACTTCTAGACTGCGCTAGGACCCGAGAGGACCAAGACAGCATGGAAGTTTCTTGGAGTTGAAGGACAGTGGTTAGCTCTTGGGAGGGGAACAAGGTAATTAGGGTTGCAGTACAGAGTAACACACAAAAGGGAGCCCAGAAAAAAACAGCAAAGACTCAGGGTTCCCCTGAGTTTCATGGGCATATATGTACCATGAACCTTTATGAAGCCAGATGAAAATAACCATGGGGAAGTTAACCCGGATGAAGCCCAGAGCACACGTGGTATGGGGATGTCTGGGTTCCATAGTCGGAGTGAAGAAAGCTGGTTAAACTCTGGATATGCTGTAGAGATCCCAGAAAAGTAGCATCTGGGACCTGGGAAAGAGTAACGCTGAAAAGGCAGAGTCCTCACGATGATCACTGGACATACAGTGAGTTCCAGGCCAGTCTAGGCTACAGAATAAGGCTGTCTCAGAAACAAAAAAAAAGAAGAAAAAGCAAAAGCAAAGGAGGGTCAGGAAGAGAAAGTGATGCAGCTGGGTAGGAAGGCAGTAGGTTGACTCTTCAGTGGTGAACTGGAGAACCCCACGGTAAGGGCCAGAGAAGATCTTGTTGAGCATGATTTTACTACAAGAGTAACCCCATAGTGAACCTTTGTTATGGCTGTTGATTTTCCAGCTGGTTCTCATAGTTGCACACACTCTTAATCATTGAGTCCTCTCTTCAACCTTTGTATTGAGTCTTGATGGAATGCAGAGAGAACATGAAATTAAGTTCTGTTGGTAAAGAAGATCCGCTACGATAAGCAGCTACTGTTACATGTCCTGACAAAAAAGGAAGTCCCTCACGGGACTCCGAGTCTAGCGTCCATGAGTTCTCCAGGGCTCTCTTGCCCCTCGTGGTTCATGTCCGTGAGTCTTGTTCTTTCTCTTCTCTAATAAACTCTGCCTTAATCCTAAAAAAATGATTATACAGATTTTTCTTTTTAGCTGGTAGCGTAACTACTTGAATCAGTTTGTTGATTGTAAGAAAATATATAGAATGTGGGCTAGCTATATGGCTCCGTAGGTAAAGTATGGCTTGTGGGACATCCTGACAACCTAAATTTAATCCCTGGAGCCCAAATAAAGGTCAAGGGAAAGAACCAACTCCATGAAATTGTCTTCTTTCATATATGCTGTGTCACACACACACACACACACACACACACACACAAAATAAATTAAAAAGAAAATAATAACTGATAAACTGATTTACAAATGCTGAGAAATTTGTGAATGTTAACTTAGAATGATTTTTTTTTAAATCCAATCTGAGCATTTAGGTCTTTAATAAAAGCCCTAATCGTCACTAGTGTTGCTCCAGGACTTAACCTTTTGCTCCCCCACCTTTTTGGGTCAGTTTTGCCATATAGCCCGGTCCGACCTTGACCTTGGCCTCCTGTATCAGCCTCCTGAGTGCTGGAACTACAGGTGTGCAGTCACCGTGCCTAACTCTGGTTTAGTATCTTTTGGGGGCAGAGAAACTCTAGAGACTTCCACTTACCCTTATTTGTGAGTAATTTTGCTCACAGGCAACTCTAACCCCACAAGCCAATGCAGAAACTATTCCAACTACTGAGTCCCACCGTCGGGGGTGAGGAAGGGACCATATCTACATCCATAGGCCCAGCAGATCTACGGCGAAACAGACTTTGATCGGGATTCCACTTATTGCTTTCTTATCCCACACCCCCACCTTCACCCCGCCTCCCGTCCTGCAAATCCAGCTTGTGAGGACTTCTGGACCGCGATTATTACTGTCAACTCTGACCCTATGCTCTCACTGGGTCCCTGGGGAATAACAAGGAATCAGTTCAGGGCACACTTGTCCCAATGTTGCAGTCCGTCCTTTCGAGTCTTGGCTAACTCGTCGATGAGTTCCAGATCTAAAAGTTGGCTCAGATCCCAGAACTGAGCAAGGGAGCACGGCTCTTTATTGGTGTGGCTGCCCTTGGTCGCCTACTGCTCCAGGCTTGTCTTCCTGTGATTACAGATGTGACAGTAGTCTTGTGGTTGCTTCTGTTTTGCTACCCTAGAGGCCCTTGTTCGCTTAAGAATTTCTGTTTCCTCATGTCCCCATGGGTCATATCCGCAAGAGTTAATCTCCTGTGACAATCCTGGAAAGCCCGTTGATTTTTATGTTAAAGAAAGGTCCCTGACTCGTCACATTAAGCATTGCCACCGGGTTTCCATTACATTCAACGACTCTTGCCATCCCCCTTCCTCTTTAAGAGTCCTGGCAACTTGGCTCAGCAGGTAAAGAAGACCGCCTTCAAACCTGGGGAACCGAATTCAATTCCTGGAGCCCACATGGTGGAAGGAGAACTGACTCCCAGAAGTTTTCTCTGACTTCTACATTCATGCCATGCGTCATGATCTGAATGTGAGTGCCCCCATAGGCTCATGTATTTGAATCTTTAGTTGTTTGGGAAGATCATGACACCTTTAGGAGGCGGAGCCTTGCTGGAGGAAGGCAGTCCATAGGGGTGGGCCTGGCGGTTGATTTGCCCCACCCTGCTTCCTGAGAAGAGTCTGCAGTTAGCAGCTGCCGCGATTCTCCCAGCCTCCATGATACATATGACTTAGGTCGTCTCCAAGTTCTGCCAGCCAGCCAGGCCTTTTCTGCCATAGAGGACTGTATCTCCCCTCTGGAACCATAAGCTGAATAAATCCCCCTTTCTTCCCTCAAGCTGTTTGAAACTCAGTATTGTCTCACAGTAACAGGAAAGAATAACTAAAAAACTGTGGTATGTCCACTTGTGTGTTCTCTCATAAATAAATAAATAGACAGAGACACAGACAGACAGACAGACAGACAGATTAGATAGATAGATAGATAGATAGATAGATAGATAGATAGATAGATAGATAGACAGACAGATAGATAGATAGATAGATAAGTAAAACATTTTTTAAAACTAAGTGGATGGATCCTGTGGAGGAACACCTGAGACGGTTCTCTGGCCTTCATGTATATTTACATACATATGCATGTGCACACAGTGCACACACAAAAAACAGCCCTGCACATTTATGTGAGGTGGTGAGCCCTGTTTCTTCCTCTAGTCTTCCCTTTTGCCATATCTCATTTCTAACTCTCTAGCTATCCTCAAGTATTTAAAGCATCTGTAATGAAAACCAGGTTCCTTCTCACCTCCCAGTCTTTGCCCACAGTTTTCTGCTAGGAACATTTCTTCGTCCACTTCCTTCCAGTCACTTCTATTTATCCTTTGGGCTCAGTGTTAAAACCACTTCTCTGAGAAATCACCTTTGTCCCTTCCCTATTGGTAAGGGGATTCAGGAACGCTACACCCAAATATGGCACCTTTGGCACTCAAGAAAGTCACCAAAAAAACCCTTTCACCTCTCTTCACCTTTCACCAGCAAGTTTCCTCTATTCCCAGAGGACAGGAGCAGTCTCACATCTGAAGACAAACAAACACCAAGAGAATTCTGAACAAGCAGGCTGCCCAGGTCCCTTACACTTCATCACTGTCATATGCTTATCCAATCCTACTTCTCCATGATGGTCCCCTTCTCCATCGAGCCTAGCACATGCCAAGCATGTGCCGTACCCCTAAGCAATACTCACTGCCCCAGAGAATTTTTCTCTTCCCCTTTTACCTCCCTCATCCCCAGTTCTATGCTACTGTGGCATCTTGTCCTCAGCCCCAGGGCAGTAGTATGCTTTGAACCACGGCAATTTCCCAATAGAATGTATTTGTCTCCATTAGTCTATATTTGTCTCCATTAGTCTGTTTCACGCCAGATTTTGCAGCCGTAGTATCTAGTATACAAGAGTAGGTGCTTAGTAAGCATGTGCTGACCAATTATGGATAACTGACCCCCCTCAAATCAAACTGCCTAGAATGCTGGGGTTAAGAAGAGTAAACTTCATGGCTATCTGACTTTAATGTTTCCTTGTAGATTACTTTTCTCATCACTGTGATCGAATAGCTGGCAGAGAGCAATTTAATGGAGGAAGGATTTGCTTGGGCCTATGGTTTGAGGGCAAAGGTCATCATGGTGGAGAAGGGATCACGGAGCTCTTGGCATTCAGGCAGTGGGAGTGTGTGGTTAGAATTCCTCACATTTTGATGGACCAAGAAGCAGAGGGAGACACTGGACTGGAAGTGGAGCTAGGATACAAACCATTTGACCTACTCCCTAGCAACCTACCTCCATCAGCTGTCTCCTGAAGGTTCTACAACCTCCCAAAACAGCACCACCAGGAGGGGACTGTCATAGTTGGGCACAAGTGTCAATTTGATAGTTGAGGCTTTGACCTCTGGGCACATTTGTAGAAAATTAATGGTTGAGTTAGGCCAGAGCAAACCTGCAGGAGATTGTCTAGCTGATGGGGAAGGCCCAGACCATAGTGGGTGGGATTAGGCCCTGGAATAAAATACAGACAGCTGATTGAGAGAGTTGGCATCCTTGTGTACACTTGGCCAGACATGCTGGTCTGGCAAGTAAGGATCGTCAGCCATTATGTAGAGATGGTGTAGTCAGTTCCCTTGGCCCTGGTGTTGGTGTGAGCTCTACTGTTAAGCTGGACTGTAACCCGACTGTCACAAGGAAATAAACCCCTTGTTCCCTTAAGCTGTTTGATGGTCATTTATCAGCAGCCATGCAGACGAACTGCAATAGGGACCAAGTATTCAAACACATAAGTCTTAGATTCCTTGGGCACTTAACTTAAGGAAACATCCAAATCCATGGATCCACTGAAATAAAACACCCATTCTTTCTAGCTAGGATAGTTCTCCGGGGACAGAGGACTACTCTGTCTTGGTTACCTATTCTAGTATGCTCCTTAGCTGATATCCCCCAAAGTATTCAGGGAGTTTGGGCAATGATTGTGCTTGTGTGTAATGAGGATGTCCTTCTATTTTTTCTCACATAGGATCTACCATAAATTTTTCCACACAAGGTATCTGGTGAAAAAGCTCATCACTATTCTTTCATGGAAGTGTTAATTCTCCTATGTGTTGAGTCCATGGTGCAGACTGAAAAACAAAAAGACTTCCACAAACAACCAGAAAATACCAGTACATTTTGCCAAAAAACAATGTCTTAGAAAAGAGCTAAAAGCATTCAGTCGATTCTAGGCACTACTTAGGGAAGCAGGATATGGGTAGGGAGCAGGCGTGGAAGGGAGCTGGTATTTATGGGCTGGGATGCAAGCCAGGAGTTTTACATAAGTGATCTCATTTAATTCTTACTACAGCCCTAGGAGATGGGCTTAATGCTCTCTCCCATTTCTCCCTAACGCTTTTACCTGAGTCTCAGGATAAACAGGCATTTGATGAGTCCCCTGAAGTCTAAAGAAAAAGATCTGCAAACAGTCCAGTTTGCATCTTCCTGTAGTCACTTGGGTCTAACAGGAGAATCAACTTCTAATTCTAGCATAGTTTGCAGACTAGTGAATAAAATGTCTGGTGGAAGGGACAGAGTAGGGAGAAGAGGAGCTTGTTAGTCTTTTGTTTGTAACTGTAATTTTAGGTAGTCCGGCAGTGTATTATACTCATTACATGGCTTTAGAGAGAACATCTTGTGCAAACTGACTTCTAAAAAGTTTAGATTGAAACAAACGCCAGAGTTGATGCCCTTGTTTGGCTCTTAAATATCTGCCAAAGATCCTCGTGTTAAAGACCCCCCCCCATGGTTGCAATATTAAGAAGTAGAACCTTGAAGAGGCCTAGGGCCTATCAAGCACGTCCTTGAAAGAGGTTATGGGATAACATGACGAGTGGTCGGCTGCGCCATACTTTCCCCTCACTGTGCTGCTTCACGATAGGCCTAAAGCTACGGAAATGTTCCTGAGGAGATGCCACATAACCATCTTGCCACCACAGAGCTGACACCATTATGCTAAGGCGCACTTTGATGAAGCAGAGTTTATTGGAGTCGCTGGAGAAGGAGTAAGGATTACACAGGAGCAGGGACAACTGAAAGGCAGTTACATCACCAGAAAGCCCACCCCGGCACAGCTGGCTGCTACGCCCCACGGCTGCATAGATTCAATTAACCTACCTCGGTCTATACACCCTAGTGCCCTAGGCGCTGAGGGCACATGTGAGGGTGTTCCTTCCACACCTCCCCATCCCCTCTGTTTCTGAGGGAAGGTCAACAGTCAACAAGTGAGATTTTAATCGCCTCAGACAGGTGGTGACTTTGTTTGGTGGAAAATGCCTCCGATGGCCTATGCAGCACCAAGACCCTTGTCAGAACTGAATCTCTCAATCTTGGGCTTCTGGGTCTCAAGAGTTATCATAAATAATTGTTCTTTAATAAATTACTGAGTATCACATGTTCTGGCACAGCAGAATGAAACAGATGAATACATTACACATAATTACACTGTATAAAATTAACTATTTTCATCATTTTAAGACACAGTTCAGTGTACACACCGATAAGAAACCATCATCAGTATTCATCTTCAAAATGTATCTACCCCCAATCTAAAACTCTATACTCACTTAATCTTCTCCCTTCCCTTTTCTGCCCACCTACAAAGCACTTTGAATCTGATGACTCTCTCTTTTTTTTTTTATTCAATTGTGCATGTGTGCATGTGTGCACGTGTGTGTATGTATGTGTGTGTGTCCCGGCGTCTATACATGGGGTCTAGGATCCGAACTCAGGACCTTCTGCCTGCAAGGCAGAGGCTTAACCACTGAGCCACCTCTCCAGCTCCTGAATCTGATGACTCTTAAGTGCTTCATACAAATAAAATCATAAAGTATTTGTCATCTTGTGACTGCTTATGTTACTATGTCTTCAAGGTTCATCATGTTATATGTGTACAAATTTGCTTCCTTTTTTAAAGATAAATTCTACTGTTTATACATGCTATATCTTTTTTCTCTATTCGCCTAGCAATTCATATTTTGATTGCGTCCATTTTTTGGTGACTATGAAATAATGCTGCTGAGAATATGGCTGTACAGATAAGTATCTGAGTTCTTGATTTCAATTCTTTGGGTACAATTTAGAAATGGAATTGTTAAATCATATTGTATGTCTATTTTAAAATATTTTATACATTATTTATTGAGACAGAGAGAACATGCCTATCGTGGCACAAGGATAGAGGTCAAAAGTCAGTTCTCTTTGTCCACGAGATGGGCTTCTAGGGATTGAAGTCGGGTTGTCAGGTTTGGGAACAGGAGCCTTACCCACTGAGCTATCTCTCTAGCCCATCATTTGCTACCAATATTTATAGTTTTGTTACTCGCTTTCTGAGATAGGGTCTGAAATTTATGTTTAATTTTTTGAGGCGCAACTATACTGTTTTCCATAGCAGTGGCACCATTTTACATCCCTATCAACGTGCACAAAAGTTTCACTCTACAGCTTATTATCAGCTGTCTTTTGTACTATAACCCAGTAGGGAACCACTGGGATCTTGTGTGGCTTTGATTTAAATTCCCTGGTGATAATGCTTTTGAGCATCCTTCCATGTACTTACTGGATTATTTTATTTTCTTGGAAAAATTTCAGATTTTTTGAGCCATTTTTGAATTAAGGTATTTGTCTTTTCATCATGTTTTGTGTGTGTGTGTGTGTTTGTATATATATAAATGCACATATATAATAAGAATATTATATATGTGCATATATATTATTAGGATATATATTAGATTATATATAACATCCTATCAGATCTATATTGGTGAAATCCTTTGAAATACATAAATTTGGATATTGGGGATGTAGCTCAGCGGTGGATCAGTTGCTTAGGGGTCTTTCAGTAGTGTTCCCCCCTCCAAAGAGTATATAATTTTCATTTTAACAATATCTAAGTTATGCTTTCTTTGATTTATTGTTCTTTTGTGTTTCATCTCTTCACCAAGGTTACAAAGATTTACACCAATATTTTCTTCTAAGAATTTTACATTTTTAGCTCTTACATTTAGGTTTTGATCCATTTTGAGTTTTCTGTATATAGTATGTGGAAATATTTTAATAAAACTTTAGCCAGGTATGGTGGCACACGCCCATAAGCATGGCATTTGGGAGGCAGAGGCAGCAAAGACAGATATTCATGGTCACACTCAGCCACATAATGTGTTGAGGTCCTCCTCCAACACAGGAGACTCCCAAAAACAAAAACAAGAATAGCAAACAATGGGTTGGGGAGATGGCTCAGCAGTTAAAGCACTTGCTGCAGAAGCAGAAGGACTGCAGTTTGGATCTCCCATCCCAAGTAAGATGCTAGGTAAATGTGGTGTTGCAGGTGCTACAGACCGTAAGATCCTTTTAACTCATCCTCGGAAGGTGGAGAGTGAGAATCTCTAGAGCAAGCTGGCTAAACCAGACTAACCTTGCCAGCAAGCTCTCAGAAAGAATACAGTGATTGATTCCTGACACCAACTTCGGTTCTCCATATGTATCCCCTCCCAACATACATATAATTCCAAATAATTCAACTACCTGATGCAATTCATAGAAAGAAAGGGCTGGTTTTGGCTCACAGTTTTAGGGTTCCCATCCAGGATCGGTCAGGCCTTCTGCTCTGGGCAAGGCAGCAATTGCAGCAGGAACATGTGGTAGTGCAAAACCTCTTACTTCAGGGTTGGGAAGTGGAGAGAGAGTCAAGAAGGGACCAGGTTCTCACAATTCCTTCAATGACCTATGGATTTCCCATTAACCCTTAGCTCTTAGAAGTTCCAAAACCTCCCATAATACCACTTTGAGAGTGATCCTTTAACACATACCTTTGGGGAACACTTAAGATCTGCACCGTAACCAACTGTGGTAAACAGAGGAAGAGAGAGGTTCAAGAGTTTGTGCAAAATCATAGTGAATAAAGCACAAACTTCTCTTACTCCTGGGGCCTCTTTCCTGCTCAGAACATGTCCGGGGTGACTTCTGAAGGACATTACTAACACAGTCAAGGGCATATCTTCATGAATAGTTAGGAAGGGGATAGCTAGCAAAGGAAGAACAAGGCACTGGAGACCTTGATAGCCACTAAACTGACACTATGCCACTTTATCCTAGTAATAACCCTCCAAGGAAGTAGTTTGTGTAAGGCCATAGACAAGAAAGTGAAACCTAAATTCAGACCTTGAGCGTTATTACTATTCCTGGCATATTTGGGGATCTACTGGCAACATGACCTTTTTATTGTAGTATGTTTTTAAAAAAATATATTTATGAGAGGAGAGCAGGAGGCCTCATGCCTGTGGCACAGAGGTCGCGATCAAAAGACGGCTTTCGGGAGTCAGTAGTCGCCTTCCACATGTGGGCTTCCGGGTATCAAACTCAGGTAACCAGATTTGAGAGCAGGTGTCTTTTTTTTTTTCCATCTGCCTGGGGACTAGCCCCACCCACCATGGGATGGGCCTTCCCCATCATTTAGACCATCTTTTGCAGGCTTAACTCAACTACTAATTCTTTTTTTAAAATTTTTTTTATTATTTATTCAATTGTGCGTGTTTGCGTGTGTATGTGGGTGTGTGTAGAACCACGGACAAATTCGGGAACCGCCATGGAAGGCTCCACCTCCTCCTTGTTTACTCTGCCCCGGGATTCACAGGCTCCACCCTACCAGGATCAGAAACGCAGGCCACCCCCACTTCTGCCTGGCGTCTATACATGGGCCTAGGATCAGAACTCGGGACCTTCTGCCTGCAAGGCAGAGGCTTAACCCCTGAGCCACCTCTCCAGCCCGAGAGCAGGTTTCTTACATGCTGTTTTTGTTTTGTTTTTTGAGGCAGAGTCTAATCCTGTAATCCTAAATGGTCCTCCTTCTTCTCCAAGCTAACATTTTTACAATATGAGAGCCTTTTGACTGATATTTTTGTTTTTTTTTTTTTTTTTTGGCATGTGTGTACAAGAGAAGTGTACACACTTGACTATGTGCCTATGCAGGGCCAAGGGTGACATCAGGGATCATCCTGGATTGTTCTACATCCTTGTTGATTATGATCTGGGAGTCTGACTTCCAGGGCTGATACCATATGCAGCCCAGCATTTCTAGATGGGATCCGGGAATCCAAATTCAGATTCTTTTGCTTGCCAGACAAAGGCTTTAACCTTTGAGCCATCTCTCTATTCTTAAGCAAAGCAAATCAAGCTTTTTTTTTTTTTTTTAAATCAATTCAAGTTCCCAGGGCTTTATCAGAAATCATTATAAATATGTATATGTGTGCTCATGCACACTTATAGTCCCAGCACTTTGGAGGTGGAGGCAGGAGAGTTGCAAGTTTAAAGACACCAGGCTCAATCTACAGCATAACATCCTGTCTCAAAAACCAAAGCCACCACCACCCAATGTCACAGTGGTGGTGGTAACAGCTATGAGTCACGGGAGCTCATCAATCCTCAAGATACCTGTCATGGTCTGTGTTTCACAGCTGAGAATCTGAAGCACAAAACATTAACAAGCTTGCCGAAATGGATACAACTAGCATCACTGAATCCTCCCAAGCCTGGGCTCTCCTGTCATCTTCCATGTCAGTTGGTGGTCTAGTCATCCGCGACCCTTGGCCTGCTCCAACGATCTTCCTCTCTATTGAGCTCTAGATTCTCATCTTGAGCCCCTCCAATGTATTTCTCACAAGTCTGTATCAGAACACACATGAAAATCTGCTACCCTTCCTGTATAATACCCAACACCTTCATTTCTCTCAGAAGTCCAATTTAGCCCGGGTTGGCCTGAGTCCAGCTGTTCTCACTCTACATCAACTTCCTGGTTCTTGGAATTCTCTGCCCAAGTTTTATTTTCATAATTGCCCCATTCCTCTCCCTGCTGCCACCCCCCCATACCTTCCCTCGTAAATTCCTGGAGTTCAATGTTGGTTTTTGTTTTTGGTAATTGTTTCTGACCTCATGTGGTCCCGTTTGGGCTCCAGAAAGATATGCGGGGTGCTTTGGAGAAACCCCAGGGTACAGAGGCCAGGGTTCATTCACATTGGCCAGGTCCTATGTCCATCTGTACCAAGCTGCGGAATAAAGAGTATATGATTGAGGCCCTGCGGAAGTCAAGTTCAAAGAAGTGGGGTTTCACCAAGTTTAATGAAGATGAATTTGAAGATATGTTAGCAGAGACGAGGCTCATTCCTGACGGCTGTGGTGTCAATCAAGCACATCCCTCTTCGTGGTCCCTAAAGAGGCGGACCCTGCACTCCCAGGGGCTTTCACGCTTGTCAAACCCTCCAGACACACCCCGGCACTCATGCTCGCTAACCTCACATCTAATTGTAAAAAAAGTGGTTTATAACTGGAAAGTGCTATGGATGGAACCTATGAAATCTTTCCAGGGGCTCCTTTCACGCCCTCTGCATGGGAGCATATCTTTCGCATCCACAGCTGAAGTGTCCCTTGTCACTCACGACGTGCACCCCACCCCGCAGTCCCCCCCAGTCTACGAGGCCTAGGGTGCAACGCACGGCCGCGGGGCCGCACCACCAACTTGCTTGACCTCTCAAGGTCTCGTCCCCGCCGCGCGCGGCTCGGCTTCCGAGGCGCGGGGCTGCAACGGCGCGGCCCCCGCGGCCTGGGCTCCCGGCAGGGGCCCCGAGCCAGGTGGCTGCAAGGAGCCGCGACCCCTCTCCGTCCGGCCCGAGCCCGCTTCGCGCGAAGCCACCGGCGGGCACCCGGAGCTCGTTCCCGGCACGGGCCCACAGGTGCCCCCTCCCGGGCCCGCGCTCGGCCCGCCCGGGCCTCCCGCCCGCACGCAGCCGGCCTGCTGCAGTTCCCGCAGCCGCAGCGCGGGCCGCGCGCCGGGAGCGAGCCCGGGCGAGGGGGGCTGGCGCCGCGCCCCCCGCGGCCCGCCCGGGCCTGGCCGCACGCCGCGGCCTCCCCGGCCTCCCCCGCGGGCCGGGCCCGGGGCGGAGGCGCGGCCCCGGAGCCCCCGGGCCGCGGGCGCGGGCGGAGCCGCGCCGGGCGGCCGGGCGGGCGGGCGCGGGCGCCGCGGGCCGCGAGCTCCGCATTCGAACCTCCCTCGCAGACAGTCTCCGCCCCACAATGCAACGCGGCGGGCAGCCTTTGAAAAAGCGGCGCGGCTCGTTCAAGATGGCGGAGCTCGACCAGTTGCCTGACGAGAGTGAGTAGCGTCCCGGAGCAGCCCCGGGCTCCTCCGCTCGCTCGCCCCCGCGGCCGCGGCGAGCGGGACGGGCGGCCGCGGCTCCTCTCCGGGCGGGCGGGCCGCTGCCAGCGCCGCGCGGCCCCGGGTCTGCCTACTCCGGTGCTGCCGCCGCGTCGCCGCCTTTGTTATGGTGTCTTGTGTGGCGGTTTCTGGGGCTGTGCGAGCGCCGGCGCCGGAAACCGAGCGCCCCGGGAGTCCCGCCGGCGCCGGCGGCCGCTCCCCGGCCCGGCCGCTCCCCCGGCGGAGGTGGGCGCGGAGCGGCCCCCGGCCGGGGCGCCGTCGTCCCCGCCCCGGGCTGCCCGCCGGGTTACGTAACCCGCCGGTCGGGGGGCCGCGAGGGCTCGGGCTGGGCACCGCGGGCACGGCCCCGACCGGCGCGCGGCCCCGGGACGCCCCCGCCCCGGCGGGCACCGGCGCTCCCCGCGCAGCCCTCCTCCGCGTCCGCCGCGGAGGTGTTTCCTTCCGTGTCACGGGGTGGCCCCTTCCCCCGGGACTACAGGTGGCCGGGGACCATCCGGGGGTGCAGCCGCCCTGCCGGGCGCCCGGGCTGGAGCCTGCGCGGATGCGTCTTAGGAATGCGGGGTGTCCCCACGCATGGACGTGGCCGGGGCGGCGCGCGCGCGCGGCACCCCTGCGCGGCGCCCGACTTCCCGGGTGTTCTCACCTGGCCTGCGACCCAGGGATGCTCGCGCCCGGGTCCGCGGAAGGTCCCCCGCGCCGCGCCGACCCGAGCACGGGAACCGGCTCCTGCAGATTTCAGCCCCGCGCCAACTGCATTGAAGATGCGTTCGCTAGATTCCGAGCTGGCCCCGAACCCACACGCGCTGCTTTGTGCATTTGTGTCACTTGGGGAGAAAATAACCATAACAAAGGCCCAATCACTGTCAGTGTATCTATGCACAAGACAAATGGACTTAGGAGTGAGCTCAAGACATTCCCAACTCTATTTTTTCCAAGTCATGAGTTTGTTTTTTGTTTTTTTAACTTTATTCTGCGCGCGCGCGCGTGTGTGTGTGTGTGTGTGTGTGTGTGTGTGTTAGAGAGAAAACGCTCTGTGTATCTCTGGAGGACCAAGGGTGACTTCAGGATTCATCCTGGATTTGTTGTTCTGCTCTGGGAGGTTCCCAGGCTCCGCCCTCCAGGTTGGAAGTGCAGGCCACCTCCTTTTTTGCCTGCCGGTTTTCTATGTGGGACCCGGGATCTGAACTCAGAACTTTCTGCTTGCCAGGCGATCTTAACCTCTGAGCCATCTCTCCAGCCAGAGGTCATGAAATTTAGTAGATGATAAGGTCACAAGTTCAAGTTGCCAAGTTGAAAACATTTTTGCAAAGTATTTGTGTTTTAGCTAATTTAGACCAGTACCAAGTCCCCAGAGTACTTTGTCCGTGATGGAAATGTTCTCGTTTTTCTAATGTCTAGTAGGATAGCCACTAGTAATATGTGACTGTGGACTACTCCAAATAGCTAGAATGACTGAGGGACTAACCTTTAATTTTATTTAATTTTGACTTACATGATATAACTGGTGGATACTGTATTGGATAGGGCATATCCATGAGTTTTATCGTTTCTTTTTTTTTTTGAATATTGGTTGATTGTGATTTAAGATACTCGTAAATAAGAAGGGACTAGTAAGTAGAATGTCATTTGTCATCTGAAAAAGTTTTTCTAAGCCAGGCTCATGGTTTAGAAACAGGCTCATGGCCTGTTAACCCAGCACACAGGAGGTTGAGGCTGGAGGATAGCTACAAGTTCAATGCCAGGCTAGACTACAGAGCAAGACATTTTCTCAACATCCTCCCCGTTCATTCATATATATATGTATATGTATATATATAAAACCCATATCTCTATATATAACCCAATCATTTCTTTTAATGTATAACATCTCTGGTACATTGGTTGGGTGAGGTGGGCGTGGGGGTGGGGATGGGGGGGCTTGTGTCTCGTTTAGCTAGACTACAGCTTTAGTGAAAGCAGATACTGCCTTACCTGCTTTGTTAACAGTGCCACCAGTCAAATAGATATGAATACTAGACTTAATATGGACAAATGTGAAATATTACTTATCAATGAATATGAAACATAATCGTGGAAAAGGTGATTTGACTTTGAAACAAGAAACAATAAGCTTTTACCCAGGTTTAGTTAAGGGAACTAACTAGAGTATTAGATACTAGCCCCTGTAATATCAGTAGTAAACTGTCATTTATTGAGGACTTACTATGAATCAGATTGTTAAAATTGATTCTACATATTTACTCATTTAATATTCATTTCAATTGATGTGTTTGATTTTATTTATGAGGAAATTGAGGCCACTTTTTTAAGTCAGAACGCCTGCTCTTGAAGGCTTTTGCTATTTCATGTCTCTTCTCAGATGTTCCAAAAACCCCCAACTTCACAGGTTCAAAATCTACCTCAAAAAATTCCATCTAAGAATATAGATATCTCCAGTGGCTAGTCTTAACAAATGGTACTCTGTGTGTTTAGGTGACAGCACCGCCCTCTCTCAGGCCCGATATTCAAGCCCTGCAGCTTTTACCTTCCGTGTGTGGTTCTACCTACCTTCACCTAGCCCGAGGTGTCACCATCTCTCCCCACCTGACTCACCTCAGGCTAGAATCTACTCTTTCTGTCCCCACATACATAGACCGCAGGGATCCCTCAAAGAGGATGCATGTCATCCTTCTGGTTTGTTTGTGTTTTTGTTTCTGAGGCAAAATTTCACTATTCAGCCTTTGATCACCTGAACCTCCCTCCATTAGCCCATACCAGCCTTGACCTTTTGACATTCCTCCTGGCTCTTGTCTTATACTTGCCTGATGTAAGAATCCCAGGCTTGTGCCACCACATTCAGCCATCTGTTTAACCTTCGTAGCTAGCTATACACTCACCTTCCTCTCGAGATTCCTTTGACCCTCTCTTGATTTCTATCCCTTGAGTTAATTGACTGCAAACATCCTTCTGTGCTCACCAGGCCCCCTTTTCCTCAGGGTCTTTGCACATATCAGTTCTCTAACTAGGTTGCTCTCTCTCACTTCCAGTTTACTTCTGCTTATCCTTCAGATTTCTATTTTAAGTTTTCTTTCTTTCTTTCTCTTTCTTTCTTTCTTTCTTTCTTTCTTTCTTTCTTTCTTTCTTTCTTTCTTTCTTCTCTTTCTTTCTTTCTTTCTTTCTTTCTTTCTTTCTTTCTTTCTTTCTTTCTTTCTTTCTTTCTTTCTTTCTTTCTTTCTTTCCTTCTTTTTCTGACAATAATGTCTACTTTAGGTCTTTCTATACCACTATGTAACTTAACAAGGACAGCTGTGTCAGTTGTAGGTTTACATTTGTTTGTGTGATTATTGGATCATCAGCCCACCAGAGCTTTTCCTCAAACCTGTCCTTATGGTTAATCTTGTCAGCTTGGTTGACTTGGGAAATACCTGGGTTAGAGAAGCACACCTCTGGGTGAGTCTGTGAGGACAGCTCCAGAGGCAGACCATGAGGACTCTGACCTAATGACTGGATTCATGCGAGCATCGTTAGGCGGTGTCGCCTAGTTAGAGGAAGTAGGTCACCTGGCATGCCCTTCCTCGGTGACTGTGTGTTGCCCCAACCTTTTCCTATATTTCCATTTCAGCTCTCCTCTCCACACTCTCTCTGCCATGATCTCTCTTGAAACTGACCAAAATAAATCTTCCCAACTTTCACTTGTTTCAGTCTGGTGCTCTGGTCATAGTAACTCACAAATTCCTGGAAAGAAACGTGCATTCCCAGCTCCATTTACAACCTCGACTTACCTCTTTTTTTAACTCCCTAAGTACAAAGCTTTCTCCTCTCAAATATTAGTTTCTCAAGTCTGCTTTGCTAGGTTTTTCTGCCCAGACTCCATGTTGTGACCTTCTTCTCTCATGACTTGTTCTTTGCAGATGCTATTTCTTTAGAGAACCTTTCCTTAATTGCTCTTTATAAAGTAATTCCTCCTGTGCCACTTTCTTCCTGTTCATGCTCTTCATAGCAACTGTCATGAATTGTGATTACTATTTTATGTGCTTGTTTACTGTGTTGTCTCTTGCCAGTAGAATATATGCTCCCTGAGAGCAGAGACTTTCTTTGGTTGATCTCAGCCATGATTGCTTATAACAAATAAATACGATTGAATGATTAGAGCAAGATTCTAACTTAATCCTAGTCACCTGCCAATAAAATTTTTGTCTTTAAATAGATGAGTTTTTAATTAATCAGCATAATGCATTTTATGAAGGTTAGCCATGTGTCAAGAAACACTTTTACATAATCCTATTTTACAAATGAAAAACAGCAGCATAGAGAACAAATCATTGTACTGTATTGTCTCTGAAAAAAAGGTAAAAAAATTCAAGGTAGTAAAGTAGCTCAGAATCCCCAAGATATGGATATGGCTCCTGCCTTTGTGGAATAGGAGTGAATACCCTTGTGTTTTTTAACTCTTCCTTCAGATCCTGCTCCGTCGGACCCTTTCAGAGAAGCTAACTCATGAATGCCCTATGTAGTGTGCTCTCCCCACTTCACTCTCTACTCTGTTATCCCGCTTTACTTTTTCCTTAGTATTCATAACCATCTGGTTTGTACTTGTTTGTCTCCCCTTACCAGAAGGCGCATTCCAGGAGGCCAGAGACTGAAGTATTCCCCTCACTGTGGTGTCCCTCTTGCATTCAGTCAGCACAGGTACATCCTCTGGTGCAAGTGAACCATGTTTCTCCTGGTCTCTGTGGACATGCATCCTGTCTGCTTCACTACTTCTCAGTTGTGTTGTGTTTCGGGTTTTCTAGCAAGATTGTGTATTTATTTTGCAGTACTCAATTTTGTGGAATTGAGTTAGGGCCTCAGACGTGACAGGCAAACACTTGACCACCTGAGCT
Organism: Typhlomys cinereus; assembly: GCA_023101885.1. Taxonomy (NCBI): domain Eukaryota; kingdom Metazoa; phylum Chordata; class Mammalia; order Rodentia; family Platacanthomyidae; genus Typhlomys; species Typhlomys cinereus. Next base: position 1,949,430 of record JALPQD010000112.1, on the reverse strand, counting down.
ATATCTCTAGCCCCTTTAGCCAGATTATGTGACATTCTTCACCTACTGTTCTTATCCAGGACTTTATGGACTTTGATCATTAAGCTTCAAAAACTCCTTTCACTATTGATTGTCCTGCTGCAGCCACTCATAATAGAACCTGTAGCCCTGGTTACCTGTAGCGCCACCTGAAGAGCTTTATTGTTAGGTTCTAGATGTAGGAGTAGCTTCTTTGTTATTCTAAAATACACAAAAGTTTGTTTTATCTAGTGCATCCTCTCCACATTTATACTAATGCCTCCTTGGGTGTTCGGAACTCCTTTTTCCAGTGTGGACCTTGAAGTGTTTTACATGCCTGCATGCTAGACTTTCAAGGGACTTACCACCTGCTATGACAGTTAGTCCCTGGATCATTTTCATTTTTTTTCTCTACTCTGTTAACCTCCTGATCTTTACTTCAATAAATGTCAGTTTTCGTCTCTTATATTGGAATCCTTTTGAATGAGGATCCAAAATTGTATCAGTTGTTACTATCCTTTTTTCCTCTCCACATTTTTTTCTTAGAATGGTTTCCCAGAGGGCTCTCAAACATTTCTCTAGTTCTTATCCTAAGTTTTTGGGTCTGTACTGGGAATTTGCTATTTTTAAAGTTTAATTAATTAATTTACGTATGTATGTATGTATGTATGTGCATGCGCATGTGGGTGTGTGTATCAGAGGGCACTCTGTGTGCCTATGGAGACCCGGGGTGACTTCAGGAATTATCCTGGATTGTACTACCTCCTCTTGTTTAGTTCAGGGAGCTCCTAGGCTCCACCTTCCAGGGCCAGATGTTTAGGTTGCCACCATTTCTGCCTGGCATTTTTGCATAGGATCCAGGATCTGAACTCATGACCTTCTGTTTGTGAGACAGAGGCTTAACCTATGAGCTACCTCTCCAGCCTCCTTCTGCTAGGTTCTTTTTTTTTTTTTTTTTTTTTTTTTTTAAGGGGGGTGCTGGGGACCGAACCCAGGGCCTCACGCTTGCTAGGCAAGCGCTCTACCACTGAGCTAAATCCCCAACCCCCTGCTAGGTTCTTGTCTGTATTGTTTTGTTTTGTTCGAAGCAGGATCTCTCTATAGGCTGTCCTGGAACTCACCATGTAGTCAAGAGTGGCTTTGAACCCATGGCAATTCTCCTTCCTCAGCCTCCTAAATGCTGGGATTACAAGCATAACCTGTCATAATGGCTTTCACTATTTGTCTCTAATTACATAATCATCATTTCAAGCTCAACATTGCTCAAAATAAATAGATTTCTTTTACTCCCAAACCAAATTCTTCTTCCCTCATTTTGATTATGAAATAAATATTGATTTGTTTTACTTTTCATTTTAGGCTCGTCAGCAAAAGCCCTTGTCAGTTTAAAAGGTAAGCATTATTATGTGTCATAATTTATGTATTTTGTTTTTTTTTTCCTTCTGAGTTATAACTATATTTAAAGTATTGATTTTTCACTGATAAAGTCAAATTCATGTGTTTTTAGAGAATTGGTCCTCAGTTATTAGAAATTAAGAAAAATTTCCTGAGGTTAGAGAGATGGCTCAGAGGTTAAAATTCTGCCTCGCAAGTAGAAGGAATTGAGTTCAGATCCCGGATTTCACATAAAAATGCCAGGCAGAAATAACATTGGCCTGCGTTTCCAGCCATGGATAACAGAGCCTGAGAAATCCCAGAGCTAAGCAATAGGAAGGTAGGACAATTCAGGATGATTCTCAAAGTTACTCTTGGACCTCCACAAATACACATAGTGCCTTATGATACATACATGCACACGCACATATACATTAAAGATGTACACACCCACACCTAACATGCAAAAAAAAAAAGGAAAAGAAAAATTTCTAAAATTACTGATTTAAGAATATCTTTTTGGGGGCTGGAGAGGTGGCTCAGGGGTTAAGCCTCCGCCTTGCAGGCGGAAGGTCCTGAGTTCGGATCCCAGATCCCACGTATAGATGCCGGGCAGAAGCGGGGGCGGCCTGCGCTTCTGGTCCTGGTAGGGCGGAGCCTGTGAATCCCGGGGCAGAAGGAGGTGGAGGCGCCCATGGTGGTTCGCGAATTCGTCCGTGGTTCTACACATACACAGACACACACACACACAGACACGCGCGCACGCACATACACACGCATATGCACAGAGTTGAATAAATAATAATAATAAAAAAATTTAAAAAAAAAAAAAAAAAAAGAATATCTTTTTGGGGGGGCTGGAGAGGTGGCTCAGGGGTTAAGCTTCTGCCTTACAGGCGGAAGGTCCTGAGTTCGGATCCTAGACCCCACGTATGTCTACGCCAGGCGGAAGCGCAGTTGTGCTTCTGGTCCTGGTAGGGCGGAGCCTGTGAATCCCGGGGCAGAAGGAGGTGGAGGCGTCCACGGTGGTTCACGAATTCGTCCGTGGTTCTACACACACACAGACACACACAGACACACACACGCACATGCACACAGTTGAATAAATAATAATAATAAAAAAAATTTTTAAAAAGAATATCTTTTTTTGGTAATTAAAGAATATCTTAACTAAGGCTAGGGATATAGTATACTGGTAGAGTGCTTGCCTGGGCTTCAATTCAATCCCCAGCACTGGGGATTGTTTTAATTAAATACCCAAGAAAGAACTTTAAGATTGTCTTCTAAGTGATATTGCAAGTTTCCTGAAATAAAAGACTTAAGTTTTTTGTTTTTTTTTTTAAAGAAAAAAAAAGCTAGGTATATATCTTGGCTTTGTTATTTTTTTGATAGGTACATCAGACAGTATAGTTTTTTAAAATTTTATCTTTTGATTAAGGTTCTACTACATGAATAAGTTGAGAACTAAACTAAGTAGTCTCAAAGTTTCATTAGTACTTTGAATCTTTCAGGCTACTGTGTTAGGCTTTGGACTAGTGATTTATCAAACAAAATCCTTTGCTTATGACCACTTACCTTTCAGAATGCCTCAGTTTGTTTGCCTAGAAGGACCAATTCTATCCCCACCACAAAGAAAAAGGTGTTAAAGATTGAGCTCAGGGGTTGGCATGTGTCACATATTCTGCACTGAACTGTATGCTTAGCATCTTCATCTTTTCCCTTGTGTTCTTTTTCATGTATATTTATATTTTCTTATAAATATGAGAGTGGTCTATTTTGTCCAAATAATAAACCCATTTAATTATTTTTAAATTTTTTTTATTGTTTTTGTCATTGTTTACTTTTTTTTTTTTTTTTTTTGAGATCACTATCTTGCTCAGACTTGCCTGGACCTGTGTCTGGAGCATCATGAGCAGCTGGGATTACAGGTGTACACCACTGTGACCAGCCTCTTGCATATATGTGTGGGCGTATATGAAAGCATGTATGTGTCCATGGAGGTCCAAAATGACTTTGAGAATCATCCTGGATTACTCTACTTCCTTACTGCTTTGCTTTGGGATTTCCTAGGCTCCTCTTTCCAATGCCATTTCCACTTGGTGTTTTTACATGGGGCACAGGATCCGAACTCAGGTTTTTCTGCTTGCAAACACAGTCTTAACCCCTGAGCCATCTCTCCAGACCCTCTCTTCTAATTTTCTGTGGCCCTACTTAGAGACAAAATTTTACCAAAAATTATGACAACTTTCCTTCCATCATGTGGACTTCCAGGAATCCAACCCCCCAAAAATTATGAGATTGTTCTTGGCATTTGGATTGGAGGAATATATTTTAGTATAGAAACATAATGCTTTCAAGATTCATTGTTTTATTAAATTACTAAAGGAATGGACAGAGAATGCAGGTGAATTTTTTTTTCATTTATGGTAATCTGTAGGTCTCAATGTGGCTTTCCCCCATTGGTTTATGCTTCGTATGCATTGCTGCTGTTATAGCGTTAGTGTTCATAATATGCAGTGAACTGAAATTTTATCAGTATTAATTATTCATTACAGAGGGAAGTTTATCTAATACATGGAATGAAAAGTACAGTTCTTTACAGAAAACTCCTGTTTGGAAAGGCAGGAATACAAGCCCTGCTGTAGAAATGGTAAGGCATACATTTTCCTATGCTTTAGAGTCATTATAACTAAATTGCGTTATCATGGTATGTAACTTCTTAGAGCCTAATAAAAATTTTACATTTCTCTCCAATAGCATTTAAGTCTTTCATGTGTCTTTGAACAGTATCTTAGATAGGTAAATATCTGTGACCAGTAATACTCAGGTCACCATTAGACACTTGTTAAATTATTGTAGTTTCTTTAGGAAAAATGGGGAAAAAATGCTAAAAGTCATATTTTCATTAGATGTGCAGGAGGGTTTTTTTGTTTGTTTTTTATTCAATTGTGTGTGTGTGTGTGTATGTGTGTGTGTGTGTGTGTGTGTGTATGTGTAGAACCATGGGCGAATTCGGGAACCACCATGGACCACCTCTACCTCCTCCTTGTTTACTCTGTCCCGGGATTCACAGGCTCCGCCCTACCAGGACCAGAAATGCAGGCCGCCCCCGCTTCCGCCCGGCAATTATCCGTGGGGTCTAGGATCCAAACTCAGGACCTTTCGCCTGCAAGGCAGAGTCTTAACCCCTGAGCCACCTTTCCAGCCCCCTCGATGTGCAGAAGGTTTTATGTGCCTCAAATCTCTGCCAAAAGAAGTTTGGCAGAATAAATATCAAAATATTACAAGAATAAGTGTGTTTTTAAGGTGAAAAGTCAAGATGAGCACATAGTTATTTGACTGATAGTTCTAGAACCTCTATTTCTGCTCTACCTAACCAGATAGCAAGGAGATTCTAGGTCAGTCACAGAATAAGCCTGGAACTAACATAGACAACAAGAGTGGCCCAGGAGCAACTGACCGTAGTAGATGTGAGAGGCAGCTCCTTTCAGTTCCATCAGTGCTCCTCCTTCCTCCTCTCTGCTTGCGATCAGGGAAGGAACACACCTCAGGCAGGCAAGGATTAAGACTGAGTGGGTTAAATTTAAAGGTTTAGTCTTGACTGAACTATCTGTATGTTGGCAGCCCCCTGCACCTGTTTCCTTCCCAAATGTCATGTGTTGAGTGGTGGGAGAAACTTTAAAAAAAGATAACAGGTCTTAATTAGGATATTATTTCTTCTGCTTTTCAATATTAAGAAAACCTCTGAGCCCAGGGTGGACTATAATTTTTTTCATATTATATGAAAAATATTTATATATATTGTATCTCTTAAATATCTCATATCTTCGATTTTTATTTATAGATGAAAAATCTGATAAACAATTTTCGATACTATATCTATTTTATATATATTTAGATTTGCTCTTCTCGAGAATTTAATGTCCTTGTCTAGCTCAGCCCTGTGCAGCAAACATTATAAATATACTCAGTTGTAATTAACCAACAGAATTTGAACTGGAATTTCCAGAATTTATTTCCCTATCTTTAACATGAAAGGTTTATCAGTGTGCTACAAAGATGTGGGTTCTAGATTTAGTTTTATCACTGCCTAGGTGTTTCACTTGAATGCAAATTGCAGAACTATATATTTTAATACTTTCTAAATTTAAGATCATTTATATTTGGCTTTGTGTGTTTTGTATTACTCATACATAGCTCTTCCATACCACTGATAATCCAGAGGTAGTTGCGTTTTCCAGATATAGATTGAATTTTGGAATAAAAAAGAAATATGTTCATTAAATTAAAAATCTATCATAGCCTTTCAGAAATTCAAAAAGAAGTCGACTTTTTTCTGATGAAGATGACAGACAAATAAATACAAAGTCACCTAAAAGAAATCAGAGGGTTGCAATGGTTCCACAGGTATGTGTGTGCTAAAATTTTTTCATGTGAATGGAGGGAAGTAAGCAATCTTTTGACATGATAAAATTTATATTTATTCTATTGTATTTTGAACCATATTCTCTTTTAGTCAATGTTGCTTTTTACTTACTTAGAAAAATGTGTTTTATTAGTCAAATTTAAAGTAAACAGAAAGCCAGTCACTATTCTATAAAAGCAACATGGTAATGGATATTAAACAAGTGGATTTGGCAATATAGAGTCAGTTTTGGAGTTTTTCATGTAAACAAGTTCATGGAACAGAGCATGCTAAACTTTATCAAATGAAAGTGTGTTGAAGATGGAGCCTGAATAGGATATCTTTTTATATTTTTATTCATTTTGAGGGCTGTGGTATGGGTCTAACCAGAGTGCCACACATGCTAGGCAAATACTATACCACTGAGTAGTACTCCCACCTACTCCAGAGTATTTCATATGCTAGGCAAGTACTCTACCACTAACCTATATTTTTCATGGCTCCTGTTTTATTTTTGGCATTTTTTTTTAATTACAGTGAACATGAAAGAATCTAAGGAATGAAAATTAGATAAGACAATATTAACTTTTAAGGGTAATGCTGTTTTTCTCCAATCAAATTCATAACTTCTGATGTATTTATTCCTATTTTCCTTTCATTATTTTTCTAAAAGTATTACAAATCAAGATTTCTCAATACAAATGAATTAGATTGGAATTTGCTCATTAAATAAAGGCATGGTCAACAATATGCGCTACCCCCTCAAAAAAAAAAAAACCCTTTTATATGCCTTGATTTTATACATATATTTGTGCTTTTGGAGATTAGAGCTCATTGTTTAGTTTGGTTGGCTAGAACTCACCATATAACCCAGGCTGGCCTTCAACACAATCTTCTTGTCTCAGAATTCCTAGAACTCTTTACCGATGATTGTAAACAAAAATAAAATTTAAAAAATTTTCAGTGCAAAAGTAAAACAAAGGTAAAAAATATCATGAGCTATATACAATGACCAAAATGTATCGCAAACTTTTTAAATATTAAGGGACTGGAGAGATGGCTCAGGGGTAAAGCTCTGCTTCACAAGCAGAAGGACCAGAGTTCGGATTCAAGATCACATGTAAAAATGCCCTGTAGAAATGGTGGCGGGCTGAACTTCAGGCCCTGGAAGGTGGAGTTTGGGACCCCCAAGAGCAAAGCAATAAGGAGATGGAGCAATCCAAGGTGATTCCTAAAGCCATCCTTGGGTGTCTACAAGCACACACAGTGCCCTCCTCTACACACATTTACACATGCAAAAATAAATGAACAGATTAATATTAAGGGCAATTGTATATAATTGCATGATAAGCGATTTAAAAATTTGATTTCACTGGAAGAATGCAGTGTGTTACTTTGGTAAGTATTGCACATGAAGATCAAATGAAAAATAGAAATGCTTAAATATTAATTGTTAGACTTTGAAACTACTAGAATAATCCAGATGAGTCACCAGTATAACAGGAAATTTTGGTCTTCATGACTTAAACTGTTGTGACCACCTTTTCTTTCCTTCCCAGGCATGTCTCTCTTTCTAGACTGTCTTGCAGCCTCAGAATACAATGTAGGACAGAAATAGCAGATGACTTTTTCAAATATGTAAAAAGTTTTTACATCTGAATTTTCTTGTTTGTTTTAAATTTTTCAGTTTTCTCATTGTTCATTTACATGGTGTAGCTTAAGTCCTTTACCCTTCTAGTTAATCCTCTATAGCTTCCTTTTGTTTGTATGGGTTTTTTTGTGGAATTTTTTTTGTTTGTGTGTGATGTTAAGGACTGAGTTCTAGGCACTTGCTCTCTCACTGAGCTATCTTCCAGCTTGTCCATATTTTTATTTAAAGAACACCATCTAGTGCTGAAAACTGATTTAAAAACCCAATTTTTATAAGCTAGTTGCTGTCCTAAGTATTTCATATTTATTATTTTGACTTAATCTTCAATAACCTTCATGAGATAGGTTACTATTATATCACTCCTCATTTTGCAGATCAAAGAACAGGTATGGAGAAGTTAAAGTATCTTGCTCAAGGTCACAGAGCTAGTAAGTGAAGGCTGATACTAAAATGGTAGACTACTCATCTCCAGTGTCTTGCTTTTTTGTTATTGTTAGTTTAAATGAACAACATTTCCACCTGGTATTTTTACATGGGATTGGAAATTTGAACTCAGGTCCTTCTGCTTGGGAGGCAGAGTTTTAACCTTGAGTCATCTCTCCAGCCCCACATTTTATCTCTTTAAGTGTACATTTTAAAGGATTGGGGCTGGTAAAAGCATTTGCCATCAAACTCGACAATCAGCTCAGTTTTCAAACCCGTATGATGGAAGGAAAACACTGACTCACAGATGTACTCTAACCTCCACATGCACCCTGTGGGAAACACGCGCCTGCTCGTGGGTACATATGCCTGCTTGCTCTCTCTCATTTTCTTTCTGATGTGTTCTCTCTCTCTCTCTCTCTCTCTCTCTCCCTCTCCTCCTCTCCCCCCTCACATATGCACACATACATACAACAATACAATACTGAAAATATAAAAGAACTAATGGTAGGATTCTTGCATAGCATACACAAAGCTCTGAGTTTGATCTCCAACACTGTAAGGACATAAAATAAAAGTATACAGTGAATAGTTTGCAATATATGTAGAAGTGTACAAAGATCACCACACTTTTAGAACATTTTTATTACCTCAGATAACAACCTTGTAACTAGTAGCAGTATTCATTTTTTATTTGTTGAAGAAATCCTTAGAAATATAATTGCTACAACAATGGTGTTTATATTCATATTTGGAGCATGATATCTAATCTAGTCATAAGATTTATAATAATTTATACACGAATAGTTTCAATGTATTTCCACTAATAGTTGAATGTATTTCCTTATACCAAAAAGGGGCTCTTTATATATTTTTGCTATTATTAGATGTATATTATACATATTATATACAGATTTCATATGCATTGTGTGTATACACATCTCCAGTGATCCATTATTATCTACTTAAAAATTTAGATATGATTAGTGGGCTGGAGAGGTGGCTCAGGGGTTAAGCCTCTGCCTTGTAGGTAGAGGGTCCTGAGTTTGGATCCTAGACCCCATGTATAGACGCCAGGCGGAAGCGGGGGGCGGCCTGTGTTTCTGGTCCTGGTAGGGTGGAGCCTGTGAATCCGGGGCTGAATAAACAAGGAGGAGGTAGAGGCGGTCCATGGTAGTTTCTGAATTCATCCGTGGTTCTAGATACACACACACACACACACACACACACACATACACACTGCACACACACATACACACCGCACACACACAATTGAATAAATAAGAAATAATAAAAAAATTTTAAAAATTTAGATATGATTAGAATATTTTATGGTAGCTGGTTGTTATTTATGCTAAGCATGTTCTGGTTTACAAAATTTTTATTTTTACATTAAAAAATTTTTGAAGGTTTGTATGAGCTGAAATAATAATAAAAAATGTATTAAATAAAAAAATTTTTTTGAAGGCTGGACAAATATGGTAGCACATGCCTGCAATCCCAGAACTGGGAAGGCTGAGACAGAAAGATTGCCATGGATTCAGGGGTACATAGAGTTCCAGATCAGACAGAGAGAGGTCTATCTCAAAAACTGCCTGGAATCAAAGTCAGACTGCCACGTCCACTTGGGATTTATATGAATACAGGAATCGAAACTGTGATCCCCTTGCTTGTGCAGACAGTGCTTTAATCTCTGAACATCTCTGCAGCCCCAGAGAGAGTTTTTATTTATTTAAAATTTTTTTTAATGTGTTTGTGTGTATGTGTATCAGAAGGCACTGTGTGTCCCTATGGACTTCAGAAATCATCCTGGATTGCTTCTACCTCTTTACTCAGCTCTGAGATTTCCCAGGCTCTGCCCACCAGGGTCAGAAGGGAAGGCCACTGCTATTTCTGCCTGGTGTTTTTACATGAGACCTGGAATCCGAACTCAGGACCTTTTGCTTGTAAGGCAGAGTCTTAATCCCTGAGCCATCTCTCCAGTCCTATTTTAAATTTTTTATGTATTGTTGCTGTATATGCAAATGTGCATAGTATCACGACACAAGAGCAGAGAGTAGAGGACGACTCTGTGGAGTTGAGTTTCTCCTTCCAGCTTTGCGTGGGTTCCAGGATTCAGTTCAGGCAGTTAGGCTTGTGCGGCAAGCGTCCTAACCTGATGAACCATAGAATCAGCCCAGAAATAGCTTCTAAACATGTGAAAAGTATTACAACCTTGGTTAGAGATAAAATGCCACTAAAATAAGTCCAAGGTTATTTCCATATGTCAGCAAAAATCTAGCTGTCTCATTATATACTAAATTGACTAGAATTTGGGAAAATAAGGATTTGGATACAGTGTTCTAACAAAGTATAAACCCATACACTGTCTTTGGGGTATAATTTGGCATTGCTTTAAAAACTTTAAATGTATATAGCTTATGTTCCAGCAATCTCAACATTTTAAGCCTCTGTCCTAAAAAAGTTGCAACATGCATGGATGCTTAATGCAGCATTATGTGTACCAGTAAAAACTTATAAACCACTGAAATGGCCCAAATAGGAGAATTTATAAATAAATTATCATATCATGTATGGTTAAATATTACATCACAGTCAAAAGAAGTGATATATTAAAATATGTTTGCCTATTTATTTTAAACAACATGGCCAGACCAAAAAAAAAAAAAGTGCACGGCACACTGTCATTAAAGTAATACAATACCAAAGTGTAATCTAAAAAATATATACCTTTAACCAGGCATGGTGGCACATGTAACTAATGCCAGCACTCTGGAGGGCTAACACAAGAGAATGCAGAATTCAGATCCAGCCTGGGTTCTAAAGAAATTATTTGTTAGCATACATATAGATGTAAACAAACTTATAAAAAAGAAAAACTATATATACTAAATATAAACATTTTCTAGGAATATATAAGTAAAGTTTTGTGTTAGTTTGTTTTATTTTGTTTTGAAATGGGTCGGTCTCACTATGTAGTCCTAGCTGGCCAGGAACTTGATATGTAGAAAAAGCAAGTCTTGAACTAGTGGAGATCCTTCATCCTTGGCCTTCCAAGAGTTCAAATAACAAATGTGCATGTAAGTATCTGAAGTTTTAAAAGAGTTTTAAAAGGATGATGAAACTAAGCACAATGCCTATCTAACCAGATGAGGAAGTGAAAGATCAGAACAATGATGAATCGAGGTCAAATGGATTTTCATTATATATCTACATAAAAGTTACAAAGATAACACAGTTTCCTTATGTGTTTTTCCCAGCTTTCCCCAATGTTATTATAGTACATAATCATAGATGTATTTATCAGTATTATTAATTAAAGACTATTTAGATTTTACTAACTTTTTTCAGTGTACTTTTCTGTTCTACAATCTAATTTAGGGGGGAAAAGTTTGGGTTTTTTTTTTTAGGAGCTGGTGTTATTCCACTTATTCAAATCCTTATTATCTGTTGGAAGATGTTAAACTTGTTTCCACGGCTATCTTGCATATTTCTAAGAGTATTCTTAGATATATAATCTTTCCTTGTCAATTTTACTAACATTAGCAGGATTTTCATCAGATTTTGTCAAACCAGTTCTCATATTTAGTAAAGAATGATTTTTTAAAAAATGCTTTATTGATTTATTTGCGAGAGAAGGAGATGAAGAGGCAGCGGAAACACTGGTGTGCCACAGCTGAGGGGAGAGGACAGCCTTTGGGGGTTGGTTCTCTCCTTCCGCCATGTGAGCTTTAGGGATTGACTCACATCCCTAGGTTTGTGAGTGGGCGCCTTGACCCACCAAGCCTTTTCACTGACCAAGCAATTTTTTTTAACACACTGATTTTGATTTTACATATCAGCTTTATATTTACTATTAATGTTTGGGTGATCTATAAAAGCTAATATATATTTTTAACCAAAGTAAGATATTAAAAAGGAAAAGAACAGGACCGCTGGCTCCAAATCCTGACAGGCAGGAAAACTCAGAAAACCAGCTGGGAATCCTGGCAGTTGGGGGGAGGAGGGAGATAAGCTGGAAAAGTACATTTAGAAGGCATAGAAAAGAGAGAAAATAACAACAAAAAAAAATGTTCTCTGATTTTAGAGCTCAAAAAGTGGGTGACTTACAGTGTTAAATTGTGGAGGTCTCTGACCAGCATTTGCTGGGGGATTGAAGTTACTCCTACATCATTGGTATGCCTCTAGATTATTAATCTGGCTAGGTGATTGACAGACCCAGCTATATTAATTTTATTTTATTTTATTTTATTTTATTTTATTTTTTTACAAATCTATTTTTATTTATTTACTTTCCATTATTTTAAACCCGTGAGGGGTATAGCATCACACGGATTCTGTGTCCAATGGCCTTTGCAGGAAGGTTGCTTCGGAATTTGGCTCGAACCAGGCCACTGTTTCCGTGGGCCTGGTTACCTTTTCCCAGATTACTCTGGTTTTGTCTGGTTTGCCACCAGGAGTCACTGTGTTGTTTTTTGCTTTGTACACATAAGCACATCTCTTGCCCAAGTAAAAGTCAGTTTCATCTCGAGCGTAAACGCCTTCAATTTTAAGAAGAGCAGTGTGCTCCCTTTGGTTCCGGAGGCTGCGCTTATAGCCAGCAAAAATGGCCTTGTACCACAACCTTCCAGACATATTTGCCCTTTAGAAGTCCTGTTCCCAGCAGGCCTTCGCAGGCTCCAAGATGGCGGAGACACCAGCTATATTAATTTTAAAAAGATGCCTATAGGAAGTGTGTCCTAGAACTCAAGTTCTGTTCTGGTATTACCAGGGAAACAGGAGCCGAGTTGTTTTTTTTTAAGTTTGCTAATCTCCAATCTCCACTCTGAAGAAGCAATTCTAAAATCAGTTAGAGATGTACAGAAATTAATTTTCACTATGAAATTCTAGATATTTAATGTTAAAGCTCTTTACCAAAAGATACTGGTGTCTAGACAGAGTTTCAGTCATGTATAACTCTTATACAACTTTTAGACAGGGTTTTTTTTTTTTTTTTTTTTGCTGTTGTGAAGACATTTTATTTTTATTCTTTTAGGGCTTTACAGACGCGTTCATGTCATATTCATCCCTCATTACCCAATCCACTTTTTCTTGCCACCTCATACTTTCTTCTGCCTCACCTTTCTCCCTTGCAGTCTGTAACAATTACTCTTAACTATTGCTGTGAGAGAGCACCCAAAGTCAAGCAACTTAAGGGAGAAAGGGAGATTTATTCATCATACAGTTCCAGAGGGGAGAAACAGTCTCTCAAAGCAGAGGAGGCATGGCTGGCTGGCCAGAGCTGGAGGAGGCTATGTCACTGCAGACGTCTTGGAAGCTGAGAGCTGCCAGACTGCTGCAAAGGCAGACTTCTGAAGATAGGGTGGGACTAATCCACCTCAAGGCCCACCCCTTGTGACTGCCTTCCTCTAGCAAGGCTCCACCTCTCAAGGTGCCATGACCTTGCCAAACACTTGAGACTGTGGAGGACATATTTCAAATCATGACACAGTCCAATGAAAAATATCTTTAGGAGTGGAAACTTGGGCTGGAGAGAGAGCTCAGACGCTAAGACTCTGTCTCGAAATTATAAGGTCCCACATAAAAATGCCAGGTTGGGCTAAAATGGCTGCAGCCTGCACTTCTGGCCCACCTGGGAAATCCCAGAGCGAAGCAAGAAGGAGGTAGTAGCAATCCAGGATAATTCCCAAAGTCACTTTTGGTCCTCCACAGGGACACACACAGTGCCTTTTGATACACACACACACACACACACACACACACACACACACACACACACAAAACAAACAAATATTAAAAAGAAGAAAAAGAAGTGTGGAAACTCACAGGTATATTTCATTGTACTAACTACATCTTCCATCATTTGAAGGTTGTAGCATTGTACATGACATGTGAATTTCTACCTCAATTAATGATTTAGTTTCAGTAATTTTTACAGCTAGGTGGGAGCTTATGCTGAGTTTTGAAGTTGGAAATAATCTATGGATGGAAGTAAAGAAATCCATAACCTGAATGTGAAGCAACATGCATATTCTTTTCTGTCAATATTTATCTAAAATTCAAGTTATGAGGAAATGAAGTGTTTGTTTTTATTTTTCTAGTTTTACAAGCATATTGAGTACTTATCCCTGCTTCCCTCCTCCCTTCCATCTTCCTCCCTTCCCTTCTTCAATCCATCCCACTCCATTCCACCCTTCTGTCTGTCTGCTTCTATGGGCCCCAGGGTTCTCTCTGGCTTATCTACTCTTGTGGGGGTTCAGGCCTCTTGTGGCATACCAAATTGCCTCTCTTCGGACTGCCCCACTGATGACACATTTCCCTTCACTCATCCAGCTTTAGCCCCCAAGGTTTTGACTCTATGTTCTATTCTTTTTTCCTTTTTTTTTTTAAGAGGTAATAATAAAACAGCTCTCTTTGACACGCCTGATCTTCGAACAGAACTAAGGACGTTGTTAGCTTCTGGCCAGGTATAAGAATGGAACTGTTGCTTTTTGAGATCTTTGTCTCCTAAACTGCTTACCAGTTACTATCTCCTATTTTCAGCATTGCTTCCTCTGCAGAGGTAGCCACTACCCACCAGTAGGGAAATGAGACACCTGTTCTATCTGGCTCTTTTAGAGCTGTGTAGCTTTTTCATTTGATAATGGCACCCAGGATACCTCTCCAGTTAAGGGGGCCTAACTCAGGGACCCCAAAAAATTCATTTGGTAGTTTTATTTTATAACAGCCAGGTAAAGAAAGTCCTTGATCAGCATTTGGATAGAGACACAAGAGAGAAAGAGTGAAAGACAGGAGAGGAGTCAAGAAGTGAAATTAGTCTTCTAAGTGATTGTAATTTTCCATCATTCTGGGAGGAGGCATGAGATTACACAAAAATTTAGCATTATAAGCCTTAGACATTGTTCTTGTTACTCTTCTGTTGCTGATACAAATACATGACCAAAAAATTTAGGGCAATGAGAGGTTTATTCTTGTCTTATAGTTTCTGGTTACAGTCATCATTGTGGCAGAGCAGTTCATACCAACATCAGGAAGCAAGGAAGCTGTCCACAGAAGAGCTGAGAGCGGGGCGTATTTCCTGACTGCTGATGTACCTCTTACCCCTTTCAGGGATGTTCCACTTACCATGGATGGACCTTCCCACATCTACCCGATGGTCTCCCACAGCCTCGTTCAGGATTTGCCTTAACTAAATAATTCTTTGTTTGTGGGCCTTTGTCAAATTGACACTTATATCTAACTGGTATAAGCATAAAACCAAGAGAAGCTAGAACAAAGGATGTTTAAGCTGGTGGAATCAAAGTTCATTAGATAATTCATTATACTGTCTCGTTAGATTCAGGAGAGCCTCCATCTGGTCTGGCTTACTGGGCTTCTAGACTTAATTTTAAAGTGACAAACTCAGGATTCTAAGCATTTGACAGTTCTAGTGGCTAGAATCATAGCGTAAGGTTTCTCTTAGTTATATTAGATGCTGTCCAGAATCTGAAAGAAGAGTGAAATCTTGTTTTTAATTGTTATGTTTTTATTTTGTTTTTAACTATCTTTAGTGAACATATCATTTGCATATAATGATAGTTGTGTCCTCTGTATTTTTTCCTTTTGTTTCATTTGGATAGTTTTCAAAACTATTTAAAAAAAAAGAGTAGTAATAGTTGACATCTTAGCTATAATCCTCATAGAATTAGAATATTTTAATATTTAGCACAGTACTATTTTTTATCATTGTTGTCTTTTTCCATTTTGGGGCGTGGTATTTGAGATAAGGTGTGTGTGTGTGTAGTGTTGTACATGGGTATGCATCTAAGCGCGTGTGAGCGTATGCACACACATGTACATGCAGAGGACAGAGGCCAACCTTAGATGTTGGCGTAGGGTCTCTCATTGGCCTGGATCCCACCATCACCAGGTAGGCTAGACTAGCTGGCCACCAAGGGATCTTTTTGTTGGCTCTCCAGTGTTGGAATTACAAGTGTGTTCCACCAAGATCCGAATTTTTTAGTTATTTTAATTTTTATATGTATGTATGTAATATGAGTGTAGGTACATATGATCATGCTACAGTGAGTATGTGGATGCAAAGTACAACCTTTTAGTATTTAAAGATTTTTTTAAATAATTTGTTTGTGTGTCTGTACATATCAGAGGACACTGTGTGTGGCTGTAGAAACCCAAGGGTGGCTTTGAGAATCCTCCTGGTTGGCTTCTACCTTTTTTTTTTTTTTTTTTTTAATTGCGCGTGTGTATGTGTATGTGTGCGTGTATGTGTGCATGTATGCGTGTATATGTGTGTAAAACCGCGGATCAATTCGGGAACCACCATGGACACCTCCACCTTCTCCTTGTTTACTCTGCCTCAGGATTCACAGGCTCCGCCCTACCAGGACCAGAAACGCAGGCTGCCCCCGCTTTCGCCCGGCATCTATACGTGGGGTCTAGGATCCGAACTCAGGACCTTCTGCCTGCAAGGCAGAGGCTTAACCTCTGAGCCACCTCTTCAGCCCCATTCTACCTCTTTTTTGCTTCCCAAGATTTCTCAGGCTCTACCTTCTGGAGCTAGAAGTACAGACTTGCTGCCATTTCTACCTGGCAGTTTTAATGGGATCTTGGATCCAAACTCAGGTCCTTCTGTTTTCAAGGCAGAATCTTAACCCCAGAACTATTTCTCCAGCCCAGCCTTGGAGTATTGTTTCTCCTTTTCCAACCAATTTGAAACTGGGTCTCTTCACTGCCATGTAAGCCAAGCTGGCTGCCTCATGCGTTGGCGCCTCAGGTCTCTGCCTATCATTTCTCAAAGACATGGAAGGATTACAGATGCTTGTGTTATTGTGTCTGGTATGTGCATGGAACCTGGAGATTCAAACTGTGGTCTTCACATTTGCACGGCAAGCATTTTACCTGCTGAGCTGTCTCCTGAGCCCCCATGATTGGCATTGTTTTCACTTGTGTTTGGGGGATGGAACTCAAGTCCTCATACTTTCAAAGTAAGTGCTTTACACAAGATGATCTTGAACTCTTTACCCTTCTGCCTCCATGTGCCCCCATGCCTAACCTTTGTCTTTTTTTTTTTTTTTATAGTTCTAGAGTTTAAACCCAGGAACTCTTGAATACTAGGCAAGTGTTCTGCCACTGAGCTATGTCTCCAGCTTGATAAAGAATTGTGGATTGAAAAATTGTTTATGAAGTCTCTTAGTTTGTTTTCTTTTGCTACAACTGACTACTAACAGCTGATTAATTTATAAAGAAAAGAGTTTTATTTTGGCTCAGGATTCTAAAGTTCTAAGAACATAGTGCTAGCATCTGCTCACCATCTGGCAAGGCTTTCATGTTGGGCCACAACATGGCAGATAATATCACATGCCAAGAGCAAAGGTGCCAAAGAGAACGAAGCCACCCTCTTCACACTCATTAATCCATGAGCTGATGAATCTTCCTGACTTCATCTCTAAAATTAGATTCTACCTCTTAGATACCATTAAGATGCAGCTTTGGGAATTATGTATGTAACACATGATATTTGGGATACTTAACAGCATCAAGTGAACAGAATACTCATTTTTATTTTAAAGTTATTTTTCATTTGTTCTTATTCTTGTTTGGTCTTGTTTGTTGATCTTTTTAAAGAACTTTAGGGCTGGAGAGATGGCTCAGCAGTTAAGACTCTGCCTCACAAGCAGAAGGTCCTGAGTTTGGATCCCAGACCCATGTTAAAGCACTAGGTGGATACGGCAGTGCCCTGTGTTTTTAGCCCTGGTGAGCAGAGTCTGGGAAATCCTAGAGCAAAGCAAAAAGGAGGTAGAGGCAATCCAGGATGATCCCTGAAATCATCCTTGGTCTTCCACAGGAACTCACAGTGTCCTTTGTTACATACACATAAACAAACAAACAAACAAAAAATAAATAAAAACATTTTAAAAAGAACTTTAGTTTGTTTTTTTTTTCTTTTCTTCATATTCTAGTTTCTTTACTACTGTTGGAATCTTATTTTTACCCCTCAGCTTGCTTTAGGTTTATTTTGCTTTTCTTTGTCTAGTTTCTTAAGATGGAAGGGTACTGCTATAATTTGAATATGATTCGAGTGTCTCCCTTGGCTTCATGTGTTACCCTGAGATTTTAGAAAACTGAAAGCTTATTCTTACAGTGGTGTTTAGTAGATGTGGGGCCTTGGCATATGATTAGGGTTAAGGAAAGCCATTGGATCCCAAGATCAAACATACTCATGCTCTCTGCTGTGTGAGTCCTGTATTGTCTCAGGACTCTGCTGCAGGACTCCATCATCAAATGTGGCTCCTTGATTTTGTACTTCCAAAACTTTCTTGTAACTTGCCTACTCAGTGGTATTGTGTATTATCAAAAAAGAAAAAAAAATTAACTGGCTGAAGAGATGGCTCAGGGGTTAAGACTCTACCTGGCAAGCAGAAGGTCCTGAGTTCTAATCTCAGGCCCCACATAAAAATACCAGGTGGAAATGGGCGTGGCTTGCACTTCCCGCCCTAGTGGGCGAAGCCTGGGAAATCCCAGAGCAAAGCAAAAAGGAGTAGAAGCAATCCAGGATGATTCCCAAAGTCACCCTTGGGCCTCCACGGGGACACACAGTGCACTCTCTCTCTCACACACACATACTTTATAAAAAATAAAAAACATATTGGTAGGTTGTTCGTTAAAGATCATCTTTTCTAATGAAGGTCAGACTTAATGACTAAACTGGGGGCTGGGAAGATGGCTTAGTGGATAAAGTGCTTGCTGCAAACATGAGGACTTGAGATTGGATCCCCAGCACCCACATAACCCTGGCCATGGGTGCCTGCAAGATAGCTCAGTGGGTAAGGAACCCACTTTCAAACCTGGTGTTATAGTTAGATACAAGTTAGATGTAAACTTGATGGTTGAGGGTTGAACTCTGGCACATTTGTAGAGAATTAAGCCCAGAGTGAACCTGCAGGAAATTGTCTAGTTAATGGGGAAGGCCCAGCCCATGGTGGGAGGAACTAGCCCCAGACAAGTGAATAAAATGGAGGGAACTGTTTGAGAAAGAGTCATCCTTGTGTACACTTGGCCAGACATGCTGGTCTGGCAAGTAAGGATCGTCCCTCTCTCAGCCATTACATGGCTATGGCATGGCATTCCCTTGGCCCTAGTGTGGGTATGAGCTCTCCTGTCAAGCTGGACTGAGAACTGTAACTGAGCTATCATAAGAAAATTAAACCCTTTGTTCCTTTAGACTGTTTTGTCATGATTTTATCAGCAACAATGCAGAGTAACTGCAACACCTGGGGACTGAGTTTTCAACCCCATAATCCTGTATGAGAGAACTGACTAATAGAAATTGTCCTTTGACCTCCAACCACATAGCATGTGTGTGTACCCTCCTCCCCTACCTCAAATAAATCTTACCATTTTATTTATTTTATATGTGTGTGTATCAAAGGGTACTTTGTGTCCCTGTGGAGGGCCAAGTGTGACTTTGGGAGTCATCCTGGGTTGCTTCTACCTCCTTGTTTTGCTTTGGGATTTCCCAGGCTCTGTGTATTAGGGCTGGAAGTATAGGCCGCCACCATTTCTGCCTGGCAGTTTTATGTGGGACCCAGGATCCAAACTTATGACCTTCTGCTTGTGAGACAGGGTCTTAACCCTTGAACCATATATCTAGCCCTCAAATACATTTTTTTAAAAAATCTTAGAATTTTAAAAAGAAGACACAAAAATCTGACTGTTTTTGAAGCACTTGCTGGGAGGCAGAGGCAGGAAGATGCTGGGACTTGCCTACCCAGTGTCATCAATCAGTGAGCTCCAGGTTCAATGAGAGAACCTGTCTCAAAACTAAGACAGAGATTGTACATGTTACTCTTACCTGTTGCTGTGAGAGAATATGTCAGGCAACTTAGGACAGAAAGGGAGATTTATTCAGCTTTGGTTCTAGAGTCCTTTATGGCAGTAACAGCATAGTTGGCTGGCAGAAGCTGGAGGAGGCCTAGGTTGCATCCATCCAGGAGGCTGAGAGTCGCTAGACTGCCAGCTGTAAGAGCAGACTCTCCTGGAAGTAGAGTAGGATGTGACCGTCTTCCTCCAGCAAGGCTCCACCTCTTTAAGGTACCATGACCTTCCCAAACAACTAAAGATTCCAACACATGAGCTCTATGGGGGAAAACGCACATTTCAAACTATGACAGAGACCAATATAGGAAGACACCCAATATCCATATAAACCTCTGCTTGAGCACGCAACACACACACACACACAGAGTCCATAAGTTAAATTTTCCTCTAAGTACTGTATTGGTTCTATTGTTTTGGGGTTTTTTGTTGTTGTTGTCATTTCATCTGTTTCTGTTCTATTAGGAGTTTGTTTTGTTGTTAGTGAATATTGTTGAATATTGAATATCTTCTAGTATTTATTTTATGTGTATTTTTGTGTGTAGTATGTGTGTGTGTGTGTGTGTGTGTGTGTGTGCGCGCTGCACGCGCGCGTGTATGTCAGAGGGCACTGTGTGTCCCTGGCAGACCAAGGGTGACTTCAGGATTCATTCTGGATTGCTTCTACCCTTCTTGCTTCGCTCTGGGATTTCCCAGGCTCCTCCCACCAGGCCAGAAATAATGTTGTTTTCACCTGGCAATTTTACATGGGACCTGGAATCTGAACTCAGGATTGTCTGCTTGCAAGGCAGAATCTTCATCCCTGAGCCATCTCTCCATCCCTGAATATTGAATATTTTTACCATCTGTGGAGATACTTATGACTTTTCTTGCTCTTTTTCTTTTTTTTTTTTTTTTCCAGTGCTGGGAGTTGAACTTAGGGCTTGACACATACTAAGTAAGTGCGCTACTGAGTTATATCTTAGGCCCTCTTTTTCTTTTTTTTAAGGGGTTTTCAGAACATATACATAATTGATATTTCCTGAAGGTTGTTTTGTTATTTTGTTGTTGTTGTTGTTGTTGTTGTTTTTAATTGAGACGGTAAGATAAGGTCTTGCTACGTAGGTAGCTGTAACTGTGAAACTGGCCATGTAGTCTTGGTTGCTGTTGAGCTTACAGCAGTCCTGCCTTAGCCTCCCACTGCTGAAATTATAGGCATGGACCTCCAGGGCTTGAAATTTTCTTCTATTATGCCTTGGCAGATTTTGTTATGTAATTCTGACTTTATGAAGACAGTTGGAAAGCTTTTCCCCCCTTAAATAACTTAAATTATTTCAATAATATTGGAGCTTTGGTATCATATAGAATTCACTTCTGGGCGGCCTAGTGTGTCCTCGCTTGTGCTTGCATGTTCTCTTGGTCTTTTCAAAAACGGTTCTTTGTCTTCGGTGTGTTTTTTGTTTTGTTTTGTTTTGTCCTGCTGTTGGGGATAAAACCCAGAGAAGTATCTACCGCTGAGCTAGACCCAAAACTCAACAGTTCTTACCAATCTTCTCTGACTTATGAAGTCTGTGAGTATTTTGTATACCTAATTGAAATTATTGCAATTTGAGCATGATGGGAGCAAATATTTCATCATCTTTTGTAGAATATGTAATAAAACAAGGCTTAGATTTTGTAAGAAATAACCAGGATGTTTTATTTGTTAACAAAAAATTTTCATGTTATTTATCTTTTTGAATACTTAAGTATAACTTACCTTTTCATAAATGTATATTTTTAAGTGTTTTTACTAACAGGAGTTATAATTAATCTTTTTATTTTATCATGTAGAAATTTACAGCAACAATGTCAACTCCAGATAAGAAAGCTTCACAGAAGATTGGCTTTCGATTACGAAACCTACTCAAGCTTCCAAAAGCACATAAATGGTGCATATATGAGTGGTTCTATTCAAATATAGATAAGTATGTGTCATTGTTTATATTGTCAGTATTGCTTGAACTGAAAATTAAGATTTTCTTTTTAAATATTTTAATTGCTTACTTGACTGATTGATTTGAAATGGGGGACATACATGCATGCCATGGCACATGAGAGGAAAAGTTTTAGAATTTAGGTTGCCATATTTGCAAGCTGGCACACTACCCACTGAGCTGTCTTACCAACCCAAATATTAAGTTTTTCAAATGTTATAAGCTACCACCTTTTCTAGGAGTCTCCTTTGGTCTTTCTTCTTCTACTTCTTCTCTCTTCTTCTTCCATTGTTTGCTTTGTGGTCAGCATCTCGTTGTATTGTCCAGACTGCTCTTAAATTCCTGGGCTCAAGCATTTTTCCTGCCTCAGCCCCTGAGTAGCAGAGGCTACCTATATGCCATCTTACCCAGTGTGGACCCCATTTCCCTGTTGCGTATTTCCCACTCACTTCTTTTTTTTTTTTTATTTCCGCTCATACAAACTTACTAGGTAGACCAGTTCCCTCCCTCCCTCCTCCTCCCCCCGAACCCCCTGCTCCCCCTCCCCGAACCCCTCCTTCCCCATCCTTCAGTGCCTCCCCCCTAATTCCCAGAGAGTCCTTTATTGTGTATTCCTGACTCTCCTCTGGGTCCTCATCTCTGATGACGTACAAGGACCCAGTGGCATTTCCCTGAACCCTTTCCTGTGTTCCCCTTAAGCATAGGAACACTACTATGGCTGTCAATCCCTTGCCTCCAAGGATCTTGGTGCCTTTCCCACTCACTTCTATATTTTATAATTTTATATCCCCTACAAATTGGAGAAGGATTTATACTTTATGAAAAATTCAAATGGAAGTTTAATTTCTGCTTTTAATTAACAAATGCTTATAGAACAGAGCAAAGTGCCATTACTTCAGCAAATGAGATTTGCTTTATAAATATTGAGAAACTGGCAAATGGCTCAATAACATTTTAGGAGTGTAGTCTTTTTATTTTAGGGATAGTATTTAAGTTCTTTATGCAGAAGTCTATAAGTAGAACATAGTGAGAAAATTTGGTATAAATCCAACACTAGACACCAGAATTACCAAGGAACAGCTCTGATGCTAATCTATCTCCTGTGTTAGTTTTTGGTGACTGCTTTGCTAGCTGTTTATCTGTACTTTTCTCTGTCTTCTAAAAACAGTTGCCCATTCTGAAGCTTGTGAGTCCCTTGGATATGTACATTTATGTATCATTAAGACTGGGTTCTGTTTCCATGATCTTAAGTGAATTTTCTTGGTATGCTAGTGTGGTCTGAGCTCTTCCGAGAGCCTATTACCTGCCCCCCAAGTACCTCAACTCTCTAGAGCTATCTACTGTTCAAGAGTAGCTTGATCCCAGAGAGGAGAGGACTCCGTGGTGATGGCATTCCCGCTGGGACAAAGATACTCTGTAGCTAATATTGTTGTCTGTGTCAGGTGTAATGCAGGTGGGGATGGCCTTATGGATGATTGAGTAAAAAACCTATCTATCTTCCTGAATCTCCAGCATAGATAGGATTAGGTGTTTCACACACCAAAGATTTATTTTCACTACTTTAAATTTCACTTATGTATGATAAAGAAGTGAAAGTTTATATGTTATTAGTTATGATTAGTATGATTTAAAAAAATTAGAATGTATATTTTGTTTTTGAAGCAGAGTCTCAAAAACCAACCAGTATACAGGGGTTGGGGATTTAGCTCAGTGGTAGAGAGGCCCTGGGTTTGGTCCCCAGCACCGGGAAAAAAAAAAAAAAACCAGTATTGAGTTGGGTCTTAAAGTTGTAGTCCTCCTGTCTCTTATCTTCCAAGTGCTGAGATTACAGACATGCACCCATTTTTGGAATATATATATTATATCTTTCAAGATAGTAATGCATTACAGACTAGAGAGATGTTTCAGGGGTTAAGACTCTGCTTCAAAAGTAGAAGGACTTGAGTTCAGATTCTGAATCCCACATAAAAACACCAGGCAGAAATGGCAGAGGCCAACATTGCAGGCTCTGGAAGGACAGAACCTGGGAAATCGAAGAGCAAACCAAAAAATAGAGCAATCCAGGATGATTCCCGAAGTTACCCTTGGTCCTCCCAGGAACACGCAGTGCCCTCTGAGACAGACAGACAGACAGAGAGACACACACACACACACATACACATACACATGTGCAAAAAAGTAATACATTGTATATTAACTAATTTAATGCCATTGCTGTTTTACAGACCACTTTTTGAAGGTGATAATGACTTCTGTGTATGTTTAAAGGAATCTTTTCCTAATTTGAAAACAAGAAAGCTAACAAGAGTAGAATGGGGAAAAATAAGGCGACTAATGGGAAAACCACGGAGGTAAAAAAAAAATTTTTTGTGTAAACTAAAATCGGTGAATAATTAATAGCATTATTATTGCCTTACCTTATTTTAATATTCAAAATGACTTGTTCTAAAAAAAATTTTTCCCGAGTAACCAATTATGTGCTAAATAGATCTTTTTAGAGTTGTAATATAGGCGTTTTCGTACTTATAGTTAAGTGTACAGTTTAATTTCTGTCTCGTTACAGGGCTTTTTTTTTTCTTAAGTACATGGTCTAGTACATCAGAGGCTGATTTCAAACTCAACTATGTAGCCAAGGATATCCTTAAGTTTCCATCGTTTTGTCTGTTCCTCCTGAGTGCTAGGTTACAAGTATGTACCACTATGGCCCAGTTGAAACAGTGCTAGTAAATGAGCCCAGGACCTCCTGCATACTCTTATCTTTTGTGAAACCCTGTATCATTCTGAAAACCTTACTTCAAGTATTTGTTTTATTTTACCTAAAATATAGAAATTGGGGCTGGAGAGGTGGTTCAGGGGTTAAGCCTCTGCCTTGCAGGGAGAAGGTCCTGAGTTCGGATCCTAGACCCCACGTATAGACGCCGGGCAGAAGCGGGGGCGGCCTGCGTTTCTGGTTCTGGTAGGGCGGAGCCTGTGAATCCCGGGGCAGAGTAAACAAGGAGGAGACGGTCCATGGTGGTTCCCGAATTCATCCGTGGTTCTACACACACACACACACATGCACACACACACATATACACGCACAATTGAATAAAAAATATATACATAGAAATTATTCAAGCATGTGGCTGAAACCTGTTACCCCAGCACTCAGGAAGAAGAGACAGGAAGATTAGGAGTTCAGGCCAGTCTGAGCTAAAAAGTTATTTGTATTTCAAAAATATAAACAAACAAGTTTAGCTATTCATAGTTACTTTTTAAGAATTACTATTCATGTGAAAAATCTTTCTTTTCCCTATGGTATCTTAGTAATATATTAGAAACCTTGATTACTTTTGAATGAGAATTTTGAAATGAGTTAGAAGAATTAGATCATAAGTTCTTTCACTTTATGTCTATTTGCCTGGTAAAATCACATGTAAAAGTTTTATGTTAAAAGGTGGGAAAATTCTAGAAGGTCTTAGAAGTGTAATGACTTGGACAAATGGGAATAGAATTTAATTTTAATGCTTTCTGTGGGTGGTGAGAAGGTAAAAGAACTTTTTGCTGAACTGACAATATTTTATTTTACCCTCTGTTGAAAGATGATTTGATGATGTTTTTAATATTTCTTCCATTTCTATGAACAAATGTGACTTGTTACTTACTGTGTTTCATATTCATAATATATACCCTTTGATAATTACATTGAGCTCTTTGGGATATTTTTTGTTCTGATCTTATATTTTTCAGCAAATTGGACATTGTTTCTAATTATCAAAATAGGATATTGGTAATTTCATTTTACTGCTTTGCTATAAGTCCCTAGAATTTTCTAAGTGCTTGTTTTTTCTTTATGTTCTTACTACGCAGGTGTTTTTGCCTGCTGAGCCCTTTAGTAATTCTTAAGTACATAGTAATTCTTAAGTACATGGTCTAATACATCACAGGCTCATACCTCACATTTGCTCTTTTTTTTTTTTTCTCCTTTTTTTTTATTAAAAATTTAATTATACATTTTAAAATTTTTTACCAGTTCCCTCCCTCCCCCCTCCTCCCCCCTCACATTTGCTCTTAACTTTTCTTAAAAAGTATTTTATTTATTGTGTGTGTGTGTGTGTGTGTGTGTGTGTCAGAGACAGAGAGAGAGGAACATGTGTCCCTGTTGCTAAGGGTGACTTCAGGAATCATCCTGGATTGCTTCTACCACCTTCTTGCTTTGCTCTGGGATTTCCCAGGCTCCACCCATCAGAGCCCGAAGTGCAGGCCACAGTTTTTCCCTGGTGTTGTTTTACATGGGACCTGGGATCTGAACTCAGGATCTTCTACTTCCAAGACAGAGTCTTAACACCTGAGCTATCTCTTCAGCCCTTAAACTTAACTCATAAATGAGTTAATTCTAAAATTCACATTTGCTAGGGGAGAAATCAAAGAAATTCTGGGGGAAAAAAAGTAATGAGAAGCAGCATTTATTGTGTATTAGTTTGAAGCATTGGAATAATCAAGATTAAGGTTGAAAATACAGAATCTAGAATGTAGATCATTAAGTAACCATAACTAAAACAATAAGATAACGTGTAACGGTTACTCTTAACTGTTGCTTGTGAGAGATCATCAAAGTCAATTAACTTAAGGGAGAAAGGGAGATTTATTCAGTTTACGGTTCCAGAGGGAAGAAACAGTCTTTCATGGCAAAGGCAACGTGACTGGTGGCTGAAGCTGCTCTTCCAAATCTCCCGTTCTATGGTTCCTTTTATCTGGTCTACTGGGAGGTTCCAATCAGATCTAGAGCTGGTCTTTGTATTGTAAATGTTTTGACCTCTTCAAGTGGTCTCACAGCTAATCTTAGTTAATGCCAGATGTGGTCAAGTTGACATCCAAGATTAACTATCACATAAATCTACATGAATGGAAAGATTAATGAAAAAAAAATAGTCTAGAAATAGTCACATGTGTCTGTAGAAATGTAGTTATAGCAGTTGTCTCTTCCATTACACTGCAGGTGGGGAATGGATTGCTTGTATGATAGAAATTGAGACAATTGTGTAGCAATCCAGAGAAACACATGTTGGTCTCATATATCACAGTAGGAAAAAAGTGAAGAAGGATCAAAGACTTAAATATTTAAAAAATGAGATAGTAAAACTACTGGGGAAAGGCATAAGCATTTTAGATATATCATGATAATCTTGAATTTGAAAAAATTATAATAAACTCCAAAGGTAAGAACACAAAATATCAATAAATTTTATTTTATTAAAAAAAGAACATTTCAGGGCTGAGAGATGACTCAGGGGCGAAGACTCTCTCTCAAGGAGAAGGTCCTGAGATCGGATCCCAGGTCCCATGTATAAATCCCAGGTGGAAACAGCGGCAGCCTGCACTTCTGGCCCTGGTGGGCAGAGCCTGGGAGATCCCAGAGCGAAGCAAAAGAAGATAGAAGTAATCCAGGATGATTCCCAAAGTCACCCTTAGTCCTCCACAGGAACACACGATGCTCTCTCTCTCTCTCTCTCTCTCTCTCTCTTCTCTCTCTCTCTCTCTCACACACACACACACACACACACATACACACACACACACACACACACACACTTAAAAAAAAAAAAGAACATTTCAAGTGGCCAAACACCAAAAAGTCAAAAAAAAAAATACAGTGAGAGAAATATCTGAAATTATTATTACAGATAGAGTTAATGCTTTAATAGTTATAAGAACTCTTGTAAAGCAATGTGGAAAAGTCAAATAAGCCATTGTTGCAGTTCACCTGCATGGTTGCTGATAAATGACCATCAGACGGCTTAAGGAAACAAGGTGTTTATTTTCTTATTGATAGTCCGGTTACAGTTTATATTCCAGCTTGACAGAGCACGCACCAATACCAGGGCCGAGGGAACTGGCCACACCATCTCTACATAATGGCTGAGAGAGGGTCGATCCTTACTTACCAGACCAGCATGTCTGGCCAAGTGCACACAAGGATGCCAACTCTCTCAACCAGCTGTCTTTTATTCCAGGGCCTAATCCCACCCACCATGGCTGGGCCTTCCCCATCAGCTAGACAATCTCCTGCAGGTTTGTTCTGGGCCTAACTCAACCACTAATTCTCTACAAATGTGCCCAGAACTCAAACCCTCAACTGTCAAGTTGACACCTGTGCCTAACTGTGGACACCCATTAAAAAAGACTGTAAGCACATAGTTCATAGGAAAAGGAAAGGAATATGAGGAAAGTTCAGTTTTTCTGAGGTATGTTGAAAATCACTGCAATGAGAAAGTATTATTTCACCTTTCAATGTTCATAAAGTTGAAAAATGTTGGGTTGGTAAAATAGTCACCTTTGCACATATTTTGGTGACAGCCTAATTTTTTTTACATTTTTTTATGTATACATGTGTATGGGATGTGTGTTTGCATGTTTGTGCAGTTGTCTGTGCTTGTGACCGCTTATACATGGCCTGAGGGAGATGCCAGAAATCATCCTCGATTACTCTCCCACTGTATTATTTTGAGCCTGGGTCTCTAATTAAACCCAAAGTTTACCATTAGGGTTAGTTTGGCCAGCCACCTCGCTCTCCAGAGTCTCAGGCTCTGGCTGGAATTACAAGCGAGCTGTTGCCCTTACCAGCATTTTTTCATGGAATATGGGAATCCATATTCAGGTGCTTTTGTTTGTGCAGCAAGTGCTTTAACTGCTGAGCCAGGTTCACAGCCCAACAGCCTGATTATATCACCGTGAAAAACAATTTAGCAATATCAATTAAATCTTCAAATGTCTATATTCTTTGAACTAGCACACTTAAGAATTTATACCACAGAAATATTTTCATGAAGTGAAATGGCACATATAGAGATATTTGCTTCAGTATTTTTGTAGTTGGAAAAGATTGACAACAAGCTAAATAGGAGAAGATTAAAGTATGGTACCTAATAGAAAACTCTGAAACCATTTAACATAAAGAAAAAAACAGAGGCGGAGAATGTAGCTGACATGTGTAGCTATCTGAGTTCAGACCCTAGTACCCCCACACCCAAAAGAACTCCTTATGAATTGAAATAGACGTAATTGCTAAGATAATTAAAGAAAGCAAAATAGATAACGATGCTATGCATATTATAGCTATTTGAAAAACAGGAGGTGAGTGTACACAGTACTTGCTAATGTGTGCTAAGGTATTAGTAAGGAACATGTAAGAAATATACAATAAAACGTTCTGGGAAACAAGCTGGGTATGTGAGGAATATAGTATTAGAGGATTTTTTCCCCTTATTAATCTCTTTATTTGTTCTTTCATAATTTCATACATATATATTTTGATTATTGTATTAGAGTTTTTCCAATGCCTTTGAACCTTTTAAATTGAAGCCATGTTAGAGCAAGCCAGGATGATTCTCAATGCCACCCTTGAGCCTTCACAGCATATACATTCAAGTGCCCTCTTGTACACACACACACACACACACACACACAATTGAAACTATATGAATGTACTGAATATTCAAAAAAATCTCACAAATATTAATGTCATGGTTTAAAATGTGAGTTGTCCCCCACAGGCTTATGCGTTTGAATTTTAGCTGTTTAGGAAGGTCATGTCTCCTTTAGGAGGTCGAACCTTGCTGGAGGAAGGCAGTCACAGGGAGAGGGCCTTGAGATTGGTTAATCACACCCTGCTTCTGGAGAAGTTGACTCTTGCAGCAGCAGCTCTCAGTCTCTATGATGTCTGCAGTGACTTAAGCCGCATGCAGCTTCTGTCAGCCAGCCATACCTTTTCTACCAAAAGAACTGTACCTCTTCGCTAGAACCATAAACTGAATAAATCTCCCTTTCTTCCTTTAAGTTGGTTGTGCCTGAATGTTGTCTCATAGTAGCAGAGAAGAGTAAGTGGTACATATTATTTGTCTGGTGAAAGCGTACG
The DNA here is from genome assembly GCA_023101885.1 of Typhlomys cinereus. Lineage (NCBI taxonomy): Eukaryota > Metazoa > Chordata > Mammalia > Rodentia > Platacanthomyidae > Typhlomys > Typhlomys cinereus. The sequence continues at coordinate 1,919,857 of JALPQD010000112.1, read as the reverse complement.
TATTATTTCTAGAATGACTGAAGAACTCTAGAATCCAATATGAAGAATCAGCTCTGTTAGCAAATTGGCGGGAGATTTTAATAGAAGGGGCTTCATGGCTAGTATGGAATAAGCTCACAGAATGAGATGCAGCAATCATTATCCTTTAGGAACTATAAACTTTAAAAGGTAGCATCCAAAATTTACAAGACTGAGTATACCAAATATTGGAGAGAATGAGGGACAACTTGAACCATCACATACTGATGGTAGGACTATAAAATGGTATCATTTTGGAAAGAAATGGAAGAAAAGAATACATTTATACAAAAACCAATACACAGTGGGACTGGCAACTCTGTAATAACCAAAACCTGGAAACAGTCCAATTATCTAATAGTTGAATGGATGAACAAAGCGTGATAGATTTATACAACAAAGTGTTACCAATAAAAGGATTGAGCCATTGATACATGGCTAAAACTCAGAATCAGGCTGACAGGGAGGCTCAGCCAGTAAAGGTGCTTGCCCACACAAGCTTAGCAACCTGGGACCCACAGAAAGGTGAAAAGAGAGAACTGATTCCACAAAGTTGTCCCTGACTTCCACATGTGCGCTGTGGTATATGCCCCTCCCCTGGTAATAAATATTAACAAATTTAAAACCCTCAGAATAATTTGTTGACTGAAAGAAGCCTGACAAAAGAGTACATATTGGACAGTTCCACTTATGTAACATTTTAGAAGATAGAAACTAATATAAAATGATATGAAACAATTTAGTTTGATGTTTAAGAAGCAGGGTTATAAGAATGAGAATAATGTAAAGGAGGAATAAGGGCATAAGGAAATTTCAGCATGTGTGTTCATTGCAGTAAGGAATAGATAAATGCACGTGCACGTCCAAAGTTATCTGATTGTCCACTTTAGACATTATATGCTAGTTAAATCTCAAGCATTAATGAATATTTACAGTTAAAGGCATGAGACTTATGTTATGCAAGGAAACAAATCTAATTGTCAACTATAGGGAAACAGTATGAATCCTAGTTCTTTAATCAAAATGATGTTATAGTAAGTAGCCCATCATCTTTTTTTACGGGGGACATGGGGTAAGAGAAGGCATAAAACAGCTGTGAGAGACACCCTAGACTGGTATTGAACTAACCGTATAGCCAAGAATGACCTTGAAATGACCCTTTTCCACCTGCCTCATAGGTATACAACATCTCCATCATCTTATTCGTGATCTTATATTCTTCCCATGTATAAAAAGTCATATGATTACTTTAGATCTTTATGTATATTTCCAGCATTTGTAGTACCAAGTACATTATTATTCACAATGAGGCACTTTGAAAATTGTGTTGGTCCCCACATCTTTTTGTTCACTATTTTAATTCAGTGTTTGATACTTTTAAAGTGAAATAAGCTCATTATGTATTTTGGAATGTGGTAGTCATAATACAGAATAAAAGTTGTGTTTAAATATCTTGATTTATCTCAGTATCTGAAGATGAAAGTAAGATAGGACTGGAGATAAAAGCAAATTCAGTACTCAAACTAAGAAGCAGGAAGTTTACATGGTGGAAACTCTTATCATGAACATCTAGACTGGTACTCCCTGCTCCAGACACAGTTTATCAAAGAATGGAGAACAGCGTGTGTGTGGTAGGAAATAATAACTGGATCAGTTTATATGTCTTGAAAGGTCCTGTTAGTTTGGCCTCAAGCTCCCTGCATAGCCAAAGCTGCCCTTGAGCTGCCAATTCTCCTGCCTCTACCTCCCAAGTGCTGGGATTACAGGCGTTCACTGCAACACCTGGCTTTATGTGATTGTATAATTTATTCTAGGTGTTCTTCTGCATTTTTTGAGGAAGAGAGATCAGCATTAAAACAAAAACGACAGAAAATAAGACTTTTACAGCAAAGGAAAGTTGCAGATGTTTCACAATTCAAAGATCTCCCCGATGAAATTCCCCTTCCCCTGGTTATTGGAACCAAAGTTACAGGTAAGTGAAAAGGAATTTATTGCTATTGTCACTTAAATTTCAGCCAATATTGTGTTTGTTAGAGATTTAGTAAGTTTAACTCTAGTTCTGCAAGTTTCTGTAGTTGCTACACTTTATTCCTATATGGTGGAACAGTTTATGAACTAATTAGAAAAGAAATGCACATGCTACTTTGAACTATAGTTCCAAGTAGCATGTGCAAGTTTAAACTGCAACAGCCAGCTGCTTGGGAAACTGAGCCATATCTTACTGCAAAATGAAAATAAAAAAGTGTCGAGGATGTAGAGTACTTGCCTAGCACACATAGGATTCAATTCCCCCCACTACCACAGATAATTCATTTTAAATGATAATAAAGGAAAATACTAACATGAAATATAAGATTCAGGGGCTGGAGAGGTGGCTCAGGGGTTAAGCCTCTGCCTTGCAGGTGGCAGGTTCTGAGTTCGGATTCTGGACCCCACGTATAGACCCCGGGTGGAAGCGGGAGGGCAGCCTGCAGTTTCTGGTCCTGGTGGACGGAGCCTGTGAATCCCGGGGGCAGAGTAAACAAGGAGGAGGTGGAGGCGTCCATGGTGGTTCCCAAGTTCGCCGGTGGTTCTACACACACACACACACACACACAATTGAATAAAACAATAAAAAAAAGAAATATAAGATTCACTGGTATAAGTATGACTTATGTTTAAATTTAAAATTTTTGGTGCTTCCATATTATTTGTTTTCCTTTCCTAATAATCTTATTTAAGTAGTTAACAAACAGTATTGCTCTTGTATTCGGGTCTCGAAATGTTCCATTTCTGTTGACTGAGTAAAACTAAATTATTCAGTAGGTAGTTTACTCAAAGTGATGTAAGGTAGAGCCAAGAGTGTAGTGGCTTGTTGCTGAAATCCCAGCTACTCTCAGAGGTAGGAGGATTGAGAGAGTTCAGTGCCAGCTAGGATACCTGCAAGACTTCATTTTAAGAAGTCTCTTTTTGTTTGTTTGTTTGTTTGTTTGTTTGTTTGTTTGTTTGTTTGTTTTGGGGGGGGAGTGCTGGGGAAAGCTGGGAGGGAAGCTGGCTTAGTGGGTAAGACTAATACAGAAGAACCTGAGGTCAGGACGAGAAAGAGTTGCTGGTCAGTGCCTGGAAGCCCACACGGTGCATATGTCTTCCTCTCTAATAAATAAATAAATACTTTTTTTTTTTTTTTTTTTAAAGAAGAACCTGAGATTAAATCCCCATCATCTCTTCATCTGTGAAAAGCTAGGCATGTCTGTAACTTTAGTTCTCTGGCTAGACAGTTTAGCCAAAATGGTGAGCTTCAAGTTCAACCAGACTGTTGCAAAGAAAGAAGGCAGAGGGCTGGAGAGCTGGCTCAGGGGTTAAAACTCTGTTTCACAAGCAGGAGATCCTGAGTTCAGATATCCCAGATCCCATGAAAAATGCCAGGCAGGTGGTGGCAGCCTGTACTTCTGGCCCTGGTGGGTGGAGCCTGGGAAATCCCAGGGTGAAGCAAAAAGGAGGTAGAAGCAGGCCAGGGTGATTCCAAAGTCACCTTGGGCTTCCACAGGTACACACAGGGCACACACACACACACACACACACACAAAATAAGTAAATTAAGTTTAAAAAGAAGAAACAAGCTCAAGAGCTGTATTCGATAATATGTGATGACTGTAGTTACTAAACATTGTATTCTTAAAATGCTAAGAGGACCTGCTTTCACTACAAAATGATAGTTGTGTAAGGTGATGTATATGTTACTTAACTAGGCTAGTCATTCCATGATGTGCATATTCAAAATGTTGTAAGGCACATGGTTAATAAATGCAATTTTATCTGAAAATTATAAATTTGCTACAATGTAGTTAGAATTCTCACTGACTCTTTGCTCTTCTATCTCAGTCCTGTTGGCTTACTCTCCAGTGATGTTTTTATTTCTGTTGGCATACTTTTAACTCTAGTTTCTGGGTTGTAGTTCTTTGGCGTAGTATCTGTACTGAGAATTTCCCTATGAAGTCATTGTCGTCACCTTCAGTTGTGAACATATTTGTAACTGCGTATTTAAGTCTGCATAACTCTATCATCTCTGTTTTTACTTAGTATGTTTTTTCCTGAGGAAAAATGGTATTTCCCAGTTTTATGTATCTAGTCATTTTTGGTTGAAAATGTAATACAATGGTAACTCTGTACTGTAGTTGTTTTGGAGTTGTTGGATTTGCTTTTACAACTTGCCTTTGTAGCTATTATGTCTTCTCATTGTTTCATAAAACTCTGAAGACCAGTTCCCCAACTGTGGACTCTGTCTACAATGTTCGATGGTGAGCAAGGAATTTGGACTGAAGTTTCGCTTGGGCCTAAAAGGCCTCAGAATGATTTCTGTGTGGACTAAGGAATACATACAAAGCCACTGCCGTTTTCAGATCATCCTTGGCTTTACCTTTATTTTCTCTAGTTTCCAGATTCTTTCTGTCATAATTCCTTCTAGCTGACCACGAATCTCAACAAGGAAAACACACTGGGCTTACAAAGATGGTGGGGCTTTCCCTCACTAAGCCCAGCACTCTTAACTGGCAGAGTCACAAGTTTTTACCCACTGGTCCACATGAAACTCCTCTTCTGACAGGAGCACTACTGGCTTTCATGACCAGGCTTGCACCTAATAGACTATTTTTACTAACCACAATGGTGTAACACTGAGTGTTTTGAATTAACCTCATTCAGAAAAAAAAAAAAAAAAAAAGTGTCCCTAACTACTCTGTCTTAACCTTAGATTCTAACACATGCTCATATTCCACAAAAAAAAAGAAAGACAATTTTGAGAATCGGGTTGCTGTGTATGAGTTTAAGGCTCAGACTAGCCTTACACTCACAGTCTTCCTGTCTCAGCCTCCTGAGTGCTGAGATTATAGGCATGTGTCACCACACTTGGTTCTTTTCCTTAGTACTTTAATCATTTAATTAATGCATTGTGGGAGTGGGAGAAAAAAGAAGACAGGCATGGTGTGAAGACCAGAGGACAAACTTTCATAAGTTGGTCCTTTCCTTCTAGCATGTGGGCTTCAGGGACTGAACTCAGGTCTACAGGTTTGTTTACAGGTGTGTTTACCCACGGAGCCATCTTGCCATATCCCACGTACGTTGGAATGATTGTTTTTATAGTCTTGTTCGGATTACGGTTGCTGTATGTGGAAAGAAACACCAATCTCTTTCTGCTACTGTTAACATTTCCTTGTATTCTCAATCTTATTACCAGGATCTTCTGTGCCCCAGTTTATTTTTCATTTAATTGGAAAATTAGTCTCTGCCATAGACTAATGTTTTAATTTCTAGTAGTTATGTTTTTATCAGTCAGTCCTTTTATTTTAAATAGCTTTACATTGAATATTGCTGTATTCTGTTAAATACTATATATTGTATTTTTTGTCCAGTATAAGACTTGGATGCTACACATGCTGCATACATGTTTATTATTTCTCATGTTACCTCATACTAAGTCAAGTGATAGTGATGCAGAAGTTCATCTGTGTCAGCAGTCTCTAGGGTCACGCCGAGGTTGGCAGTGCACCAGATGAGCGCTCAGCACGTGCTTATACTCACGGCCAAGATTTATTCAGCGAAGGATACAAAGCAGAGTTAGCAGAGATAGCTGAGTGAAACAAAGTGCAGGGAAGACAAGGGTGTGTTTCCAGGAGTCGTCTCCGGTAGAGTCACGGAGGACCTGCTTACTTCCTCCACACTCAAGTTGTCACAGCATTTGTGAGCAGGAAAGTGCAGTGCACATTCAAGGTCCAGAGTTTTTACTGGGTTACACAAGTACTTTCTATTTAGCATATACTGAAATCTCAGAAATAAGTGTCCACATGAGCCACATTATTTATGTAATCTGGCACAATAAACCATCTATATTAAGGAACAGAGGGAAAACTAAATCCAAGTCCCGACATTAGCCAGGGGACAGCCTTTGTAGACAGGCCTTCCTAGCAGTAGCACTCTTGGACCTGCCACGTTTCTCACAGCATCCTTGCCTTCGTCTTTAAAGATTAAACTATTTCTAGTGATGTTCATCCATAAGTAGGATGGCCGGAGTTTTTTCTTTTTTTCTTTTTTAGAGGGTTTTAAACTTCAAATGTAATTCTTTTCTGCATTTGATAACTATATGATTTTATCCATGTATCAAATTAAAGATCATCATTTACAATTTTGTTTTTGTTTCAATTTTGTTTTTCTAAACATACGCACAAATTTTAAAAATAGTAGACAATAACACTTTATTTTTTAATGGTTTGAATTACATGCTGAGAACAGTTTTACATTTGATACTTCTGTGCATCTTCTACACATAATGCTCCTGTTTCTTTCTCAGCACGGTTACGTGGTGTTCACGATGGTTTGTTCACTGGACAGATAGATGCTGTGGATACTCTGAATGCTACTTACAGAGTGACTTTTGATAGGACAGGGCTTGGGACTCATACCATCCCTGACTATGAAGTTCTTGTAAGTAATATTTTATAATAATTTGTGACGTGTGTCTATTAATTATGTTGTGTAGTGTTTACTTAGAAATTCTATTTTATGATAAAATCAAAGCTTCAATTCAAAGAGAGATTTTTTAACATTCCCAACTATGTGTGTTAGATTCCTTGAGCAGAACTGTACTTAAGTCTTAGGTTTTTCAAAAGTTGGATTTCTCTATTGTATTTCACCTGCACTGTAACTTGGTATAACCAAATTGATCATTCCTGACTAAATAATCTTGAAGTTACATGTTTTCATTCTACCCATTAAGTTAAGGTATAGTTAAATCTACTGCAAAAGGACTTTTAAAATACAAAGTAACAGGGCTCAGAGGTAAATGCACCATCACACAAACCTGGTATCCTGAGTTCAGTCCCAATAATACATAATCAAAGGAGAGAACTGATTTCCAAAATTTGTCCTTTGACCTCCACAGGTATAGTTTTTGTGCTCTCTTATTTTCTCTTCTCTCAAATTTTTTTAAATTTTTGAAAAATAACATCCTGGACTTTGAGTTTTGTTTTCCTGTCTATTTTCATAGTTACAAAGAGTGAGTGGATTTCTTCACTTTTGGCATGAGGGTAATGAGAATAATCCTCTATAATAATAATTTCTGATTTAAGTTCCAAGCTTTGACATTTGTAGGATGATATATTCTATCTTGTCGTTTACTTATTACTTCTGCTTTTAAACTTGTCAAAAAATATAACTTTTTTCTTTTGTTTAATGGTAAGTGAGCATTGTATCCAGGGTATCATGTGCCAGGCAGGCACTGCACCGCTGACCTACACCCCAGGCCTTTTTAAGTTTCATTTTGTAACAAGGTGTCACTGTGTTACACGGACTTGCTTCAAATTTGCTGTTCTCCTACCTTTCCTTCACAAGAGGCTGAGATTACAGCCATATACAACCACTACCCAGGTCTTATAAATTTGTTTTTTCTTATTATATTTATTGGAGAGAGGAGGATAGAGCAGGTATGTGCATACCACAGTGCAGATGTAGAGGTTAGAGAAGTTGGGGAAGCTGGTTCTTGCCTTCTACTATGTAGGACCCAGGGATTGAACTCAGGTTGTCAGGTCTGTGAGCAGGCACCTTTACCTTGTGCCATCTCACCAGCTCCGTAAAGTCGATTTTTAAAGATTATGATTTTGTAATTAAAAATAAAAATTCTTTATCTCTTTATACTCAGAAATAGAAGACTCTCTTCTGAAAAAAATGTTTTTTAAAAAAAACTTTGACTCTATCATTAAGTTTTCTTATAAAACATCCCTTTTGAAGAAAAGCTACAGAGGAGAAAGAAACTTGGAACTAAACATAGAGCAGAGAACACCACCCTTAAGTTTTTGCTTTAAAGGATGAAATCTTCAATACCTCTCCTTTCAAAATCAAAGTTATTTTTCTACTTCATTATAAAATGACCCAAGTTTTTCTCCCTGGATAAGAATTGAATAACAGTAGCATATATTCAGGTAGTTTAAACACAGATAAGCAAAGATGTAATCATAGGCCACTTTCTTGGTGATGATTACGTCTCCTTCGATCTTCTTTTCTGTAGATTTTTTTTTTTTTTTTCGGCAGGTGAGTTGTTACACACTCCTTAGTGGATTCCGACTTCCATGGCCACCGTCCTGCTGTTCTGTAGATGTTTTGACAACAAAGTTGTGTTCACATTTCTGATCTAAGTTCTAAACTTTGACATTTGCAGGATGATATATTCTACAATAAAATCATAGCAGATTGTGAACTGAGTGAGATTTATCTTAAAACTTAAATGATGGTAAATTGTCTAAGTTTTATATGGATTATTCTCTTTTCCCAAAGAGTAATGAGCCTCATGAGACAATGCCAATTGCTGCCTTTGGACAAAAACAGCGGCCTTCTCGTTTTTTTATGACCCCACCACGACTGCATTACACTCCTCCTCTCCAGTCTCCAATTACAGTGAGTAATACTGTCAGCAGCTGGATCATTATGTTATAAACTATGTTGAAGTACACAGTATCCTCAGGAACTGCCCATGTAATTTTGAGTTGTCAAGTATTAAAATGAATTATAATTCTAGGAATATCTTCTTTAATTAGAATAGAATTTTTACTTTATCTGAAGGTACTTTCTTTTGAACTGTGAATGATAAAATGATTCCTTTCTATTCCTGTAGGATAGCGATCCTTTATTAGGACAGTCACCTTGGAGAAGTAAAATTTCTGGCTCTGATACTGAAACATTAGGAGGTTTTCCAGTAGAATTCCTTATCCAAGTGGTAAGAGTTGCTCTGAATGACTTGTTTGTTTAAAAACTGAATGTCTTTTGTGTAATAAAAGTAGAAATTTTTTCTAGGGTCAAATATTTTTTATATTTTTACCATTACATAGATTTTTAGGACTTGTCTCTTAAGTTTCTCAGGCTAATTCCTTAATCCTAACATATCCTAGTTACAGAGGATTTTAAGATACTTTCTCTCTTAGAGTTTGTTTGTTTGTTTTGATTCAGGGCCTCACTGTATAATCTGGGCTGGCTTGGAACGTGCTAGTTAGCTAGCCCTCACCAGACTCAAACTCGTGATCCTCCTGCCTCCGTATCTTGAGTGCATGTGTGTGCTACCACTCTGAAATGTTTTCTTCCCTGCTGCTGAAATTAGAAATTTGATGTTTGATATATCTTAATCTCACTTATTCCAAAACCTTTCTTTCTTTCTTTTTTTTTTTTGGCTGCAGACTAAATTATCAAAAATTCTCATGATTAAAAAAGAACATATCAAGAAATTAAGGGAAATGAACACAGAAGCAGAAAAACTGGTAAGGATTTTTTTTTTTTTTTTGCTTGTCTAATTTAAAATGGTAAAACCCTCCATATGTAATTAAATTCCTTATGGAAGAAAACTTTGGACTTTTTTTTAGTTTTGAGATAGGGTCTTGCTATGTATCCCTGGCAAGTCTGGAACTCTTTAGACCACCTGGGCTTAAACTTCTAACAGTCCTTCTGCCTGTGCCTGAGTATTGGGATTATAAGCATGTGCTATCACACCACGTATAAAGTAAATAATCCTTTTAGATTATTTAACTTCACTGTTTCTTATGCTAATAAATCAACAGTGCACTGACATTTTTACCTGCTTAGCTAGCTCACCAGCCTAAACATCAGCCTTTTTAAACTCAACTTTTTTTCTTTTTTTTAATTATTTATTTAGCATGTGCATATGTCTGTGCGTGCGTGGGTATGTGCATATTAGAGGATATTGTGTGTCCCTGTGGAGGACCAAGGGTGACTTCAGGAATCATCCTGGATTGCTTCTACCTCTTTGCTTTGCTCTGGGATTTCCCAGGCTCCACCCAGCAGAGATAAAAATGCAGGACGCTGCTGTTTCCACCTGGCATTTTTACATGGCACCTGGGATCCCAACTCAGGACCTTCTTTTAGGGAGGCAGTAAACTCAAATGTTTTATTACTAATAATTGTATCTACTCTTTCCTCATCTAGCTTCCATACTTACAAATATTTGATATTAATTTCATTAATTTGATTAAATATAATATTTAAGTTGAAAGCTAATTTATGTTTTAATTTTACCAAAATGATTTAAGAACACCAGTGTTTTTCAAAAACCTCAAAGGTTGGACATAGGAAATACTTTCTTTAGATTTTACAGAGCAAAAATAAAATTGGTGTGGTAAAGTCTTTATTTTTTTTCACCCAGCAAAAAAGTTTTCTTTCTTTCGTGAGAAGAGTGTGTATGTTTATTTATATGTATGTACATATGTACATAAGGTTATATATGTAGAGACCAAAGGGGGCTGTTGAACATCTTCCTCACTCTCTGCCTTCTATTTTGAGACCGTGTCTCTTCATGAACCTGAGCTCATTGATGCAGCTCGGCTACCTAGACATGGAGCTCCTGAGGTCTGTCTGTTTCCACCTCCCCAGTCCTGATATTAGAGGTGTTGTGGGTGCCAGTGATCTGAACTGAGGTCCTCATGATTGCATGGCAAGGGCCATCTCCCAATTCTCAAGAAGTTTTTTTTTAATTTATTATTTATTCAATTGTGCGTGTATGCGTGTGTGCACCTGTGTGTATGTGTGTGTATGTATGTGTATGTGTAGAACCACAGATGAATTCAGGAACCACCATGGACCGCCTCCACCTCCTCCTTGTTTACTCTGCCCCGGATTCACAGGCTCCGCCCTACCAGGACCAGAAACGCAGGCTGCCCCAGCTTATGCCCGGCATCTATACGTGGGGTCTAGGATCAGAACTCAGGACCTTCCGCCTGCAAGGCAGAGGCTTAACCCCTGAGCCACCTCTCCAGCCCCTCAAAAAGTTTTTTTAAAATAATATTTTATTTATTTGAGAAAGAAAAAAACACAGTACATGTCATGTATGTAAAGGTCAGAGGACAACCTTCAGAAGTCAGTTCTCTCCATTTACCATGTGGGCTTCAAGGATCGAACTCAGTTACCTTTACCCACTGAGTCATCTCACTAGTCCAAGTTTTTTTTAATCAAAGTTCATTCAGAGTTACCGTTTTGAACTAGCTTTTTGGGGTCAAACTATATAGTATATTTAAGTTAATGGAAGTTTGGCATTGCTAATTTCAATATGCCTTGTCTATTTTAGTTTATTCAAATGTCCTGGACAAATTAAAATGATAAGTGCAAGGCTGGAGAGATGGCTCAGGGATTAAGACTCTGCCTTGCAAGCAGAAGGTCCTGAGTTCGGATTCCAGGTCCCATATTAAAAAAAAAAAAAGCCAGACAAAAATGGTTGGTGGCCTGCCCTTTGGCCTTGGTGGGAAGAATCTGGGAAATCCCAGAGCAAAGCAAAGAGGAGGTAAAAGGGATCCAGGATGATTTCCAAAGTCACCCTTGGTCCTCCACAGGGACAAACGGTATCTCCTCTGACAGGACTGATAGACAGACAGAAACACACTCACACACACACGCACACACACACATACACACACACAAATGAATAAAGTTTAAAAAAATAATAAAATGAAATGAAAGTGCATGGTGACCCCACTTTCCCAGCACTCAGGAAACTGAGGCAGGAAGATTGCTGAAAGTTTGAGGCCAGCCTGGGCTACACAGTGAATTCAGGCCAACTTGAGCCAGAGTACGAAACAGTGTTAAAGTTTTCCCTCCCTATAACATTTGTTAATTTTCCTTTATTTGGAGAATTGTGGATCGCTGTAGAAGTCTGTTTACCAGTTAACCAGTTCACAACAGAATCCATTTTTGTGTATCACAAAATAAAGCAAGAGGGTCAGTTAGAAAATCTGAAGGCCCACGTCCAGTGACCCACTTCCTCCAGGAGGTTCTACCTCCTTTTAAAGATTCTGCAACTTCACAGCAGTACCATCGGCTGGTGAAACAGCTGGTGCAGATCATGTCACATTTGAACCACAACATTGCATGTGCCACCAAAAGCCCGTTGGTCGATTAAAGGAAGGATTGAGAGAAAGCAATGTTATAGTAGCATTTATAAGGGCAATTTTTTCCAAGCAATAACTTTATTGAGCTGTTCACATGCCACACATTCATCCATTTAAAGTAAGTGGACCAGCTGCAGATTAGCTCTGGTAGACCAACATGTGAAAAGCCCTGGGTTCAGTCACTAGCTTGGAAAGATACAATGAACAGTCAGTGTTTCTAGTTTACAGTCTGTACAGTTTTGCTGTTTTCACCATAGTTTTAGAGATCATAATCCCAGAAAACTTTCTGTCTTTTAGACACATTCTTGTCTCCCCTCTAAGGAAGCACTGTCTACTCCCTGTCTCTATGGATTCATCATATGTGGACATTTACCATAAGTGGATTCATAGGATGATTGCTCTTCTATGACATGATTCTTTCATGTAACATGTTTTGAAATTCCATCGTGGTGTAGCAATGTTTCTTTTTAGTGTTTTTATTTATTTACTTGAAAGAGAGCTTCAGAGAAAGAAGAGCATGCATGCATGCCATGACCCATGGGTGAAAGTCAGTCAGTTCTGTCCTACCATGTGTGTTTCCAGGGATCAATCTTATATTGCCAGGTTTCAAGCAGGTGTTAACAGCTGAGCTATTTCCCCAGGCCTGTTTCTTTACTTATTATTATCAGCTAATAGTGAATTGTGTGTATATATACCTTTTTTAATCCTTTCATTAGTTGATTGATAACAAGTCAATTCCATTTTGTTTAATATGAGTAAGGCTACTATGAACATTGGTACACATCTTTTAATATAGACATATGTTTTCGTTTCTCTTGGATGTATATACTTAATAATAGAATTACTAGGGCATTTGGTCACTCTCTGTTTAACCTTTAACTATCAGTTAATTCTGAAGCCAGCTACACACCTGTAATCCAAGCACTTAGGAGCAGGAAGAGATTCAGATATACCCTCAAACTGTTTTAAAAGATAGGGGATTTTGGAACTGGGAGATGGTGGGTTAAACCTTTGCCTCAAGCAAAAGGCCCTAATTTCAGATCCTGCATTTAAAATGCTAGATAGTGAACTGGTGAGATGGCTCAGAGGTTAGACCTCTGCCTTGCAAGCAGAAGATCCTGAGTTCGGGTCTCAGATCCCACATAAAACACCAAGTAGAAATGATGATTGGAAGGTGGAGCTGGGAAACTCCAGAGCAAAGCAGAGAAGAGGTAGCACAATCCAGGGTGATTCCTGAGGTCACCTTTGGGCTTCCACAGGCACACACAGTACTCTCTGATATGCACACAGAGATACACACAGACACAAACACACATGCAAAAATTTAATGCCAAGTGAAATGGCAGCAGCCTGAAGTTCCGGCTACTAGAAGGTGGAAGGAAACCTGGGAACCCCAGAGGAAAAGTAATGAAGAAATAGAACAATCCAGAATAAGTCCCAATATTACCCTTGGGCCTCCACAGGTACATGCACTCAAAGTACCCTCTTGTATGTGCCCACATAAAATAAATAAATAAAAGGAAAGATGATACCCAGTCTTGTAGCTGCATATGGTGGCACACATCTGTAATCACAGCACTCAGAAGGTGGAAGCAGGAGGATTTCAGTTTCAAGCCTACCTGAGCTACATAATTGAGGTGCATAGTTGTTTCCAACAAAAAGATACTCAGCTGTGTTACTGATCAGAGTAATGTACAGAGTACATTGAGGTGCCACTCAAATCCTTTAACATATTCAACAGTAGTCCAGACTTTTTTGCAAGTGTGTGTATACATACATGTGTATGGACATGTATGCAAGAGGATACTTGAGTGTGTGTGCCTGTGGAGGCCCAAGGAGTAACACCAGGAATTATTCTTTTTTCTGAGGTTTCCCAGACTTCACCTTCTAGGTCGGGAATTACATACACTGTCATATCTGTCCAGCATTTTTTTTTAAAGGAATTTGGGGATTTGAACTCAGGTCCTTAGCCATCTCCTTAGCCTTATAGACTTTTAATACCAAACATGGGTGAAGATTTGAAGTAAGTTAGAACTTCCTTGTTTCACAACTTTGGAAAATTGTATCCACTAAAACTAAGCATGTGTACCTAAGTAGAAAGTATTCATAGCAGCGGCATTCCTAATGACACAAACCTGAAGCAACCCAAACACAAGTAGAATAAGAATGACTGTCTATTATCACTCACTGTATTTCCACAAGAAATACTAGATTACAATGAATGGGCTCATAAAGCAGTGAGGAGAAATCTCACCAATTTATATAAACTCGTTAAGAACAAAAGAATGTATGTTGGCTGGCATGGTGGTTCAAGAGATAGGGGGCTGGAGAGGTGGCTCAGGGGTTAAGCCTCTGCCTTGCAGGCGGAAGGTCCTGAGTTCGGATCCTAGACCCCACGTATAGATGCCGGGCATAAGCTGGGGCGGCCTGCCTTTCTGGTCCTGGTAGGGTGGAGCCTGTGAATCCCGGGGCAGAGTAAACAAGGAGGAGGTGGAGGCAGTCCATGGTGGTTCCCGAATTCGCCCGTGTTTCTACACACACACACACATTCATACACACGTGCACACACACGCACAATTGAATAAAAATGAAAAAAAAAAAAAAAAAGAGATAGGAGGATCACTACAAATTCCAGGCTAATTTGGTCTACATAAGTGTGTTTCAGGTTAGCCAGGGATACATACATACATGAAAGGAATGAGGGAGAGAGGGAGGGAGGGAGGAGCCAAAATAAGAGAATATATATATATATATATATTTTTTTTTATTCAATTGTACACATGTATGTGTGTGTGTGTGTGTGTGTGTGTGTGTGTGTGTGTGTGTGTAGAACCACGGACGAATTCGGGAACCACTGTGGACCGCCTCCACCTCCTTGTGTACTCTGCCCTGGGATTCACAGGCTCCTCCCTACCAGGACCAGAAACGCAGGCCGCCCCCGCTTCTGCCCGGCCTCTCTACGTGGGGTCTAGGATCCAAACTCAGGACCTTCCACCTGCAAGGCAGAGGCCTAACCCCTGAGCCACCTCTCCAGCCCCGAGAATATATTCTGTAATATATTTTTTTTTAAACTCTGGCAAATTTTATTAAAGAAAAATTATTCATGGTTTATTTTTGACCAGTCTCTTCTGGCATGCTTCTAATAATGTCCAAATCACCTGGATCAATCTGTAGTACTTTCCACATGCTGTGCCCAGTTTGATACTGTTGCCACTGTAGTGATGGACTCCAGTTTTGGACAACATAGCATAGTATTCTATTTCGGATTTCCTCAAAGCTGGGCAGTTGTTGGTGAGAATGAGCAGCTTGGCTTTACCCTGTCTGGTCATCTTCAGCGTCTGTTTGTACCCCAGCACGTACTTTCCACTTTTCATGACAAGTTGGAGCCTAGAATTGATGGACTTCAGCGACTTTTTCATCTTCTTTGCGGCCACCATCTTCCTGCCTTAGTTGCACGATGATCCCAACCAAATGCAGCCGCCAAGATAGCCAGGAAGCAAAAAAGGAAGGCTATATTCTGTAATATATTTTGTAATAAATTTTTTTTGTGAGACTTTAACATTTTTTATTATCTCCGCTCATACAAACTTAATAGGTACACCGGTTCCCTCCCTCCCTCCTCCTCCCCCCACCCTTTTGCTCGACCTCCCCTCACCCCTCCCTCTCCACCCCCCAGTGCCTCCCCTCCCCCAATCCCCGGAGAATCCTTTAATGTGCATGCCTGACTGTCCTCTGGGTCCTCCTCTCCGATAACATACAAGGATCCAGCGGCATTTCCCTGAACTCTTTTCCTGTGTTCCCCTTAAGCATAGGAACACTATTTTGGCTGTCAATCCCTTGCCTCCAAGGATCTTGGTGCTTTTAGCAAATGCTAGACTTTGTGGGGACAATAGTGTGTTGGGACATTGCGCAGGGCATGTAAAGTCCAATTATGATTGCTTCGGCCCTAACTTGTGTGGAGTATCTTGCATATCATTGCTCCTCCCATCCTTGTGCTCTTACAATCTTACCGCCCCCTCTTCCGCAAATTTCCCTGAGCTTCAGGATGGGGAGAGATTAGGCTGGCCTAGTTCTAGGTGGTTGATATAGAGTCTCTGAAGTTCTGGATTATGGTTTGTTGATTTTCTTTTGCAGTTTTGCTGCTCCTGCAATGCCCTTCACTCCATCCTGATGGGTATTGGATGTCACCCCCTGGCCAGAGATAAAAAACTGTTAAACTAGAGTCTTGTTGTAAGAGTATATTCAAAGGTAGATGCAATAAAAGTAGGAAACCACAGTGAGGGAGGAGTCAATCACCCATTTGCAAAATGGTTACGTACTATCTGCCAGACTATATGCCCTCCCCTTCTGGTGAGATCACACCCCCTCAGTTGTAGATGATCAGAAACGAAAAGTCTGTGAACTTAACCAGGTGTCTCATCACTTACTCGCAGTCCTTGATGGAGGCCTATTTTCTCTGCTGTTACATGATCCCCTCTCTCCTTGTTTCCGGTGTGGCCCTCCTACCCCATCCCGCCTGTTCAAACTCCTTGCAATTTATTTTGTAATAAATTTTTAAAAATCTACAATGCTTGATGTTAGGATAAAGGCTCTTTTGGAGAGAGAGAAAAGTGATTATAAGCTGACACAAGTAGTGCTTCTGAGATGCTGGGGGTCTCTTGCTTGGACACAGTGGGCTTCTCTGTTTTCATTTTTTCCCCGTTTTGTTGAAGTGTAATTGAGATTCAGCCAGCTACAGTTACTTGAAAATTTGTTCATATACACCGCTATGAAATCACTACCATATTCTCTGCTGAAGAAACTTGGTTTCTGCTCCTCCAGTTTCCTTATGTCCTTGTACTCCATCACTCCCTGTATTGTAGGCGACCTTTGATCTGCTTCCTGTCATGGATCAAGATCAGTTTGTGTTCTCTAGAATTGTGTATAGTTAATGTAGTGTGAATTTTTTTCTTTTTTCTTTTCATGTATGTATTATGGCTGCATGCAAGTGTATTTGTGTGTGGGTTTGAGTATGTGTGTCTGTGGCAGCCCAAAGGTGATACCAGGAACCACCTTCAAGTGTGAGCCTGGGTTGCTAATTAACCCCAGAGCCTGCCATTAGGGTTAGCCTGGCTAGCCAACTTGCTCTAGGGAGTCCTGGGCTCAGCCTTACAGGGCTGAAATTATAGGCAGGTTGGCATATCCTCCTGGCATTTTTACATGGGATCTGGGGATCTGAACTCAGGTCCTTTTACTTTTGAGCCAAAGGCTTTAAGCACTGTACCACTTTCCAGCCCGAGGATGATTTGTTTTAATGTCTGGTTTCCTCTTAATGAATTTGAGGTACACATAGTTGGTTACAAGATTCAGAATTCATACATGTATTTCCTTTTTAATTTTCCATCAGTGCTGGAGATCAAGCCCAGGGCCTTGCACTTATATCACTGAGCTGCACCCCTCAGTCACCAAGTTCCTTTCTTATTCTAGGTGACATTTCACTGTGACTCTCCACAGCTGACCCTTTGTCGGTTTGGTGCGTGCTTGTGTTGTTCATAATTTTCAATTTTCAGCTTTTCTAAGGTTGCTGTGAATGTTCCTGTACAAGTCTTTGAATAAACCTGTTTTTATTTCCCTTAATCTATACAGTAGATATATTTTTAGCTTTTTTACAAATATGCTTTTTTACATAGGCATGTTTACTATATCATAATCCATTGAATCATATATTTTGTGTACTTTTCCTCATGTATATTAAAAGTCAGTTAAAAACATAACATAAACTTTGTGAGTGGTCCTGGGCGTTCTCAGCAGGTGCTGAGCTGCTGTGTTCCCAGTCCTCTGACAGTAAACTCTTGTGAGATCTCGTTCTGGAGTTTATTCATGACAGCCTCTCCTTCCCCACTCACTCTGAAGCACAGAGTGTGAACTGACATGTCAGGTTATAGTTGTGCTCCCTTAACCATACCAAGTATATGCCAGAAGCCTCGGTGGGTGCTTGAAGTCTGATCGTATGAAACCCTGTATATACCATTTTCCCCACCCATAGATAACTATGACAGCATTTTAAATTAGCACAGTAAGAGAATAACAACTCTCACTAATAGGACAGTTGCAATAGCATACTCTTGTAGAAGTTACATGAATGTGGTCATCTCTGAGCGTGTCTGAACGCCTTTGCTGAACACCTAGTGGCAAGTGACACAGTAAGGCTGCCTGTGTGCTGAGATGGAGTAAGTGAGCAAAAGATGTGTGGTGGAGCATTGCTGAGGGTCTTGAGCAGAGCAGTGTAGTGGTACAGCAGTCAGCCATACGGCTGGGCATGGTGGCGTGCACCTGTAATTCCAACACTTGGGACGTGAAAGCAGAATGAGAAGGACATCAAGATAATCATTTACTTGGTGAGTTCAGGGCTACGTTCCCTGTGGCATTCCTTCTGTTTCTCTCCTATGGCTTCAGAGCACAGTGACAAAGCAATTCCGACTGCTACAAACTGCTTTCAGTTCCCAAAAGCTTACACCTGTGACTGTGGCAAATGGACCTCAGAGGGAAAAGATGAAGACCAGGACAGGCCATTATCGTGGGGTTGTGGAAGTTCTTAGAGGGATGATGGCTTGCACATGTCACCTCATCGGTGCAAGCTAGCTATCATTATCTCACACCAAAAGTGTGTGCTGTCAATACTTTACCTTTTTTAGGCCTCAGTTTTTTCATTTGTTTTTTTTGTTTGTTTGTTTTATTTTTCGGCTCATACAAATGTAAAGAACCCCTGTCCCCTCCCTCCCAGTTTTTTCATTTGTAAAGTGATCTTTTGTATTAAACCTTAGAGATTATCTAGTTCATCCCTAATTTCACGATGTGGGAGCTCACGTAAGTATGTCTTCCTTGTGCAGTCTATGTAGACTTCCTAGAGGAGCAGGTTTTTATATTTTTAATAGACAAAAAATAGTGGTACATGTTTATGGAGTACAATGTGATGCTTGACATGTTTACATTGCATAGTGGTCAAATCAGCATAATCAGTAGGAAAGAGTAAGGTTATGTCCATAGTGCACAACTCTCAGAATTCCTCTCGGAAAGAAAACGGTCTTCAGTTTGTCATTGCCAACATTGTAACAGGAGTAGGATGTAGCAAAATTTATCACCGACACTGCGCAAAGGGAAAGCACGTGGTATCAGGACATATGCTGCAGACTGATGGCAGTGGTAAAAAGTTAACATTTGTTGGCATTTTGTATATTTGAAGTGTTGGGCTAGCTCACGTTATCTCATTTAATCCTTGCAGTTATCTTGTTAGGTAGTGTTGATGTGATTTGTTTATTTGTTTCAAGGAGAGTCCCATGTAGCCCACTAGCCTTGAACTTTCTGTGTAACTAAGGAGGACCTTGAACTTTGATCCTCCTGCCTCTACCTCCCAAATTCTGGGATCATGGGCACATACTGCCACACCCAGCTTATGCAGTGCTGGGGATCAACCTCAGAGCTTCACGCATGCTAGGCAGACATTCTCCCAACTGAGCCATGACTCCAGCCATTGTTAGGTATAAATTTTTTGAGGATTAAAGCAGAGTTTATTAGAGGAGGAAAAGAATGGAACTCATGGACATTAATCTGTGAAGGGCAAGGGAGCCCTGGATAACTCATGGAATTCATGAGGGACAAGGAACTGGAAAAAAATTCACAGACTCCAGACGTGGAGAGCTATTGCAGTCAGCCTGCATGGTTGCTGATAAATGACTATCAAAGAGCTTAAGGGAACAAGGGGTTTATTTTCTTACTAATAGTCCATTTACAGTCTGTAGTCCAGCTTGACTGGAGAGCAGCACCAACACAGGGCCGAGGGAACTGACTACACCATCTCTACATATAGCTGGGAGAGGGACGATCCTTACTTGCCAGACCAATATATCTGGCCAAGTATATATAAGGATGCCAACTCTCTCAACCAGCCCTCCATCGTTTATTCTAGGGTCTAATCCCACCCACCATGGGCTGGGCCTTCCCCATCAGCTAGACAATCTCCTGCAGGTTTGCTCTGGGCCCAACTCAACCACTAATTCTCCACAAATGTGCCCAAAACTCAAACCCTCAACTGTCAAATTGACACCTGTACCTAACTATGATAAGGGCCATGAGGGGCAAAGGTGCCTGTTACGTATAAGTCTTAGGGCATTTTTCTGATGAGGAAACTGAGGCATGGAAAGAACAAGGAGTTTCTTTCATGCTGCACAGTTATTCATTAGTACAGCTGGAATCTAAATATATGGAATCTGATTGACTCATGCATGTTCTTAACCAGTATGTTATACTTGATTAATTCTAGGTAGAGAATTTCCAGTTTAAATAACTGGAAAGGTTCATAAGAAGGAATGAAACTTTTTAACAACTTCATACTTAGAAAAATGAAAAAGTTAAAAAAAAAAAAAAAGAAAAATGAAAAAGTTGAAGGATTAAGAATTACATTTACAGGGGCTGGTGAGGTGGCTCAGGGGTTAAGCCTCTGCCTTGCAGGTGGAAGGTCTTGAGTTCGGATCCTAGACCCCACCTATAGACGCCAGGCGCAAGCTGGGGCAGCTTGTGTTTCTGGTTCTGGTAGGGCAGAGCCCGTGAATCCTGGGGCAGAGTAAACAAGGAGGAGGTGGAGGCAGTCCATGGTGGTTCCCGAATTCGTCTGTGGTTCTACACACACACATTCACACACAATTGAATAAATAAAAAAATAAAAAATAATTGTATTTACAGATTCACCAATTAATACTTTGCTTCATTTAAGTTCTCTAAGAACTCCTTTTAAAAAAGTAAATGGAGGGACTAAAGAGATGTCTCAGGGGTTAAACTTCTGCCTCCTAATCAGAAGGACCTGAGTTCAGATCTCAGATCCCACATAAAAAAATACCAGGCAGAGGGCTGGAGAGGTGGCTCAGGGGTTAAGCCTCCGCCTTGCAGGCTGAAGGTCCTGAATTCAGATCCCAGATCCCACGTATAGACACCAGGTGGAAGCGGGGGCGGCCTGCGTTTCCGGTCCTGGTAGGGCGGAGCCTGTGAATCCCGGGACAGAAGGAGGTGGAGGCATCCATGGTGGTTCGCGAATTTGTCCGTGGTTCTACACACACACAGACACACACACGCGCGCGCACATACACATATGCACACAGTTGAATTAATAATAATAAAAAAAATAAATAAAAATACCAGGCAGAAATAGCAGTAGCCTACACTTCTCCCATGGTGGCCAAAGCCTGAGAAATTCCAGAGTGAAGCTAAAAGGAGGTAGAAGCAATCCAGGTTGATTACCAGTGTCACCCTTGGACCACCACAGTGACATTCAGTGCTCTCTGACACACACGCACACAAACGTGCACACACACACACACATATAAAAAGAAATAATTTTTTTAAAAAGTAGAGACAAGATGACTTAGCAGATACAGAGGTGCTTGTGTACAAACCTAATGACCCGAGTAAGTTTGATTGCTGGAGTCCCGACTTCTCTAAAACTTAAGACTTTCTGACCTCCACACAAATGAATGGCACACATGCTCCCTTTTTTATCTTCCACTCCCCCTTTTCAAGGTAAATTTTAAAAAACACTTCTTCAAAATAGTAATGGCAAAAAAAAAATAGTAATGGCAGACATCATAACGCCCCTGAGAATAAGGGCACCCTGCTAAGTAACAGTGACGTCATCACACAAGAACCAGTGTAGGATGCTTCGTCTGCTGGATGATTGAAGTTGCATTGGTAATAGTGAAACCTTAGCAAGATCTCTTTTTCTCCTCAGAAATCGTATTCCATGCCCATTGGCATTGAATTTCAGCGAAGATATGCAACAATTGTACTAGAGCTTGAACAGTTGAACAAGGACCTAAACAAAGTTTTGCACAAAGTTCAGCAGTACTGCTATGAGGTAAGCAATTTGTATTAATTTCCCTCTGCATTTTATTTAAAATTTAATACATGTACTTTCACATTTTGAAGATTCTAAGCCAGTATAACAATACAGCTTTACAAAAAAAATGACTTTTGAAATCCAGAAAAATGATTAATTTGTTAATTATTTTGAAGGGAAAGTTCTTTGTGTGGATCTGTGTATATCAGAAGGCACTGTGTGGAGTGTGTGACTGTGGAGAACCAAAGGTGACTTCAGGAATCATCCTGGATTGTTTCTATCGATTTTTTGCTTCACTCTGGGATCTCCCAGGCTCTGTCCACCAGGGCCAGAAGTGCGGATCACTGCCATTTCTGCAGGGCATTTTTACATGGGATCCAGGGTCTGAACTCAGGTCCTTCTGCTTGTAAGGCAGGGTCTTAACCCTTAAGCCATCTTCGGAGCCCTGGGAAGTTCTTTTTAGAAAAATGCCACTTTGGGCTGGGGATATAGCTTAGTCAAAAACGTGCCTGTCACATAGCATGAGGACTCGAGTTCAAATCCCCAGCACCCACATAAAATGCAGACACAACTGTACATGCCTGAAACCCATCTCTGATGGACACATGAGGAAGACAGGTGGCCTGTCCTGAAGCTCATGGGGAGATGGCTCAGGGGTTAAGACTCTGTCTCACAAGCAGAAGGTCCTGAGTTTGGATCCCAGGTCCCATATAAAAAAAGGTCAGAAGGAAATGAAGGAGGCCTGCACTTCCAGCCCTGGTGGGCGGAGCCTGGAAAATCCCAGAGCTGAAGCCAGAAAGAGGTAGAAGCAATCCAGGATGATTCCCAGAGTCACCCTTCACCCTCCACAGGAACACACATTGCCCTCTGATACACACACACGTTTAAAAAAAAATTAAAAATAAGATAATAATGAGCTTCAAATTCAGTGAAAAAATCCTATCTCAGGGGATGGATAGATAGGAAATTCCAGCACAAGAGGAAAAAGGAGAAAAAAAAAAGGTAGAACAGTTTGGGGTGATTCCCAAAGTCACCCCTTAACCTCCACAGACATACACAGTGCCCTCTGATATACATGGAGACACCTAGACATGCACAAATTGAAATAATAATAATTTTTTTAAAGATCCTGTCTCTCAAAGAATAAAGATAAAGAGCAATCAAGTAAAGACACCGATTGTCAACCTCTGGCTCACACACAGACATGAACAATTTTAACTCATATAAAAAGGATGATAGAAGAATTACAAAAATACTAAATCTGACGTAGTGATGCCCACTCTAATACCAGTCCTTGGGGGCTGGGACAGGAGGTCATCCATTCTCAACACATAGCGAGGCCAGCCTTGGCTCATGAGACCTTACGTCAAAAAAAAAAAAAAAATGGGAAAATGCCTTTTAGTAACCATTGTAATGATTGACATAGAAAAGAACTGCTGATGGATCCTAAAATGGGTTAAAAGTTAAGTAAAAGTTTGAGAACTAATAGATTTATCTAACGTCAAAGTCTCTTTCATGAATACTTATTGTAAAGGGGAAGTCATTTTGTGCAGGAAGATCTGACAAACATTTAACTATTTAGCAAAACAGTTCTCGGTATCTCAGTGACAGGACAGATCTGCATCAGGTGTCTTCTAGGAATGATGCCCACACTCTACTTCTGGGAATCGTGCCAAAGATGCATAGTTGAGTCTAGTTATGAAACACACAACCCACGTTGGTGGATATTACACAAAGTAATGGTCTGGTACACTTTAAAAATATCAAAGTTGTAAACAAGGAGCAACATCTATTCCAGAGTAAAGAGACTTCATAGATTATTTTAAGGAAAAAACAGCTGTTACTATCAAAAGAGCAGATGATGATTACTTAGGTGTGGACTGTGGGCTGGCGAGATGGCTCGTGTGTAACACAACCTCTGTTCAATCCCCGAAGCCCACATGGTGGAAGAAGAGAACCGATCCAAAAGTTGTCCTTGTCTTTTGACCTCCATACATGTGCCTTGATTGCGCACTCCAGTTTCTCTTTCTTTCTCTTTCTCTTTTTCCCCTCTTTCTCTCTCCCTCCCTGTCTGTGTCTGATTCTCCTGTTTCTTAAATGAATGAAACTAACAAACATTGAGATAAACAGTACCATGCAGCGACAGAGCTGAGCACTGGGCGCAGTGGCATACTCCTGTAAACAGCATTCAGGAGGAGGATCAGGAAGCCCTGCCTCAAAAATATGTTTCCCGATTGTGATGATTACACCATGATCATGTGAAAGAATTTTTGTACTTAGGAAGTGCAAATGGAAGTCTTTGGGGTAGAGACATGCAATGTTTACCATGGTCTTTAATGGCAAAGAGGGAAATTATATTCACACAGTGAGTGGTGAAGCGGCAAGTCAAATGAACTAAAATAAAGCTAGAGAATATGGGTTATCAAGAGTTCTCTGCCCGCTCTGTAACCTCAGCACTTGGGAGGCTACGGAAGGAGAATCATGGAGCTGAGGCTCTGGCTCTCCTGGGCTCCATAGGGAGCTCCACACAGCCTGTGCTGCTGCGGAGTAAGACCTGACTCAGCAGAGCACGACAAAAAGCCAAGTCCTGAAAAACACACAAATGCACACTGAAATAACCTGAGCAGTGTGCACCTCGTGTTCACTCCTTCCTATTCAGCTTGCACCCGACCAGGGACTCCAGCCTGCGGATCAGCCAACAGACATGAGACGAAGGTGTGAGGAAGAAGCACAGGAGATCGTCCGGCACGCGAACTCCGCCACAGGACAGCCCTGCGTCGAAAATGAAAACCTGACAGACTTAATCTCCAGGCTTACAGCTATTTTATTACAAATTAAGGTACGCTTCAGAGGGCGATTTTTATGATGTATACACACAGCCAACCATATCAGTCTGTTCCTATTTTATGTCCATATTTAAGTTGTATTTCAATTAAATTCTAAAATATTTTTTCCCTTTAGTGTCTAGCAGAAGGAGGAGACCTAAATTCCTTTGAATTCAAATCACTTACTGATTCATTAAATGACATCAAAAATACAATAGACGCTTCCAATATCAGGTAATTTATTAGGTATACTCTAATAATCTTATATTAATTTATTGATATATTTATATTCATATACTTCACAGTGGTTTCTAGTATGTTTTTAGAATTTTGCGTATTTGTGAAGCGTCCACATGTTTTCGTCCTTTAAATGTTTTAAAGGAGTTTTTCATTTAGAGCTATACTATTGGCAGAACAGAGATTTCATAATGAGGGTATCAGGACATGAGATATTTAACTTTTGGCTTATCGTGGGAGTTAGCAGGGCTTCCCTGCCAAGGGGGAGTCCTCCTCCCTTTCCAGTCCTTCTTCCCTCTCTGCGGCATGCTTTTCCAGCATCACTCAAGGAGAATTACAGCTAAATGTAGACACATTTATTCCTTTTCAAAGTCACTATCATTTGTTGCTTAATTAAAATTCAACTCTTCTTTAATATGTTTCTCTTAATTTTGTGAACTAAGCTAACTAAGCACATTTCATCTTTCTTTAGTTGCTTTCAGAATAACGTAGAAATTCATGTTGCACATATCCAAAGTGGCCTGAGTCAGATGGGAAATTTACATGCCTTTGCCGCCAACAACACCAACAGAGACTGAGCCAGAGATCGGCACCCAGCTGCACAAGACATTGGGCCAAGGAGTCCTTTATCTAGGCTTCCAACACCAAGTAACCTACCTGGTGGAAAGCGAGGGGCACGTGCATCTCCAGATAAGGCATTCTAATACACCGCACTGCTTAAAGCCAGCATTACAGACCAGCATTTATTTATTTTTCTTTCATTATTCAGATGCAGTAGTGTTGCTTATGTTACACATTTATTAGCAAGCATTTTTAAACTGAAATTCTCTGATCATAGTATTTCATGGAAGAACGTGTTCACCCTTCTTTTAATGTGCATGAATTCAGCTCAACACATGAGATGACTACTACAGCGGAGACCATGAAAACCTGTGGCAGTGTGGGTTCCTCCTGGAATGTCACTGCTCCAGTGGATGCCGTCTCCACCTCCACGGATGCTGTCGTGTGTGGGAGGCCTGGTTGTAAGGAAGCCACTGGAATATACATGGGAAAATAATGGACTTTTACAAGTATATGCTACATATATTTGCAATGTGACATGGCTCTATAGATCAATTTATAATAAATATTTTAATTTATCATAATTTATAAAAGCTTTGTTGTTTATCTGTTAAAAGAAAATGAAGGAGCAGGAAAAACTTCACTGCGAAATGCTAAATCTCAGCAGGAGGGTTTGGCATGCCTTTCCCATTGATTCAGGGCAAAAAGTGCTGTTGTTGTGAGATTTATTAAAGAAAAGACTGATGACACACTATTTTCATATTTTTGTTTATTTGCACAATTTTTAAACCAGGTTACTGGTTAAAGTCCAACAGTCCACAATTTATAAAGTAAAAATATTTTATAAGGAAAACAAATATAATAACCAGTGTTGTGAAATACAGAAAAAAGGTTTGGTTTCGGTTGTTTTTGTTTTGTTTTTAAGAAATACCCAGCCTAAAATAATCTTGTAAAAAGTATGTATCTCAAATTTTTGTTTTAATGTAGAATATTATAAAGCCAAAATACAATAAATTGTTTTCAGATTTGGAGTTTAAGATACAGCTGTAGAGGTGGTTTTGATTCTTTTTGAGGTCTCATAAAATGAGGCTTTTTGTATGTTAATGTATAATAAAACCGAAATAAGATTATTTTCCATTTGAAATTTTTGTATAGTTTAAAAGCGCTTCTGTATTCTTTGTTGGTATTGCGCCACTGCAAAACTTGAGTGCAGAGTTTATATTTAGCTAAATTGTTATGTTAATTAAGAAATGCATAAATCCTTTATTCTTAATATTTGTAATTATAAATAAATTGATCTATGAAATTTAATAATATCGACAGTCTCATTTCATTAATACAAGTTGGGGGCTGGAGAGGTGGCTCAGGGGTTAAGCCTCTGCCTTGTAGGCAGAAGGTCCTGAGTTCGGATCCTAGACCTCACGGATAGATGCTGGGCAGAAGCAGGGGCGGCCTGCGCTTCTGATCCTGGTAGGGCGGAGCCTGTGAATCCCTAGGCAGAGTAAACAAGGAGGTTGAGGCGGTCCATGGTGGTTCCCGAATTCCTCCGTGGTTCTACACATACACATACATACACACACATACACGCACAATTGAATAAATAATAAATAATTAAAAAATTAAAAAAAAATACAAGTTGGCAGGAATTCCCACTATTTAAAGCATCTTGAAGAAGTCCAATTACACTAGGTTTTTAAGAAACATAATCACCAAGCCTTTTGGGTTTTTGTTGGTTTGTTTTTTATTTTGAGACAGGTTCTCGCTATGTTACCTAGCCTGGCCTTGAACTCCTGGGTCTGAATGATCCTTCTGCCCTGAACCTCCTGAGCATCTAGGACCAAGGCAACTATGCCCAGCTCTGCCAATTCGTTCTCAAGTACATTACCATCCGGGTTATGTTAGGGAGAGGTGGTCTGTCTGTCTATCTGTTTTTGTTTTTGTTTTTTTATCCTTGAGACAATAGTTGTGTAAGGGCTAAGCAAATAATTGATTTGGTCTAGTATATCCTACCTAATAGAGTGCTGACTTTGAATATACTCCACCTAGAATTGGGCAATAAATATTTAGGGGAGGGAGAGCACACATGCACTCCAAGGCGCACAGGAGGGGAGGTCAGACAACTCTTGGAAGTCAGTTCTTTCCTTCCACTACGTGGGCTTACAGGAATCGAACTCAGGTCACCCGGTCTGTGAGCAGGTGGTTTACCCACTGAGTCATCTTGCTAGCCCTGGGTAAACATATGCCCTAAAGTTTTCCCACCACACTTATATAAACCTCATCTTACACATACACTGCCTTTCAGGGCTGTCACGCTGGCAACAGGGCTTGTGCCTAAGACAGTATCTGCCTTTGTGTTAAGAAAGAACTGTATTCTGTCAGTTTGAGTCAGCTGCACTTTGATGTGAAGGATGCAGTCCCTCTTGCACATGTTCGGAACGCTGAAAGCTGCACATACGACTTACTACGTAGACTGGTTCTGAGTTACTTTAAGTCAGCTTTAATAATTGCATTGACTTCTTGTCACTGAGACTCTCTGAAAAGATTGGCCTATTAAATTTTCACTCTTGAGTCAACTAAGTGATGTCATGGCCAGCCTGGGCTACAGCGTGAGCTCCAAACCAGCCTGGGGAACTTAGTCTGAACCCATCTTGGAGTAGAAAAATAGAAAAAACATCTGGAAAAAGCTAGCTCTGGGTAGAGTCCTCACCCGTTTGTGTGAGACCCTGGCTTCCACCACCAGGAGTACATGGGAGGTTTCTCTTGCTGTTTGAGAGAGGATCTCACGGCTTCCCTCAGACCTTGAACCCCTGACCCTCCTGCCTGTACCTCCACGCACTCACTCTACAGTCCTCTTGCTGGAATCCATCTGTCTTCACTCACATCCCAGTCTTCGGTCCTCCCCAAATGTAGTCAAAGTGGCATTCTTAAAATTCAGAACTAGGACTGGAGAGATGACTCAGGGGTTAAACCTGTGTCTCACAAACAGAAGGTCCTGAGTTCAGATTCCAGATCCCGTATAAAAGCACTAAGTAGAAATGGAGGCAGTTTGAACTTCCAGCCCTGAAAGGTGGAACCTGAGAAACCCCAGAGCAAAGCAAAGAAGAGGTAGAAAAATCCAGAATGGTTCCTGAAGTCACCTTTGGACTTCCACAGATACACACAGTGCCCTCTGACACACACACACACACACACACACACACACACACACACACAAGCACATGGGGAAAAAAAGCAGAATTAGTCATGTTCCCCCTGTCTATGAATGCCGTTAAAGCCTGTGGCTCTTAGGACAAATTCAGAAGCCTAAGAAACCTGCAGAGCCATTTCTCCTGCTGTACCTTACACCACAAGGCCTTTGCATATGCAGTTTCTCCATTGCCCTTCTTTGTTCAAACTCCTGGTCATCTTCACAGCCCTCAGCAGCTCTTCCTCAAGGAGGCACTCCTAACCACAGTGCGTCCAGATCTCCTGCCTCTCCTTCCAGGACAAGTTGTATTTATAGAGTTTTACCTCGTGGCTGGTCTTTGTTTCCTGCTGGCCTGTTCCTGATTTTGTTCTCCATTATGTAGGTCCTTTATATCTTCATTATAGGTCCCTATAAAGTGCCTGCTAATAGGCACCAAGTATTAGTGTGCTGAGACATTAGTAAGTGTCAAAAGATCTCGCTGGAAGCAATGTTACATTGCCACTGGAGTAAAAACGTGGTCCTTCCTCCGTTGCTTTGAAAGAATATCCATGTGCACATAGAAATGCTTATCTGGGGGCTGAAGACATGGCTCAGAGGATAAGACACCTGTTTGCAAACCTGGTGACCTGAGTTTGATTCCCAGAATTCACATGGACAGAGAGAACTGACTTCTCAAAGTTGCCCTCTGCCCACCCTCTTTTCTCTCTCTCAACTGTTTATTTTTTCAAAAAAATTATTATTTGGGAATTTCTTTTCAACTGTGCATCCCATTTCTTTGCTAGCCCTGACTATAAAAGGCCGGTGTGATGGTGGAGGTCCAGGGCACAGGATACCCAGGTGGGATGAAGCAGTCCTCCCTGGGGCCTGGTCAGTGCTGTCTCACAAGCTCTGTGTCCATGAACAATGACTTACATTGAATTTCTCAACCTCTGACATGGGAAGAACAACCAGGCTGGTGGTGCTAGAATCCAGCACTTGGGGGAGGGAGGCAGGAGGCTCAGGAGTTGACGGTCAGTCTAGGATACATGAAATCCTGTTTAAAAAAAAATCTGCAGTCATAGCACTTGGAAGGCTTTATGCGGTAGATATGGATGAAATATGCCTTAACGAAGTTAGTACTTAGGGCCTCTTCCTTTCTCTGTGTGTGTGTGTGCGTGTGTGTGTGTGTGTGTGTGTGTGTGTGTGTGTGTGTGTGTACATGTTAGTGTGGGCATGCGTGTGCCACAGTACACTTACCACAGTGTGTATGTAGAAAACACCTCTCCACCTTGCTTGAGGACAGTACTTTCCACTGCTGTAGGATGAGCCAAGCTAGAGATTCTCGGGCCTGCCTCCCATCCTCCACAGGCGCAGGCGGTTACAGAGCTGAAGTTACTGGCTCTGATTTCTTACATGGGACCAGGGGATGGGAACCGAGGTTTTCAGGCTTGCATGGCAAGCCGTGTGCCTGCTGGGCCCTCTCCTCAATCCCACAGTTCTCGTTTCTGTTTTGTTTGTTAGTTTTTGAGACAAGGTTTCATGAAGCCCAGGGTGGCATTAAACTCCTAATCCTTTTGCCACCACTTTTGAAATTCTAGTACTACAGACTTGCACACTTGTGCCCAGCTTGTCTATACTTTAGAGGGTCGTTTGCAATGAGAAAGGGTCATGGAAGTAAAAGCCAACACTGGTTTTAAATATTAGAAATGGGACGGGATTGAAATGCTCAGTGTGCTTAATCACTTGAGAAAATGGAATGGAATGTGACTACAGTGATACAATAGTTTTTTTTTTTTTTTTTTTTTAACAGTTCTCAGTGGACTGGTTATGTTAAGGTGTCATGACGCCTTTCAGCTTTGTCGGTGGACTGCCTCATCTCATCTGACCTGTCCACAAGCTGATGGTGAGACGGCCACCCTGTGGTGGCCCTGAACTCAGTGGTCAGCACGTGGCAAGCACTTGGGTTAGAGCTGGCTGATGCTTACTCCCCTCCTTTTTTTCTTTACTATTTCATTTATTAGAGAGAGCACAGGCAGGTGTGTGCTACGCATCACATGCAGAAAGAAGTCAGAGGATAACTTCAAAAGTCAATTTTCTCTACCATGTCAGTTCATTTTCTCCTGCCATGTCAGCCGGGAGGGGGGTTGGGGGGTGGAGATTCAGGTGACCATGTTTGTGTGCAGACCCTTTACCTGTTCTTCAGTTCATTACCAAAGACTGAACCATGTCTTGGCTGATCTAAATGGATTCTCTACTCTGGAAAGTACAAACCACTTGAACACGTTTCTCCATGAAGACCAGGGTAACTGATCATGCATAACACCTAGGAGACTGAGCCTAGCTCTCAGGCTGACTGTAAGCAACAGGCCCTGGCAGCATGGCTACCCCCACGAGCAGCCTCGGGTGGTCTTGCTCTCAAGGGGGATTTCTGTGCTTTTTGTTTCATTTTCTTTGAGAATTTCTGATAATTATACTACGAGTGTGGCTCATGGTGCAGCATGTGCTTAGCATGTCCAAGATCCTAGGGTCAATCGCCAGCAGCAGGGGAAAAAAAACCTTCTGATACTATTTAGAGATGTGATGAATGAGCGCACTCAATGGGAAAAAATCTGGGAAAGTCAGAAAGGAAGCTGGGTCAGTTCACTGACACCATCCGTGTCACCCTTTGCCAAAAGCTGAAGTCCCTAAGGATTTTAAGCCTTGAGCTAGTATCAGTATTAATATCAGAATTGTGTGTGTGTGTGTGTGTGTGTGTGTGTGTGTGTGTGTGTGTGTATTTATGTGCGTGCACTAGAAAACACTGACATTTGGGACCCATCCTGGATTGGTCTACCTCCTTATTGATTTTCCTTTGGGGTTTCCCAGGCCCTACCTCCAGGGCTAGAAGTACAGGCCACCACCATTTCCACCTTGCCTTTTTACATGGGATCTGGGGATCTGAACCCAGGATTTTTTGCTTATGAGACAAAGACTTTAACCCCTAAGCCATCTCTCCAGCCCAGCATATCAGTATTTCAACCGATCTTAGATTAATTCAGAAATAAGTTGTACATACTAAGAATTAGGAAAGAAATATCCTGAATCAAAATACTCATGGGTATTAGTAAACTTTGGAGAAGTGAAGATAAGCTTTTAACCAAATCAAATTTTTCAACATGTTAGCTTGTCGATATATCCATCACTGATTATGTATTTGCAGAAACTTGTTTTCGTAATGTTTTCCACGGCCATTCAATAAACATCAAGATGCTGTGCTGCGAGCTGTTCAAAGAACAGAATTCAAGGGCCAGTGAGATAACTTGGGGGGCCGGGAGGGGGGAAGCTCTTGCAAACGAACATAGTAAGCTGAATTTGAGCCCCGGAGTCCACATGGTAGAAGAAGAAATTGACTTCTAAATGTTGTCCTCTGACCTCCTGCCCTTTCTCCCCTCTCTTCTCTCAAATAAATAAACGTTTTAAAAGTTTAAATAAAGAACGCAATTCATACTTAAGTAGAAATTTCATGGCAGTATTTGTGGAAACCATTTAATAATCCATGAATGTTGCACAGGAAATACAATAACAAGTGCTAAGGGTGATAACGTGGTCAATGGTAACTGGTACAAAGAGCAAGAGCAATTAGAAACAGTCTCAGGTTTGGGGGGGCTGAAGCATCTCCGCTGGTGCCGATATAAATACAGGGCCAGGGGCTGGAGAGATGGCTCAGGGGTTGTGACGCTGTCTCACAAGCAGAAGGTTCTGAGTTCGGATCCCAGGTCCCACGTTAAAAAAACAAAATCAAATACAGGGCCAAACAATTTAGGAGAACAAGGTGTGTGTGCTTACTTTAATGATTTTCAGTCATCGTTCCTCCACATGCCAGGAGAGTTCATACTAGCCCCAGGAGTGGAGGGAGAACTGACCACATCATATTCACACAAACAGCTGAGAGAGGGACATATTTCCTCACCGACACTGGAGTCATCAATACCTGCCTGTGAAACTTCTGAACCAGCTCTCTCACCTTACACACAGGGGACGGGCCCACCCACTACGGGCTGGGTTTGCCCGCATCACTTAGTCATCTCCCTCAGCTTCCCCAGGGTGTGCCTTGACTAAATACTTCACAGGGTGCCTAAAAGCACAGTTCTCAATTGTCAAGCTACACCTGTATCTAACTGGCACGAGTGGTCTCCACCGTTGGAGAAGAAAAACTTATTAAAGGAATGACAGAAGTGTATTATGGATAAACGGGTTTAAGATTTGGATTGGCTAATGAGGATGTCAGTTACCTAGACAGTGGCTGAAAGAATATTATAACTTGATAGCTAGAGGCTTCTCCAGTTTCGAAAGTACTTTGTTGTTTTGTTTTTTTAAGGGAACAGGGATTTTATTTTCTCTGAGGTTCCTGGTTACAAGTTTCTTGTTCAGCTTTGGCAGGAGAGCACGCATCACCACCAAGAAGTTGAGGGCACTGGCCACACTATATCCACATAATGGCTGAGAGAGGGACAATCCTTACTTGCCAGACCAGCATATGTGGCCAGGTATACACAAGGATGCCAACTTTCTCAGTCAGTTCTCTCCATCTTATTCACTTGCCTGGGGACTAGTCCCACCCACTACAGTTCGAGCCTTCCGCATCAACTAGACAATCTCCTATAGGTTCTCTCTGGGCTTAATTCAACTATTAATTCTCTACGAATGTGCCCAGAAGGTTGTTTTATTCTTTTCTTTTTTCTTTTTTTAAGTAGCGACCTAGAGGCAGGGGGGAAAGGCAGGAAGGTGTGGGCAAAGGAAACAAAATTTCATTCGTCTGTGATACAAAATAACTATAAGTAATAATACATCATAGACTGGAAAATTATCAAAATAGTAGGTTTTAAGTGTTGCCCCAAAGGAAAAAAAAAGGTAACCATGTAAGGTAATTCATTTGTTAAATCATTTGATTTGATCATTCCATAATATGTGTACATGCATATGCTATATATCATAAATATATATCATTCTTTTTTGGTAAAAGTACTCAGTAACCAGGCATGGTAGCACACACCTCTAAGTCTCAGCACTTGGAAGATGGAGCATCAGGAGTTCAAGGTCATCTTTGACTATATAACTAGGTCATGACCAGCCTGGGACACATGAATCTCTGTCTCTAAAACAAAACAAGACAAAAGCACTTAGCAAATAATCATAAATCATGGTGATGGGGCAAATTTGCAGATTAGAGTGAATCTAAACTCACAAATCCTGGAGAGACCATCAGGAGACAGCAGCTGCAGACACAAGGGGAAACTGAGTCAAGATTAAGGATTCTCATATTGAAAACAATGAGTCCTGAACAGTCCAAGAACTAAGCGTAGGCCTGGCAAGAAGGCCCAGGGGTGAGGACCAAACTGAATAGGCAACTTGGGAGATTCACAGATACCCCTGGGCGGAGTCAGGGGAGGGGAGGAGGCTGCAGAGAAAGAATGGACCACAGGTAAAGGATCATTGGTGAAGAAAAGGACTCTTCAAAGGCGGGAAGTGATCCAAAGCCATCATAGACGTTAACAAGGTCATGTCACACAAGTTGGTTTTCTGCCACGTTATCTCCCAGGCTCTTCTGGGCTGGTCCTGCTTCCCAGAATCCTCAAAAGTTACCAAAAGCAGAAAAGATATGCTCCTCCCAAGAGTCCAGCTTTGAACCAATGTCTTCAGAGAGAGGAGAATAGGTTTCGAAATTCTGACCTTGGGAGCCAGATGCACAGAAGCCCCCTCCAGCC
The DNA here is from genome assembly GCA_023101885.1 of Typhlomys cinereus. NCBI lineage: Eukaryota > Metazoa > Chordata > Mammalia > Rodentia > Platacanthomyidae > Typhlomys > Typhlomys cinereus. The sequence goes on along the minus strand of JALPQD010000112.1, from coordinate 1,885,532 downwards.
GGGCTGGGCTGGGGCTGGCAGTTCACATCTCCCTCTGGAGGCTGCTGGGGCTTCAAGCATCTCGCTTGGGTCCCAGGAGCGGAGCCGTGGAGGAGAAGGTCGGTCCTCATGGAAGGCTGGAGAGACTTCCCACTCTGCCGCCGAGACTTGGCTCGCCTGTTCTGGAACCACACCTGGAAGAGGAGAGGATTAAAACCGCTGGGGTCGGAGTGTTTATGATGTCACCGCTCACCGTCATAAGCTCCGGGTCTTATTACTACACAGCTCCCTGCTCCAGAACCCACGGCTTCCAGAAACACTGGTGTTTTGAAGTTCAGAGTCTCGCCAGGTTCAGATGCAAAGATGGAACGCTGATTCTATGTGCACTTTTCTTCCTTTTGAGACATGGTTTTCAGGCAGCTGAGACTGGCCTTAAACCAGTGTAACAGCTACAGACGACTTAGAGCTCCTGTCTCTACTTCCCAAATGCTGGGATTTCAGGCATGCAGCCCGCGCCTGGCTTCTGTCTACACTAGATGTAAGGACAGTTGCTGCGGAAAAGGGATCACAGAAGTAAAAACACCATAAGGAGACAGTGCTAGTCTGCTGAAAGATGACGGTCATCCTAATTAACTGAATGTCTGTACTTTCTTGTCAAATTAACCAGGCAGTTAGGTAGGGACCTGTGTTGGTAGATAAAAGTGCCTGTGTGCAAATCTGGTGACCTGTGTTAGATCCCCAGAGTCCACGGGTGAGAGAACTGAATTCTGAAAGTTATCCTCTGACCTCCACCAGAGTGCCTGAGCTCTCTCTCTCTCTCTCTCTCTCTCTCTCTCTCTCTCTCTCTCTCTCTCCAAATAAAAAGATCAGGCAGATATTTTTTTCCTCAGTGAATTTCATTTCTGTGCATAAATTTCTCTGTTATTCCTCCACAAACACTGAAGGTGTCCTGCTTAGGAAGTCTCTGGTGCCAACTGCTGAAATTGACAGCTGTATAAACCACCTGTGGTTAAAAAAAAAAAAAGCTTCCCGCTCTCCTAGGCTTAAGTGGAGGCCTTAAAACTGCACCAAGGCGCAGACCAGCATGCTATGGACCAAGAATCAACAGGCTAGCTGAGTGTGGGGTCGCCCGCCTGCAATCCCACCCAGCACTGGGGCGAGATCAGGCAGGAAGAGCATGAGTTGAAGTCCAGTCTGAGCTACATGGTGAGACCCTGTCTCTCCTTTATATTTATGAGAAAGGGGGGAGACTCGCATGCATGCCATGGTGCATTGGTGGAGGTCAGAGACCAACTTCCAGAGGTCAATGTTTTGCTTCCCCCGTATGGGTTTTCAAGGTTTGAACTCAGGGTCTTCAGGTTTAGGAGCAGGCACCTTACCCGCTGAACTATCTCGCTAGCCCTAGAACCTGTCTCTTAACATAAAAAGGTAGGTTTCTCTCTAGCCAACCTCAAGATTCCGATCTAAATGACTTTGGACAATAAACACGTCTTGGCACTCAATTTTTTTAAAACTTGACAAGAAGTTCGTTGTGCTTCAAGTCTTGCCCAGAAATGTTAGTTAATATCCATACTTCGAACGTGCCAAGAAAAGTGGTCTAGAAGGTATGTGGGGAGCCAGTCCTGCTACTATTCCTAACTCTAAGCCAGAGGGAGGCTGCGACAGCGCCTTCCGCGATTGGCTTCCTACTGGGTCAAGAAAAAGTGGAAGGAAACTCCTTGCGCTGGGAACTCGCTTTCTGGCCATTTCAAAGGGCCAGAAGCACGTTGTACATGGGGTCAGACGCGTCGCTGGGCGCGTGCCTTCACTGCTTCCTGACCTTCCTCTTTGGGAATCTGGAGTCATGCAGTGCACAGCGAACCCCGATCATTCCGGGAGCGACGAGCCTCCGGATCCCGCCTCCCGCTCATCCCCAGAACCCCCTCTCCAGAGCGCCCGGGTGCACGACTCACCTGGATCCTGGATTCGGGGAGCAGCGTGAGCGCAGCCAGGCGCTCCCGCAGGTGGATGTCGGGGTACATGGTCTGGCGGAAGACCAGCTCCAGCGTCTGCAGCTGCTCGGAGCTGAACGACGTGCGCTTGCGGCGCTGCGGCGCCGACGCGGCGCCCGCACCTTTGGGGGGTCCTGGGGCGCCCAGGCCCGCCGGGGACCGCGCTGCCGGCCCGGAGCCCCCGTTAGGAAAGCACGGTGCAGCCGCCGGTGCGCGGGAGCCGCGGCCCGCGGGGAGCAGCGTGGCCGCGGGCCGCGGGGTCGAGAGCAGCGTCCCTCCGGGGTGCGCCGTGGGGTACGCGGGGAACGCGGCGCCCTCTGAAAACTGGAGCTGCTGGGACTCGGCTGCCGCCATGATTGCCGGACCCCCGCGCCTCCTGGGCCCCTCCGGCGACTCCAGTTATACGGGCCCAGGGCTGGGGAGGGGGCGGCGGTGCCTTCAAAGGGGTGAGCGCAGGGAGGCCCACGTCTCCTCGGGGTGCGATCCCGCCCCGGCCCCGCCAGACGCCCGGGGACTAATCGCTTCCGCCTGCCGCAGTTCGGAGGGAGGGAGGCGTGAACTTGGGCCAGGGCCGTCGGGTCCCCTCTCCGCCCATCCCGCCCACCAATCCACATCCCCAGGGATGCTAGCTCCAAGGGGCCTCCCGGGATACCGGGCCAAATCTGGACAGGATTCCCCCCCCCCCCGTCTCTAGGTCACACTCCGCATCCAGGGACCTCTGTCCTACCTGCGTCTTAGGGTCCAAGCCCTGCGCCTGGCCCACTTTCTGCCTGTCATCGTCAAAGACTCTGTTTACCACCCCTGCTATGTGCTAGACCCCAGTCCAGGTTGGTCAAACAGACCAGCGCTGTCCTCGGAAAACCGCCCAGACACATCCTGACTCCAAGGGGGGAGGTGGAGATAAAGGGACCTCCAAGGAGCTCAGGATCCCTGCTCAGGATGTACGCCTGCGCTGCCCTTAGGATGCTCTAGGCAGGACCTGTGGAAGGTGCACCCGGCATGAGCCACGCGTGACGTGCTGGGAACAGCGGTGTGTGGAACCGGCCCAGCCAAGTAACTCGTCTTTTGGGAGTTTATGAAAGGGAAACTCTAGACTTGAGACCCTGCCTCCACCCACGCGCGCGCGCGCACACACACACATACAGTGGGGTGGCAGGGAGGGTGTGTCCTGAATACCCTCCCACCCAGTGAAGATACAGGAGGTTCCCGGGAACTGCTTTTCTGTCTTCTCCCTTCCCTCCAACCCCTTCCCCTTCCTTCTCTTTCCTCTCCTCCTCTGTTTTCTTGTCAGATCGCTGGAGTTTGGGGGCTCACAACGTGTGAAATGGAAAGTCTGGGGGCTGGAGAGGTGGCTCAGGGGTTAAGCCTCTGCCTTGCAGGCAGAAGGTCCTGAGTTCGGATCCCAGATCCCACGTGTAGACGCCAGGTGGAAGCGGGGGCGGCCTGCGCTTCTGGTCCTGGTAGGGCGGAGCCTGTGAATCCCGGGGCAGAAGGAGGTGGAGGCGGCCATGGTGGTTCCCGATTCGTCCGTGGTTCTACACACACACATACACACATGCGCGCACATACATACACTCACACGCACAATTGAATAAATAATTTAAAAAATTATAAAAAAATTTAAAAAAAAGAAATGGAAAGTCTGGTTTTTATTTGTTTGTGCTTATTTTTCTTTCTTTTTTTTCCCCCTGTGTGTTTTATATTTTTTGAGACAAGGTCTTGTGTATTCTAGGTTGGCTTCAAACTTTTGGTGTAGCCAAGAATAAACTTAAACTTCTGATTTTTCTGCCTCCATCTTCAAGTGCTGGAATTACAGGCCTGTGTCCCTGTGAGGTGGGTATTGAGGACCAAAACCAGGTTTCATATATGCTAGGCAAGCATTGTTCTGACAGAGCCCCCCTCTCTCTGTCTCTCTGTCTCTGTCTTTCTCTGTCTCTGTCTCTCTCTCTCTCTCTCTCTCTCTCTCTCTCTCTCTCTCTCTCTCTTTCTCTCCCCCTGGTTCTCATAATGTAGTCCAGACTGGCCTTGAACTGCAAATCCACCTGCCTCAGACTCCCTAGCATGGGACTACAATGCGTGATTAATGTGTTACCATGCTCTTTTTTTTTTTCTGGAACATTAAGGATCAAATCCAGAGCCTTGTCCATTCTTTATTTAAAAAATAAAAACATGGGCTGGAGAGATGGCTCAGGGATTGAGACTCTGCCTTGAAACCAGAAAGTCCTGAGTTCAGATCCCAAGTCCCATGTAAAAACTTCAGACAGAAATGGTGGTGGCTTGCATTTCTGGTCCTAGTGGGCGGAGCCTAGGAAATTTGCAGAAGGAAGCAAAAAGGAGGTAGAAGCAATCCAGGTTGTCCTTGGTCCTCCACAGAGACACATAGTACCCTCTCTTCTCTCTCTCTTTCTCTCTCTCTCTCTCTCTCTCTCTCTCTCTCTCTTCACACACACACACACACACACACACACACACACACACACATACACAAAGTTAAAAAGTTTTTAAAAAAATTATGACATGTCGGGGCTGGAGAGGTGGCTCAGGGGTTAAGCCTCTGCCTTGCAGGTAGAAGGTCCTGAGTTCGGATCCTAGACCCCACGTATAGACGCCCGGCGGAAGCGGGGGCGGCCTGTGTTTCTGGTCCTGGTAGGGCGGAGCCTGTGAATCCCAGGGCAGAGTAAACAAGGGAGGTGGAGGCGTCCATAGTGGTTCCGGAATTCGTCCATGGTTCTACACACACACATGAATACACACACGCATGCACACACACAGAATAAATAATAAATAAATTTTTTAAAAAAGAAAAAAAATTATGACATGTCACTGTGTTAAGCCATGTGTGCTTCGTATATCTATTTCAGTTTTGCCAATCAAAAAATTTACTGCGATCTAAATAAGACCAAGGTCTGAAGATATGGAAAGACGATGCAGTGAGCTGACTTCCAGATGTGACTCAGCGGTTACACTGGGCCACCCTGGGAGGAGAGGAAGACTTGGGCTCTGCCACCTGGGAGCTGCCATCTTTCGGGTGCATTGCATTTCTGTGCATTCTGCAATAGATGCATTACTGCACCTGCAGGCGCCAGGAGGCCAGTGTCAGGAGGAAACCAGAGGGCTGTGGCTATTTCTGCCCAGGAAAACTTGGCAGCTAGTGGGCAGCCCAGAGGCTGCCTGGGCTCTGGGCTGTAGGAATTCTCCAGCCTGTGGCATGGGAATCCACATCTGTCCTCACCACTACCTCCTAAGAGTGTCCCACGGGCCAGGGACACTGACCTGCAGGAAGAGCCACAGTCTGTTACCCTGGAGCTGAGTGTGGGTTAGCCGAGCAATCCCAAGAGGAAAGAAGCTTGTTTTTGTCTTTTAAACTGGTAGCAAGAAATTCCAAGGTGTGATTTGTGGTTTGATAATCCTCCCAAACCACCAACAGGCATGACTTCTTTTTTTTCCTCTTTAGAGTTTTTTATTTATTTATTTATCTATTCATTTATTTATTTATTTATAAACAAAATTTTTTATTTTTATTTTATTTTATTTTTATAGTTTTACAAGCATATCGAGTACTTAGCCCTGCTTTCTTCTGTTTCCCCCCCCCACCCCATCCCTCCCATCTTCCTCTCTTCCCTTCATCAACCCATCCTACTCCCTCTCAACCTCCTGCCTGGACACCTCTGTGGACCCCAGGGTTCCCTTTGGTATATGTGTGTGCATGAGGGTGCATGTGCCATGGCACACATGTGAAAGTCGGGGGGCAACTTGTGGGGCCCAGTTCTCTCCTTCCACCATGTGGGGTTCTAGGGTGCAACTTGGGAAGTAAGACTCGGCAGCAAGCTCCTTTATCCAGTGAGCCATCTCACCAACCCATGTTATACTTTGAAACAGGATCTTAGCATGTAGCCCAGACTGTTCCTGAATCTTCTGTTTTCTTACTGTGTGTGTGTGTGTGTGTATGTGTGTGTGTGTGTGTTCACAAGAGAGGACTACTTTTAGGCATTACTTCTCTCCTTCCACCATGGGTTCCAAGAATTGAACTCGGGTTATCTGACTTGTGTGGCGAGTGTCTTTACCAGTTGAGCAATCTTACCAGCTTGCGTCCTTGAATTGTCAACCCTCCTGCCTAAGCCTCGCCAGGCAGGTCTGTACCAATAAGCCAGGCATGTGTTTTGGTGACAAAATGTGATGTGGTATTCTGGACTGGGATGTGGACGGAATTTGATTTAACAATAATGACACCATCGCGTGCCCAGAGCTCTGAATTTGGTACCTGAACAGAAAAACAAAAACAAAAAAAGAAAAAGAAAACCTGAATTTTACAAAATGAATGTATCTGGGGGCTGGAGAAGTGGCTCAGGGGTTAAGTCTCTGCCTTGAAGGCGGAAGGTCCTGAGTTCGGATCCTAGACCCCACGTATAGATGCCAGGTGGAAGCGGGGGCAGCCTGCGTTTCTGGTTCTGGTAGGGCGGAGCCTGTGAATCCCGGGGCAGAGTAAACAAGGAGGAGGTGGAGGCGTCCATGGTGGTTCGTCCATGGTTCTACACACGCATACATACACGCATGCGCACACACGCATACACGCACAATTGAATAAATAAAAAAAATTTAAAAAAAACGAATGTATCTGGAAAGGGATCTTATTTTGCTGTAGAATGACTTTGTTTGATCACTGGGATTGAAGAGCTGGAAGCCACTGCAGGGTGGCTACAAAAGCTCCGTCGTGCACGTTCTTTTGAAAGTAACCTATACTTCTTTTGTTGAGTAGTTTCCATAAATTTTTGTGCACATGTATATGTGTAGGAGGTGGGTGTACATGTTTGTGTGTGAGTGTGTCTTAGGTACATAGATGTCAGCTTAACAGTTGCGGGCTGAGCTTTGGGCACATCTGTGAAGAATTCATAATGAGAGCAGACCCTTGAGCAGGCCTGCAAGAAGATTGTCCAATTGGTGTGAAAGACCCAGCCGTAGAGGTGGTACCATCCAACAGCAGATCAGATCGAAGAAAGGGCAAGACAGAAGAGCTCCACCCTTTCTCTTGCCTTGTGCTGAGCTTGCCACTCCCGTTTCTCCCCCCTTTTTTTAAGACGGAATTTTGCTCCAAACCTGGCTACCGCAGCTCGCTGGCAAGTTCCGGGGATCCACCTACCTCTGCCCTTCCACTTCTGGGATTACAGATACACTGTGTCGTGTCCAGCTTTTGTGAGGAAGATCTGAACTCTGGTCGCTATGCTTGAATGATAAGCGCTTTACTGACTGCACCATTTCCCCAGCACCATAATTACCTGTGTGTGTGTTTTACACACATGGGGGGGGCATCCATGCAAAGGCCAAAGGAGGATGCCGGGCACCCTGGTCTGTCACTCCCTTGAGATAAGGCCTCTCACTAAACTTGGAGCTAAGCCAGGGGCCAGCAAGCCCCAGCAGGCCTCTTATCTACGTCCCCCACAGCGCGGGGATTACTAGTGCTCCGGCACACAGCCAGGCCCGCTTTTATGTTGGTGCAGGAATTTGAACTCAAGCCTTCATACTTGCATAGCAAGTCCTCTCCCCAGTCTCATGAGTATTTTTTTCAATTAAACTTAAAGTCTACACCCTTAGGTGCTCTCCTGGGAACATACAATAAATAACTAGTAATTCTGTACCTGTTTCCCCACAAAGACTGTCTTCTACAGAATCACGTCAGCCCACTAGTTACCAAATAGGAGACTGGGGTTCAGGGCATTTGGAGACCACCATTACTAAGGTTAGGGTCTGAATTGGCTTCTCCCCAACACCTGGGCCAGCTCACCAGGGGATGCGATGCGCTGAGTGTTGTGGGTCACTGCGCATGTGGAGTGGAGTAGTAACACCTGTGGAAACAGACCCGCGTGAGGACGATGTGGCTGGAAGGCAGGCGCGACATGCGCTGCCTGCGCTGCGCTCCGGGAGGAAGGCGGGTGCGCTCGGGCAGCAGTAAAACATGACTCCAGGATCAGAACCGCTCTGCAGTGGCCCAGGCTGGAAAAGATGGGGCGACTCGGAGCCGCTGTTTCTTCCGAATCCTGCACGTCGCCCACCACCCTTCCTGTCCCTGACACCCAAATATCAGGGGCCTGTCTTTCCCCCCCAAGTGCTAAGTACTCTCTTCCCCTGTTCTCTTTGTTGTTCAAGATGGGGCCGCTCAAGACCTAGCGAAGGAGCCCAGGGTGTTTATTAAAGGGGAAGCCAGGAAAAGGCAGCTCAGGGGAGTCGATGGCTCTACTTCCCCCCAGATCCCGGGGGCTGCTGGCCCCTTTGATCCTGGCCTCGCTTTGATTTCCCTGCTCTGCTGCTCGGGTCTCTCCAGTTTCTGAGGTTTATTCCAGAACCAGTGGTCCTAAGGGACCAGAGACAGCGCTGCCCTCCCCCCCACCCCCCAAAAAAAGGTGTAATGTGCGGGGAAAGTGGCGCTCCGATGAAGCCTTTCTGTGTGGTGGAGGCTCCGCATGCACTTGTAGAACACCACCACGTCACCTTTGATCCTGGGCGGCGAAGCCTTCAAACAGAATGGCACCTTTTCCTCCTGCGGTTCCTTGCGCCTCCCCGAGCCCTCTGACCAGCCGGTTCACATAGCCAAGTAAGGGCCAGAACACTTTCCACCTTCCAGAAAACACGTTGGAAATCAAGATCTGAAACAGCTACCAAAAGATGTGAAGCCCGGCAGAGGAGCGCACACCTGTAATCTCTGTGAGACCCTGCCTAAAACAGCAAAGAATATTTGGTTCTTAAATTCATCGGTTTGGCTTTTGGGCACTTCTTTCTGAATTATGTCTACTGAGCACCGGAGTGGGACTTTTGAATTCATTTTTAAATTTTGCATGTGTGTGTGTGTGTGTGTGTGTGTGTGTGTGTGTGTGTGGTGTGTGTGTGTGTGTGTATCAGAAGGCACTGTGTATTCTTGTGGAGGCCCAAGGGTGACGTCAGGAATCATCCTGGATTGCACTACCTCCTCTTTGCTTTTGCTCTAGAGTTTTCTGGGCTCTGCCTTCTAGTGCCAGAAGTGCAAGCTACTGCCATTTCTGCCTGGCGTTTTTACATGGGTTCCGGGATCTGAACTCAGACCCTTCTGCTTGTGAGGCATCTCTCCAACCCTTAAATTCATTGTGTGGTTTATCTTCTGGGGCCTCACATGGTAGCCTAGGCTGGCCTGGAGCCCACTTAGGTAGCCCAGGCTGGCCTCAAATTCACAATGATCCTTCCACCTCAGCCTCACACTTGCTGGGATTATAAGCATGAGCTCAACTCCTTATGCCGAGCTTCTAGCCTCCTCTATTTTACTGCCAGTACAGAACAAGGGACCATTAATATGGTCACCTCTAGTGTATTAACTATTTCTGTAGTGTTCATATGTGGTCTTTCTTCAAAAGTTGCAAATTGAGCTGGAGAGATAGCTCAGGAGCTAAGACTCTGCCTGGCAAGCAGAAAGTTTGGTCCCACATGATAGATGCAGAAAGCAGAGTTTGGTCCCACATGGGGAAGGGGGATGCCAGGCAGAAATGGAGGCGGCCTGCACTTCTGGCCCTGGAAGGCAGAACTTGGGAAATTCCAGAGCGAAACAAAAAGGAGGTAGAGCAATCCAGGATGACTCCTGAAGTCATCCTTGGGCCTCCGCAGGCACACACAGTGCCCTCTGATACACACACGCACACACACACACACACATAAAAAGTTGTGGTTGGAAGTTGGCAATGTGGCTCGATTGGTTAAGTTCTTACCTAAGGTGCTCCAAACTCTAAGCTCTCCAGTCCGGTGTCAATCAAGCATAGCACCTGTCATCCAGGTAGGTACTCAGAGGTAGAGGCAGAAGGATTAGAAATGCCAGTTCATCCTCAGCTACATAGAACTTTTGAGGCCAATCAGTGAGATGATTCAGCTGGGTGAAGGCTCTTGCAGCAGGAGCCTAAGGACTGAGTTCAAGCTCTGGTCCTCACATAAAGATGGAAAGAAAGAATGGCGTTTCCAAAGCTGTCCTCTGACAGCTGGGAATGCCTCTACCATATATGGGGGATTTAAAATTTAAGTTTGGATTTGGGATCACTTGCTGGTTAAGGATTTTTGATACTACCAAGTTTTTTTTTTTTAACATTAAATCTTACTCTGTTAGGGATGGAGAGATGGCTCAGGGGTTAAACCTCTACCTTACAAGCAGAAGGTCCTGAGTTCAGATTCCCGACAAGCAGAAGGTCCTGAGTTCAGATTCCCGATCGCATATAAAAACACCAGGCAGAAATGGCAACAATTTGTACTTCCCACCCTGGAGGGTGGAGCCTGGGAAACTCCAGAGCAAAGCGAAGAGGAGGCAGAGCAATCGCGATTTCTGCACTTTTGGGTTCCCAGAGGAACACACAGTGCCCTCGGACACACGCGGATACACACACATGCATACATGTAAAAAATTTAAAAATAATAATCTTGCTCTTTTTCTTCTTCTTCTTCTTGCAGTGTGGGGCATCGACCCAGGGCCTCTCCATGCCAGGCAAGGGCCGGAGCTGAACTGCTGTGGTCAGGACCAACAGGCCATTTACCCAAGCATCCGGGCTGTGAACTGGGTTCTTCTTCACTGAGCCACGCCCCGTTTAGTCTTGAGCCTGCATTCTCTTCTGACCATGCAGTGACCCTCTGTAGCAAGAACTTTTCTGCCTGGGTGTGGCCATGTGACATGGCATTGAATTAGTGCGTGTGTGCACTTCATCATTAAATCACCTGCTAGCCCCTAAAGAACTGCCAATGTTTTTTTCTTCACTATAACAGCTAGGACTGGACCTCAGGGCCTCAGGCATGCTAGGCAAGCTCTCTACTATGAACCACATCCCAGACTTCATCTCCTTTGGATGGGAAGAATGGTCTACAATAAACACCCCCACTCGCTCAAGCAATGGGGCATTTAGCTTTCGTAGTAATCAGAACTTTCTGTTTCCCCGCAGTTAGGAGAAGAAATGACTTTGGCCTCCCCTCCTCTTGAGTTCTGTGCTCCGCTCACCAGCTCCATGGCAGAGAGGCCCCAGGCTGCAGAGCCCCCAGAAGAATCCTCCTGCTCTTAGCCCGGATGCTCGGGGAAGGGGCCTATTGGTCTTGGCCACACCCAGTCTAGCTCCAGCTGACTCACCCCTCACCTTGGGGATGCTCCTTAGACCCTGAGTCAGCCCTTTCCTGTGTAGTGTCTCCCCCCCACACTTTCACTTTGTTTTATTACCTGTACAAACAGGGCCACAGACAAGCCCACTCTTTCACTTGGTTGTTTATTCTGGGATTAGTTAAACCCATTATCACTGAGACTTTGGCCTCTGACTACTATTTCCCATTAAAGGGGGGGGGGAGCTCCTTGGGGAAACAGCTCATTCCAGGCTTGGAACAGCAAATATCAGAACCTGGAATAGTTCGGCATCACTGAAAACTGTAGCACGCTACCGAGAAATAGGTGCTCTAAAGAAACAATTTGGCCTGGTGAAGCACTTGTCTAGTATGTATAAGTTGCTGGGTTCAACCTCCAACATCATAATTAAAATAAAGTGCAAAGGAGGGTACTTGTTTGTTTACTTATTTACTTATTACTTATGTGTTCTCTCTCTCTCTCTCTCTCTCTCTCTCTCTCTCTGAGTGTGTGTGCTTCCCAAGGTTGGTACTGGGAATTATCCTAGACTGCTCTACCTCCTTGTTGCTTTGCTCTGGGTTTTCCCAGGCTTCTCCTTCCAGGGGCTGGAATTGCAGGCGTCACTTTTTCCACGGGGACATTTTCATGTGGGATCTGGGGATTAGAATGCAGGTCTTTTTGCTTGCAAGTCAAAGACTTTAACCCCTGAGCCACTTCCCCAGCCCTAGGAGGTAATTTTAAATAGCAGCAACAACCAATATGTTGCCTTTGGGCAACGATCACAAAAGAATTTTAAAAAATTAATGATAAAGAAATAACTTGAAAGGGCACCTATTAGCCAAACACAAAACATTGTGAATGTTTAATTAATAATAATAATAATAGGTTGGAGATATGGCTCCATAGTTGAAAACTTATCTAGCATGTGTGTGACCCTGGGTTAAATCCTCAGTACTGTAAAGGTATGAAAGAGGAGGAGAAGGAGAAAAAGGAGCAGGAAGAAGAAAGGAGAAGAGGAGGAGGAGGAGGAGGGGGAGGAAGAAGCATGTGCTTTGGCTGGAGATGGGGGGGATTAAAACACTCGCCTAGAACGTGTTGAGGGCCTAGATTCCCTTTACTGTGCTCCCCCATCACCACACCCCAAAAGCAATGCCTTTAAAAGAAATAGAGATAAGGCAGGAGAGATGGCTCAGGGGTTAAAAATCTGTCTTGCAAGCTGAAGGTCCTGAGTTGGGATCCCAAGTCCCACTTAAAAACACCGGATGGAAATGGTGGCGCCAGGCACTTCTGGCCCTGGTGGCCAGAGCTCTGGGAAATCCCAGAGCGAAACAAAAAGGAAGTATAAATGATCCAGGACGATTCCTAAAGTCACTCTTGGGCCTCTATAGGTACACACAGTGCCCTCTGATACACACACACACACATACACAAAATAAATAATATATAGAAGAGGAGGAGAAGGAGGGAGAGGAGGAAGAGGGAGAAGAGGATGAGGAGGGAGAGGAGGAGGAGGAGGGAGAGGAGGAGTAGGAAGCTGCAAGGAAAATGTCCTTTGTGCAGGGCTGGACTTAGGCTTAGAGCACTTGGTCCCGGCTTCCCCAGGCAGGAGGAAGAGGAGGGGAGAGGGGAGGACACCTCTCTGGAGGATTGAGGGGGGGGTGTCCTTCCTGGGAACTTCCCAGATCTGGGGGCAGTAGCCACATTTAGTTCACAGAAGCAGAACATGTCGTAAACTCTCCATGCCACCGGGGTCTCCTCGTCCTTCTCCTTTTCCTCCTCCTCCTCCTCCTCCTCCTTTTCCTCCTCCTTCTCCGAGACATGTGTCAAATCCCACTCACTTCCCAAGGTTACGGCAAGCCCCCTTCCCCTGACAGCCCAGATTGCTCCCCAGGAAACTGCCCACCTCACAGTTCCCTGCTCAGTTAGATAACTGTCCTCTGGGCATTTATGTCGCCCTATGTTTTCTATGAGGTTTTATCTTGTTATAGAATCATTGTGCTCTAGGCTTATACCAGAGAAATAAATAGAAATCACAAGAGTAAAAACAATCGATAAAGTTTCCATCCAGAGGAAACCACACTCAGCACTGTCATCTGAAGTGCTTCTGCGTTTTCATTTCTTACGCATAGTTCTTATATAAGCCCGTGCTTGTTCCTCTAACCAGAATATAATTCGTTTGCAGGGATGAACGCCATATTTTTTTCTTTCATACTTTTTGAGACTCAGGCTTACCATGTGACTCAGGGAGCCGTGAACTTTGCAGCTATTGATCTACTTCAGAGAATTGGGATTACTATGTCTGGCTTGCTTTGTTTTATAAACAATCATTGCATTTACCCAATATTGAGGACATTGACAGTTCCATTTATCAATCGATTAATTGATTGCAGTACTAGGGGTTGAACCCAGAACCTTGTGTCTGCTAGACAAGCAGTCTACCTACCAATGAGCTGTCTCCCTAGCCCCATGGCAAACCATATTTGAGCCATTACACACCATGTTTCCCATGTGCCTAGGACACTATTCAATCTGCAGTAGCATTTATTGGGTTAATTAACTGCAAGAAATTTCGGAACATACGACCCACCATCAATGCATCTGTACATCCTTGGAGAAGTAGGGCCTCAGTGAGTGTGGAGACCATCACTCACATACTTTTCAAGCACTTGCAACAGCCCTCATGTCTGAGACTTATGCACTCAGAGGCATGTTCTAGATTTACAAGGACTGGAATGTGCCCGCAGAATCGCCTGGATTCGTTCCCAGGTAGTCAGGATGACCTGGTCATCAGCAAGATCAACCTTGTTTCGGAACCATCTGCCGCTGGGCTCAGATGGGAGATGGACAAGGGAAGTCACTCCCAGAGGGCTGTGGGGGGACAGCTGTCTGGACTTGGCCTCTGGGGCCCACTGACTTGACCCAAAGATGCTACCAAAGCACTGGAATATGAATGCTTGAGGGGCCAGTCTGGTCAGAGGACAGGCATTTGTTTGTCAGAGGTGGTCAGAGGACAGGGGTGCGTTTGTTCGTTGACCAGAATTTGAGGACCGAGGGGTCAGGTCTGCCAGTGCTCACTGAGGAGAAGCTAATAAGATGACCGGAAGTATCTACCGCGTCCCTAAAGGTGTCTCCCTGCTCTTGGCCCACATCTCCATCCTCACCTGTGCCCAAGTGTCATTTCCCAGCCTGGAGCCGACCCATCCCCTAACTCCTCTTCCATCCACACTGTCACCCACTGCAGTGCCTGCCCCAAGTCAGTGACTGCCTTGGGCTTCTATCCACATGAAAGTGTGGGTCTATGAACCCGCCAAAGGAGCTTTGGCAACAAGATCAGGCCCCGGCCTCCTTCGGGCCACTCTGTCTTCTTGTTTATGTTGGACCGGGATTGCTTGTGCCTTTGCCCTTAGAACCCAACAGAAGCTGAGCCTGACCTGGCCACCATTCCTCAAGGCCAACTCAGAATGTGGCACATTCTGGGTAAAGGCTGAATGAAGGGGCAGGGCACCTCTGACGCTGGCCCATCGATAGAAAATGACTCCAGCAGCTCCCCCGGGGAGATCAGGGGTCTGTAGGATGAACAGCCACAGACTCTGGATTTTTGTCTTCAATTTAGTTCTCACCAATCATCGGCCCTCAAAACAGGCTCTTGACCTCTGTGAGCTTTGGTTTCCTCACCTACAGGTGTCCAAGAGCAGCAGAAAAGCTTGTCTGTGGAGACCCTTTCCAGAGTCTGGTTCACTGCCAGTGCCAGTCAGTTGCTTGCATGTTACAAAATTCAGGTGGCGACGCTTCCTGTGGTCATTTGGATGTGAGTGCAGGCGATGCTGGGGCTGCCGACTGAGGGGGTCTTGGAGGCATTCATGCTTGCTGTGGCTCTGCCCACCGGTCCCTCCAGCCACCCTGGCCTCCACCAAGGGAGACCCGCTGACAAGGCAGTGGAACCGCCAGGCGGCTGCCGCATCTCACACATGGCACTTTGCGCACTCAGTGTTTTTTCAGGTGTGTTGATCTCAGGCCGCCATCTGGTCTGTGAGCTCCTGATGGGCCGGCACCCCAGGCCCACCAAGGACTCAGGGCGGTCCCAAGGGTGGAGGTCGAGGCTGTGGTTGGAGGAGGAGCTGGAGACAGGTAGACGGCACCCCCTCACCATGCCAGAGTGCAGGAGGGCGAGAGAGAATGCCCAAGAATGACAGTCTAGTTCGCCATCTTCCTGGAAGGCACAATGGGGCTTTTCTCAACCCCTGTGGGGTTTTTTCAACTGGTCTATCTGGAGAGGAACTAGTGAGCCCCTCCTGGGGGGGGGGGGAGAAGGGAGGTTGTGGGGTTGTAGCTTCACAACCTGGAGCCTTGGTTTTCCTAGTCAGGGACTGAGGATTATGGTGCCCACTGCCTCCTTCCCTTCTTCCCAGGTCTCTGGCAGTTGAAACTTTTCACTCACTTTGAAAGACTCAGATGAAAGGCCGTGGTGGGATGAAAGGCCCTGTTAAAGAGTCTCCTGATGTTTGAAGTCTCGGCCGAGGAACTAGAGGAAGTGCGCAGCTGACAGGTAGTTGTGAAGCCACCTGGAGAGGTGCCAGCGAGGAATTAGCATGCCATCAGCCACACCTAGGGCGGGAGGATAAAGTAGCCTGGGGGGTGGGGCTTATCAGGGATGAAATCTGTCATTTCCCTGTGGAAGAGACCTGAATCCAAGGTTGGGGGTGGGGGAGAGCCAGAAAGGTGGTCCTAGTTAAGTCTCAGCTCCACCCAGGAGCCTTGGTTTCTGGTTTCCGGGTGAAGAAGAGTACACTGGTTCCCAATGTCAGTTGCATGGCAGGATCTTGGGGTGTCTGTCCATGCACGTGCACGTGTGTAGGCATGCACGGGCAGGATGCTGGGGTGTCCATGCTTGTGCACGTGTGTCGGCACGCACAGGCAGCCCCATTGGGATGGAATCCAGGGCTCTTGTATGCTAGCAAAGATTCTACAGCTGAACTGTAATTATTAATTGTCTCTGAGCTCAATTATTTATTTATTTTCAACCACTTCCACAATATACTTTGGAAGGCAAAACATGACAGACCTAAGAGTGTGTGTCATTTTTTCCAGTACATTCTAGTCTGGCTTTAGTCTCCTCTTTGAATTATTATTATTATTACTAAAATCAGAGCTGTGACAGGCACAGCAGCAACTCTGATGATCTCAGCTTTTTTAAGGCTGGGTCAAGACAACTGACTAAACTTGGGGGTTCAAGGCCAACCTGGGCAAACAGTGAAACTCTGTCTCAAAAAAAAAAAAGGCAATAAGATGGCTCAGGAGTAAAGGCACTTGCCACTATGAGCTCGATAAACTGCATTTCATCACTGGAATATCCACCAGGTGACATGTACATCCCATCCATTCACCATACACATCCTAGAAGACAGAGTGAGGCTTCTTACACACACACGCACGCACACACACACACACACACACACACACGTGCGCATGCGCACGTGGGCCAATAATAATAATAATAATAATTATTAAAAATAGACTTGTGAGGGCTGAAGAGATGGCTCAGGGGTTAAACTTTCCCCTCCAAATCAAAAAGACCTGAGTTCAGATCCAAGATCCCAACTAAAAACACTGGACAGAAATGGCAGTGACCCTGAGTCCTTGCCTCTCACTAGGGTGGAGGACTCAGAGGGAGGTTTGGCATTCACACGAAAAGATGCTCCAGGGGATGGGAGGGAGGGGGAGGTACTGGGAGAAGGAGAGACAGGGAAGGGAATGAAAGAAAGGGGGAAAGGAGGGGAGTGCAAGAGGGGACTGGGGAGGGGAGGAAGGAGGGAGAGGACAGGGGTGCCTATTGAGCTTGTATGATTGAGAAAAAAAATGTGGGAGAAAAAAAAAGAATTGAGAAGCAAAAGTTCAACAGAAGGAAATGACACCAGACAGAATTAGATACAACACAAAAGAATCAAGAGCACAAGAATGATGAATTATGCAAAAAAGAATTTTTTCTTATTTTTAAATTCTGTTTAAAGTGTTATTAACTGATTAAAAACAAACAAACAAACAAACAAAAGCAAAAAAAGAAATGGCTGTGGCCTGCACTTCCAGCCCTGGAAGGCAGAGCCTGGGAAACCCCAGAGCAAAACCAAAAGGAGGTAGAACAATTCAGATGATTCCCGAAGTCGCTCTTGGCCCTCCAAGGAACACACGGTGCTCTCTTCTACATCCCCCCACAATACATGCACAAAAAAGAAATAAAAAAAAATAGAGTTGTAAGTCATAATTTCACCCAGCTTCTCTTGTTTCCAGTCTTTTCTTCCATCTGAGCTGTCTTTAGAGGATACCTTAGAGAACAGAGAGAGAGAGAGAGAAAAGAAAGGACAGAGAGAAGGAGGAGAAGGAGTGACTGCTTTGTCCACAAAGTCTCCAATTATCGTAACTGGAGGCCCTAAAGCCCAAAGTCCCGACCCTCTCTCTGCGTCTCAGATTCCAAGTCCCTCCTCCTATCCCTGACCAGAAGGGACTGGGAAAGCCCTGAATTAAGATCTCACCCACCCAGCCTGAGGGTCCTCCAAGGTTTTAAGGCTTTTCCCAGACTTGTTTGAATCCTCAGGGTTTCTTGTCAGTGGTGTAGCAATTTGTCCAGACAGGAGAATTATCTTTCTGTGATGGACAGTCAGGTTGGCATGACAACCAGATGGCTCACGAGGCAGAAGCAGGATGGGAATCCAGAGCAGACTAGGTGGTCAGCTAGACAGAGGGACTTTAGATAAAGGTGGCTTTTCATCAGCTGGTGTTGATTTGGACCAAGGCTTAGCCCCTCAGATTCTCACCGGTCTAGCCTGGGTGCAAGACCCCCTCAATTTTTTCCAATTTTTTCATGACCCACAACACAGTCTGATCTATTTGGCTAGCACAAGACTTCATGTCGGACAAAGATTTGCTGGGTAAGATTTTGCCCAGGTGTTTGTTTTGTTTTTACCTAAGGTCTCTCGAATCTTCTTCACTTTAGTGAAAATCTCCCACCTTGACATGTGAACAGCCCAAAGGTTTGCGTTGGTTTGGATCTGAAACGGCTCCCAAAGCCCATGGAAGCATGTATCCCCCCCCCCCCAGTGCAGCAATGTTCAAAGGTGGGTTTCCGGACGTGAATGGTGAGTATGGGGACCTCATAATGGATCCGTGGCCACTCGTAATTTGAAGTTTGCAAGGAAGTGATGGAAATTTAGGCAGAAGGGCCTAGCAGAATGGAGTGGGCCTTTGGGGGCCATACTGTCTGGTCCCTTTTTTTCATGTTTTCTCTCTCTCTCTCTCTCTCTCCCCTTCTCCCTCTCCTTCCTCTCCCTCTCTCTCTCTTTTTTCCTGGCTGCCATGAATTACTCTGCTTGGCTCCATCACGACCTGCCAGTATAAGGTTCCATCTTGCCACAGGCCCAGAAACCATGGGGTCTGGTGACCATGATGAACTCCTTGAAGTTGATGATGTCGGGTATCTTGTCACGGAAAGAGACAACTGACTAAACGCATCACGGTCTGATCCATTTCTCCACCAACCACCAGGTGGCGCGTGGCCACCCATCTGCAGCAAGAAACCTACTTGGTAGCAGTGCCATTTGCTCTTCTGTGGCTGATTTAAATATATGACCAAATAATTTAGGGGAACAAGGAGTTTATTAATGCTCGCAGTTTCTGGCTGCATTTCATCAGCATGTCAGATCTCGTACAAACATCAGGAGCCAAGAGAAGGAGCCACACTATATCTGCAAGAAGAGCTCAAGGAGGGGCATACCTTCTGTGCTAGTTAGACAGACAGGTGTCAACTTGACAATGAAAGCTGGGCTCTGGGCAAGTTTGTGAAGAACTAGTGTTGAAACAAGCCCTGAGCAGGCCTGCAGGAGATTGATTGACGTGCAAAGACCTAGTCCTAGTGGGTGGTGCCTTTCCCCGGCAGGTGGACAGTACAGGAGTTGGTTCAGTCAGTTGGCATTCCTCGGCATTCTTGCAGTCCTGCTCTCTGATGAGTGAGGTTTGCTCCTCTCTCTCAGCAATCCTGTGGATACGGTGTGTCATAGCTAGGCACAGGTGTCAAGCTGAGGGTTTGAGTTCTGGGCACATTTGTGGAGAATTAGTGGTTGGGTTAAGCCCAGAGCAAACTTGCAGGAGATTGTCTAGCTGATGGGGCAGGCCCAGCCCATGGTGAATGGGACTAGGCCCTGAACAGGTGAATAAAATACTGAGAGCTAGTTGAGAGAGCTGGCATCCTTCTGTACACTTGGCCAGACATCCTGGTCTGGCGAGTAAGGATCATCCCTCTCTCAGCTGTTATGTAGAGATGCTGTGGTCAGTTCCCTCAGTCTTGTTGTTGGCTGGACTGAGAACTGTAACCAGATAATCGTAAGAGACAATAAACCCCTTGTTCCCTTAAGCTGTTTGATGGTCATTTATCAGCAACCATGCAGGCGACTGCAACACGGCGTAATCAGTTCCCTTAGCTCCTGGGGTTGGTATGAGCTCTCCTGCTATGCTGGTTTAAGAACCATAACCGAGAATTGTAAGAAAGAGTTACCACCCCCCAATTCCCCTAAGCTCTCTAGTCACGAATTTATCAGCAACTTACGGGCAAAGTGCATCACCTTCTAACTTGCTAGTTGCTAAATTCTTAATGGATTGTTCTTTCCTCCAGGTCCCACCTGCCTGGGGAATGGTCCCACCTACCATGGATCCTGAGAACCCAAACTCAGGACCTCACGCTTGTGCGGCAGTCACTGTACCCATTGAGCCATCTCCCCGACCTTTATTTCTATATTTCCTAAAATGCATGATATGAGGAAATGCATTAATTATCACTTGTATTAAGAATTTATTGAGGCTGGAGAGGTGGCTCAAGGGTTAAGACTCTGTCTCACAAGCAGAAAGTCCTGAGTTCGGATCCCTGGTCCAATGTAAAAATGCCAGGTGGAAATGGCAGCAGCCTGCACTTCAGGTCTTGTTGGGCAGAGCCTGGGAAATCCCAAAGCGAAGCAAAAAGGAAGTAGAAGATATCCAGGATGATTCCTGAAGTCACTCTTGGTCACTCTTGCTCCACAAGAACACACAGTACCCTCTGATACACACACGCACGCATGCACATAAGTAAAGCTTAAAAATTAGTAAAAAAAAAAAAAAAAAAGGAAATAAAGACTAAGTGTGGTGGCTTATACCTCTAATCCCTGCACTTGGGAGATCGAGGTAGGAAGATCATAGTTTAAGGTCATCTTGACATAGCAAGTTCAAACCAGTCTTGAAATGTAGTGACAGGGAAGAAGAGAGGATAAAATGTTCCCTTTAAAAAAAATGAATAGCGGTTTGTGAGTTGGCTCAGCTGGTAAGAAGCCTGTTCAGAAACCTGGAGACCTGCGTTCAATCCCCAGAAGCCCACATAGTAGGAGAGAACAACTTCCATAGATGTCCTCTGACCTCCTCCCCAAGTGCATGGCGGGCACGAGCACCCCTTCTCTCCCAGATAAATTAGATTTAAAAAATCTAAGTGCTTTAACAAAGGGGGGGGGAGGCTGGAGAGGTGGCTCAGGGGTTGAGACTCTGCCTTGCAAACAGAAGGTCCTGGGTTCAGATCCCAGGTCCTGGGTTCAGATCCCAGGTCCCAAGTAAAAATGTCAGGCAGAAATGGTGGGTGGGCAAAGCCTGGGAAATCCCAGAACGAAGCTAGAAAGAGGTAGACGCAATCCAGGATGATTCCCGAAGTCACCCTTGGTCCTCCACAGGGACACATGTGCCTTCTGATACACACACACACACACACAATAGAGGAATGAATAAATAAAGTTAAAAAAAGAAATATCATTTAAAAAAAAAAGAAGAACCAAATAAATAGATGTAGCCTGGTACACAGGGCTTTCTGCCTTGCAGGAGGGCACAGTGGCTGCACCTTTGGTTCTTATTGTAAGGTATTTATAATTGGGGCTTTATCTGATTAACACCTTCATATCTACCCCAGCCGGAATCCTGCTGTCTGACACCTGGGAAGCCAACACCCTGGTCTGGCTGGGGCTTGCACACCACATTGTCCTGGGTGTGGAACTTCCTGGGGCTGGCAGATATGCAGTGAGACGCCCGGCCTCCCACTGGCACCTGGCAGCCCCTAGTGATCTCGGTGGGAGCAGTCTTCTCTCCTCCGCTCGGCCCTGGGGATGGGGGATGTTTCGTAGAGCACAGCTTGGATCACCCACCGAAAACGTAGTCTTCGGTGGTCTCAGCACAGAGTGTACATTTCTTTTTTTTAATCTCCTCCTTAAGAGGTTTCACTCTAGTCATCCCTCTTTTTTTTTTTAATATGAACCACTTTACAAATTTGCATGTCATCCTTGCACAAGGGCCTTGCTCATCTCTGCATCCTTCCAATTTTAGTATGTGTGCTGCCCAAGCAAGTTTTAGAGTGTACATTTCACGAATCAACACACAATAAACTTTTAATGAACACTAGCATTTCCAGCAAAGTTTCTATTATGTAAACTAATTTTTTTTCCACCCATGGCAGATGAGTTCCACATGGCTTCATGGATAGATCCAAGTGTGTGTGTGTGTGTGTGTGTGTGTGTGTGTGTGTGTGTGTGTCAGAGGGCACTGTGTGTCCCTGTGGAAAACCAAGGGTAACTTCCAGAATCATCCTGGATGTTTGCTTTTCTGGGATTTCTCAGTCTCCACCCACCGGGGCCTGAAGTTGCATTTCAGCCACTGGTCTACCTGGTATTTTTTTCTTATTAACCTGGGACCTGGGATCTGAACTCAGGACCTACTGCTTGCATATCAGAGTCTTATCCTCTGAGCCATCTCTCCATCCCCCCCCCACACATACCCTCTGGTATTTCTTTATGTCACCAGTAGGACAGTCAGGTTTACTGGGTGAACATGTTTTCGAATGGACGAGTTCCCTTAAGTTAGTATAAAAGAACACTGAAAACTCTGCCAAACAGAAGAGATGTTAGGTCTGAAAAAGCTGGGAGTCTCAGCAGGCACCTGAACCCCAAGATACATTGAATCTCTGTTCCTGGGACTTCTGTTGTTGTTTGTTTCTAAGATGTTTCTAAGATAGGGTCTCACTTTAGCTTTAGCTGACCTCAAAGGTGTAGCAATCCTCCTCGGTCTTTTAAGTACTAGGATTATAGGCATTGCACCTGCGAATTGTGAAAAATGCTCAAATGTTGAATGAACACCCTTTGTAGAAAGTTAGCATCAGCCCCCTTTTCTGTCCTGTACACATTTTAAGTGAACAATACATCTTTCTTAAAGAAATGAGTGAAAACAGTTGAGATTTTGGAAGGAGAGAAAAGCTACAGAAATTATGCTTAAGATAATTCTGTCACTTAACTGGCCATCTCAGAACTGGAGCAACAGAGGAGGTGCTGATGCACTGAATTTAGTTCAGAAAATATTCTCTGAGAATTATGTAGATAAGAAAGATATGTTCTGGGGCTGGAGAGGTGGCTCAGGGGTTAAGCCTCCGTCTTGCAGGCGGAAGGTCCTGAGTTCGGATCCCAGATCCCACGTATAGACGCCAGGCGGAAGCGGGAGTGGCCTGCACTTCTGGTCCTGGTAGGGCGGAGTCTGTGAATCCCGGGGCAGAAGGAGGTGGAGGCGTCCATGGTGGTTTGTGAATTCGTCCGTGGTTCTACACATACACATACACAGACACACACGCGCACGCACATACACACGCACAGTTGAATAAATAATAATAAAATAAAAATAAAAATAAATAAAAAAAAGAAAGATATGTTCTGACCTGTCCATCATAGCCATTCATCCACTGGACAACTATTTATTCAGTATCTACCTTGTGACAGGTCTAGGAGCCATCAAAGCCATAGATTTTCTTTGGGGAAAAAAGACGATTAGAAATCACGTGTGGGCTTTCTAATGTTTTTTTTTTTTATTCAATTGTGCATGTATGTGTGTGTATAGAACCACGGTCAAATTCGGGAATCACCATGGACCGCCTCCACCTCCTCCTTGTTTACTCTGCCCTGGGATTCACAGGCTCCTCCCTACCAGGACCAGAAACGCAGGCCACCCCCACTTCCGCCCAGCGTCTATAGTGGGGTCTAGGATCCGAACTCAGGACCTTCTGCCTGCAAGGCAGAGGCTTAAACCCTGAGCCACCTCTCCAGCCCCCCAATCTTATATATTTCTATCTTCTTAAATCTATGAGTTTTTTTAAAACCCAAAAGAACTATACCATGTTATGCTATGCTATGCTACACTATGCTATAATCTGGGGTTATAGTTACTCTCCTGTAATCCTAATACTTGGGAGGTGGAGGCAGGAGGATAAAACCAACCTAAGCTATGTAGCAAGTTCTAGGCCAGCCTGGACCACATAGGTAGATATTGTACAAAAACAAACATCCCCCCCACAACAATAACAAAAAGACTTGTGCTCTGAATACACCCCCTATATCTTGCTTTCATAACACGGTATTTTTTTAGCTCTTTTGATATCTGCATATCCTTATTTTTAATTAACTAAATCTGTGTAGGTGTGTGAGTGTGTACACATTACAGAGAGAATTGGAGACCCAGGGGTGATTTTGAGAATCATCCTGGATTGTTTTATCACCTCTTGGTTTTGCTCAGGGGGTTCCCAGGCTCCGCCTTCCCTGGTTGGAAGTGCAGGCCGCTGCCATTTCCGCTCGGTGTTTGCACATGGGATCTAGGATCTGAACTCAGGTCCTTCTGGTGAGTAAGTGGCTGAACCCCTGAACCATCTCTCCAGCCCCCATACGTCCTTATTTAAAGTATTAGAACTCCACTGACTGGATGTGCCATAATGAATTCCACTTCCCCCCTCCCACTGATGGAACTCATCAGGGCCTGTATTGTGTCTGTATCTTGGCATACTTTGACAGCTCCCTGCACCGGGTGGGCCAAGAGATTGGATTATAATGGTGTTCCTCCCCTGGCCAGGCTCAGGAAGAGAAGGGTGGGGTTTGTTTCTGGAAACAGCGGCCTCTTCTGGCTGAATTCGGAAATTACACTAATGGCATCAATAGGCGCTGCATTGATAGAAATTCTGTTGGCGAAATGCTATAGCATTTTTTTCCCTTCACATTTTTCTATGTTAAATTTTTTTCTGTGACAATCGTGTACTTTCACAATAAAGAAAACAAGGTTTAAATAGAAAATTTAAATGCACAGCATATGCCTGAGGAAGAGAGGGAAATTTTCTTTCTCACACACATTTCCACAGCAGCTCAGATGGGGGGCAGGAGTTCTGTGTTTGGGGGATTTGGAGGTAGGGTCTCTCTGACGTTCTTGTTGACTCAAGATTCTTGAAGAGTAAACATAAAATAGTCGATATCGAAGTAGAAAATACAATTGCTGTCATCCTTCTAAGTGTGGCTCTACTTGTTAAGTATTAATCAGCATTCTGATTGGGTGCAGTGGTTATCATTCAACTTTGTAAATATAGAAACCGGGGCATGGAAAGTGTGGCAGTTAGTTTCAGCGGTGGACTGACACCTGACACTTGAGAAGTGAGCTTTTGGCACACTCATGCGGAAATATCTAGTTAGGGCAAACCTGTAGGAGGTATCTAGTGGGTTTGGGGAGAGATGGGTAAAATGCAGAGAAGTGGTTAGCATTTCGGCAAGCTGGCGGGCTAGAAGTTCCTGTGCATCGATCCTTGCCCCTCTACTGCTGTGGATGTAATACGACTAGTTCCCTCAGTTCTGGATGCTAGAATAACTCTCCTGCCACGATGAGCAGGCAATGAAAGCAGAAATAAAAAATCCCTATTCCCACGCCTGGATTGGGAATCAATGCTTATTACAGTGACGGATTATGAAGACAAGGCAGAGTGGTGGTTATGTAGCATGTTCAGATTCATACAACTGAGATAGTGGCGGGATTGTCTCCAAAGCTGTGTGGCTGGCTTTCCACCCTGCTAACGGATGCTCCTGGATTATAGCTCTTCCTGTTTGTTTCCACTTCCATCAAATGAGGCCCAAACTCTAGGTGGAAATAGTGGCAGCCTGCATTTCTGGTTCTGGAAAGTCCAGAGCAGAGCAAAAAAAAAAAAAAAAAAAAAAAAAGTAGCACAATTCAGAGTGATTCCCTAAGTCACCCTTAGGCCTCCACAGGCACACGAAGTGCCCTCTAATTCTCTTTCTCTGTCTCGATGTCTCATACAAAAAATTAAACAAATAAAAGAAATAAGCTTAAGTATGCCAGAGTATGTGCGAAGTAAATTAACCAACCATTGTTAGCACCCTGGGGATCCTGTTTTGGGGGTGGTATGAGGGTGGAGGTTCCGGAAGTGCCTTGTCTGTGGACCCTCACCTTGTAGGGATGTAGCTTGAGGCATGCGTTTGTTCAGCACAGGGAAAGTGATGGTTTATGGTGGTCCAAGGTCGGGCTGCCCAAAGCTGAGGGTGTCCACACTAGCCCCAATGATTCAGGCTTCTCCTATCCCAGCAGGTCCCCTCGGGGGAACAACTGCATGTTCCACATGTGAGACCCGCGAGAGTTTTCCAAGAGAGTAAGACTCAGGCAGTGTTACCATCTAGGGTTCAGAGACAGGTTCATTGTCTCCACCGATTAGAAGAGCACAAGGGCAGGAGAGCTGCAGCCACAGCTCGAGCACACCTGGACTGGGAGAAGAGAGGCTGAGTCGCCCACAGCAATCCACACATGCAGCGGTTCAAGCCGCAGACGCTCTGCTGGAGCCGGGACCGGGCAGCCAAGCTGGCCCGTGATCTTCCGCCCCCCCTCCCCCGCTCCCCATTTTCCTGTAGGGTCAGGGGAGCCTGCAGGGGCGTACTGCTGCATCCAGCCTGTTACATGGATTCCAGGGATCGAATTGGGTCACCAGGATCGCACAATTGCTGCTTCCCCTCACCGAGCCATCGCGTCAGCCAATGCTTTGCTTTTTTTTTTTTTTTTTTTTGAGATGGCGTCTCCGTCTGCCCCCTGCCTCGGACAGTGACCTCTACCATTGCAGGCTTGTCCCACCATGCCTTGCGGATCGCTGATTTAGGGGAGGGGGCACTTTTTTAAAGTGTGTGTGCTTGTGGAAGCAACAGGGTGTTATCACGAACCACCCTGCGTCGCTCTTCCTCCTTATTGCTTTGCTCTGGGGTTTCCCAGGCTCCGTCTTCCAGGGTCAGAATTGCAGGCCGCTGCTAGATGGGATCTGGAGGAGCAGGTCCTTCTGCTTGTGAGACAAAGGCTTTAAACTCTGAGCCATCTCTTCTGCCCCCCAACTTTGATTTTTTATATGGATTATTTAGAAAAGTTTTGACTGTCGCAGAACATTGCCTGGATCAGAAAGGGGAACCGGAGCCCAGTCTTTGCTGGGCTTGTTCAGCTGACCCAGGCACGCCCTAGGTTCAGACCATCAGCCTCCTTTGCCCCCATAATGCCCTCTTTTTCCCACTAGCAGATGAGTCTTGTAGATGGTCTGACAGCAGCCTCACACCGTCCAGATGACGCCGCGCTACCGACTCTGGGCAGCAGGTGGCGCTGAGGGGCCTCGAATCTTAAGCCTCGGTCTTGGATGGATCCTTGGAAAGAGGTCTCTGCAGACCTTTCGGGTCCTCTCCAGGCTTCCTTCTCTCCTCCGCCCTCCCCTTCTCTTCTTTTTATGGCAGGGCCTCACCATGTAGCTGCATTGGAACTTTCTAGGGCATTCAAACTGTCCCGGATCACTTTGAGCACTGGGATTACAGACGTGTGCCATCACATGAGTTTTTATCTTGTTAATATAGTTGGAAGATGCTATTTAATTCCTTCTCTTTCCAGCATGTGTGTTTCTGGAGGTCCAACTCCCATCGCCAGGTTTTAGAGCAGGTACCTTACCAGCTGAGATATCTCAGCTTCTCCTTCCCCCACAATCATGCACGTGTATACACCAGAGGGCACCTGTGGAGGCTCAGTGATGATGTAGGGGATCAGCTTGGGTTGCTCTCCCACCTTACTGCTTTGCTCAGGGGTTCCTAGGCTTTGCTTTCCAGGGCTGGAATGACAGCGCTTTGCCATATCCACCAGGCAAAAGCTTTAACCACTGAGGCATCTGTCCAGCCCCTAGAACACTTTTGAAGAGATAAGTTCATCAAGGCCTCAATCCTGTGTAATGAAAGCAGAACAGAAGCAACATTCCTTCCTCTAGATGTAAACGTAGATATCCAGAAAGTCAGGCGCTAAAATGTAATGGACTCACGCCTTTGCCTGGCCTCCTCTGGAGACTGTGCAGGCTCTGCTGACTTGTCCAGCAATTCCCCCCATCTGTACCGCTGCCCTTGTGATCTCACAGTCTTCACCTGCACTGCGACCCACCGCAGCCTGCATTCCCAGCTCCCTGCTGTCAGTCCTCCCCTGCCCACCCGCTTCAGGGCTGTCATTCTAGTTCCTGCCCAGCTGGCATGCCCCTCTTGGGACTCATCTCTCTCACTCCTCCTCTCGCAGACCATGCCCTTCATTTCCAGCTGGTTCCAGCCGGACTTGCAAGGCTCAGCTGGTACTCAGGTCGGGAGCGAGTAATTCCTTCCCAGAGTGTTGTTTCCTCATTCTTTAAACATCAAGGTGGGACTGGAGAGATGGCTCAGGGGTTACGCCTCTGCCTCGCAAGCAGAACACTCTGAGTTCAAATGCCAGATCTCATGCAGAACTGGCTGGAGCCTGCACTTCCGGCCCTGGAAGGTGGATCCTGCTCTGGGAAACCTCAGAGCAAGGCAAAGAAAAGGTAGATCAATCCAGGGTGATTCCTAAAGTCACCCTTGGGCTGCCTCAGTCACCACAGTTGCCCTCCGACATACACACACATTAAAAAAATAAATAAACGTCATGGTGACAAACATCAGAGTCATCTCTTCTCTGAAGTCACCCCGAACTTCCCAGAGGAAGAACAGCTCTCCTCTTTTTGGGGGGACAGATTGGTCAAAGTTGGTCTCCAACTTAATACGTAGCATAGGATGATCTTGAACTCCGGGTCTTCCTACCTCCTGTTTTACTTTCACAAATTGTCACCGAAACAAAATAGAAACAACTTAGAGAAGAAAAAGATTTAATTTAGCCCATAATTCTAGGGTACAGCCCACCATGGCCGGAGAGTCACAGTAGCAAGAGCTTGAGGTAGTGGTCACCCCACAGCAAGAGCAGAGGTAAGAACCAGCACAATGCATGCATGTATTCTTGCCGCTTTGCAGGCTCAGCTTTCTTTCTTTCTTTCTTTCTTTTATTATTATTTATTCAATTGTGAATGTATGGTGTGCGCCTGTGTGCATGTATGTGTGTGTGTGTGCAGAACCACGGACTAATTTGGGAACTACCATGGACCACCTCCACCTCCTTGTTTACTCTGCCCCGGGATTCACAGGCTCCGCCCTACGAGAACCAGAAACACAGACCACCCCCGCTTCTGCCCGGCGTCTATATGTGGGGTCTAGGATCCGAACTCAGGACCTTCTGCCTGCAAGGCAGAGGCTTAACCCCTGAGCCACCTCTCCAGCCCTCAGCTTGCTTTCTTATGCAGGGCATAGGGCTGCCCCACAACGGTGGGTCTTCTCGCTGTAACCAAAGCAATCAAGACAATCCCCTACAAGCTTACCCAAAGGCCTACCTTAGTCTAGAAGAATCTCTTTTGTTGTGCCCAGACTCCTAGGTGTCAGGGTGACAATTAATACTGCCACACCTCCTAAGTATCAAGGTTACAAACATGTGCCAACATGCCTAGCTCTTCTGCCTGAAGGAGCCATAAACACACACACCTGCAGTAGAACTATAGACTGACGCTTGGTCAGTCTATCCATATGCTGAAGTCTAATCCCTAATATAATGCCCCAACAAGGCAGACCTTTGGGGACATGATTTGGTCATAAGGGCTGAGCCCCCAATAATGGGATAATCATCCTTATTTAAGAGCTCTCAGAGACCCTTCCTCATTCTTCCACCATGTGAGAACATAGCAAGAAAATGGCTTTTGAACCAAGAAGAGAGTCCTCACCAGCCTCAGTCCAACCAGTGGCTTGATCGTAGGCATCCCAATGTTCAGAAATGTGAGAAACAAATGTTTTATGTAGATACCACCCAGTCTGAGGCAGTAGTTACAGACAAAAGCAGAACAAGTGTCCAGACAGATAGCATAAGTTCAATTCTACCATCATACATCAATCTCTTGTATTCCAAACAGTACCTAGTATATAAGGCAGTTCTTAAGTTTGCTTAGATCAAACTGATAGTACTATCAATTGATGCAATTGATGTAAGTATATACTTTTGTTCAGTAATTCATGCAATAAAACATTCCTGGACTAGAGTGCTTGCCCAGTATGTGCAAAGCCTGAATTCCACTCTTTTTTCACACAAAAAAAAGGGGAAAAATGGATGGAGTAAGAGAAGGGATGCTGGAGAAGAGAGGGAGGAAACGAAGGGATATAAATGTGAGTCTCAAGTCTCTGTCACATTTGCTGAGTTAGACTCTGCAGTTTGGCAAGATTTTCAGGCGACTCTCTTGTACTTTAAAGTACGTCTTGTCATTGACACTTCTCCTGGGGAGGGGCCACACAACTGTCTATCCACCCCAGGTAGGAATTTGAGGACAGATCAAAGTAATAATTATGCAGATGTCTAAGTTGATGAAACAATGAGCTTATTGGGGTTACAGGAGTAGGTGTGGGTTATTTACAGTGGCCTGGATCACTTCAAAGGTGTCACACTGGAAAAAATCTTCTCCCCAGCATAGCTGGTGGCTTCCTACGGCTGCACAGATAGAATCCCTCACTCCAATTAACACTCTTCATCTTATGTGCCCTAGCGCCCCTCCCAGACCTCGAGGTGTGGAGGGCACGTGTTTGGGCAGGACTGCATTTGATGTGTCAGACAAAGATGGCAGCTGTTTGCTCGAAGGAAGATGTCATACAACACAAACTTATCTCATACTGGATGCCCAGAACTCGTGTCTCGTGATGAATTCCTAAAAGGAATTTGCAGCCCTGCATAATGGCACAGGTTCTGTAATTGCACACACGACCTGGGAGGCTTAGGCAGGAGGTCTGGGAGTTCAAGGCTAGCCTGTGTCACATAGTGAGATGCTGCATTAGGAAAAAAAAGGAAGTTGTATTGTATAACATGGCCCTCCCTCCATCACAGAGAGTTACTGTCTATCAAATGCCTTTGATTATTTTGCTGGGAAGAGGTGTACATGTTAGATCTGGAGAGCGTCCAGGATTTTCAGAAATATTCACAATGACAAATTCCTAAACAATGAAAACCAGGCATGATGTCCAATGTGTGTAATCCCGAAGAGGAAAAGGCGGGATGATCAAAAGAAGTTCAAAGTCAATCAGGTCCTATATTGTGAGTTTCGGATCAGTCAGGGTTACAAAGCAAGACCTTGTGTTCAAGAACAAAAACCAAAGAAACACAAAGTTGGAAAATGTAGTGATTACTGTCCCATCATATTTTTCTATCTTTGTAGATGTATTCTACTAGTTTTAATATGCATAGTATTTTTAGAAACAAGATTCTTTTTCAATTGTCGTACAAATGTTTATTGTGGAAAACTTGAAAAAGAATCTACAATTCCGTGAAAGAGAATTGTATTTCCCAGGCTGGCAAGACAGTTCAGAAAGTAAGATCCGTGCTCACAAACCTGGACCTGCGTTTGATCCCTAGAAGCCCACGTGGTAGAAGGAGGAAAGTTGTCCTCTGTCCTCCATCTATGTACCATGGCATGCATGTGGGTGCCTTCTAAACACACACACACACACACACACACACACACACAATATAGATATGAATTACATTTATCTGACTCATTATTACTCTGAACAATTTTTGATACTAAATGTTAGACACTGAACTTGACACAACATGAAATACTTTTTTAGGTCATGTAATATGCCTATTTTTAAACCATTTAGAGTTAAGTAAAGATCTAAGGCAACTATAAAAAGCAAAACAAAACAGGGTTTGGAGTAGTAGAAATAGTCTTGAGCACTCCAGAGTTGTAGATGGATAATACAAAATTAATTAAGCTCAGGTTTCCAGACCCCTCACTTGCTCGGGCCCCAAGGACCCTACATCCAGCACATGTACGTGATTCAACGTTTGGGTGAAGCGTCTGAGATAAGTTCTAGGCCAGCAAGATGCTGGCTCAAGAAAGAAAGAAAAAGGCATTTGTTCATTTTTCTCTCTAAATGCTCCGTTTCCTACCCTTGTGTGGCTACTTTATTCTCAATAAGGGCTCCACGGATCACAAGAGCTTCATTTCCTGCGCAAGCAGACGCCGCGCCTGTCTACAGCCTTCGTTCGATAGCTCGTCTTTAGAAATGCACCCCGAGGATCCGGCCGCGCCGTGCGGGGTCCAGAGACCCGGAGCCGCGCCCGCCAGTCCGCAGAGGGACGGGCGGAGGGCTGCACGCGAGCCCGGGAGGCGCGGGGGCGTGGCTTCGCCCGGGGGCGGGGCGCCAGGCCACGCCTCTCTACCCAGGCTGCCAGCCGCCTCGGCAGCGGAAGTTCCGGTCGTCGGCCGGCGGAGGTGAGAGGTCAGCAGGAAGTCGATACGTGGCCGCCGCCTGTCCCCGCCGAGGAGGCGCAGCAGCCGGAGATGGCGGCGGTGCTGAACGCGGAGCGGCTCGAGGTGTCGGTCGACGGCCTCACGCTGAGCCCGGATCCCGAGGAGCGGCCCGGCGCGGAGGGCGCCCCGCTGCTGCCGCCGCCTCTGCCGCCGCCCTCGCCCCCGGGGTCCGGAAGGGGCGCGGGAGCCGCGGGGCCGCCGCCGGAGCCCGGCTTGGCGGCGGGGGGCGCGGCGGAGGAGGCGCGGCGGCTGGAGCAGCGCTGGGGCTTCGGCCTGGAGGAGCTTTACGGCCTGGCGCTGCGCTTCTTCAAAGGTGAGCGGCGCCCCCCGGCCTGCCCGGCCGCCCCCCGCCCCGGCCCGGCCGCCCCCCGGCCGCGGGCTTCGGCGGGGAGCCCGGGCTGGCCGAGCCCGTGCCCCACCCACTAGGCCGGGGTCACCGTGCTCGGCTCCGTCCTTGGGGAGACCCGGCGCTTGTCACTGCCCGCCGGGCCTCGGGGTCACACTCGCGGGGGGCCTGGAGCCCCGGGTGGGCAGCGGGAGCCCCGGGTGGGCAGCGGGAGCGCCGCCTGCCGAGGTCGCCGGGGTTCTCTACCCGACTTGGAAGTTCTGGGGGTTCCGCGAGCCCCGGGAAGAACGAGCTCTCCGAGGGTCCTGTGTGCCGGGGGGCTTTCTCCGTTCTTCCCACCCCCGGCTCAGGCCACGCAGAACCTGGCCGATGATCACCCCTTTTTCTTGGAGGGAGGAACTTTCCCACGGGGTCGCCTTCCTCGCGAACGCGACCCCCAAGATGGCTCGACCCCCGACCCCGGCCGTGAGACGTGGAGGAGGGAGCGCGGGGACCGATGGTGACGTCTGCGCTCCGGGGCGCTCCGGGCAGCTCGGTGCTGGTCACTTGCGATGGTTATAAAAACTGACCTTGCAAGTGCGTGGAGAGCCCGGCCGGAACGCGCCCTCCACCGATCGCACAGTTGCCTTCCGAGAACAAGGTTGTCAGCGGGGGCTTCTCTTTAAATTGGGGCGCTCAGCTCGCGAGCAGTGAGAGACTAGTCACGAGACGTGGTCCGTGGGAAAGACCGTTGGCAGATGGTTTGATTCCTGAAGATAACGATTCAGTCTTGAGCCGGAAAGCGAAGAGAGAGAGGCAAATGAAACTTTTAAAAGTGGTTGCTAGGTTCCACATACCTTCCAGAAGAGCGCACCTATGACAATTTTCCCAAAGGGAATACCTTTCAGAGTACCTATTTTAACCAGCTGAAGTTAGGTTCAGAGTAGTTTTTCTCTCACAGTAATTTTATTGTGCCAACTAGTGAAATTTTCTGTGATAAAATTTCCAGAACGTTTAATCATTCTAATTGGTTGTATTTTTACTTTTATTTTTGTATATATATGCAGGTTCATGTGTCATGAGTGCAGGGGTCAGAGGACAGCATACCAGTGTGGCTTCTCTCCTACCATGTGGGCTCTGGGAATAGAACTCAGGTTCTCGGGTGTGGCAGCAAGTGCCTTTACCTGCCGAGACACCTCGGTGGCCTTCATTTTTTTATTTAAAAGGTCTGCCCTTGAAATATTCATTGTCTTTGCACAGGGAGTTCAACTCTGGCAGTGTAGACTAGTTAACTTTGAGAATTACTGTGGGCTTTGCATCTCTTCATCCCTTGCTTAGGTCACTGGCCTGAGTTTAGAGTTTGCTGTAAATACTTCAATACAGATCTGGAGGTTTCTATGCAATTCATATAGCCATATTTTTAATAACATGAATCACTTGAGAAAGAATAGGAAGGAATCAACCTCTAATCTTAGCTTTTGCCACATGACTAACCAAAAAAATGGATAATTACATCCATGCCTACCATATTTGAAAATAGTAATATCTGCTTTTAGAGATTAAAACACTATAAGGTGCAGCAAATGTAGCACCTTTGTGTCAGGAGTTCTAGCATATATTTGGTCTTTTTTATCAGTATTCTAGGTGCATCCAGCAGTTCTGTTTTGTGGTTTTACATCAGTAATTCAGTTTGTGTTGCTTTGTGTCAGGAGTTTCAGTCTATGTTATTGTTGCTATGTAAATTCCTGGAAACTAGCTTGTTTACATTTTGTGTAAAGAGGAAGCTGTATTAGATAATTTTGATATCTCACATTTAAGGTATGGTGGTTTAAGCAGATTCTTTTTTTTAAATTTCTTTTTATTTGAGAGGTAAAGCAGGCACGTGTGTGCTACAGCGTGTGTATGGAGTTAATAGGACAGTTTAGAAGTCATTTCTCTGCCCTCTACCATGTGGGCACTGGGATCAAACTAGGTTTGTGTGCAGGTATCTTTACCTGCTGAACCATCTCACCCATTCTAAACACCCATTCTAAGCATATTATGTTAATATGCTTTTGTAGAAAGAATCCTTGAGCAACCCATAGTTTTAGGGGCCTACTTATCAGTCACCTTACAGAAAAAAGAAATGGTTTGTTTAGTTCCTGAACTAAGCTCAAAGCAGTGTCCAACTACTTAAAGCTGTTTAGCAGTTACAAGCTATTTTTCTGCATGGATAAGTACATTAGATAACAAATGAAGAGATTGGTGATATATGAGACACTAATGGGGGATGTAAAAGCAATCAAAAGAGGGTTGGAGAGATGGCTCAGGGTTTAAGACTCTGCCTCCCAAGCAGAAGGACTTACGTTCAGATCCTGGATCCCATGTAAAAACCTACAGGCGGAAATGACAGTGGCCTGCGTTTCTGGCTTTGGAAGGCAGAGCCTGAAAAATCCCAGAGTGAAGCAAAAAAGGAAGTAGAAGCAGTCCATGATGATTCCTGTAGTCACCCTTGAGCTTCCACAGGCACACACAGTGCCCGCTGATAAACACACACACACACACACACACACACACACACACACACACAGGCCAAAAAAAAAATTATAATAAAAGTGATATGAGCCAAGTAATACTGCCTTCGTTTTAATGTGTGAATGTTTCTAGCATATATTTGGTCTGTTTATCAGTATTCTAGGTGCATCCAGCAGATCTGTTTTGTGGTTTTACATCAGTAATTCACAAAAATCAAAAATTTTATCCTCTATGGAATATGTATAGTCTTGAAAGTATGGATATCTTTTTCCTTTGAAAATAGCTTCAGGGCAGGGTGGAGGGAGAGCATGTAGCTCAGTTGGTACTGTACTTGCCTACCATGCACCAGGCTGTGGGTTTGGTCCCCAGCATCATGTAAGCTGAATTTGGTGGCACATACTTTTATAGTCCTAGCACTCAGGCGATTGATCAGATGTTTAGGTTATCCTGAGTTACATAATAAATTCAAGTCTAGTGCGGGATACATAAATGCCCCCCCCCCACATACACACAAAGACAGAAAGGAAAAAAAAAATCGCTTACATTGGAATCCAGAGCCCTGTCTTGTATTTTGTCTTTGTCATAGTGATGATCATAGAGCAATGATGAACCTATTATGTCAGTTGCTGTTTTAATTATGTGTGCAGGTAAATGTGAAATAATATTGGCTTGGGGTGTAACTAATTGGGAGAGCAAGATTCCCTGTTTCACTCCAGGAGCAAGAATGTTGGGGCTGGAGAGGTGGCTCAGGGGTTAAGCCTCTGCCTTGCAGGTCCTGAGTTCGGATCCTAGACCCCACATATAGACGCCTGGCGGAAGCGAGGGGGCAGGGGCCTGCGTTTCTGGTCCTGGTAGGGCGGAGCCTATGAATCCCGGGGCAGAGTAAACAAGGAGGAGGTGGAGGTGTCCATGGTGGTTCCCGAATCCGTGGTTCTACACACACACACACACACACACACACACACACACACACACACGCATACACACGCACGCATACACACGCGCACGCACGCACAATTAAATTAAAAAAAGAATATGAAATATAGGTGAAAATAGAGTTTAGAATGAAATCGTAAGTTGGTATTTTACTATTTAGGATTTAGGCATTATTGCAATCTTATGCATAAGGTGCTACAGTCCTTTTTGCTGTTAAGGAACATGGAATCAGAAAAAAAAAAGGTAAAAGGATCAGTGGCAACTGCAGCCCAGGAAGTTGAGGAGCAGTGCCATTCCAGAGAGGACAGGGGAAGGTGGAGGAGCCAGGCATGTGTGTATGAGAAACTGCAAACAGGCTGTGGTTTTTTTCTGTCGATTATTCCATTTTCGTGTGTGTGTGTGTGTGTGTGTGTGTGTGTGTGTGTGTGAGAATAGGGGTGTGTGTGGTGCTGCGTCCCGTGTGAGAGGGCGGCTTACAGGAGTTGGTTCTTTGTGTGTACATTATGGGCTTCAGGTTATCAGTCTTGTTAGCATGCGCCTTTATCTATTGAGCTATTTCATGGGTACTAGGTAGTAGCTTGATGGAGAGAGATGAGAAAGTATTCAGTTTACTCAATTCAGTTGCAAATCGTTGGCCTTTCTTATAAGCAGATAAAGAACCACTGAAGTTTCTTTTAAAAAAAACCAAAAAACTATTTTCTTACAATTACGTTATTTCCAGTATATGCGTGGTTCCTGTGGGTATGTATCAATGTTCTACATGTATGTGTGTGCACGTTTCTGTGCATTTAGTGTGCAGGCCAGGTGAAGATGGGTCTTGCTCACTCTCCACCCTCATATGTTGAGGCAGGATCTCTCACTTGAACCAGAGCTCTCTGGTTTGGCTTGTTCTAGACTTGCTCATGGGATCCTGTCTTCACCTCCTCAGTGCTGGGATTATAGGTGAAGGTGCCACAACAGTCTGACATTTTTGAGGGTGCTGGGGATACAAATTCAGGCGCTTACACTCACCATGTAGGCAAATGCTTTACTCAATGAACCATCTTTCCAGCCTCCACTGAAGGTTTTTAACGAGAAGCATGAAGTTGCCCTGTTCTATTTTAGTGTGATTAAGCTGGATTTTATAGTTTTTCAGGTTCAGATACCAATGAAACCCAAAACTTAAAGTCTTTCTATTTCTTGGATGAAGTTAACTTAGAGAGGAGTTGTATTTTGTTTTCGTAGAGTTCTTTGGGTTGGAATTTTCTTTCTCTGATAGATAATTTCCATGTTACATTAGGCTGTTAGATTGGTTACAGAAACTGATTCCAAACTAATGATTGCCCATAGGTATGGAATGGATGCTTACTAGATGGCACTGTGGTGTGAGCTGTATGTACACACACAGTAGTTTACCTATCATGAGGATGCTATCTCCATTTCTTAATTCTTTAACTAAGTTCTTTAACCTGACTTACGTTATTATTTTGAAAAACAAAATTGAATCTCTGTCCAGTTCCACTTCAGGAGATGATAGTGGTATACTGAGGAAAATTATTCAAAACTACTTTTGACTATTTTCATTTGTATGAGAGAAGGTGCTTGCATGTGTGTGTTTGCGTTCATGTGTGCATGTACGTGCACAGGTACTCGGAAGCCTTAAGTTGATATCAGGAATCATCCTCAGTCCTCAGACAATATCACTCAGTCATCTTTATTCTTTTTGTGACAGTGTCTTTAATCAAACCCAGAGCTCACCAACAAGGCTAGTCTGCTTTATGAGGCTAGAATTACCACACCCACCTACTGCCATTTTACATGGAACCCACCTACCCATTTATGTGAGATCTGGGGATCTCCCCTCTTGCTTGCACATTAAACTGCTTAGCCATCTCCCCACCCGTAAATTACATCTAGTTACCTTATCACTTGAATATTTTTACTTGAAAATATTAAGAACTAGTTGAAAGAGATCCAGGTTGACTTTTTCAGTATAATCCTCTTCTATAAAAATCCCATATGTGTGTACATGTGTGTGAGAGAAAGAGAGAGAGAGAGAGCTTGTCATCTCAATTTTCATATGAGATTGCTATTGGATTGAGCTTTTTTAAAAATATTTATTTTTTGTGTTTGTGTGTGTGTATATCAGAGGGCACTCTATGTCCCTATGGAGGACCAGGGATGACTTTGGGAATCACCCTGGATTGGTTCTACCTTCTTCTTGCTTCTCTCTGGAGTTTTCCAGGCTCCCCTCCTCCCCAGGCTGGAAGTGCAAGCCACTGTTTCTCCACTTGGCATTTTTTTAGTGGGACCTGGGATTCAAACTCAGGTCTTTCAAACAGTCTTAATCCCTGAGCCATCTTTCCAGCCCCTATTGGTTTGAAAATTTTAATGTAATGAGAGAAACTTTTCTCTTAAGGACTGAAGTAAATGGGCCTATCAAATTGTCTATGGATCCTGGGGCCTGAGGTGTAACACCCTTGGTGGTAGACCATATGTTTGAAGCCCCAGGTTCCATCTCATCAAAAAATTAGAATAAATTTTTTAAAAATTAGAATAATTTGATGAGTTTTATAATTACTAAAACTCATTCACACTAATACAATATTAGACTTTTCTGGTGAGATAGGTTGTGATGATAGGTTATTTTATATACTGCAAATAAATATGAAAAACCTAAGCTTAGATTTTATTTTTACCTTTTTATTGTGGAGATTTCAAATATACATAAAAATGGGCAGATTAGTGAAATGTATATCTTTGTATCCATCACTCCACCAGATTTGCCTCTTATGCTTCTCAAGTAATTGATAAATATTTTGTTACATATTTCTTTTTAAAATTTTTTACGTGTGGGTGTGCGTGCACGCATCACAGGGCACCATGGGTGCCTGTGAAGGCCCAAGGGTGACTTTGGGAGTCACTGTGGATTGTGATACCTCCTCTTTGCTTCATCCTGGGATTTCCCAGGCTCCATCTTCCAGGTCCAGAAATGTGTAAGCAGCCTCCATTTCCACCTGGGGTTTTTATGTGAAATCCAGCATCTGAACTCAGGACCTTCTGCTTTTGAAGCAGAGACTAACCCCGAGCCATCTCCCCAGCCCAATTATATATTTCTAAAAGATGAAAACAGCTTTAAAAAAAATGACCACAATCCCATTACTTGTAGAAATTTATAATTCCTTTACATCAAGTCAAGTGACCAAATTTCCAGTTCCATAACAATTTGTAGGTTTATTTAAGGTTCCAAATGAGATCTATACATTATAACTAATTTGCACATTCTTTTATTTTACTTTTTTCTCTTAATGTTCATCAAAGGAGTAGGTTAGTTTGTAGATTTTTTGGAGTATATCCATGTGGCATATTGATTTAGTTTGTGGATTTTCTGAAGTTGAACCATTGGACTCAGTCATATTCATCTTCTAGCTTTTTGTCGAGATTATCTCAGTGCTCTGTGACACTTTTCCTGGGGAGATAACACACAACCATCTGTCTACCCCAAAGAGGGATTGATAACAGACCAAAGTAACTCTAATGCCAAGATCCAACTTGCACAAATGAATTTATTGGGGTTCCTTACAGGAGTACAAGTGAGGGTTACTTAGGAACAGGGAGGACTGAAAGCCAGATGCATCACCAGAAAGTCCATCCCAACGTGGAGGACACTTCAGAAGTTGCAACTCTGAAGCCTTCTGCTGCATGACTTGTTCCTGGAAGAGTCTCCTCTAGACTGCTTGGCTGCTCAGCATCTCTTCAGAATTCTGGACTGCTCAGTTTCCTCCAGACTTTCTTGGCAGGTGGGAGAGAGTATCTTCCCCAGCAGCAGTTTACTGCTTTTCCTCACCTTGGAGAGACACCACCCTCCCACCCCCAAGCATGCTGGTTTCGGAACCTTCTGAGCCTGAAGAGCTGTTTACTGGCTGGGTCTCCAGGATAAGATGTTTTAAATTGCTCCCAGGTCCGAAAATAGCCTCCTAGCTTACGCCCAGAGGAAAAAATGCCATACTACACTCATATTTTATACTTTCTTCTAGATGCAGGTAATATTAAGTTATATTTTTATTTTGCTTCACTCTGGGATTTCCCAGGCTCCTCCCACCAGGGCTTGAAGTGCAAGCCAACGCTGTTTCTGTCTGACATCTTGTACATGGGACCTGGGATCTGAACTCAGGACCTTCTGAATTTCGAGGCAGACTCTTAACTCCTGAGCCATCTCTCCATCCCTTATTAAAGATTTTTAAAGTGGTGACATTGGAATTGTTAACTATAATATTTTTCTTCATATATTATTTTGGTTTGGAATAGAATTCAAGTAGGAAAGAAAAAATAAACATTTCTTTCCTCTTTATTTACCAGTTTTCAAAATTATGAGATTTTTTTTCTACCAGCAACCTCTAATGGTTACATTTTTTAGTTATTAAATACTTATGCTTTTAAATATGTGTTTTTGATTATTGTTATTGATGCTCAGATAATTCCATCTTGGGCCAATGGAAGCTTGTACCATCTTTAAATTCATTCTGTACTGCCTCTGACATTTCTAGGAGTGTTTTACAGCTTATTGCATTCTGATCGATATAAAGATGCTCCAGGTATGCCAGGCTTATCTTATAAATTTCCTGCCTCCAGAGTTATCAGCCAGTTCTCCAAGGAGATGTGGCTTCTTTGAGTGAAGTACAAGCGGATGCTTGTTGCTATCATTTCTAGATTTTGCCATTAGACATCTGTGGTCTCATGAGGAAAGAGTGTGGGGTTTTTTCCTTCTTTCTTTTTAGAGAGGGTTGTGCTGTTATTTACCTCATCCTCTTCCATCAGCCTTGCAAGTGCTGGAATTACAATATTGGATTCCTATTCCTGGCTCTTTATTTTTTTCCTTTTTTTGGGGGGGGAGTTAATGTTGGGCATATGGTTTATAGAAGGAAGCTGAATTTGATTTGGAGAGACTTCTTTTTTTTGAGATTGGGTAACTCAGGTTGGTCTCAGACTTACAGCAATCCTTCTGCCTCAGCCTCCCAAATGCTTCAATTATAGTTATGAGCCACTATGTCTAGTTTAAGTGTTTATAGAATAATTTATACCAATATTGCTATTGATTATAAGCAGTTATAGCACTGATAGTATTGTGTACTAGCAGAGACTTATATTAACAATAGCAGTCATATTGATGAATGAAATAATTCATTCATTTCATATCATCTTTAAATATAAGAATCTATGAGCACTTTCTATATGCAACTGTGTAAAGCACATTTTTTTCAATTTAAAACTTTTAAGACACTTTGTTTTACTGCCCATCAAAATACATTTATAAGTAGAAAAGAATCAGCATGTTAACAAGAGAAGTAATATTGCATTTAATATTAATTACAACATGATGCTGCAGGTTCCACAAATAAATAGTGAAGATTAAATTATATTTCACATTTTTTAAAAAAATTATGTGACAATGAGAATAAAGAAAATTACAGTGACCTTTTTATTTCCAAAATAAAAATAAATTTGAATTACGGCAGCACCATATTAATAAAAGGCATTTGTTGGCATACATCATCTTTAAATTACATTCTACAGTCATAATTCTATAATTCTTTTGTAACATACAATAGAGTAACAAGCCCAACCCCCCCTTTTTTGAAAGTGGTGAATTGCCAGAGATCAATGTGGAGTGTTAATGGAAGTAATTGAAGGAAAGGAAATCATAATTGCAGATGTTATAATGTTTGTTTGAGGCTCCAGAATAATAATTAAAAGAAAAACCTCTGGTTTCATGCTTACGGGCACGAACTGGAATACATCCCCTGGACACTTAATTGTACTACCAGAGGATCCTTGATGTTTCGCCTGGAGCCACCAAGCAGTTTGTAAAACAGTAAAACTTTTAGTGCAGTCTGTATCTGTCCTTTCCAGCTTTTTTGTTTGTTCAAGCTTCTGAAGACTCATTGTCCAAATGATGAACAACAAAGGTTTTACTATGCAAATATAAGATAGACTTTCCTTTAATTGGTAAGTACCAGTGGCACTACTGAGCAAAAAGAATACTTTTTTCTCAGCTTTTCAATGTCCATTTTCCTTTTTCATGGAAAAGACGTTTTTGTTTGGACACTCTCTCCAAATCCTTTAGCAACCTCTCTTTCTTGGACTTCCATGTCCATCTCCAGGCTGGAGTTGCTTTCAGCTTGCTGTGGTGCTTGAGATAGTATAGCTGGTTCTGAAAGAACTTCATGGTGTACTTGGGTAGGTTGAGCTGCACCAACAAATTCTGGATGATTCTAGCTCCAGGTACAGGCCCACATTCTGGATGAAGCTCTAGAAGATTCCCAGGGCTTCCGTGGAAATTGGTTTGAGGCCTGATCTGCTGGTGGTTTTCCTTGATCAATTCTGAGGACAAGACCACGGTGGGCTGCTGTGGGGTGGGCGGTAGCTGGGGCTTGGGCTGTGGCTGCTGAGAGCAGCACTGAGCCAGTGCAGGGATCAACAGGGCTGGTGAGAAAACACCTCTAGACTCTTTTTCCAAAGGTACTGGACAGGGTCTCTAAATCTGTTCTGCTGGAACGTGGATGATGTGGGGTGGCCTGTCGCCATGGTGATGCTCTCCTGAAGTTCTTATTTTTTTGAGATAGGGTCTTGCTGTTCTTGAACTTTCTATATCGCTCAAGCTGGCCTGGAATCTGGGATCCTCCGACTTAGATTTCTGGGGTGTGTTAACACACCCAACTATATTTTTATGTAAATAATTTCAACATTCCCCTGACACTCCCTTTATCACATATACAAAATAGTATACAAATCCCAAGTGTATGGCTTGATGAATTTTCACAGTGAATACACTTATGTAGGCAACACCCAGGAGGAAACATTGACTTTTGTCATTTTCAAGAGTGAAGAGCCACAGTGGCCCAGTCGGTAC
Source organism: Typhlomys cinereus (assembly GCA_023101885.1). Taxonomy (NCBI): domain Eukaryota; kingdom Metazoa; phylum Chordata; class Mammalia; order Rodentia; family Platacanthomyidae; genus Typhlomys; species Typhlomys cinereus. The sequence continues at coordinate 1,843,253 of JALPQD010000112.1, read as the reverse complement.
TACCTGGTGCTTCTCCTCCCTCAACCAGTTAATCCTTTAAGCTCCACATGTATTCCTTGTTTAAACTTTAGATATTTCTTTCTCAGAGGGCTGTGATAATCAAATCTCCGCTGTCTCTCAACAGAGTAGTTAACATTTGGTATTTCATGACTATATGTGTTAGTGAAAAGAAGGGTTAACAAGAATGAATTATAAAATGTATAAAATTGGTGTGGGGAGGAGCTTAAAATTTTAAGTGTTCAGTACACATTAGGTCATTTCCAAAGTGTTTCATATTCATTGACTCAAGAATATTGAACTGTATTATTATTTATTTTAAATAGTATAGCAGTTGATCTCATTTCTTTCTCAAAAAGTCTCTATAGTATTGCTTGTTTATAATCCCAGCACTCAGGAGGTTTGGGCAAGAGGATCAGAAGTTCAGTGTCCTACTGGATTACATCTGGAACTGTATAAGACCCTATATCAAAGAAAAAAATAATAGCTGATTTTTTTGAACCCAATATGAGAGATGGTTTCAGTGTATTTTAGTGAAGTGACTTGGCTATGAAGAAAACAGATTTGATCTTAATCTGCTCTGGAAATATATGGTACCTGGGGTAAAGGAAGAAAGAAGTGGTCCTGCCCTTCTTGCACAGGTCAGACAAGCTCTAGATATTGCCTTCTGTTTGAAGTTCATCTTTTAGAGTTAATGAGAAAATAGATCTTATTGAGAGGAGAATAACTTGTTAACAGTCATCAGGAGGAAATGATGGCAGTCTGTGCTTCTGACTCTGGAAGGCAGAGCCTGGAAAATCCCAGAGCAAAATAAGAAGAAAGTAAAAGCAATCCAGGATGGTTCCTGAAGTTACCCTTGGACCTCCACAGGCACATACAGTACTTTCTGATACACATGCACACACACACACACACACACACACACACACACACACACGCACACACACGCCTGTGCGCCAAAACAAAAAAAGAGAAAGAACAACTTGTATCAATGGAAATTAAAATCCCCACCATCCTTGTAATGGTTACTCTTGAGTGTCTGCCCTTTCAGAATTCAGACACATTACTTTTAATCCTCACAACAAATCAAAGAAATTGCTCGGTTTTATTGATGATAATAAAATTGAGATTCAAAAAGGTTTAATGGTTGGACTTGGGAAATGGATCAGGTTAAAGCATTTGCCATGTCAGCCAGCAAAAAGGACCAAAGTTTGGATCCCCAGATTCTATATAAAATGTCATCCATCTAATAGCTGGCCTGCAATTCCAGTCTTAGCACACAGAGCTTAGTACTCCCTAGAGCAGGTAGACCAGCTCTGTATGTGAGTAGTTCTATCTTAAAAGAAAAAGGTAGAAGAATGATTGAGAATGAATCCTGTATCACCCTCAGACGTCCACTTGTATGCACATATGTACAGTTTTATCCATTGACACACATGCAAACATACAAACAGTCCCTCTGCGTACATAAATACATATGAAAATGGAAAAAGAAAAGAAAGATTTAATAATTTGTATATATTATTCAGTACATATCTTTTTATGAATTATGATTAAGCTTGGGGTAATTAAAGTAGCACAATTCGGGGCAAACATGCATATTTTTAAAAATATTCTATTCATTTATTTAAAAGAGAATGTGCATGTCATGACACATGGGTGGAGGTCGGGGTCAGCATTTGGAAGTCACTTCTTTTCTCCACCATGTGGGCTGTCAGGGATCAAACTCAGGTCTCCATGTTTTCAAGCAGACTCATTACCTGCTGGGCCCCAAATATGCATGTTTTATAACATTTTTAGAGATCTGATGTATCAGATGCATTTTTATTTAATGCCAAAGATAGGAAATAGATCTATAGCTTTTCAAGCATAGGCATTAAACTGCCTTGAAATAGTGAATTCCCAGCACTGGGAAGTATGCAAGCAAAGATTAGTACGATTAGGTGGGCATGTAGATTTGAACCTCAGAGGGTTTGCTGTTCAGTGATCTGTCTTTATCTTTTGTCTAATTGTAAGAGGAATTATTGTGGGATGCTGGGGATTCAACCTAGGTGTTGTATCCTAGGCTAGCCCAGAACTCAATGTGATATGTAGCAAGGAGGGCTTTAAACTTCTGATCCTCTGCTTGCACCTCCCACTCATTGGGATTGTAAGCATGAGCCACCATACCTTGGCATCCCTCCATCCCCTTCCTCCCTCTTTTTGCATTTTTGTGTATACCAAAGGGTGCGTGTGTGCATGCTTTCAGAGGCATGAGGGCGACGTGAAGAATCATCTTGGATTATTCTTTCTTATTTGCTCTTTTTATGTAGGATCTGGGGATTTGAACTCAGGTCTTTTTGCTTGTGAGACAAAGGCTTTAAGCCTGAGACATCTCTCCAGCTTTCTGCTTCTCTCTTTTTTATTTTTATATATATATTTTTAAAATTTTTTTATTATTTATTCAATTGTGCATATGTACGTATGTATGTGCGTGTGTGTGTGTCTGTGTATGTGTAGAACCACGGAGGAATTCGGGAACCACCATGGACGCCTCCACCTCCTTCTGCCCCGGGATTCACAGGCTCCGCCCTACCAGGACCGGAACGCAGGCCGCCCCCGCTTCTGCCTGGCGTCTATACGTGGGATCTGGGATCCGAACTCAGGACCTTCCGCCTGCAAAGCAGAGGCTTAACCCCTGAGCCACCTCTCCAGCCCCTATTTTTATATTTTTTAATTTATTGATTTTATTTTTTCCTGGTTTTACAAGTATCTTGAGTACTTATCCCTGTCCCTTACTTCCCATCCCCCTTTTTTAAAGGGTCTCATTAAGTTGCTCTCTGGCCTTGAACTTTTGATTCTATTGCCATTTTTCTGAGTAGAGAAAATTACAGATCTATGCCACTATTTCTAGCTCTTATTTTTCTTTACATAAAATTTTGTAATGTTTATCTCTAGTGTTGAATTTCTGAGTTTTTGCCTGTTGGCTTTCAGTGATTTTGTTGACCATTTGGTAGTTTTTTTCAGTCTGGGTACTTGAATAATTTATTTCTAATAAATTTGTGTGTATTATTTACTTGATAATTTTCTCTCTTAACACTCTGATACTGCTATTTGGCTATTGGGCCTTCTTGAGCTTTCTAATTTTTGTCCTTGTCACTGTTCTCTATTTTCTAGAATAAACAGTGTCCAATTCTGTCTTCCAACCTGTTAAAGATTTAAGCTTTTTTTAAAAAACATGTTTTATTCTTTGGTCTTTTATTCTTGTACCTTGTTTTGCCTTTTTTTAAAAACTATTTTGCGAGCATGTGTGTATGTGTGTGAGTGAGAGAGCACTGTGTGTCCCTGTGGAGGATCAAGGGTGATTTTGGGAATCATCCTGGGCTGCTTCTACCTTCTTTTTGCTTTGCTCTGGGATTTCCCAGGCGCTGCCTACAAGGGCCGGAAGTGCAGACTGCCACTGTTTTCCTGGCATTTTTACATTTGACATGGGATCTGAACTTAGGACCTTTCTGCTTGTGAGGCAGAATATTTATCCTTGAGTCATCTTTCCAACCTTTGTTTTGCTTTATTGATACATGAGCTCTGTTTTTGAAGATAGCAAACATTAAACTTTGAATTCAGTTTATCTTTTTTTAATTTTTCATTTAGCTTTGTTTCTGTGTTGAAATTTTTCTTTGAATTCCCAGAGATTTTATTTCAAGACTGGATTGTTTGTATTTTAGACTGGCCTAGAACCTGATATGTAGCTAAGAATGAAACCTTGAACTTCTGATCCTGCCCCCTTCCTGTTTCTTCAGAGCGTTAGGATTATAGGTATGTGTAACCACATTCTGTGTATGGGGGCTGGAGATGAAATGTAGGACTTCATGTATACGAGGCAAACACTGTAGCAGCTAAACCATATCCTCAGCCCTCTGGCGATTCTTGGGTATCCTTTCTTCCATGTCAAAGGATAAAATACTGGATAACTGATATTGAATAGAAATCTTTATTGTAAGGAAGCGAGGTAGCGATTTCACAGGGAACTATCAGCCAGTTTTTGTTCTGAACACTGCGGTCATGGCAGATACAAATCTATAACCAGTTAAACAGAGCCAACACTGAAAATAATACTCTTTAATTTTTTTTTATTTGCAAGGCATTAATTCTGTCAGGCATAATAAAGGGTCGATGTTAAAATAAGACCCCCACATCCTAATGCTTAACCCTGCCTACTGATGAATCACCTTTTAGTGCTCAGGATTAGACTGACACTTTGCTAAATGATGTATACTAGCTCCTTGTTTACTCACATCTCCTGTAATCCACTGCACCTAGTTTGAAGTACCAGATGTTTAAATGAAGCAAATTTATTGTCAGGTAGAAGATAAATACTCCGTCCACAGTGATGACTGTTGCTTGTGTTTAATCTACTTAACGGAAAAGCCATTCTGTCACCATTTTTTAAATCCATAATGACTATGAAGGCTTTTGTAAAGTATTTGGCTGTTTTTATTATATTACAAATAACTTTTTGTTGTAGAATTTTACACTGGGCATGGTGGTACCTATAATCTTAGCACTTGAAGGTTGAGAGGAAGATCATAAGTTGGGAGGCAAACCTGGGTTACCTTGTCTCAAAAAAATAACAGGAGAGAAAAAAAAATTGTGCCAGACTCAGTGGCCTAGGCCTGGGATTCCAACAGCTCTGAACGAGTGAGACAAGAAGATGCCTTCAGATCGAGCTCAAGGCCAGCACAGGCAGCTTACTGAGACCCTGTCTCAAAAGGTAAAAAGGACCTGGAGATACAGGACAACTCAGTGGGTAGAGCACCTGCTTGCAGACCTGGTGACCTGAGTTGGATCTTTGGAAGTTCATGTGATAGAAGAAGAAAATATATTTTGAAAGTTGTCTTCTGGCCTCCACCCATGTGCCATGGCATGTCTGCGTATACATTCTTTCTCCTCCTTTCTTCCCTTCCTATCCCCCCTTTTCTCTCTGTTCTTCCTCTTTTTTCTTTCTTTCTCCCTCTTTCATATTAGTTAATTAAAATACATTTGTTTATTACTAATATAAGAATATGGTTTTAAGAAGAAAGGAAAGGAGGAGGCTGGAGAGAGCTCAGTGATAATAGTGTTTGCCTATACGTTGGACCCTGGGTTTGTCCCTAGCATTGCCAAAAACAAAGCAAAACTGTTTTGTTTTGTGTTGTTTTAATATCCACTAACCTACAGGTGTAACATTATTCCCATTTAACAAGGAATTTGTGTTTGAAAATTGCTGTATTACAAGACCAATTTGAAGAATATTTTGCCTTAGATAATTTCCACCTAAATTTATTTAGTGTTTGTATTTAGAGACAGACATCATGGAGCCCAGACTGGCCTCAAACTTAACTATCTGACTGAGGATGATTTTGAGTTTCTAACCCTCCTGCCTCTGCCCCTGGAGTACTAGGATTGCAGATGTGTGTTACCATGCCAGGTTGTGTATCATTTAATTTTAAAATTTCACTTTCCTGTATTCTGTTTGGGTCTCTGGATACATTAGGACATTTTTACATAATCACAAACATAGTATGTAAGTTTCCAGTCTATTTTTTTAAATTTTTAAAAAACTTTATTGTGTGTGTGTGTGTGTGTGTGTGTGTGTGTGTGTGTGTGTGTGTGTAGAGAGATGTGTGTCCTTATGGAGGACCAAGGATCATGTCATGAATCATCCTGGATTGATTCTACTTCCTTTTTTGCTTTGTTTTGGGATCTCCCAGGCCCCGCACATCAGGGCTGGAAATGGAAGCTCCCCCTCTCCTGCCCCATTTCTGCCTGTCGTTTTACGTGATACTTGGAATTGGGACCTGGTATTTGAACTCATGACCTTCTGTTTGTGAGACAGAGTCTTAACCCCTGAGCCACCTCTTCAGTCCCAGTCTATTATTTTTATTATTATTATTTATTCAATTGTGTGTGTGTGTGTGTGTGTGTGTGTGTGTGTGTGTGTGTGTGTGTAGAACCGTGGGTGAATTTGGGAACCACCATGGACTGCCTCCATCTCCTTGTTTACTCCGCCCCAGGATTCACAGGCTCCGCCCTACCACGATCAGAAATGCAGGCCGCCCCCGCTTCCGCCTGGCGTCGACCTACGTGGGGTCTAGGATCCGAACTCAGGACCTTCCGCCTGCAAGGCAGAGGCTTAACCCTTGAGCCACCTCCCCAGCCCCAACCAGTCTATTATTTTAATTAGCACAGCATAAACCTCTTCTCTCAAATACCTTGCTGGCCATGTAAAAGGTCTCATCATTGTGTTTTAAAAAATATTTATGGGTCCAGCGGTTCGGTGCGGCGGTGCGCGCTGTAGCCATGGTGGCGGGTGGTAGCGATCCGCGGGCGGCGACGTGGAAGAAGATGCCTCACAGCTCATCTTCCCCAAAGAGTTTGAAACCGCCGAGACCCTTCTCAATTCTGAAGTGCATATGCTTCTGGAGCATCGAAAGCAGCAAAACGAGAGTGCAGAGGATGAGCAGGAACTCTCGGAGGTCTTCATGAAGACCCTAATCTACACTGCCCGTTTTAGTCGCTTCAAAAACAGAGAGACCATTGCCAGTGTCGGTAGCTTGCTTCTTCGGAAAAAGCTGCATAAGTTTGAATTGGCCTGTTTGGCCAACCTTTGTCCAGAGACTGCTGAAGAGTCCAAGGCTCTGATTCCAAGCCTGGAAGGGCGCTTTGAAGATGAGGAACTGCAGCAAGTCCTTGATGCTATCCAGACAAAACGCAGCTTCCAGTACTAATCGCCAGGCCTTGCCTGCTCCTCGGGAGACGTCTTCGAAATGGCACCATTCTTCCCAGGCTGGAGTAGCCTGGCCCAGAAAGTGTGTTGCAAAAGGCACAGGGATTCTTTTGTCTGCTTTTGTAGTTCATTCCAGCCTCAAACTTGTGATAGTCCTCCTGCCTCAGCCTCCCAAGAGCTAGGTAACAGGCTTGTGCCTCAACACCTGGCTGGGCTTTTGGAGAGAGAAGGCCAGCTTGGTGTTGGCGTAGGTCGCCGTTTGAGCAGTGACCATCAGATCATGATGACCATGTCATCTTCCAACCTTGGAAGGGCCTCTGTGACTAGAATGGGTGAGGTAGGTGATGTGGAAGCCATCTGTTAACTACCTCATACCGTGGCTTTTGGTCCCCCACATTTTTAATATTTTTTGTTCCCAACATTTCATACTTTAATATCAACATGTTTTGTATTTTTTAAAGCTAAACCTGAATGTAGAGAACTTGTATAGAAGAATATTCTTACCTACATGCAAAACAGAATTAAACCAGAACAGTGCAAAAAAAAAAAAAATATTTATGGGCTGGAGAAATGGCTCAGGGGTTAAGATTCTGCCTCATAAGCAGAAAGACCTGAGTTCAGATCCCAGGTCCCATGTAAAAATGCCAGGCAGAAATGGCAGTGACCTGCACTTTTGGCCTTGGGAAATCCCAGAATGAAGCAAAAAAGAGGTAGAAGCAATCCAGGACGATTCTTGAAGTCACCCTTGGTCCACCATAGGAACTCACAGTGCCCTCTGATACACACACACGCTTACTTGAGAATATAAGAGAGAGCACCTGCACATACCATGCAACACATGTGGAGGCCAGAGGACAATTTTCAGAAGTCCTTTCATTTCTCATTTCTCTCCTATCATTTGGGCTCCAGGGATCAAATTGTCTTCTTAGTAGCTGTTCAATGGATTGCTGTAATGTAAGCATGTCATTATCATTAAATAGATTCTTTTTTCTTTAAAAAAAAATTGAAGTAATGTACCAGTGAACAGTTGCAGCATCATTTTTCTTGCTGTTTTGTTTTTGAGATAGGGACTCTGCATATCCCAGCCTGGCCTCAAACTCATATATAGCTAAGAATATCTTTGAACTCCTGATCCTCCTACCTTAACCTCCTGAGTATTAAGGTTGTAGCTGCGCATCACTCTGCTCAGCCAAATTGTTGATCTTTAATTGAACCCCAGTATTTTGTAAGTTTATGAAGCCAATGAAGAGCAATGAGTTTCTAGCATGGAGCATAATAATTTGTGTGAGGGGCTCAGTGATTGTTAGGTTGAATGACTGTAAGATCTTATGGAGGCTGGGGAATTGGCTCAGTAGGTAATGGAGGATCCCTGAGATTTCTGGCCATACTATCCAAATTGGTGAGCTTCAAGTTCAGCAAAACACACAGTTCCAAAAGAAAAAGATGGGGAGCAAGAGAAATACACCTAATGTTGATTTCTGACTTCACAGCTGCATGCTTTTGTGTGCTGCACACTGAAGAACACACAACATGATCTCACGTAATGACTATCATTGATGGAAACAGCACTCAATAGAATAGGAATGTTTGTTCTAAACATGGAACTAGTTCCTACTCTAGTATTTCATACTTTACTGATATTGTTTTCACAGTGACAGAAACAGCTGGCAGCGCCATAGGTTACTGAGCTTTTTTAGTTTTTATTAAATAAAGAAGTTCGTACCACAGTTTATCTCTTTAAAAATATTTGTTTTCAAAAATATATATATATTTGTTTTCAACCATTACATGATCTTACTCTTGCGAGAAAATTTTCAGGCACATATAATTGGGAAAACTTTTCAGTTCCCAACCTCCTGTATTATCAGTCACTTTCAGAGAGGCATTGCCTCTTAACAGTTTCTTTTATCCTTCCAGATGTTTTATATGAGAGCATATGTTACAAGTAAAGCTTCTTTGACCATTTCTAAGTCTCACCTCTTTTCCTCTGTTTTCGGATTTTCATCTGCTTAGTGTGACTCTATCCCAATGCTACAGTATTTGTTCATGTGGCTAACATGCATGTGGGAATGCTTGTCATCAGTACATAATGAAAATTAGTTATCAAATCATTGTGCATATACAGTTACAATTTTAAATATTGTCAGATTATTGCTTAGGAAAACTACTAACAGTTTGTATTTGGAGCATGGAAGTGTATGGAAGTATTTAATTTATCTTAGAATTCTTGATGTCTAACTGATGGGGTATATAGTATATAGATATGTAATGTTTTTAATTTCTATTTTTTAACTTTATTTATTGGGGGGACATTAAGTGTCTCTGTGGAGGATCAGTGGTGACTTTGGGAATCATCCTGGATTGCTTCTACCTCCTCCTTGGTTCAAGCTGGGATTTCTGTCCTCCAGGGCCAGAAGTACAGGCCTCCACCTTTTCTGCCTAGCATTTTTACATGGGACTTGGGATCTGAACTCAGGACTTCATGCTTTTGAAGCAGAGTTAACCCTAAGTTATCTCTCCAGCCCTAATTTCTAATTGGTTTTGGGTTTTGTTTTGTTTTTGAGTAGCAAAGTTGAATATCCTTTTAAGTGTTTATTGGTAGTGTCAGTGGTTTTTCTTCCCTGAGCTTCCTGTTCATATCTTTAAAGTCATATTCTTCTTACATTAGTGATTTTTATTTTGATTATTCCATGTGTATGGACAAAGCTTGTTTATACTACATTATACCATTTATGAAAAACAATTATTTGAAGATTTCTTATTTTATTATGATCTATAGATTTCTTATTTTATTATGACCTATGCTTTTGAATAAACTGGGCTTTATTCTTCTGTCTGTTTCTCTCTCTCTCTCTCTTTCTCTCTCAGTTTGTGTCATATTTTAGTTCATTTTTAGAGAGCTTCACTCTGATCAAGGCTGACCTTGAATTCACTGTTTCTTAGGATGTCCTCAGATTTGTGATCCTCCTGCCTTAACCTCCCAATTTCTGAGATTATAAGCACTCCTACCACTACTGGTATTTCATTCTTAATTGTTCTTGAGGAAGCCTAACAGAGTTAATCTTTAAAAAGACAAAAAAGTCAAAGAATTTTTGTTAAGAATGCTCCGTTAGAGCCTGTGAATCCCGGGGCAGAGGAAACGAGGAGGCGTCCATGGTGGTTCCCGAATTCGCCCGTGGTTCTACACACACATACACGCACACACGCGCATACATGCATACACACACACATACACGCGCACAATTGAATAAATAATAATAAAAAAAACATTAAAAAAAAAGAATGCTCCGTTACATCTGAAACAGCAACTTCTATTTTAAATACAGTCTTTCAAACTGTATACATGATCCTATTCAAAGCAATTAAAGTTATTTAAAAATTATTTTTAAGGACCAGCAAGGTAGCTCAATGAAAAAGTACCTGCCTTGTAAGCCTGATGACCTACCTGTTGGACCTCCAGAGCCCATATAAATATGGGTAAAAAGAGAACCACCTCCATTCAGTTGTCCTCTGACCTCCACACATATGCTCCCTCTTCATGCTCACACAGTAATAATAAAGTTTAAAATACTTTAAAAATAGTCATTGCGCAGTGTTGTTAGTATATATAAAAAACTCAAATGGTACTGTTTATATGTCTGACTGCAGCTATACAAATGTGTTTTTTTCTATAGTAGCTTTAACCTAAATAATAGTAGTGACTCAATTAAAAAGATTTGAATTATTTGATCTAGCTTGTAGAAGCTAGCAAGAAAGAGGAAAATAGGGAGGAAGGACTAGAGGAGAGAAAGAGAAGAGAAAATTTTAGAATTTTAATTTCACTCTGAATTTTTAGTAACTGACATAAGCTTGCTGTAATGTTTGTATCTATTACAGGCAGTTAGTGACATAATTTAGGAAAGCTTTAATATATATAGCGCTAAAAATTATGAATTTCACATAACTTTTTTTTCCCTTGAATATCTTTTTCTTACAGAGAAAGACGGCAAAGCCTTTCATCCAACTTATGAAGAAAAACTAAAGCTGGTGGCACTGCATAAACAGGTTCTCATGGGCCCATATAATCCAGACACTTGTCCTGAGGTTGGATTCTTTGATGTGCTGGGGAATGATAGGAGGTAACAAATGTTTTGCTGTTTAGTGAACTTAATGAGCATATTGTTGGAAGAGGGTACATGTAAATTGCTTCTGATGTAATAACTGACTTCTTAGCTTAGTGTAGGAACTAAGATAAACATTTTTGCTTACGACTTTTGGAGATTTCAGATGCTTATGTTTTGACTTGGAAGTGTTTGGTTTAATATTGTGTAAGAAGTTTACTTACCTGATTATGAACATAATCCATATACAATCTCATTTAACCCTTCCTAAATAATATTAAGGACACTTAAAGTATATATTACTTCATTTGCTTCTTGAGACAATACAGAGTTGTGCCAGAAAAGAATACATAGAGTATTTTTGTTCCATTCAGGCAAAAATATATAAATCAGTTAAATGTAGATTTTTTTTTTTTTTTTTTTTTGCCACACATCAACAATGTATTTGGATTGTCCGTGGTGTAATAAGTAATACACAATTGTTGAAGCTTGAAGTTGTGGGCTTTTTGCTTCTAGTAAAATTGTATTTCATTTTAATCGATAGTGTTTTATATGTAGGTCTAAAATAAAGTTGTCATTCTATTAAGAAGGGAAGGTAACTTTTCCTATTATTCTTTATAGGAGAGAGTGGGCAGCCCTGGGAAACATGTCTAAAGAGGATGCCATGGTAGAATTTGTCAAGCTCTTAAATAGGTGTTGCCATCTCTTTTCAACTTATGTTGCATCCCACAAAATAGAGAAGGAAGAACAAGAAAAAAAAAGGTAATGTCAGGGCATTGTGGTGCACATTGCTTTTACTTAACGGAGTATCTGTTCTAGATCAAATATCTTAACTTCCTTCGCTCCTTACTTCTTTTGGTAATTGTTCAAAACTCTTGCTGTTAACATGCGTTTACGTTGAGTGTGGAGGGAAGGAGAGCTGCTGCTTTTTGACTGCACCTTAAAAGGAACTTTCCATTCATCTTGTTTTGTTTTGAGGCAGAGTCTTTGCTTTGTAACCCAGGCTGAATTGTGTGCTGAGATTACTGGTGTGTAGAACACACCAGGCTACTTTTGTCTTATTACAGTTTCTGAGCAAGCTCAAGCATAAATTCACCCACTGCTTCCCTATGCCCTTACTTGCCATTTGCTACCATCTCCCTTGAGGTAGAATATTCATCTTCCATCTCATGGTTTTCAGTTGTGTTGCATAGGAGCTTTATATAGATATAAAATAGTGGCTTTAGCTCCAAGTCGCTAATTATTCTGGGCATTAACAGGAAAACAGGAGGAACTGGTTTTTGTTTTATTTTTTAATTTTTTATTTATTTGTGTGTGCATATGTGTGGATCAGAGATCACTGTGTGTCCCCTGCGGAGGACCAAAGGTGACTTTGGGAATCATCCTGAATTGCTTTTACGTCGTTTTTGCTTCACTCTGGGATTTCCCAGGCTCCACCCACCAGGGCTGGAAGTGTACGCTGCTTCTACTTCCCATTCTGCCTGGCTTACGTGGTACTTGTGATCTGAGCTCAGGACCTTCTGCTTGAGAGGCAGAGTTAAGATTCTGCCTTAACCCCTGAGCCATCTCTCCAACTCTGGGAAGCAAAATTTAAATTATTTCAAAGATAAGATTCAGGAACAGGTGAGGTGTCTCAACAGGTAAAGGGCCCTTCCTATGTAAGTGTGACAAGTGGGTTCAATCCAGAACCCACATAAAGGTATGAGAGAACCAACTCTACACATGTGACCTCCATACATGTACTATAACACATGTACTGACACACTTGCATCTTGTGTGGTATGCACACAATGAGACAGTAAGGTACGCTGTGTAGAGTTCATTCTTCCTGTCCTTCACCCTGTAGAAAGGAGGAAGAAGAACGCAGGCGACGTGAAGAGGAAGAACGAGAACGTCTGCAAAAAGAAGAAGAGAAACGTAGGCGAGAAGAGGAAGAAAGGCTTAGACGGGAAGAAGAAGAAAGAAGGCGAATAGAAGAAGAGAGACTTCGCTTGGAGCAGCAAAAGTAAGCTCATTGTGTGGATTCCATTTCATAGTGGGAGATGGATTGCTGCTGTACTGCTGCGTCTAGATTATTTTTACCTTGTGTGCCTGTAAAGTAATTCTGTGATTCGTATTTCTGAGAGAAAGATTAGTGTCAGTTACTTTACATTTTTGCCAGTTAATTTTAAAAACAAGCAACAAGAGAAGAATGTCTTAGATTCAGAATTAGTTTGCAAAGCTCAGAGATTAAAAGCAGCAACTGAAGTTGTTTATTAGTTGCTCTGCCTCTGAGTCCATTGTCTTTCTGAGTCCACATTATTTCTCGTCTCAACCTGTTTCTCCTTCATTCTTCCTGCTATCTGCAGTTTCTGTCTGCTTTGTCATATACAAGTCTTTGCTAGCTTGAAGTTTGTGATCTGTTTTTCTCTGTGTCTCCCAGAAACCATGGTTCAAAATTCTGAGGACAGTGTAGCCATGGATAGAGGCTGAGACTTTCTTATTCAGTGAAGACTGAAAGTAACTATCTCACAGAGAACTGGCTTTTCAGAAGGGAATTGTAGATTCAAAGAGGAAGTGATTGGTACCCAGTAAGCACTGGGAGGAAGACCTGGGATTCCAAAGATGGCCTGGAAGAAAGCCAGATGACTTATTTTCCATTAATTTCTCATTATTGTGTCTGGATAGTTTCTCAGAAAAAAGCTTTAGTGCTAGCTGTCTCCAAACTGATCCACTCTGCTTTTCGTTTTGGGATTTGGGGTCAGATGCCCTAGGTCAGTTTAGTTTTTGTTGTGTTATCTATTTCTTTCTTAATACATGGCTTTGAGAACTTAGATGGTTATATAACTGAGTTTGGAAGGATGTAGTTTCCTGAAAGAAAATAAAAGATAATTGTACTAATTTAACAGAAATAAGAATTTCTAAGCCAGGTGCAGTGGTGCATACCTGTATTCCTAGCACTCAGGAGCCTGAGTTCAAGGCCAACCTAAGGTATATAGCCAGACTGAGAAGAGGAGAGGGAGAGGGAGAGGGAACATGAGCATCACTCGATCAAGCGGCCTGTCCAGATAGGTTCGATGCTTACTCTGTTTGAGAAAGAGCTCGGGTGAGGTAAGGATGCAGGGCGTGTGCATGCCATGACCACAGAAGCCCGTTGTTGCCTTCCACCACTCTGGATTTCCACAGATAGGCTCAGATTGCCAGGTTTGTGAGCAGGTCCCTTACCCACTGAGCTATTTTTCTGGTCCCTCAATGCTTGCTTTTAATAAAGGCAGCTTTAACTTAAATGCTACAGACCCTCTGATTGTCACTGGCTGTACTTTTCCTGACCAGTGCTGCTGTAACATCTTCGTTATTCTTCTCCTCATAATGGTTTTTGGTTGGTTGGGGTTTTTCTTTGTTTGTTTGTTTGTTTTGTTTCATTTTGTTTTGTTTTTGGTATGTTTAGATAAACCATAGGCACAGTAAACACCTTATCTATAGTAAAATGGCAGTCATCTTCCAATAGCCTCATGGGAAGTTAGTACAGTTTCTGGAGCCATATTGTGTAAATTAGAGGTTTGGTTCTGGCATTTATGTGTAGGAAGATTTTGGGCAAGTTAATAAACAACCTCACAGCTTACTTGCTTTAAACATTGCATGGCACATAATAAAGGATGGTAAATGTTTATATGATGATGGTGGTGGTGATGATGAGATACTTAGTATTCTTATCCCAGATTGCCTAGTGAAAATGTAAAAGGGAAAAATTAGAAGCCAGATTTTTTTCCTCAAATGTTCTTGGCCTGGAACAGATGCTTTTTTGTTGTACATCACTAGGTTAGTTATTTTTAAGTTATAAACTGTAAAAATAAATAACAAGGACTTTTTCTTTTGTTACAATCTCCTGTAGTCAGACTAGCATGTATTTGTTAATGTTTTTAGGCAGCAGATAATGGCAGCTTTAAACTCGCAGACTGCCGTGCAATTCCAGCAGTATGCAGCCCAGCAATATCCAGGGAACTACGAACAGCAGCAGATTCTCATCCGCCAGCTGCAGGAGCAGCACTATCAGCAGTATATGCAGCAGTTGTATCAAGTCCAGCTTGCCCAGCAACAGGTACGATAGACAACCCTAGAATCCAGCTTTAGAGAAAGTGTTTAGTTTCATTGAAACCCGAGGTCTTGTCTAACAGTTGCTAATGAATTTTGCATTCATTAGCTTCTAAGGTATAAGTATGTTTTTAGGTGATCTTTTAAGTGATTTTTAACATTGTACTGTCAGAATAGTTACACGCTACTGAAGTAGTTACACTACTGAAGCATCAATTGATATGGCCACTTTGATATTTCCATAAGGGTATATGGGAATTGAATAGACCTAGTATCATTTAAAACGAGTCTGTATAAACTCTAGTAATCATCTGGACTCCTGAGGACCATGCGTAGGTTGCCTCAGTTTAAAGGACATTTTAAAAAGGTGATTCTTCTCTGCCTTCTGTATACTATTTCTACTTTGGTATATTGCTTCCCTTTTTCTGCTTATTTGGTAAGCTTTGAGATAATTGAATAAGATTGTTCATACACATCCTAGGCTGTTCTCACTCTATGAGAGGAAACTTTGTCTAGTAGGACAAAAGCCAAGAATAAAAGAAATAAAATTAGAAAATCACAATTGGGATTAGTATGATCAAAGTCCTTCCATTGATTGGTTATCTCTGGGCATGAACAAAGTTTATCCAATTGATTGGTTTTCTCTGGGAATAGTGAGAGTAGAAGCAGCCTTAGCGGGAGTGTTTAATTTCATTGCATCTCAAATCCCTTTTATTTAAGAGTTGCCAATGAATTTTGTGTAAGGGTAAGGAGTTAAAGAATTTTGCTCCTCTAAAGTATTAATTTTACATAAATCCTAAGCAAAATGAGAAATCTGTTCATCTTAGAATGTAATTATCTATCTAGTTGGCTGTTTGTTCCATTGTTCCTGTCCCTTTCTGTGGTTTTGTTCTTGTTTTTAAGACAGTGTTATGTAGCCCAGGCTGACCTCAAACTTAGGTTCTTCCTACCTTACCTCCCAAGTGCTTGGATTATAGAAATGTCCCAACACCCAAATTTTTCTGTACTTTGTTTAAACTTCCCTAAAATATGCAAAGGAGAGTTCTGTAAATTATTCAAGCCTTTTTGTATGGAATAGACATATATCCTGGGCATCCCAGAGAAGAGAGTTTGTTGACCTTGCTAGAGAGTTTCAGGAATTGATTGCTTAGTTGGAGAGAAGGGACCATTTAAGCTGTGCTCTGCTGACCATCAGTAGAGATGTCTCTCTTTCTCTTTCTTTCTTCTTTCTTTCTTTCTTTCTTTCTTTCTTTCTTTCTTTCTTTCTTTCTTTCTTTCTTTCTTTCTTCTTTCTTTCTTTCTTTCTTTCTTTCTTTCTTTCTTTCTTTCTTTCTTTCTTTCTTTCTCTTTCTCTCTCTCTCCTCTCTCTCCCTTCTCTTTCTCTCCCTCCCTCCCTCCCTCCCTCTCTCCCTCTGTCCCTTCCTTCCTTCCTTCCTTTAATTACATGTAATTTTTTCCCCCATAGCTGGTACTTTCTCCAAAAAACTAGCATTGTAAGTTATTTAGAATCTAGGTCTTGAGAAAAAATATTTTAAAATATTAAGTGTTTTACTAGCCTGTAGAGCAGAGAGGTGGTATTATTCCTTTGTAACAATTTAGCATATGAATTATGTGTGAAGATAGGCTAACACATCTTCCCTAAAGTAAGATGACGCTCATATTAAATACTGTCAACATATGCTCACTTGTGAGGTAATGTTGTATTTAAAAAGAATTTATATACCCAATGTTTATGGAAAAATAGTGGGTAATTTTTTTGTGGGTGTGTACATGTGCGAGGGTATGTTTAGGTGTGTATAGAAACAGGCATTGTGTGTGTGGAGGCCCAAGAGTGACTTCATCCTGGATTGCTCTAGTTCCTTCTTGCTTTGCTCTGGGGTTTTTATAGGGTCCACATTCCTGGACCACAATTGCAGGCTGTGCCATTTATGCCCAGCATTTTTATGTGGGATCTGGAATGTGAACTTGGATCTTTTCGCCTTGTGAGGCAAAGGCCTAACCCCTGAGTTAGCCCTAAACTCAAATAGATAAATTGTGTATTTCACAATGCAACATCATGTAGCAATGAAGCAGTAAAATACACTTATTTGTGACTTTATAGTTAGGCCTTACAAAATTAGTATTCAGTGAAATTCAAATATAAAAGTATACAATACAGTTTATATAAAGATGAAAAGCTGACAATTCATACCTGTTGTCTCAAAAGTAGTTGTAAGTCTGAAAATTTGTAACCCTTTGGAAGAAGTATCTGGAAAGAATACTAGAGAGGATTCTGGGGTGTACGTAATGTCTTGATATTGGTGTTGGTCACACAGATACTATTTATATACCCCTTCCCCTTTTTGAGGTAAGGTCTTATGTAGCCCATCCTGGCATTGAACAACTATATATGCAAGGATGACTTTCAACTTCTGATCTCTTTCCTCTACCTCTCCAAGTGCTAGAATTACAGAGCTGCATCACTACACCTAGTTTTGTGCTGTGCTGTCGGAAAGAACCCAGGGTTGCGTGAATGTGAGGCAAGCACTGTGTACATTTCCCCATGTAGATATTATAATTCAGTTTCAAATTTATCCAAAAGTTATTTAATAGTTTTTTTTTAAGTAGCATTGATATCTGCCCATCTTTCTAGAAGAGAAATACCCCTTTAGGTTAGAGGTATTTTTACTTTACCATTTTTTACTCAGGTGATATTTTAATTTCATATTTGTCATAAGTAATTTTTATCATCTTTATATTTTTAATTATTATTTTGTTTTTCTAGTTTTACAAGCATATTGAATACTTATTCAGGCTTCCCTCCATCCCCCCTCCCTCCCATTCCCTTCCCTTCCTTTCATCAATCCATTCCACTCCCTCCCACCCACCCTCCTGCCTGGCTGCGTCTATGGACCCCAGGGTTCCCTCTGGCTTATCTACTCTTTTGGGGGTTCAGGCCTCTTGTGGCATACCAAGTGTTTCTCTTCAGGCCACCCCACTGATGGGGACATTCCCTTCACTCATCCAGCTTTATCCCCAAGGTTTCTACTGTATGTTCTTATCTCTCTTGAGTTCCTCGATAGTCTATGGGGCATGTTGGTGGATCAGTCATTATACAGGTCTGGTAAGGACAAGTCTCCCACTCTGAGTTCCTAGATGCAGTAGTCGTGCCTTGAATGGAATGTCTTGTCCAATAGTGAACCTTCCCATCTTTAGGTTCTTATAGTCTCCTCCGTTCTCTCTTCTGGGAGATTCTAAGCCTTAGGATGGGGAAAGATTAGGTTGGCCTGATTCTGGGTGAGCCTTGCTGGGTTAAGGTACTCTGCATTATGGCTGGCCATTGCTATCCTCTTCACTGCTCTTCTACTGCCCTAAGCTTCATCCTGTCGGGTGTTGTAGAAGAAGATTCTAGGCTGAGTTAAGTGTTCTTCAAAACTATGGATATAATATCAGCTATCTGCAGAGTAGTTTGATGTACTGTCTTCCTGTATTTTTATATATTTGTTTATTTACCTCACCATATTAGAAATAGAATTTAGGATCTTGTATATGCTAAACTAGTTTTTCTTAAATTTTTTTCTACTTTGTATGAGAAGTTTTTATGTCACCCTTGTATGCAAATCAAACTTTATATGTTTTTTTTAACTTTTTCAAAAGTAGTCTTATATTGTACCTTTTAACTTTTATTGATTGATTGATTGTGTGTGTATGTATCAGTATCAGAGGCACGGTGTGTGTCTGTGGAGGCCCAAGGGTGACTTTGGGAGTCATTCTGGATTATATCTTCCTCCTTTTTGCTTTACTGTAAAATTTCCCAGGCTCCATCTTCCAGAGCTGGAAGTACAGACCACAGGCATTTCCAGCTGACATTTTTAATGGATCTGGGATCCATACTGAGGTTGTCTTTTGGCTCTGGAGGCAGTCTTAATTCCTGAGCCATCTCTGCAGGCCCCAGACAGTTTACCTGTGATAAAATCATGACAATTATTTTAAAATGACAGATTGATATAATTAGGCGTTAGAGGCAGGAGAATCAAGAATTCAAAGTCATTCTCAATTACATAACAAGTTTGGGTATAGCTGGTGAGTATACTCCATTAGACTCTTTTTTTAAAGATAAAAAATTAAATCTCAAGGTGGGAGAGGGGACTGTGGAGCTGATTTAGTCACTAAAGTACTTGCCTCACAAATATAAGTTCAGATCTCCAGTATCTATGTAAAAAAGCAGCTGTAGTAATGTATACTCATAACCCGTCCTGGGGAGGTAGGTATGGAGACAGACAGCTGTCTGGAGGTCACTGGCCTGCCAGTCTAGTCAAATAAGTGAGCTCTAGGCCACTCAACCAAATTAGATGGCACCGGCTCCACCTCTGGTTCTGGAGATCTTAGAGCGAAGCATAGATGGAGGTAGAAGCAATCTGGTCTGATTCCAAAGTCACCCCTGGTTTTCCACAGGGACATATAGTGCCCTCTGATACAGACACACATAAATAAATAAGCTACAAACTTTTAAAAATTAAAAAAATTAGATGGAAAACTATCAAGGAAGATATTTGTTGATCTC
The DNA here is from genome assembly GCA_023101885.1 of Typhlomys cinereus. NCBI lineage: Eukaryota > Metazoa > Chordata > Mammalia > Rodentia > Platacanthomyidae > Typhlomys > Typhlomys cinereus. The sequence goes on along the minus strand of JALPQD010000112.1, from coordinate 1,823,797 downwards.
TGGCCTCTATATGTATACACACACCCCTACATGAACACTTATAGATTATACTAACACAAAAAAAGAGTTAAATGTTGATTGAATATTTATTACTGAATAATAGAACATTTTCAACATTTTTCAGGTAGTTGATTAACTTTTTTAGCTGTTTATTTGAGAGAGAGAAAAAAATGTGAGCAGACAGGAGTCTGCTACAGTTCAGACTAGCAGTGAAGGTCAGAAGACAACTTTTTTTTTTAAATATGGAATGCTTCACAAATTTGCATCTTATCCTTATGTTGGGGTCATGCTAATATTCTCTGATCGTTCCAATTTTAGTATTTTGTTTCCAAAGCAAGCACAGAAGAAGTCAGTTTTCTGTAGCATATTGACTGGGATTGAATGTGGGTCACTAAATTCACGCTTGCAGGTGTCTTACCTGCTGAGCCATCTCGATGACCCTTGGTCAGTATTTTGATTTTTATAGTCATCAATGCTGACAATGCCACTTTTCATAAATACATAGAAGAAAATGGTAAAATATTTCCAAGACCCTTTAGAAATTATTGGAAATTCTGAATCCCAATCCAAAATTCATTTTAAATCTAAAATAAACTTCCAAAATTTATTTAGAGTGGGCCATTGAGATAGCACAGTGAGTAGTGTGCCTGCTCAAAAATCTGGTGACCTGTATTCAATTCCCAGAAGCCCACATGGTAAAAGGAGATAACTGGACTTCTGATCTCCACTTCTGCACCTTTCTCCCTCCACTTGCTCTGTCCCTTCCTTTCTCTCAAACAAATAACAAAATATTTTTTAAAGTTTACAGGTGTATTCATTCCACAGTGTCCATTTGGAGGTCAAAAACAACGTCCTGAAGTTGATTCTGTCTTTACACCATGTGAGCTCCTGGCATCAAACTCAAGTTCCTAGGTTTGCATGCAGGCACCTTTACCTGCTGAGCAGCCTACCAGCCCAGACCACTTAGACACACTCACTGGTGTCGTATGGCGTGACAGCTGACCTAGAATTTATTCTGTAGCCTTCTGCCACTTTTCGTGTATCTAGGATTACATGCCCTGTCACTGAACTCAGCAGTTTTCTTTTCCTTTCCGTTTTATCTTTGCTTGTCTTGCTATGTATACTAGGCTGACCTTAAACTCAAAATACTCAAAATCTACTTCAACCTCCTAAATGCTGGAATTATAGTCATGTACCACCATTCCAGCCTAGAATCAAATTTTCATTGAGAAATATTTTGACTTCTAAACCTCATTTTATAAACCTATTAAATCTTAAGTCTTAGACCAGTACTTTTTTTTTTTTTACAATATAATTCACAGCTTTATTTTTCTTTTCTTTTTTTTTTTTTTCACAGCTTTATTTTTCTAATGTATGTGTACAAGAGATCACTCGAGCATGTGTGCCTGTGGAGGCCCAAGGATGGCATTAGGATTCATCTTGAATTGCTCCACTTCCTTATTACTTTTTGCTCTGGGGTTTCCCAGATTCCACCTGACCAGAATTCCAGACAATTTTACATGGGATTTTGGATTCAAACTCGGTCCTTTTGTTTGTAAGGCAAAAGCTTTAATCCCTGAGCCATCTTCCCATACAATTGGGACGATGTTTTTGTTCTTGTTGTTGTTTTGCTTTTTAGTATCATTAGCTTTATTTATCTATTTGTGTGTGTGTGTGAGGGGGGGGGCACTGCATGTCCCTGTGGAGGACCAAGGATGACTTCGGGAATCATCCTGGATTGCTTCTACCTCCTTTATGTTTCCCTTTGGTATTTCCTAGGCTCTGCCTACCAGGGCCAGAAGTGCAGGCCACTGCTATTTCCACCTGGCCTGTGTTTTTTATGAAGGACTTGGGAATCTGAACTTAGAACCTTCCTCTTGTGAGTCAGAGTCTTAACCTTGAGCTATCTTTCTAGTTCCCAATTGACAGTTTTATTAAGTTTTAGTTGTGAGCATGGATGGGATCCTATTTAAGCTAGCTCAAGACTCAGAGTTTGATCCCTAGTACCATAAAACTAAATTAAATATTTAAAAATATATTGTCATAATTTTTGTGAATTTTTTATTCATATTAGAACAGTTGTCCATATGAATTTTTGGTTACTTAAAAAAAAAAAAAACCTGTGTTTGAGGAGGACCCAGAGGGAGGTTTGACATGCACACTAAAGGATGTGGGGAATTGCGGGGGTTGGGGGGGTAGGAGAAAGGGAGGTAGGGTGGGAAAAGGAGGGAGGGAGCAAGGGGATCCAGGGAGGGATGGAGGGAGGGAGGGGAATAGGGTGGGATACATGTTACTGTACTCATGTTTTCTTTTCATTAATTTTCTTTAAGGTTAATTATTTAATAATTTTTAGGTATCAGTTGATATTATACTGCTAATGTTAATTAGACTAAAAACTGATAAAAGTTTAATTGTAATTTCTTAGAACAGACTGTTTTAGCATAGGACAAAAGTATGGGATCAGATTGCACTCCGGGGCCCATACGATCACCATGCACTCCTGGGCACATAGAATCAGATTGCCCTCCTAGGTACATGAAATCACAATGCCTGAGCAAATGTCCCACTTGTTACCCTGTCTTGTAGCTTCACTTTTTTTTTTTTTTTTTTTTTTTGTGTATGTGTGTGTGATTTGTAGGCTGCATTGCAGAAACAACAAGAAGTAGTAGTAGCTGGGGCTTCTTTGTCTACATCATCAAAAGTGAATGCAACTGTAGCAAATGATATGATGTCAGTTAATGGACAGGCCAAAACCCACACTGACAACTCTGAAAAAGAACTTGAGCCAGAAGCTGCAGAAGAAGCCGTGGAAAATGGACCAAAAGGTATCTCTTGTCATATATGTTCATCCATTCAGAAGTCATAATTCAGACTCAGTGAAAAAGAGAAAGCAGATGACAGCACTACTGACAGTTGAGAGCAATAACCTATGTATGACGGTCTGAATCTGCTTCTGTTGACTCTGAGAATACTATAAGATCAGGGGCAGAACCGCAGCTCAGTTGGTAAAGTGCTTGTCTAGCATTCACAAAGCATTGGGTTGGATTCTCAGCAAGACATAAAACTGAGTGTGGTAGTACATACATCTGTAATCACAGCATTCAATATGTAGAAGCAAGATCAGAAGTTCAAGGTCTACCAAAACTATATAGCAAATTTAAGGCCAGCCTGAATTTATACAAGAACAGTCGCAAAAAAAACAATAGATCAAATCATAAATCAGATGTCTTTAGGAAACTTTAAGATACATAATACTCATCCCCAAATATAGCAGCTTAAAATAACAAAATTACCATTTTGGGGGGGGCACATAATTGCTCTGGGTAAGGAATTTGGCAGCAGTTCCACTGGATGATTCTTGTTTAGGGTGTTTGATGAGGTGACAGTTCAAGACATTAATTGATGCTTTTTTTTTTGTTTTTTTTTTTTAAATAATACTTTCTCTTTCTTTTTTTTTAATTTTTTTTTTATTTATTCAATTGTGTGTGTGTGCACGTGTATGTATGTGTGTGTGTATGTGTAGAACCACGGACAAATTCGGGAACCACCATGGATGCCTCCACCTCCTCCTTGTTGACTCTGCCCCGGGATTCACAGGCTCCGCCCTACCAGGACCAGAAACGCAGGCCGCCCCCGCTTCCCCCCGGCGTCTATATGTGGGGTCTAGGATCTAAACTCAGGACCTTCCGCCTGCAAGGCAGAGGCTTAACCCCTGAGCCACCTCTCCAGCCCCAATGCTGTTATTATAAGGAGGCTTGTCTAGAACTAGAGAATCTGTTCCAGACTGGCACTTACACGAGGTTCACATATTGGTGCTGGTTATTTACAAGAGGTCTTTTGACCCTCAAGAATCCTCTCCATAGGACTGGTCAGCATTCTCAGCACACTGATGCCTTGCTTCCTGCAATGTACATTATGCAAAAAAAGAATAATAACAGTGTCTTTTGTTCCCTGACTCTGGAAGTAATACAACAGCTCTTCTATATTCTATTGCTTCCACATGTAATCCCTGTCATTGTGGATAGAGACCTTGCCAGTGCAAGACCTCTCTTAGTTCTTGTCAGGTTTGCACCAGTTTTCATTGTTTTGCTTTGTGTTTCTTATAGAATATGACTATGTAACTAAGGATGACTTTGAATTCCTAATCATCCTACCTCCTATTTCTCAGTGCTCCAACCATTCCTGATTTATGCACTGCTAGGGATCAAACTCAAGAGATCTGTAAATGCTAGGCAAGCACTCTACCAACTGAGCTGTATCACCAGTCCTACCAGTATTTGTAAATGAGAGGAAATTAGTAACTATACTGAGTGGAAAGTTTGAATGCTCTATGTGCATGGACTGTGCTTCCCAGGAACCTAACGACTCTCTCTGTCTCTCATCCCCCAGTGGTTCTATTTTTGGCCATATCTTTCCATTTCGTTTAGCTCCTTCAGAAAAGCCCTAGAGTTTTTAACAGATAGAATGAAGTGAATGAAAGCAGGGTATTGGGGGAAATTGGTTCAAGATTATGGATTCCATTTTATTTGAAAAAGTGTGGTAAACTTCGATTACCTGGACTTCATTGAATGTAACCTGAAGAGGTTTTCTATTCCTTTCCATCCTTGGTCAGAGTTGGGCAAGGAGCCCTGTGCAAATGTTGCCACCTGCAGGGTAAAAACCTTTCTCTTTTAACTTTTATAATCCTTGTTTTTAGAATCTCTTCCAGTGATTGCAGCTCCATCCATGTGGACGAGACCACAGATCAAAGACTTTAAAGAGAAGATTCGGCAGGATGCAGATTCTGTGATTACAGTAGGCCGAGGAGAAGTTGTCACGGTTCGAGTCCCCACTCATGAGGAAGGATCATACCTCTTCTGGGAATTTGCTACAGACAATTATGACATTGGGTTTGGGGTATATTTTGAATGGACAGACTCTCCAAACACTGCTGTCAGCGTTCATGTCAGCGAGTCCAGTGATGACGATGAGGAGGAAGAAGGTAGGTCTTGGTCTCTATTCGGTAGCTGCTGAGTTGTTGGCAAAGATACTGCATGGTTCCTAACTCAGCCAACTTTCGCTCTTGCTGAACACGTGGTGGTCAGGCTGTAATCTCCTCAGTTGTGGTTTATCACTAAAGAGACGAGAGAGGCCAGCCTCTTCAGAGAAGGAGCCTGAACATGAGTTTCTCTGAATGTCAGTGAAATATATTTTGCATTTATTTTAGTTTCCTGAACATTATTTTACTTAAAATCTTGTTTCTTTGAAAAAAAAATTTTCTTTGCTTACATATTTTGTCTGTCGGTTTTTAGGAGAGAGTCTTGCTCTGTTACCTAGGTTGGTCAGTAGGCTCAAGCAGTCATTCATCTCAGTCCTCCCTAGATAGCGAGGTCCAACCAGTGTGTCCTACCATCCATACCTAGTTTTTAAAAGTTGGATGGAAGAAAAATTTTTATCAACTTTGGAATTTATTTGATTTGTATTTCTTATAATAGCTTCTTTTAATGTTTTTGTTTTTACCACAGGATCATCCTTGGATACACTTGGCAGGCTGAGGGCACTGCAGTTTCCCAAGTATCCTCAGCCTCCCAAGTGCTGGCATGCACTACAGGCATGAGCCACCACAAGTAGATTTTTTTTTCCCTAATTTCCTTGGGTGGGAGGAATTTGTAGAATTTCAGTCAGTTATACATGGCCATGACTACCTTGAACTCAATGTGTAGTCAGGAATGGCCTTCAATCCCACATCTTCTCCCATCTGTCTGTGAAGTGCTTGGTAATTTTTTTTCTTTAATGGGATGATGCATTTACTCTATAACCTTGCCTGTAAATTCATGACCTACCAACTGAAGGGAAGGGGGTCTATTCTTTCTTAACGATAATCTGGGTTACAGTTTCTTGTCTAGCTTGGCAGGAGAGCACACACCCCCAATACCAAGGGCTGAGGGAACTGGCCACGCCCAATTCACAGCACTGCTGAGAGGATCAATTCTTACGTGTCAGACCACCGTGTCTGTCCAAATATACAGAAATATGCCAGTTTCCTTACCCAGTTCGCTCCGTCTTATCCACCTGCCCAGGGACTAACCACACCCACCGTGGGCATCCAAAAGGACAATCTCTTGCAGGCTTACTTGGGACTTAACTACCATTCTTTACAAATGTGCCCAAAACTCAAGTGCTCAACTATCAAGTTGAACACCTGTATCTAACTAGAGCAGTGGACAAGTGGATGGCTTAGTGATGTGCGGACACCTGCACTCAAACCTTATGCTAGGAGTTCAGCTCCACATGATGGGAGAGAACAGTTTCCAAAAGTTGTCCTCTCACTTCTACATGCACACTGTTACATGAATGCCTACTCCCTCCCTCCTCTTTCTACCTGTCTCCTTTCCCTCAAGTAAATTTTACTTAATATAGACCTGAGAGATGACTCAGGGATTAAGACTGTGCCTCAAATGTAGAATGTCCTGAGTTCAGATCCTAGGTCCCATTTTTTTTTTTTTTTTTTTTAAGGTAGGCAGAAGTGACATTGATCTGGGCTGGAGAGATGGCTCAGGGGTTAAGCCTCCGCCTTGCAGGCGGAAGGTCCCGAGTTCGGATCCCAGATCCCACGTATAGACACCAGGCGGAAGCGGGGGCGGCCTGCGCTTCTGGTCCTGGTAGGGCAGAGCCTGTGAATCCTGGGGCAGAAGGAGGTGGAGGCGTCCATGGTGGTTCGCGAATTCGTCCGTGGTTCTACATATACACAGACACACACACAACACACACAGACACACACGCGCACACACATACACACGCACATGCGCACAGTTGAATAATAAATAATAATAATAAAAAAAAAATTAAAAAAAAAAAAAGAAGTGACATTGATCTGTACTTCTGGACCTGGTCGGCAAAGCAAAAAGGAGGTAGAGGCAATCAGGATTCTCAAAGTCACGTTTAGTCCTCCACAGGGACATACAGTACCCTTTGATACAGGCAGATGCATGGGCGTGTGTGCGCACATACGCATGCAAAGTAAATGAGCAAGTATTTTTAAAAATAAATTTTACTTAATATAGAGAAAATTCAAGAGCATCCATGTCAAAAATTTCACTTATTCTCCTTCTGAAAACCACTATTTTAGAAAAGTGTGATCTTTTATTTTCCTGTATAGACAGAATCAGGTATTTTTAAGGACTGTAAACTAAGAAGGAGGTTGTAAGATATATTGCTTTTGAGAAGTTAATCTCCTAATTACATTAACTAGAAAAATTAAAATTTGGACCTTTTATAAATGCTGTATAAGCACTTGCTTGTTGGGTGGATTGGGAGTGGTTGGGTGCAGTAGTGCTCAGTCTGTGAGAATGGAAGAATGTCTTGGTCAGTTGTTCAGGACTAAGTGCTCTATCAGGTCTTAAACAGAATACTCATTCTCGCTCAGAATGCTGGTAATCTTGGTACTGTCTCACAAGGATTATATCAGGATAGGATTAAAGATCTATTCTTGGTGGAAGGAGGGAGGGAAATGGGATACCTATCAAGTTTGTATGGGTGGAAAAAAAAACTGTTCTTGGAAGTGCATGGATCGAACATTAAAGTTTATTTAGCTTTAAAGATAGATAATTTTCAATCATATTGCCACATTTTGACACCCTGGAGTCACATATTGTGAGCACACACAAGTAGACTTTCAAGTATTTCTTGAAATTGATATTTGATTTAAAAGTTGATATTTACTACTAGTCAGTCAGTTTTTCTGTTCAAAAAACAATTTTTGTTCTGTACTATTTTCTGTATGAATCACCATCAGTGCCACAGAATTTCCTGAGCATCTTGCTATCTAGTTCTTATCTCAGAAGGTTCAAAATCCTTAATTACTTTGCATGTGCTGATTTGACTTGATAGTGCAGAAACCTGTGCCTCTTGCTAACTGACCAAAAGCAAAACATGTAAAGATGGGGGGAAAAAAGAGAGACTGGGCAGCTTGACCAGGTGCTCCTCAGCGACATTTGGAGCAGGGGCTGAGCCCTATGTTGGTCTTTCTGTTACAGCACAGGGATTTACTCCAATCAAACTGTTTACACATATGTAGGAAGGAAAATTTTAGTTTTGTGTGCAAAGTATTGTACTTACAAAGTACTTTTTGAATAATGCATGAGAGGTCTCGGCTAGGAGTGCAGCTTGGCATTAGAGCTTATGCTTTGTAGGCACAAAATCCCAGCACTGAAAAGAAATAGGGAGAGGAGAGAAGAGAAGGACTGTTCTGTTCTGGGTTGTATAGTAAGTTCCAGGTCAGCCGTGGCAGCAGGGTAAAATTCTTGTCTCAAAAGTCAGGCTAAAGGGCTGGCGACATGGCTCAGGAGTTAAGACTGTCTGGTAAGCAGAAGATCCTGAGTCTGGATCCCAGGTCCCATGTAAAAACGCCGGGCAGAAACAGTGGCTGCCTACACTTCTGACCCGGGTGAGCAGAGAGCCTGGGAAATCCCAGAGCGAAGCAAGGAGGTAGAAGCAATCCAGGATGATTCCCAAAGAGTCACCCTTGATCTTTCACAAGAACACACAGTGCCCTCTGAAACACACACACACACACACACACACACACACACACACACACACAAAATAAATAAATAGATAGATAAATAACATTAAAAAACAGGATGAAAGAGAAGAGTTCTCTGCTTTGAAGTTTGACATGATGCATTTCTCTTGCCTTGCCTGCTAGAGCTTCTAAATTACTTCCACTTTCCTCTTCTGAGATCTCAGTCAGTGACAGTTTTGGGATGGGGTCATTGGCATTGGAATGAATACTGTTAATTCTTAAACATTTGTGTTGGTAAGAACCCTGTTTGTAGTTGTGCTGTGTGTCCCTCAAAGGGAACATGGTATTATTGGCCTTTGTACCATTCCCAATCTTCCTAAAACTGATGCATTAGAATCTCCATTTGGCTCTGAGGAGGAGGTGACTCAGTAGACAAGCTACGTGCACCACAAGTATGAGGACTGAAGTTTTTGTCCCCATAACCCACATACAAAGCTGAGCAGACATGGTGGCCATCTGCAGTCTCAACATTTGGAAGGCAGTCAGGCAATACACAAAATAAGCTAGCTAGCCAGCCAGTGGCAAGCTCTGGACTCAGGTGAAAGACCCTGCCTCAGTAATAAAAGTGGAGCACAACTGACTTATCTCGTCAGCCCTGGCTTTACTTCAGAAAAATATTTGTTTAGTCTGTGTGTGTATGAGAGAGAGAGAGAGAGAGAGAGAGAGAGAGAGAGAGAGAGAGAGAACTGTGTGCCCCTAGAGGCTCAAGGGTAACCTCAGGAATCATCTTGGATTGTTCTTCCTCCTTTTGCCACACTTTGAAATTTCCCAGGCTCTACCTTCCAGAGCCAGATGTGCAGCCTGCTGCCATTTCTGCCTCTACCTTTTATGTGGGATCCAGAATCTGAACTCAGGTCCTTCTGCTTGCAAGGCAGGGTCCTAACTCCTGAGCCATCCCTCCAACCTCTAGATTTTACTTCTTAAAGGTGCCACAGCCTTCTGAGACATGTACACCAACTCAGGATTCAACATGAGCATGTGGGGGAGCAGCTCACATTAAAATCATTGCATGAATCTAACTTTAAAGATTTAGCTTATAGGGTTCATTTGTGCTCGTGTCTCAGAAGGTAACTCTGTACTCGACAGGACCATATGTTGTATGGGAGTTTTTGTGGCTTTACTTCATATAGAAGAAAAGGCCAGATTTTGTTTTTTGAAATAGAATCTTGCTCTGCAGCCTTGACTTGATTGTTTAGACGTATAGCAATCCTGCTTGTGCCTTCCAGTGCTGGACTTACAGGTACGCCTATCACACCTGGCTGGAGTCCAGGTTTTGGTTTGTTTTTCTCTCAAGGTTTAAAAGATGAATAGATTCTATGTTCTCTGAAGAAATGGGAAGTGGAGGGAGAGGATGTTAACCCCTCCTCCTGCCATGGTTCTCTGTTGTTTCCGTGGCCCAAGCACTTGCTAGGAAGATGCTCTGTTGGTTTATCTCAGTAATCTTTAGTTAGACTTAACAGAGGTCAATATTGACCTTAATGAATCAGTTTCTTTCCTGGATGTCATTAGATAGTGGTGCACATTTTGAGTGGCTTTCAATTTAGTTGAAGACATTGCTGTGGTTTAAAAAAAATGATTCCGGTCTGCTTTTATGAGTGTCATCTGTTTATTTTTTCTTTTATTTTACATTATATATATATATATATCTGTTGTATATATTTTTGTGCATATTATATGTGTGTACATATGTTCTATAGCATATGTGGAGGTCAGGGGGCACCTTGCCTGAGTCTTTTTCCTCTTTGCTGTCATTTGGGTTTAGGAGATTGAACTCAAATCATTATGCATTATGGCAAGCCCCTTAACCTGCTGGATCATCTTGTTGGTCCCCCTGTTCAGTCTTTTTTTTTTTTTTTTTTTTTTTATTTCAGCTTGTTCAGTCTTTTTTGAGGTCGGAGCCTGAACTACTCTGGAACACTGTGTGGACCAGAGTGGCCTCAAACTTGGGGAAATCCTCCTGACTATGCCTCCTGAGTGCCAGGATTGTAGACGTGCTGCATTTCTCTGGTTCTGACTTTTTGAGTAAAGGTCTCAAGGCTTCCTTAGAACTCAAGGTATAGCCCAGATTGGCCTTCATCTTGTGACAAACCTGCTTCAGCATTGCATTTTGTTGGGATTATGGATGTGAGCCAAAAATGATACCCAGGTTCCTCTGTTGTTAACATATTATACTATGGTTTTTATCTTAAATAATAAAGCAGTGTTGGCTTTAGTATTTATTCAGATCTCTGGTTTTTACTTAGTGTTTCAAGATCCAATTCCTGGTGCCACATTATAATTAACCATATTTTCTTAAAGTCTTCTCAAGAGCTTGTTTTCAGTTCCTGGTAGTGGTCTCTGACATCTGTTAAAAAAGAACGTTGCCAGGATTTGCTCCTTGCAAATCATCCCATCTTTTCCTTAAGGTTGTAATATATTATGTCAAACTGTGACTACTACATCAACATTGTTTTCTCATTCTTGTAGGCTTTTAGATGTGTTTCTTTTCTAATTTCATATATTATAGCCAAGAAAACTATTAGCTAGAACAGCATATGATCAGAGCTCATTCTTTGCCACTTGCATGATCTCTGGGTTTAATAGGCTTGGTTGAAATAAATGAATTTGTGACTATCCCTGAAGGTCTATCCCTCTACTGTAATTTTACAATTTTCAACCTTTATCTTTAAGATATACAGAAAGTAGTAATCCTCTAATCTACCGTCGCAGTTACTCTTTTTGCTGCGGTGAGACCGCACTCATACAGCCTGCTTAAAGGACAAGGGGAGATTATTCAGTTTATGGTTCCAAAGGGGAGATACAGTTTATTACGGCAGAAAAGGTACGGCTGACGCCAGAAGCTGAGTAACGTCCGTGATGGAGGCTGGATGCACGCTGCAAACTGCAAGACCAGACTGCTAAAGAAGCAGGGTAGAGAGAACAACTCAAGCCCCACCCCATGCGATGTACCTTCCTCCAGCAAGGCTCCATCTCATAAAGTTGCCTAACTTTCCCAACACCAACATCAACAAGGATTAAAACACATGAGTCTGTGGGGGACAACTCATTTCAAAATGACACCTACAATGGTGAAGACACTCCTGTTGTAGAAGAGAAGGAAATCAGAGTGAGACTTCTGCTGGGGAGTTAGAAGTTGAGTGATATGGAAGGGAGAGAAAGGAGGTGTGAAATAGGAGCAGAATAACAAAGAACAGGCTGTGCCGCATTAGCACCACCAGAAGTTTGTCACTGGGCCCCTAGAACTGAGAATAGTACTGGTACGTAGCAGGTGGTCAGATTTTAATGAGTGGCTAATACATGCCTACATGCACAGTTGAAGAATGATTTGAGAAAAAAGTTAAAAACTAATAAATAATAATAAAAAATAAAGAGTTTCTTTGCTTGATACAAAGTTTTCCTGCATTTGTAATATGATTTGTGTCTATTCTTTCTCACAGAAAATGTCACTTGTGAAGAGAAAGCCAAAAAGAATGCCAACAAGCCTCTGCTGGATGAGATTGTGCCTGTGTACCGGCGGGACTGTCATGAAGAAGTGTATGCAGGCAGCCACCAGTATCCAGGGAGAGGAGTGTATCTCCTCAAGTTTGATAACTCCTACTCCTTGTGGAGGTCCAAGTCGGTCTACTACAGAGTCTATTATACTAGATAAAGATGTTAGAGTCTGGAATCGAGGCTTGGGCAGAAGATGGCATTTAATTTCTTTTGACTTTCGAGGAGCACTGGAGTCAGTGTTTGCCCTGTTGATTTTGTCTGATGGTTTGTGAACTCTGCTGGGGATCAGGATTTCCTTGAGACTCTTGAGCATAATGCTGTTTAAGCAATTCCTCAGATGCATCTAGCCCTTGGGTGCTGTCCGTCAGAGTTACTAGTGGATTCTAAAGTTACATGAGTTACATGTTAAATACTCAGTCTCCAAAATAAAACCTCCCAACGTTGACCTTACCTGGCTGATGGTTTAGTCCATTGCCGCCTGTTCTATGTGTTCTGCCAGAGCCCACAGTTACAGTTCCCTCAAATTGGAAATGCTTATGTCTATAGTGTATATCAGGTGTAGCTGGCTTTGACTAAAGGTCACCGTTTTTTGAAACTCAAGGCATTACAGATTATAGTAGAAAAAAGAACTTATATTGTGAATGATCTGCATTGTTTTTGCTTTGGGTGCAGCTGTTTAGTTGAGAGTTATGTTACAGAAACTATTTTCTGAGAGAATCTTAAATTTTGACTATCGGACCCAGTAGATAATTCCAGTATCAAAATGGATAGAACGCCTCAGATGCCCTTCTTAGCAAATCTCCTTGAGCTCTCTGGCCATTTCATTTGCTATTCACACTACCAGGAACAAAAGTTAATTTTCTTTTGATACAGCTCTGTGGAACATCTCAAATTGAAATTGTTCTTTGCATAAAGCATATACAGTTAGGGGTTTTGTAAACTTGAATTGGCACCTACTGAATTAAAAAATGTAAAATCATTTAAATATAATTCAGCATTTGGGGATTAGTATTGCACTAATAGGAAATCACTGCCAGAGACGGTCTATGTTCTTTCATTTGTTAAGGCACAAACCCTATACAATCCCCCTTTGGAATTACTTATTAGAGAAAATTGGAAGTGCATATGCCCATGCTTAAATTTTATAGCTTTAATCTATATTATGTCTACTGATGAGAAAAAGGTACATCTTTGGTTTCTTACTAAAAACATATGGATTAATTGCTTCAAACTTGTGTAAGTGGTCAATTTAGAGGTTCTTGTATTCAGAAGCAAGGGTGGTATAGATAGAAAATGACAAAGACAGTATATACTTAGTGTTACTTTTTGTTGTTACTGAAAAACTTAGACTTAAGACATTCGCATCACAAATCACTTCACGTAAGAGGAATTTGATTGATTAGCTCCAGTATATACCGTTCACTACATACAAGCCGTTTTGAATTTTTTGTGTGCTGCATTTCTGTTTTTTAATACCTGGTTTTATACATTTCTAACTCTGTTCTCCTTCAGTTGTTCAGAAACTGGATTATTTTCGTCTAAGCAGCGCTTAATTTGTGTTTTTGAATTTCAATTCAAAAGTAGTCTGGTGTCTATACTGTTATATCAGAATATTCATTAGGCTGCCCCACTGCTCTCTTGTACATACGGCATAGAAACCACAGAGTTAGGCTTTTTTTTTTTTTTTTTAATGAGAAAAATGTATTTAAAATGTAAAATAAACTTTTAAAAAGCAGGCATAATATATATTTCTTTCAGCCTTTGATGACATATTTGTCCTTGCACATGTTAAGATAAATTATCTTCTAAAATATTGTTCTTGGGAGCAGTGTGTGTTGCCTTACATAGCAGTTCCTGTCACTTGTTCATGTCTGAACATTTTCAGTTTTAAACTCTTTTATTGCCTTTGGCTGTTGATTAGTACAGTACAAGTGCAATTTCAGAAAGATCTTGAAAATAATATATTTAATCAATTAAAATGTTTATCTGTAACTTGTTGATGTTTTTGTTAATATAGTTATTCTGAAGCATTAATATAGTATTTTATAATTTGGGTAGGGCAAGAAGAGGTTTCTTAGGTAACCTTTTCTGTTTTTCTAGATGAAAACTAGCAGACTCTGGCTTGCTGTGCTTCAAGTTATCTACTCAATTGCGGTAGATTTAAAATTGCCCAAACTTGATGTGAAAGTACTGATTTTTTCTTACTGCAAATTACTTGGATTATAAGGTTGTTTCCCTGAGTCTCCTGTTCATAGTCTGACTGTGATGTGGGAAGATCCTTATTAATAATGCTCCTGAAGTGTGGCCCTAAGCCACAGATGACTGCTTAGGCTCTTAGACTCCTAAAATGACCCTTTTGGAACAGAATGATTCTGGTGTGATTTTGTTTTGTTTTGAAATTTGGAGAGACAGAACAAGGTCTTTGTACTCATGCCGTGTAGGATACCTGAAACTAAACCAAAGAACAGTTGAGGAGAACTGCTGCAGAACTGTCTTTTGGAAGAGGGAGCTGCTAGCATATTGCACTGAAGCGTGCCGGTCAACCCCAGCCCTCTTGTTGCATTCCCAAGGTTTTTGTAGTCAACCTAAAAATGTTTGTGTGTGTATCTACTAGAGCAAATCTTTGTTTCATTTCTGTACACCACCTTTTCAAAAGGTAGTGATCACTATTGGACTTTAGGATATCACTGTGTAGCCCAGGCTGTCCTTGAACTCACTGTTAACCCAGGCTGACTTGAACTCTTGACCTTTCTGCATCAGCCTCCCAAGTGCTGGGATTATAGATATGTGGATGTACACATTAGCCAATGTAGAACTTGTATCTTAACATATATTTACCAGCAGTCCTTCAAAACTTCCTATCTAGTTTTTTATGTATAATGAAAGTGGATTATCCCTTATACTCATGCTTTGATTTCATTATACTGGTATCATTTCAAGTGCTTACTATTCAGTTTCTTTGTGATAAAAAGCACATGTACTAAACTACCTCCGTATTATCTGTACTTCTGGTCCTGGGAAATTCCAGAGTGAGGTAACAAGGAGGTAGAGCAATCTGAGATGACTCCTGGACTTATTCTTGGATCTCCACACACACACAGTACCCTGTTCTATACACCTACACATGTATATTGGCACCTACAAGGCACGTGCATATAGCATGCATGCATAAGAAATAATTCAGCACCAGAGAATGAAGGGACAGACTTTGCCATAATTAACATTACCCTCTTTCTGTCTCTTTTTTTCTCTCTCTCTCTCTTTCACATACACACACACACACATTCTTCCCCTCCCTTCAGTCACTGTCTCTTGTCCAGAATGGCCTAATGCGCATTTTAAACTCATAGTGGTCCTTCTGTCTCAGCCTCAGTATTGAGATTGCAAAGCGTGGTGGTAGCTGGACATTGCCTTTTGGACCTAATCAGTTAAATATGTGGTAAAAGTACAAACTGAACCATTTGCTTTTTTTTCTTGCAGCTGTAATGAATACCATCTAGTCAATAATAGCAATTTTTGGAAGATCAAGAATATAAATACCTCCAGATGAAGGTGGCATGCTCGTTATTGATGTGAAAAGATACAGAAACCTGAATATGTTTTTCATAAGGTCTATATCTTGCAGCTTTTAAATTACAGGTTGGGTCTAGGGGTTAAGACTCTGCCTTGTAAGCAGAAGGTCCTGAGTTTGGATCCCAGGTCCCAGGTAAAAATGCCAGGCAGGGGGCTGGAGAGGTGGCTCAGGGGTTAAGCCTCTGCCTTGCAGGCAGAAGGTCCTGAGTTCGCATCCCAGATCCCACGTATAGACACCGGGCGGAACCGGGGGCGGCCTGCGCTTCTGGTCCTGGTGGGCGGAGCTTGTGAATCCCCGGGCAGAAGGAGGTGGAGGCGTCCATGGTGGTTCGCGAGTTCGTCTGTGGTTCTACACACACGCGCACGCACATGCGCACCGTTGAATAAATAATAATAATAAAAAAATTTAAAAAAAAATGCCAGGCAGAAATGATATTGGCTTATACTTCTGGCCCTGGTGGGCAGATCCTGGGAAAACTCAGAGCAAAGCAAGGAAATGGAAGAAATCCAGGATGACTCTCGAAGTCACCTTGGTTCTCCACAGGGACACACCGTGTCCTCTGATACACACACAAAAATAAAGTTAAAAAAGTAAAATTACAGGTTGTTTTTTCATGTAAAAAGTAAAAGTTGAGTATCCCATGTCCTAAATGCAAAAGTGTTTCTGATCGCAGATTTTTTCAGGTATTTGAAAGTTTGTATGGATGTGATACAGTGTTTGAGGGCTGAGCGTGGAAGCTGTTTGGTCTCATGTGCATGTTATATACAAATCTTGAAGATGATTTTATTCAATCTTCTTTTCATTGTGACCCATCAAATGAGCTTAGTTACGGAACTTTTCACTTACGCAGCAACACTAGAAAGCATTTGGGGTTTGTGATTTTCAGATTAGGGGTGCTCAGCCTGTATTGGTCTGTTCGGTTTTTCCATAGAATGGTTCTTTGGCTATTTTTGTCATGTTCAGGTTATTTTGTTGATTTCATGTGTTATGACAAATGGTGTTCAAGTTATATGCCTCTGCAAATCTCCAAATTTTCCAAGAGTGGCTACTGAGTAGATGACAGATTCTGCTTTTTAATTTTAATAGACACTACCAAATTGCGGATGGCTGAACTTATTTTCACTCCAAACCAAGTAATGTGTAGCACTACAGCTTTTCCCTTTGTTATATAATATCAAGACTTAATGGGGCTGGAGAGGTGGCTCAGGGGTTAAGCCTCTGCCTTGCAGGCAGAAGGTCCTGAGTTTGGATCCTAGACCCCACGTATAGACGCCGGGCGGAACCGGGGCGGCCTGCGTTTCTGGTCCTGGTAGGGCGGAGCCTGTGAATCCTGGGGCAGAGCAAACAAGGAGGAGGTGGAGGCAGTCCATGGTGGTTCCCGAATTTGTCCGTGGTTCCACACATACACAATTGAATAAATAATAAAAAAAAATTTTTAAAAAGACTTAAATTTTGGTCAACCTGGAAGATAAAAAGTGAACTTTCACGTTAATGTGTTTCCCTGGTAACTATTCATAGGATTATGAACTGTTAAGCATTGGGGCTGGAAAAATGGCTCAGGGGTTAAGACTCTGCCTTGCAAGCAGAAGATCCTGAGTTCAGATCCGAGATCACACATAAAAAGCACCAGGCAGAAAACGGCAGTGGCCTGCACTTCCAGTCTTGGTGGGTACAGGCAGGGAAAACCCTGAATGAAGTAAAAAGGTAGACTCGATCCAAGATGGTCCCTGAAGTCACCCTTTGACCTTCACAAAGACACACAGTTGTACCCTTTGATACACACACACACACACACTCACATTCACACGCATGCATACAAAATAAATTAGTAAAGAAAGTTTTAAAAAATGGTCTATGTCCTTTTCTCACTTGAATTGAGTAATTTTATGATCTGTTGGCATTCTATAAATATAGGGCCATTG
This sequence comes from Typhlomys cinereus, assembly GCA_023101885.1. Taxonomy (NCBI): domain Eukaryota; kingdom Metazoa; phylum Chordata; class Mammalia; order Rodentia; family Platacanthomyidae; genus Typhlomys; species Typhlomys cinereus. The sequence continues at coordinate 1,806,246 of JALPQD010000112.1, read as the reverse complement.
AGATGATTCAGCAGGACAGGGCACCTGTGTGCAAACCTTGCCACTTGAGTTCAACCCCAGAACCCCCAAGAGAGAAGAAGAGAACTGTTTATATATTTTATTTCTCTGAGAGGTATGCATGTGCACGGGTGAACATTGTTCCTGACTGCCTACCACACATGCCTAGAGTCATATACAGACTCTATTGTATGTATTTCTAGTTTACCCCAGTCTTTATCGTATGTGTGTGTGCACAGATGTCATATATTATGTTAGTTTTTGTATAGTCTATTCCTATATGGATTTTCTTCTTTCCATCATTTTTGAGCTGTTGGATTTGTCTTTCACATTTTAAATTACTATAACTCGTTTTTTATTACTATAGTTTACTAAATTACAAGACATTTTTATTCATTCAAAAATACTTTTTGCATATGTCAGCCTGTCTGTGGTGACTTTAGGCTCATCCTGGATTGCTCTACCTCCTCTGCTTTGCTCGGGTGCTTTCCAAGCTCACAAGAACCATAAGCCATCACCATTTCTGCCTGAAGTTTCTGCATGGGATTCAGGATTTGAACTCAGTTTCTTCTGCTTTTGAGGCAGAAGCTTAACCACTGAACCATCTCTCCAGCCCATAATTTTTTTTTTACATTTACTTATTTTGTGTGTGGAGGTGTGCATGTGGAAAGCAAAGGACAATTTTAGGACAACCTTCCACTGTGTGTTTTCTGGGATTTAACTTAGGTCCTCGGGCTTGGTGACAAGTATTTTTATCCACTGAGCTATCTTTTCAGTCCCATTTTTCTTTTTTTTTTTTTTTTAATTTTTTTTATTATTATTTATTCAATTGTGTGTGTGTGTGTATGTATGTGCGCGCATGTGTGTATGTGTGTGTGTAGAACCACAGACGAATCGGGAACCACCATGGACGCCTCCACCTCCTTCTGCCCCTGGATTCACAGGCTCCGCCCTACCAGGACCAGAAGCGCAGGCCGCCCCCGCTTCCGCCTGGCGTCTATACGTGGGATCTGGGATCCGAACTCAGGACCTTCTGCCTGCAAGGCAGAGGCTTAACCCCTGAGCCACCTCTCCAGCCCTGTCCCATTTTCTTTAGGTAACTTCCTTGGCTATTTTCGTTGCGTTTATGGTGATCAGCTTTTGTTGTTTAAATCAAGGGCTCACTGGGTGGCCTGGAACTGGCCAGGATGACCTTGAACTTGCAGCTGTCTCCTGCCTCTGCCTCCCAAGTGCTGAGATTACACATATGTGCCCTTGTGCCCAGTTTCTTGGCTGTGTTTGTACCTTTATTCCTTATGTTTAAGTAATTTTAGCTGGTCATATTTCAGGGAAAATCCTGATGAGAATTACACTGGAATATTACATTGAATTTGTAGATTACTTTGTAGCAGTTCAGGGACTGATTTTAATGTGAGTTTAGGTGGTGGTTTTGTTTTTCAAAATATGTGTAGGTTTTGCTGCTATTTTGCTTTGTTTTTAATTGACATCTTCAGTAAATGAGATGTGAAACATGTCTAAGTGGCCTTTCTTGTCTTTATTAGTGAGGACACTGGATATCAGGAGCAACGGAGACCCATTATAAGGTCATGTTTCATATGCAAACCAGAGAAAGCAGGTGGCGACAGGTCGGTGGCTCCAGCACTGGAGAAGCGGTGGAGTCCACGTCTCTGATTCCATTGCTCCACCATCCTGAAGGGTGGGATTTAAGTGTGCGCCATGAGAAGCTTTGCCGTGGCTGAAGATGCGACTCCATTTGTGGACTGCGTGTCCACCATGCATGAAGCCCTGGGTTCTGCTCCTAGCACTTCACAGAACTGGATGTAGTGGAGCACATCTGTAAGCCAGCACTCGGCGTCGAAGACAGGAGGGTTAGTGGTACTTCAGGTCGCCTCCTGCTTCATGCCTGTTGCACGGTGGTTCCGCTGTGTTTCATCTGCTGTTAATAAGCCGTGCTGACTTCCCCGCCTCTTCCTTCCTCTTCCTTTCCTTTCTTTTCTTTTTTCTTTTTTTCTTTCTTTTTTCTTCTTTCTCTCTTTCTTCTCTCTCCTTTCTTTTTGTCTTTTTCTTTTAAAAGAGGGAGAGAGAACTTGCATGGCAGACATTATCCATTGAGCTATCAAACCTAATCATCTGGCTGTCTTTTGATTAAAATTTGTGTGGTATGTTTTATTCCATCTTTTCAGTTTCAATCCATTTATGTGTCTTTTTTCTTTCTTTTTGTTGGTGCATTTGTGTACAAAAAGGTCAGCGGACAACTTTGACATTAGTTGTCTTTCCACTTGTACGTGGGTTCCAAGTAGGTTGTCGAGCTTGTCAGTTTTCCATGGCCAGTTGCCAAGAGGACAACTTTCAGATACTGTTCTTCACCCTTCCACCCTGTGAGACCAGGTCTCGCTGCTGCTGCTGCTGTAAGCCAGCATGGTGGATCCTAGAGTTTCTGGAGAATCTCAGTCTCCACTTCCCATTTCCTAGTTGTCACCAAAGCTTTTCATTCTCTGGATTTTTTCTCGTCATCTCTAAGGTCCCTATGTGTTGTTTCCATGGAGTTCGTTGGGACTTTGGGAGTATTGTTGCTTTCTGATCGTGTGTGCCGCATCAGCTGCCAGCTCTGCCGCATGTAACATTCTTTTCAGATACCCAAAAAGAGCCTTTCTTTTCTTTCTGTTTTTCTTTTCTCCTTTTTTGAAACAGGATCTGGCCCTGGCTAACTTACAACACTCACCGTGTAACCCAGGCTGACCCTTAACTCATGATCCTGCTGCTCTAGCAAGGCCCTGTCTCAGGAGGGGAAAAGGAGCAGCTGTACATATGTACTCGAGGCAAGACTAGGTTTGAACTTCTCAAAAGGGAGACCCACGTTTTAAGTGTCTTAGCAGTATATGTGTGATTTGGGGGAGGCTCCAAGATTAGACTATTTAAAGGGTTTAAAGATTAAATAAAATGTTTTGGTATATTTTTGGCCTTTGTTCCGATTTGTTTTTTGAGACAAAATCTCATATAGCTGAGGCTGGACTTGAACTCCTGATTCTTCTCCCTCTACCTCCTGAGTGCTGGGATACAGCCGTGTGCCACTATGCCATTTCTTGGCATTTTTTTAACCTATTTATCTATCGTCTGCGTGTCCGCGTGTGAGAGCCTGTGCCCTGGTGAGGCTGCCTTTCTCCTTTGACACATGAACGCGCTCAAGTTTAATCTTACAGGGGAAAGCTAAGGAGCCGCACTCACACTGCCACCAGAGGCAGTCTCCCAATGAGTCATGAGCGCCTGGCATCCTGGGCTCTGCGATGCTTGACATTGGGTTAGTGCTGGTCCTGCATTCTTGAAAGTCAGCCCCGTGGTCCGGCTTTCGGGTGTCTTGGATTTCTGGTACCTCCTGAGGTTCTCTGTGCCGGCTCCTTGGCAGTCTACCAAAGCCAGCCTAGGGATCTGGCTGTGGTCCAGGGAGTCGCTCTGTGTCCCTGCTGATCTGTGGCTCCTCTGACCAAGGGAGGACACGGGAGCAGGCTTCCCAGCGGGTTGAAGGTGGCATACAGGTAAACCGCTTTTGGTACGTGGTGAGCAATGAACATGTTAGCAGTTTAGAGGTGGGGTGGGAAGAGCTTCATTTGGTCTTTGTACTCCACCAATAGGCAGGATACAAGCATCCCAGAACCGGCAGCAGGATGTGTATCTGTGGGCTCTTCTCTGCGCCTGTTGCAAGTGACCAGTGTCCCCAGCCCGCTCTCTGCATGGCCTCCTCCCTCCTCCAGGTCCTGCCAGCTCCAAAGAGTAAACAGTGATTATATCCCTCTGAGGTGACTCCCTTTCCTGCCACCTGTCACCCTCCCTCTCACCAGGAAGTGGAATGGACTTTGGCATTGGGCAAGCAGAAAGGCGAGCTAGCAAAGGCCCAGGGTGGAACAGGTGGCAATGGGGGTACAATATGCCCTGGCACCAAAGCTGTGGGGGAGGAGATTAGCTGGGCATGCACAGGGCCACATCAGCCGGCCCACTGCTGCCTGTAACGTGGCACCAATGGATGCCTCAGCCCAGCCCGTGTTGCTGGGGAAAGGGAAGTCACTAGAGTACTCAGGTCAGCTTGGGATCAGCTCGTACCAGGGCCTCTCCTGCATTCAGCATGGAAGCACATGTGCGTAATCCTAGGCTAGCCTGCGCTGCGTAGTAGCGAGGCACTGTTAGGACGAGGTCTCCAGTCAGGCTGGCCTCGAGCTCCCTGTGAAGGGAGGATCCTTGTGCTGCGGCTCACTGCGCTTGCGTCACTCCGTGCTGGGGACTGAGCCCAGGGCTTCGCGCAGCCAGACGAACACTGCCAACCTAGCCTCATCTTCAGACGCTGTACCCTCCCCCCAAAAGAAGTTCAGCAAACACCCCTTGAGCAACTGGTCTTCTGGACCTACACTGGTGGGCATCACAGACCCCACTGCCAGTGACTGGCACTCTCTTGGGCAAGAGGCTGATGAGATGGCCTGGTAGATGAGCAGCGATGACAACGCTTAGAGCTGTGATCATCTGTGGACCACCTCGGGGGAGCGCAGGATGGCCTCACTGAGGAAGGACCCTGGTGATGTGTTGGCAGGGGCAGGGCAGGGCTTTGCAGAAGAGGAGGGGCCGGTGCAGAGGCCCCGCGGCAGCAACGCATTGTGTGTGCAGGCAGAAGCTGGGAAGAGAAAGGATGAAAACGAGGGATGGTGGCACGTAGGTGACTGGGTGGGGGCTCAGGCTCTCTTCTAGGGGCATTGTGGGCACAAGGGACAGGTGTTAAGCCCAGCCCAGGAGGGACATATAATCTGGTTTACATATGAAAATGGTTAGAAGGGCCCCCCTGCCAACAAAGGGGAAGAGTGAAAGTGGGGAGCCCGGGTGAGATGTCCCTGTATTGAAGAAAGTTGTGGGTGACGGAACCAGTTCTGACTGTGAGGGATTGCCAGGCCTCACCTCACACTGAGGACTACACCACCCAATGGTGGAGGGTTCTAGATGGAGTTCACAGTCCCTTGGGGTTCTCTGCTTGAGCCTACAGTAACCACACCCATTTGTACTGAGTGGATTTGGGGGGCTTGGGCCATAGAGGAGGAAACCCTTGGGGAAGATTTAAAAAAAAAAAACCAGTCTGGAGCACAAACCAAACTGGTCACTCGCTCGCTGCCCATTGTCAACGACCAGATAGACCCAAGCACTGGCCTACATGCCCACCGTAGTGCGCTGAGAGCCGAAAAAGCCAAAGGGTCTGAGAGAAATGACACACTCGGATGTCCACGTGTTCACACGGCACGTTGTGACACTCACGTTGACACTCATGTTCACGCGCACACACATCGTGAAAGCTTCCGGTGCTCCGATCCACACTCAGGCCCTGACATCAGCTGGCACATTGGCTGGTGCTGTCCCTTGGGGCACTGAAAGTTCCTTTCTCGCCCTCTCAGGAGTCGGGGTTACAAGCCTGTGCCGCCATGCCTAGCTCGAGGCCTTGTGTCCCCTGGAACCTTGGGTTTCGGGTTTCATCAGGTGCCGTGAAACCCGAGTCCACCTCAAAACAAGGCAGTAGAGGCCGAGTGGAGTGCAGCTTGGGCCGGCTCGTCTCCGCCTCAGTCAGCTCGGGCAGCTCTAGGATGGGGTGAGGGTGCCTGGACCGTCTGCTCGGCCCCATGTGGAGCTTCTGACCCAAGGGGGGCTTACGCATCTCTAGCCAAGGTAGCTGCCCCAGCGAGGCGACAGAAAGGTGTGCTCTGGCCACCAGAGAATGTCACACACAACTGGGAGTCAAGAAGCTCCCCAGAACCAAGGGAATGAAACGGTGGGAGAAGTTCACCATGGGGCAGTGCTGCCATCTTTGCCCCATGCAATCAGCCCTCGTTGTTCTCCTCCCTCCTGGTCCAGGACTTACGGGAGCACCGGCATGGAGAGGTGGGCCATACCTCACGCCCCCTGGGAACCCATCCATAGCCCAGAAGCCTGAGCTCCACTCCTGGGTGTCTGCCACCGGGTGGGCGGACACTGGCCTCTGCCAGTGAGGGAGCGTTCACCGCAGCTCCTGATGCCTGTTCTGGGCCCAGGGTGACAGGGGCGTAACCTTCCTTCCTCGGGGGTTCAGGCACCTTTCCCTTAATCACCGCTTGACACCAAATCACTGTGGGAGGCAGACCACGGCGCGGTGTCCGTTGTCCACACAGGTGATGCCTGGGGTCGGGGCACTCTGGTGTCTCCTGTGTGCTTGTGCCCAGCACCAGGCATCCAACAGGCCCTGAACTTCCCGCAGCTGCCACCGCTCCACAAGTGTCGGCGATGGGGAGAGAGCGCGTGTCTTCCCCTCACTCACAGGCCCTGGCCCTGCCCAGTGGGCACTTTCTGAACATGTGCCCTTAGAGGAGCAGTCCCTTCCCTGTGCTAGGTAGCTTGTCGCACAACCTAAATCCCAGACCCAGCCCTGGCCTGCGTACCCACGAATCCCCTGTTCCCCAAGCCCCAACTTCCCAGGCGTTTATTCCAGGCAGGGTGGCTCAGACAAGAATCTCAGTCTTCCAGCAGTGGAGGAGTTTATGAGCTGAGGGCCTGGGAAGCCAGGGCTGTCTTAGTGGCTTTGGTGCCCTCTAGTGGGCACATCTGGGCCTGAAGGACCTCAAGTCTATGGCTGAGAATTGGTGTTCTGTTTGGGGCGACACTCGACTGGCCAACAAGCCTCAAGGATCCCCCTGCCTCTGTCCCCCCAGCACCAAGATTACAATCTCATGCTTAGCATCAGACGTTTTATGTGGGTTCTGGGAATTGCCACCTGAACTCGCTCTGCAGACTTACCACCCCCCTTACAGGACCTTGATATTTGATCTGTGCTAGCCTTGAAATGATCTTGTCTCAGCCGTCTGCGTGCTAGAATTACGAAGACGCCAACCTGCATCCCTGCTCCCTTTTTACATTTGGACTTTTGAGACCCATGTCATAACCCAGCCTCACCCGGACCCTGCTGAGCTTACATGCCAGCTGCATGCAGACAACAAACAACCCACGTTCAGCACCTATCGGGGCCTCGAATGCATTCTTTGCAGCCCCAACTGTGCCCAGTGGGTTTGCAAAGTAGCTGCTCAGACTGAGCACAGTGGTGAATGCCTATGAACCTGGCACTCAGGAGACTGAGGCAGGACTAGTGGCAGACCCTGAGAACAACACATGTACACGATTATTATTTTCAACTACTTGGGCTGGGACACAGGGCCTTATGTATGTTAGTAAGGTGCGGTGCCACAGAGCTGTACCTCCTGCCCCAGTTCCGTTCATTCAAAACAAAACAGGCTTTTAAAATGTAGAGAAGGCTGCTGAAGACACAGCCCCCCACTCGGTTTGCCCTGAGGATCAGCAGGGCAAGGCGCCCGTCCTTCAGCCGCCCTTTCTGGGCATCTTATTTCTTCTTACAGTCAGACAAAGGTAAGAAGAAGACGCCAACCTGCATCCCTGCTCCCTTCGAGGCACGTGCTAGGCAAGCCCTCCACACGGAGCTGCTGCAGCCCCTGTGCACATCGCCCAGCTTGCGGGGTCCTTCATAGCCGTGGATGCTCTTCCTCCCTCTGGTGGGCTGACCGGTGTACCCACGCCCCGCCTGTCAGGAGCAATTACTGCTGTAGGCATGAGCGAGGCAGGTCCCCTCCCACTAGAGGCTGAAGGATCGAGCTTCTCTTCTTTCTCCCCTGCTCAGCTGGGAGCAGAGCTTGTCCAGCTGAAGATGCAAAGACATTCACCTTCCTTCATCACCTCCGCGTCCAGCGTCCAGGCGCGGGGCAACCGCGACAGGAGCCGCAGCCAGCCACAGCACAGCCCGTGGTGCTGTGTCTACAGACACCTCTTCGCCCCACCCCTGCCCAAGGCACCCGCCTTCTCTTGATCTCTTTGTTACCCTGCATCCCGGAGCGCCTCTTCTGCTCATAACACCCCAACCTTTGGGATGTGTAGCTTTCCTCGTGCTTTATTTTTCAGTGACTATGAGGATGCCTGGTCGGTGCAGGAGCAGATGTTAGTCGGGGCCGTGACTTGCTAAAAGAAGCCTCTGCATGGGCAGGAGACAACCATGCTGGGTTTTTAAGGTAGGTGAGGACATAGGAAGTTGGCCAGCTCTGTGCTTCCCCTGCCCTGCAGAGTATGTTAATTGCTTTTGCATCACTGGGAGAAAATGGTAAACAAACAAGGAAGGAAGGATGGACTCCTTTTGGCTCACGGCTCAGAGGGTGCAGCAGACCGCCAAGGCAAGGGGAAGCCGGTGGCGGGAAGTCGTGCACCTCTGAACAAACAAGAGGCAGAGAAGGGAAGGGATTGAGGGTTAGCAATAACCCCTCCTCCAGCTAGACCCCACCCTCTGAAGATTCCACCACCTGGCAAATCAGGCTTCAACCCTTGAGCCTGAGGGGCGTTTCATATCCAAACTGGAACACAGAGCTCCCTCATGCAGGGCGGACCACCTTCACCTGTAGTGGGCACATCTGGGCACCGCTGGAGGAAGAAGGCCTGCCCCACATGCCGCAGGAACTCGGGAACATTGGCTGGGACTAGAAACATCCGGGGTCCTTACGGTGGCAATTATGACCTGTGAGCTGCAGGGCTCATCTCACCGGCCTCCACCCTGTCCACAGACCTCTTTGCAGGGGCCTCTCACTACCCTCTGGGGTCCTACTATGAATAACCATGGCTCCTCCAATATTCATTGCAACGATTTTGGGCAGGGGCTCTGGGGGCCACTCCCAGGTAGGAGCAGCGCCCTTGCAAGATAAAGAGCTGGAGGTTGAAGGCAGCAGACTCTTGATTTTCAGACTCACTTGACACGTGCAGACGTTTCTCCCCTGGAGGATGTAGCAACAAAGTGACCTCCTCTTCCTCATTCTTTTTTCATCGTGGAAGGGGAGAACAGATTCTCCCCAGACATTAAGCCCCAGTATCTTGATCTTGGCCTTTCTAGCCTGCAGAACTGTACCTTGTTTGGTCTGGTTTTGGAACAGTCTCACCTAGCCCGGGCTGGCCTTGAACTCGATCTCCAGCTCCCAGGAGCTGAGATTATAGGCACACACCACCACATCTGATCTGATGGGATGCTGGGAATTAAACCCAGGAATTCCTGTGTGCCAGACAGGCAGTCTACCAAGTTGGATGCTTGCACCCTCAGCTTCCAGAGCCATAGAAAGAAATCCCTGTTGTTTATACATTATAAAGCCTCCGGTATTCTGTCGCAGGAGCACAGACAGACAAGAATGCACCCTCGTCGGATGCGCCGGTCCTCAGCTGTATGCCCACCTCATCAACATGTTTTCCAACCACAAAAGAGAGAACACTTCATCTGTGGGGAGGGAGGGGGGAATCTGCTGGCTCGGTAGCCCCCAAGTCAACCACAGGCTAAAAGGAAAAATAAAAATCATCATCTAAGCACTTCTCCCCGCCCAGCGGACCCCAAGCCCCACTCCACCTGCGGCAGGTATTTAGCCACGTACACAGGAGGGCCGGCAGGTCCCTCCGCAGCCATTCTCCTGCCGCGGCAGCGGGGCAGCCTCGCCCTGGCTCCCTTTCCGAAAGGTCCAGGCGCAAAGCCTAAGTTCTGCGCCTGCGGGGAGCCTCCTCTCGCCTCGACCACACCGAGGTGTCTGGGCCTCGCCTCGGAGCCGGGATGAAGGCCCACGAACGACCCTGTTCCGATTTCGCTGTGGCGCCTTCTGATGGGTTCTGCGAGCAAGGAGCCCAACGCCACCAACCGCGTCCCCTACCGCCACAGGGCGGACCTCCCCCGATCCAGCGGCCTCAGGCCTGCCCCAGCGGCCCATGCCCTCCAATCGGGTGCGGGGGGCCGCAGGTGGGCGTCCCCGGGCGACCCGCGGATCCCGGGCGCGGGAGGGGGCGCGGGAGGGGGCGCGGGAGGGGGCGCGGGAGGGGGCGCGGGAGGGGGCGCGGGAGGGGGCGCGGGAGGGACGGGGCGCCGGCCGGGCCTCGCCCACTTGGCGATCCAGACGTCCCCCAGCGGCTCCCCGGGAGCTGGCTGTCACCCGGGGTGTGCTGCCTTCCTGTCCGCCCGGGAGACGCCGTGCGCCTCGGCTCCCGCACGCACCGGGCTCATGATCGCGGTCGCCCCACCCGTTGCGGACCGGGGACCCTGCGCCCCGGGCTCGCGCGCCGGCCACCAGAGGACGCCCGAGCGCAGCCGCGCGGGCCAAGGTCCTCCGCCCCGAGCGCGCGCCCCGGCCCGGGTGGGACGAGGAGATCCTCACCTTAGGTCCCGAGTAGCGATCTAGGAGCCGAACAACCAGGGTCACCAAACAGGGTTTGGTCACTAGTGCTGGCCCTCCTTGTGACTCGGTCTCCCGCCCGTGAAGCGCGGTCGCGAGGCTCTCTCCCACTGGCCGTGGAGAGGCGGCGGGCCACCCTTGGTGGCCTGCTGGAGGGACTTCCCTGGGCACAGGAGCCGCCTCGCAAAGTGCCTACTAATGCATCTAAGAGGTGACCCACAACCGCGGACTGAGATCAACCCAATCTCGCGCACACCTTCCATTAAGCATTTCAGAAAATAAGAGCTCTACCCCGGGACGTGAACATCAACTGAAGACCTTCTTGAAGAACGCAAAACAATTTGCAGCAGGATTTCTCTCCTGATGAGCATCGCCTGCTACGAGTCAGGAGGTTGGGAAATGAATCCGCTGTTAAAATACTTAAGTGGAGAAAATGGCAACGGGGCAGCTCCTAGTTGAGGAAGTGTGTTGTGCCTAAGGCTTCGTCCCCAGCCTGGTGCCACAGGAAGGTGGTGGAACTGTTGAAAAGATGGCTTGTCCGGATCGAGGCCCTGCACCCACACTTAGTGATGTAGTGATGTAAATTCAATTCCTGGAGCCCACATGGTGGAAGGAAAGGACTGACTTCCAAAAGTTATCCTCTGACACCCCCCCCAGAGCTATGTATGGTGTGTATGCGCTTCTCTGTCTCTTTCTAATAAATAACCTACCAAAAGAAAAAGGAACAGGGAACATTAAAGGGGACAGGAGACCCAAAAGAATCTCCCCACCCCCATGATCTGGTCTTGCTGACTGAAACCAGATCACCTGCAAAGAACTCCAACATCTTCTCAGAAAATTAGCTGGATTGCAAACTGTTCATAGTCAAATCCTGCACCTTGAGCCAGATGGGGTGCAGCCTGGGATCGCAGCTGCCCAGAAGGCTAAGGCAGGAGGATTGAAAGTCCAAGGCCTGGGAGGGAGGAGGGGTAGTGAGACCGCGTGTCAAGATAAAGGGGGGGTGCTGGTGCTGTAGCTCAAGGTAGCACGTTTGCCCATCATGTGTAAGGCCCGTGGTCCAACCTTTCGGTATTAAGATAAATAAATAAAGCCCAGATCTCCCTCAGGGCTTCACCCCTGTTTCCTGTAGCCCTCCTGGGATTGCAGACGCCTGCGGCATCGTGTCCTTCATCAGGGACCTGGGGATCCAGACTGTGGGCCTCACACTTCCTTGCACGTACTTCACCCTCTCTCCTCCCCTGGAAACACTTCGTTTAAGAGAGAAGCTGCACGAGGTCATGCCAAGGCGCATGAGCGGGGGTCAGAGGGCGACTTTCCTTCGACCATGGGGGCTCCTGGGGATCAAACTCAGGTTGCCAGGTTGCAAGCAGACCCCCCCCATCCACTTTCTCTCGTTTTGTTTTCTTAAAAGAGACAGAGTTGAATGTAGCCCCGGCTAGCCTCAGACTCACCCTCGACAGCATCTCCGGGGTTCCCTGGGGCGGAAATGGTTACCCTGAAAAAGGAGGGTGTTGTCGTATTTCCCTCTTATTCTTCCTTTTCCCCAGCGCTGGGCTGGAACGGAGTCTTCTGACTGCCGGCCAAGCCCTGCTGCTGAGTTGTACCCCAACCCCATTTGTGCACCCGCAGTGCCTGACATTACTTCTCTCTCTCTCTCTCTCTCTCTCTCTCTCTCTCTCTCTCTCTCTCTCTCCCCCCCAGGGCCTCCAGCACACTAAGCAGAGGTGTATCACCCCTAAACTCCCTAGACTCAGGTTCAACATGAAGACAATGTTTGCAGCATTCGTGGAGAAGCTTCTCGCCTTCTGATGCTGGGATGAAGACCTCCGACTTCACCACCTGTGTGCTCTGTGGCCTTCAGGAAAATACTCAACCTCATGGAGTGTCCTTGTGTATGAAGTGAGACCGGGGTAGAGATCACGGGTAGACTTGTGACTTTCGGCCACTGAGCGGGGTACAGCTCAGGAGTAAAGGTGTATTTTGGCTCACAGCTTCCAAGACTGCAGTCTGTGGTCTTTTCACCCGGCCGCCACGGACAGGGTGAGGCGCAGCTTTCTTCCTCTCCCAAGTTATGAATCCACCAACAGATTGCTCCACAGATTAGACCAGAGCTCCAGTCCTCCAAACCATGACAAGGAGAACGTAGAGTCCTCTCCGGGCGCCTTGGCCACAGAGCTGTGAGAGGTTCCAGGATCTTGCAGGTAGCTGGGTGCGCCTTCCTGGAAGCCCCTTGGTTTCTATGTTCCCTCGCTTGCCCGAGTCGTTCCTGGCTCTCAAGCTTCCTTACTGGCTCTGTTGTCTAGTGGCCTCCAGTGTAGCGGTAACTGATTAAGAACCGGGGCTCCATTGAGATTTCTGGGTGAGTCAGGAACAGACTGCTCGCAGCAAGAAAGCCATTACAGACACCCCAGAGCAGCAGGCCCCGAGGGTCCGCTCTGAAGGGGGTCTGCCATGCTCCTGCCTCCTCACACAAGTTTGTCTCCCTGAGAAACTTGCCCTGTCGCTACCCCCAGGACATCATGGAAGCCTTTCTACCAGCAAGGCTTATCTCCCGCCCCCAGTCACAAAAGCTGCACCCCCACAGCCAGGACAAGGCCTTAAGATCTTCCCTTGAAGTAAAAGTCAACTCCACCCCACCTACGTCCCCCCACCTCTTTCCTTCAGCCAGAGGGCAGCCCAAGGTCAGAGAGGAGACCCAACCCCGTAAGTCCCCCCAGTCCTGGGGCAGTGGATTCACCCTAGTGAACGTAGGTGTCCCTAAGCAAGGATGGAGAATCTATTCCTTACCACCCCTGTTAGTGACAGGGAGGGGGGGGATGGCCAGCCATGATACAGGCCACCCAATGAGGGGGAACGCCTAACTTCCCTTCCTGACCCAGTTCCCCCAAGTACCCTTTGAGAACCCCTAGCATTTGATCGCAACCCAAATGGCAAGAGCCCTTCCCCTGAGAGACAGGACCAGGTCCCCGAAGCTCCGGGGTGGGGGTGGGGGGGTCCGAGAGACACAATGCAGATGTTTCCCCAACACTCAAGGTTCACAGTGGGCCTCAGAGCAAAGCTCTGGGAGTCGGGAGAAGGGGGTCCAGCACCCTCTTGGTCCAAGAAAGAGGAAAGCTTCTGAGTTTTCCCAAGAGTCTGAAGGAGCCCCCAGCACCTGTCCCCACCGGCTTCCTCTGGTATTGGCTGTCATGGACCTCTGCTTTATCAAGTCAGAATCCTCCTGCCAGGGTCCCTCCGCCCCCCTCCCCCCAGTGCTGGGGCCCAAAACCTCTCAGCTGGAACACAGAGCAGGGGTTGGGTGGGGGAGAGGGGGTGGCATTGGGGGGAGAGTGTGGTCATCTCATCAAGAGCTGGGATCTAAGGCGAACGTAGCTCCATGGTGGTGGAGCATTTACTTCACATACGGGAGGCCCTAGGTTCAATTCCACGCTCCCCTCCCTCCAAGTAAAGCACTGGGCACTGGGCAGGCTGAGGTGGGAGGACTTTAGTTCAAAAGTTCAGAACCAACCTGAGCTACAGCACAAAACCCTGATCTCAGGGGACCTCTCTAGATTGACTTAATCTCCATGGTCAGACTCCTGAGGGGTGAGTCACCTCGCCTGGTGCAACCACACGCGGGAAGAAATTTTAATTGCACAACTGTGTCACCTACCCACATAAGAAAAATGATTGTAAAGCCACCCCATTGTGACACACGAGTCAGAAATTCAAGGTCATCTTCAGCTACACAGTCTGAAGCCAGAACCTGGGCTACAGGAAACCCTGTCTCAACGAAAGAAGAGCAGTTCAGTGGGTAAAGTGCTCGCTTGCTCACAACCCCCGTGACTTGAGTTCAGGACCATTTGATGGAAGCAGAGAGCCCACTTCTAAAAGTGGCCTCTGACCTCCACCTATATGCCAAACTACATGTGTGCATTGTGCAGTCTCTCTCTGTCCTAGTTGGGCACAGGTGTCGACTTGACAGTTGAGGGTTTGAGTTCTGGGGACATTTGTAGAGAGTTAGTGGTTGAGTTTAGCCCAAAGCAAGCCTGTGAGATATTGTCTAGCTGATGGGGAAGGTCCAGCCCATGGTGGGTGGGACTAGGCTCTGGAATAAAACACACAGAGCTGGTTGAGAGAGTTGGCATTCTTCTGTTCACTTGGCCAGACATGCTGGTCTGGCAAGTAAGGATCATTCTTCTTTCAGCCATTACACCGAGGTGTTGTGGCCAGTTCCCTCGGCCCTGGTGTTGGTGCATGCTCTCTCTGTCAAGCTGGACTGAGAACTGTAACCAGAAAATCATAAGAAAATAAATCCCTTGTTCCCTTAAGTCTTTTGATGGTCATTTATCAGCAACTGTGCAGGCGAACTGCAACACTCTCTCTCTCTCTCTCTCTCATAAACAATATTTTAAAAACAAACACATAAACAAAAGAAAAGAAAGTGTTTGAAATAAGAAAGACTCTTCTGAGAGGCTCCACTGAAAGATGGTGCCTGGAGCCTTCACAAGGTTGACCACAGCCACTGGCTGCGGGAACATGAGATCACCAGCAACCCTTAGAGCGAAGATAATCCCTTACATTTACAGACCATAGAAGGAAACGGTGTTGGAGTCTAGCAGACTAGTCAGTGAAGGTTTAGATAGCACATAAGGCTGTAATTTAGGAAGCCACCCCATTGAACCACCCTGACTTGGGACCAGTAGAGGCTGGGAGTTAGACAGTTTAGCTTCTGTGAGCTAATAGAGAGGAAGAAGAAAGGAAGGAAGGAAGGAAGGAAGGAAGGAAGGAAGGAAGGAAGGAAGGAAGGAAGGAAGGAAGGAAGAAGGAAGGAAGGAGAGGGAGGAAGGAAGGAAGGAAGGAAAGAGAGGGATGGAAGGAAAGAGAGAGGGATGGAAGGAAGGAAGGGAGGGAGGAAGGAAGGAGGGAAGAGAGGGATGGAAGAAAGGAAGGAAGGGAGGGACGAAGGAAGGAGGGAAGGAAGGGAGGAATGAAGGAGGGAAGGGAGGGAGGAAGGAGGGAGAGGGAGGAAGGGGGAGGGAAGGAGGGAGGAAGGGGGGAGGGAGGGAGGAAGGAAGGAAAAATCTTTATGAATAGTGAGGTATACTGGGGTAAGGATCACATGGAGTTATATAGCCATCCTTTAGAAAATCTGCTTGGGGGATGGAGACACACTCAGTGGTTAAACCTCTGCCTCATAAGCAGAAGGTTCTGAGTTCAGATCCTGGATCGTATGTAAAAAACGCCAGCAGAAATGACAGTTGTCTGTACTTCCTGTCCTGATAGACAGAGCCTAGGTAACTCCAGAACAAAGCAAAGAGAAGGTCGAACAATCCAGGGTGATTCCCAGTCACCCTTGGGTCTCCACAGGCACACACAGTGCCCTCTGATACACAGACACACACAAAGTAGGTAGGTAGGTAGGTAGGTAGGTAGATAGATAAATAGATAGATAGATAGATAGATAGATAGATGATAGATTGATAGATAGATGACAGATAGATGATAGATGATTGATAGATAGATGATAGAAGATTGATAGGTAGATAGATGACAGATAGATGATAGATGATTGATAGATGATAGATTAGATAGATGATAGATGATAGATAATAATTTTTTATTATTTATTATTTATTCAATTGTGCATGTACACGTGTGTGTGTGCGTGCATGCGTGTATGTGTGTGTGTATGTATGTGTGTAGAACCACAGACGAATTCAGGAACTACCATGAACTGCCTCCACCTCCTCTTTGTTTACTCTGCTCCGGGACTCACAGACTCTGCCCTGCCAGGACCAGAAACGCAGGCCGCCCCCGCTTCCACCCGGCGTCTATACATGGGGTCTAGGATCCGAACTCAGGACCTTCTGCCTGCAAGGCAGAGGCTTAACCCCTGAGCCACTTCTCCAGCCCTAGACAGATAGATAGATGATAGATAGATGATAGATAGATAAATAGATAGATAGATAGATAGATAGATAGATAGATAGATAGATAGATAGATAGATGATAGATAGATAGATGATAGATAGATATCTACTTGTGAGAGGATCAGGGGACCTGGGCCGTGTTCTATGGGAGCTGGTCTCATGCCCTGTTGGCGGCCTCATCTCTTGGCTGGCTCACCAAAGTGATGCAGATTAGGATTTTATGTCTCCAGGTTTTCGTGTCAGGAGTGGAAGACTGAAACCAGAACTGGAGTACAGAATTAAGGCAGAGTTTATTGGAGGAGAAAGAACGGAACTCACGGACACGAATCCACAAGGGGCAAGAGAGCCAGCTGATGTGTTGCACAAAAACGTGGTTGTTCTCCACAGTTGCTTGGCTACTCTTTCGTTTTAAGGATACCCGCTAGAATGTGAATTAGTCATTTTACCTTTACCGTATGAGTGGAAATATAAAATGGTAATACAGTAAATTAAAAATAAAGAAAAAAAGAAGACAAAAAATGTGAGGCAGGAGAGCAGCGTTAAGAAGATTGGCGGAGAGAAAGAAAAGACGTCACGCACTCCAGGCATGGACATGGAGTCCCAGGAGAAGCAAGGAGGCTGAGAAGTCACAGGACTCTGGCCATGGAATCCATGAAGGGTGAGAGAGTCGGAAAGATATTCCCAGACTCCCAGTAGGAAGACCCATGAGGGGCAAGTGAGCCAAAAATGGCCCCCAGGGTCAGGGCCACTTATAAGGTCAGTCAGGCAGGTGTGGGGGGGTGGCTTTTCCTCATTGGTTAGCTCCAGGGTCTGCCAACCCGACTAGAGCTTTTGGTCCTCTATATCTCATTGCTCTGTTCATATTGCGGCCCAACCCAGTTGATCTTTTAGTGGAGCTGTTTCTTTTACAGTTTATCTGCAATGGACCCCTCATCTCCATATCCTTTCATGAACCCAGGGTTGGGGAGAGTTGGCAACTTTATCTCTGAAGGACTGGAGTCAGTTCCACCAGTCACTAGGGGGTGCTCCTCCAGGGTAATCCCAGCAGTGGGGGATGACCTTCCAAGACCTTCAAAGACCTCCCAGCATGACTGCTGTAAAAAGGCAGGATTGGGGGACACAGGAGAAACTGGGGCCCTCCCTCACCCCTAGGGACAGCTCTGTCCACCAATACCCCATCTGGTCTGAACTCTCTGCTCCCAGCGAGTCTCTGCCCTTCCGAGTTAGGGCACCCAAGATATCACCAACGTTAATCATTTGCCAGACTCCTCCCCAGCTGGTCGGGTGCCCTTGAGAACCACCAGGTCTTTTTTCTGCCTCCTGAAGACTGGTGCCAAAGCCCTGGGGCTCATCAGCAACAAGACAGGTGTAGAGAGACAGAGTAGAACTGGCCCCGCTTCTGAGAGCTCAGAACCCCTCTTTCCCCATAGCCGCGGGGCCAAGGACGTGATATCTGGCCCCACCTGATATCCTCACACACGTGCCACCTTAGAGCAATAAGGAACCTAACACCGCTTACCGCAACCTTGCACTCTGAGGGGGAGGAAAGGACGAAGTCTTCTTATCAGGGGGGAGTTTCCTTGGGGCTTCGGAAGGCTGTGTACGCAAGTCTCCAGGGAGACCGGCACACCCTCTTCCCCCTGAAAGTGAAATCTGGGTCACATTTATAACATCACCTGGATTTTGAATGCTTCTCCTCCAACCTAGACATGGACTCACTAGTAATGGGCAGAGCCTTTACTGGCTCTGAAGGTTTGGGAAAAACCTCCAACTACCACTGACTGGCAGGCAAGGGCAACCCCAGAAAGGCAGATTAAAAATAAAAACAGGAGCCAGTCCCTGGTCTGCAGGCTTGTCATGGGGCTGCTCTGGAGGTAGGAGAAGGGGCAAGGTCAAGGCCAGCCTGAGCTAAGTGAGACCCTTAGATTCTGTCTCAAAAAAAAAAAAAAAAAAAAGTTGAGCCAAGAAACCATGACCCACACATACGCTGGGGGGGGGGGAGAAGGGGAGTCAATAGAAACTCACTGAAGGGGTCCAGATGTTCAATTTTGTGGGCTCGGTTCCTGGAAAGAGACTCTGATTTTTTTTTTTTTTTTTTTTTTTTTGCATCAGGCCGTCTCTGTGCTGCCAATTGTAAGGGAAGCAGAAAAAAAAGAGGATCGTTCATTCCAGTCTGCTAGATGGCCCAAAGATGTCTGCTGTCCTTACTTCCTTTCTGAAAAGATACACAGCAATACTTTTGGAGTCCAAAGTAACTCAGATTGTTCTGGCTTGTGGGGTGAGGATAACTGTTGCCCACTCACCAGTGCCCCCCAGGGTGGGAGATGCTGTGGGACCAGGATTCTCAGCTCTAAATGCTTTGGTTACAGTGTTTTGGAAGGAGAGCCGTCATCTGTTTAATGCCCATTGCACTAGAAACCCCCCATCCGCACACCCCACCCCCCACTGACTGCCTCTGCCAATGACTGCAGGAGCAACATTTGGAGAGGGATCTTGAACGCATTCAGGGTGGGCCCTGGGAGAAATGTTGCTACACAGTGGCAAAAGGAAGACAAAAGAGCCAGGAACAAGAAAAATAAAAGGTATGAAAATAGGCTTAGCTACTTTGGGGTTTTCCTTTGTGTTTATTTTTAGCAAGGATTGTGTGCCTAACTCTGCATTAAAATAGCTGATGTTACCAGTCATTGTTCCGGGCCCCTGCACACCGCAGCCTGGCAGGCTTTCTGCAGCCAGACGTGAAGGCAGCTGGCAGCCTGGCCCACCCAAGCTGAACAGGGGGCATTTATCCCGCAGACCCCGCCTCGCCGAGCCTCCTGGGCGTGAAGGCAAACAGAAGTGCTGAGGGTAAGGCTCAGCGCTGAGAGAGAAGAGGCAGCCATGCTTGAGGGCTTAAAGCTTGCAGAATGCCTGTCCCGACTGTAGGGATGCAGACTCAAATGCCTGCATCCTAGGGAGTCACGGGCCACCCTGAGCGATTCCCGCTCCTTTAGGGACTTGTCTGTGAGTACCCCCCCCCACACACACATACCCAGGAAGAAGGAAAGGCTGTCTAGTCCTGAGTCCTAACCTAGAGATGTCAGATTCTGTGCATACCATCTGGGAGGAGCACAAATGACACACACTCCCTTTGTCTTTACAAGTCTCAGTCTTGCTGCTAGCAAGCTGGTGCCACGGCCCTCCATGCAGAGCTGGAAAGAGTCCTGGGCAGTGCCAGGCTGCTAATCCCGAGCAGCAAGGTCGCCCACAGTGGACCCTAGAATCCTGAGGGGGGAGGGGCAGTGTAATGTGTGTGTGTGACCGAAGCTCATACCTTGAGGAGGGTTGAGAGGTGGCCAGGTTAGGAGCCTACGCTCCGAAGGTGGCATGTCAACTGCTCATCTACGGAAACACCCAGGAATGTCTCCTCTAGTCTTCTGGACAGGACGGGGCTGTTGTATTCATGTGTATATTCCCACAGTCATGTATGTTCTCCTTCATGGTGGAAGGAGAAAGACTCCACAGCTCCCGCAGAGACTGGTGAGAGTTAATGCTGCCGGCGAGGAGATGGAAGCTGCTTCCTCAATGGCATATCCACTAACATAGGATTCATGCTCCACCAAGTCCTCAGGCATATGTCCTCCAAGGCAAACCAGATGAAACCGGTGGACCACACATGTGAAAAGACTTGAAAATAGGAAGGAGTTTGGGAAAGGAGGAGGGATGCCGTTGCATCAAACGGCTTAAGGGAACAGGGGTTTATTTTCTTACACTAGTCCAGTTACAGTTCGTAGTCCAGCTTGACGGGAGAGCAGGCACCAACACCAGGCTGAGGGAACTGACCACACCACCTCTACATAATGTCTAAGAGGGTGATGACCCCTACTTGCTAGACCAGCATGTCTGGCCAAGTGCACACAAGGATGCCAACTCTCTCAACCAGCTGTCTGCATTTTATTCTAGTCCCACCCACCATGGCTGGGCCTTCCCCATCAGCTAGCCGATCTCCTGCAGGTTTGCTCTGGACTTAACCACTAATTCTCTACAAATGTGCTCAAACCCACAACTGTCAAGTTGACACCTGTACCTAATTATGACAGATGGATTTGGAATTAAGGTGTGAATGAGACACTAAAAGAATAAAAAAATCTCACGAAGCGGAAGATGACCTCCACCTCGGAGTGATTACAGGAGTCTGTGGCACGGCCCCCAGTTTCATGTTGTGCTGGAGATGAACCCGGAGCTTGGCGCATGCTAGGCAAAACACTCCACCAAATGAGTCCCATCTATAATCCGAGGTTTGGTGCTCTGGAAATGTGACCGATGTTTCGCACGGGGCTAGTTAGGACTGAGCTGGCACTTCTGCCCCAAGGAAGAGACTTCTGCCAACCTGCTCAGCTCCTGGGCTTACAATTTGTTTGGGTGGTTCGCTGGGGAAAGATTTTTGCTGGCTGCTACCGGCAGGAAGAAAACAGCTGCGCTCGCTTCCAGGCGTCTCTGTTTTGCAAGATGTTTGTTAAACACATGGGACCTTGCTGGGGGGGGGGGGGCAGAGCGCCAGTTAACACTCTCTGCTCCAGTTTCTGCTTGTGTCGATGGGAGATGTGACATCTTCCAAGGCGGTGGCGAGGAGCCTCCACGCTTTCCATTGTTTCGGCTGCAGCACCCTAACGACTGCGTGGGGGAGCAAGGTCAGAACCTGTGCCCACCCACCCCCCACTCCAGAGCCCCGGGGCTCTTAGTGGCGTGTTTCCCGGGAGCCGCTGTTCTCCAGATGCGCTGTGCCCTCTGGCTGCGCGCCGACCCCAGGGCACCCTGCGTGGCTCCGGAATGCCCAGCGCCGGAGCTCCGGTAACCCCCGGGGTCCGCTCGCGTCTCGCCGCGCCGCGCTCGCCCCACGGGACATCCGAGGAGGTCCTGCTCGTGGCAGTGGGACTTCGGGGCTGCGCGTGGGGCCGCCCGGGCGCTGCCCGATCTGCAGCGGGGGGTCCTCCCGCTCCGCAGCCCCTCCCCCGCCGGCCACCCGCGCGGCTGCCAGGAACTGGAATATTAATAGGTACAAACTTCCTGGAAAGATAACCCCGCCTTATCCACCGAGAGGAGGCAACGGCCTCTCTCCCAGGCCACTGGGGTTCCTGCGGCCGGTGACCTCTGGGGGACACTGGGAGCTCGGGTTCCCCAGGGCCGGGCGCCGGGCCCCCGGGGTGGCTTGGCTGCCCGTGATGCCTCCCCGTCGCCCCCGGGAAGCTGCGGGCTGACGCCGCGGGGCAGGAACCTGGCCGCCTTTGTAAGCCAGGACCCCCGCCCGGGGGCCGGGGCGCCCTGGCCCCGCTGCAGCGGCCGCGGCTCCTGCTGCCAGCCACGGCTGGGGCAGCCCTGGGCGCCGCTCCTCCGGGGCGCTGGGGACCTCCCACCACCCTGCTGGTGTAGAAAGGGCCCCGTCATTGCTCCCTCCGGCATTTCCTGGCCAGGAGGCCAAGGTAGCCAAAGTCACCCCGCTGGTCCCTCCCTCCCAACCGCCTAGGAGAGGAAGAACCGGGAAGTGCCATGCCAACCGCCGCGTTTCCCCGGACCTGGCAGGGCCAGTCCCGACCCGCACCTGGCAGGACAGCGTCTCTCTCCTATGGCGACTTGGAACGCGAGCATCTGTCCCTGATTGGCTGCAGCTGTTCTGCCCACCTGGCGGTCATCATTCACTCACTGCAAATATTTATTGAAGCCCGGAGTGCTAGCGCAAGCCTGTCCAGACTAGCCAGGGCTACATAGTGAGACTCTGCCTCACAAACAAAGGGGGGGGGTGTGTCAAAAGGCCCTAGACACTATTTTGGGGGGAAGGGGGGAGTCTCAGCTGCAAAGCAAACACAAACATTCCTGCCCTCCCGGAGTTTTTACTGCAATGGAAAGAACTGAAATAAACAGATGCTCAAAAGGAAAAAAAAAAGACACCGCAGGAAGAGGACATGAAATAAGTGTACTCTCGGGTTAGGACATGGAGCCTGGGAAAGAGTGTGCCCGTGTGGCAGGTCTGTGGAGCCAGATGAAGACTGGCCTTGCTAGTTTTGCGGGTGGAGTAGGGTTGGGACGGGCAGTTTGGGACGTGCTAAGGTCTGAGGCACCTATTAGACATCCAAGGGCAGGGCCAAAGTGCTCAGACAGGTCTGCACGCAGAGACGAGGCTGGGGAAATACCAGGGAGGCAGGAGGTGCCAGCGCGCAGCCTGCCCTGCCCAGAGCTGCAGCTGCGCTGGCCTCTGGAGGCACCACGGGTGGCCGTGGAGCGCTGCACAGAGATTGTACAGCTGAAGAACTGAACTTTTATCTTTTTTAAACTGTATTTATTCATTTATGTGTATGTGTGCCGGAAGTACATTCCATCGCAATTCCTGCCTGGAGTTTTTATATGGTTTTTATATGGGATCTGAATTTGGGACCTTCTGCTTGTGAGGCAGAATCTTAACCTCTGAGCCATCTCTCCAGCCCTGATTTTTTATTTTAATTAGATTGAAAAACATATTTGACTCTGTGGTCAGAAAATGTTTATTATGGCTACAACAACTGGGGTATACACATCTACTTTTTCAGATGCCGGTTGAGTAATCATACATACCGCTGGAAGGTGTCTTTCCAAACAGGGTGCTGCGGCTGGTACCCATAATTCCAGCACTCCACAGGCTGAGACAGGATATTGCCAGCTGGAATACAGAGCAAGGTACTGTCTCAAAACAAAACAAAATTTCTCTTTTGTATTTTATCTTGAGACAGGGTCTAACTAAGATGCTCAGTCTGAGCTGAAATTTGTGGTCTTCCTGTTTTAGCCTTCCTAGTGGGTGGGATTTCAGGTGTGCCCCACCATGCCTAACCAGATCAAGAATTTCTACTGAAAATGTAGAATCTTTAGGCTCGTTGTGGTAGATATGGGAATGAAAGAGACTCTATTCCCCTTCCTCACCGAATCAAGCTAACCCTCCAAGGGACCTTGTGCCCATCATTGGTAATAGAGGCCACATTGGAGCTGATCCTCGGAGCAGCTGAATGACTTCAAGCTCAAACCACTCAATGAGCACTGTGTATACCACAGGACCGGAACGTATCTGTCCACATGTCGAAGAAAGCAAAAGTGTCACAGCCTGATGGTTACCTGACAACTTCATTTCTGGGGTCTAAACAAAGGCCCAGGAAGCAGGAAGCAGCCACACTGAGTACAGCCCCAGCTGCGGGTGGGTGGGAACCTGCCTGTGCAGGGGCTCATCAAACCTGCTGCCGTCATCCACGACGTTCCGCAGAAGCCCCGTGACTGCTGCTCTAATTAAGTGTTGAACGAGCCTCGGCTCCCCAGTTCCACATGGCTGGTGTCGGGGAGCCAACCTGAGGACACAGGACACTGTGACCCCAAAGCCCCACCCCAGCTAAGGAGCTGGGGGCAGAAGTCAGGCCTCCCTCGTAAGGTCTGGCAAGGCAAAGTCTGAGGCTCCCAAGAACCTTCTAGGCCTCATAAGCCTGAGTCGTCTGAGTTCTTGCTAGTCGGCCTTACAAGTGTTTTTCTGGAATTGTGTGTGCACACACTTGGTTCCCGCCTTTCTATTTTTGGTCACTTTTTTCCTAACTCCAGCTAGGGTGGTTCGTGACCACCTAGTCTGTGAGTGTGAGGCTGTGGTCGGGAGCGCAGGAGAGAGCTTGTCGTAGATAGACACAGGTGTCAACTTGACTGTTGAGGGTCTGAGCTCTGGGCACATTTGTAGTGGTTGAGTTAGGCCCAGAGCAAACCTGCAGGAGATTGTCTAGCTGATGGGGAAGGCCCAGCCAGGTGGGTGGGATTAGGCCCTGGAATAAATCATGGAGAGCTGGTTGAGAGAGTTGGTATCCTTGTGTACACTTGGCCAGACATGCAGGTCTGGCAAGTAAGGATCGTCCTTTTCTCAGCCATAGAGATGTAGAACAGAGAGTTCCCTCAGCCCTAATATTGGTGCATGCTTTCCTGTCAAGCGGGACTGAGAACTGTAACCAGGGAATCGTAAGAGAGAATAAACCCCTTGCTCCCTTAAGCCGTTTGATGGTCATTTATCAGCAACCATGCAGAGTGACTGCAGCAGGACAAAGTTTCCCTCCCCTGCTGTCCGCCTTCTCTGCCCAAAACTGACTAGAACAATCTCTCCAAGCATGATTCCTTTGGAGCCCTTTAGGATATACAAAGAGGGCTTGAGATTGGGGGCTTAATAGCACTTTCACGCTTGCCTAGCACACGTGGGGCCCTGGGTTTCATCCCCAGCAAAAAATAAGAGGGGGTGCCTCTTTTTAAACCCAGAGCGTGCCTCTAGCTGGTCTGGCTAGGAGCTGGCTCTGAGCGTTCCCAGGCTCTACCTTCTGGGGTTGGACCTGCAGGCTGCGCTTGCCCAACATTTTTATGTTACATCTAGGAGTCTGAACACCAATTCTTTGGCTCATGTGGCATTTTAAATGGGGTTTTTTAGGAAATATATATATATAGAGAGAGGGGGGATTTATTAGATTGGCTTATGAGATGAGATCTAGGTCATCCAACAATGGCTGCTAGTAGCTGCTCAGTCCAGGAGGCTGAATACCCCAGAATCCCAGTCTAGTGTGAAGATGCGGCTCACCTTTAGACTGAGTCTTCCCACCTCAGATTGCTTGACTCAGGTGACCCCTGACAGGTACGACCAATGACTGGTGTGCTAGTTGTTTCAGGTCCAGTTAAGATGACAACTAAGTGGGCTGGAGAGGTGGCTCAGGGGTTAAGCCTCTGCCTTGCAGGCAGAAGGTCCTGAGTTTGGATCCCAGACCCCACGTATAGATGCCAGGCGGAAGCAGGGGCAGCCTGCGCTTCTGGTCCTGGTAGGGCGGAGCCTGTGAATCCAGGGGCAGAAGGAGGTGGAGGCGTCCATGGTGGTTCGCGAATTCGTCCGTGGTTCTACACACACACACACACACACACACACACACACACACACGCAGGCGCACACATGCATACCATACAACTGAATAAATAAATAAAAAAAGATGACAACTAAGATGAATCATCACAAGTGGCAAGTGCTTTAACTACTGGGCTGTCTCCTCAGCCCTCCTCCGTTACCTTTTTAAATATAGGGCCAGTGAGAAGGCTCAGTGGTTAAGGTAACCTGCTCACAAACCTGGAGACCTGAGTTCAATCCCTGGAATCCCATATGGCAAAAGGAGGGAGCTAACTTCTGAAAGTTGTCCTCTGACCCCACCCATGCACCAGAGCATGCATGTGTGTGCCTCCTCCATGACCCCCCCCCCCAGTTAGCCTCCGATTTCTGGGATTGCAGCTCTGAGCTGCCGTGACTGGTTTGTACATCTATGCTTTTTCTTGTCCTAGCAGCAGTGGGGATTGGACCTAGGCCTATATGATAGGGGGACACGTTGTAAACCATGAAGCACTTCCCATCTCCCTGGGTAGGTGTGCTGGGATTATAGACTCAGACAACTGCATCCTGCCTTCTTACATGGATTCTGGGAACCAACCTCAGTTAGTCAGGATTGTACATCAGGTGTTTTTATCCTCTGGGCCATCTCCTCAGCCACCAAGAAAGCTATTTTAAAAAGAGACATGTGTGGGCTGTCACTCAGTGGTAGAGCACTTGCCCCTCAAAGGACCTAGGTTTGATTCCTGTACCAGTTAGTCTTGTCTGTTGTTGCAGTATCCCCCGCTGGGCCAGCCAGGGGAGGAGGGGGAAACAGTGAAGCCTCGGGGCTAGAGGCAAACAGGTGAGCTAGTGACGGGGTCACCACCAGACCCCGGGAATCAGGTGAGAAGCAAGCAGAGACGAGCTGCAGCAGATTCAGAGTCATTAAGGGCATTTGGGCTTATATAGGGTCAGAGTCCAATCAGGTGTTGCCATCTCTCCTCCGGGGGACAGCCACCAGTCATTTAACTGTTTACTATTTGTCCTTTGCAGGGGCAGGTTAGATGGCTGCTTCCCATTGGTTGTTCATCCTTCCGCCTGCATCTGTTGGGACATGTCCGGGGCAGGTCTGTGCATGCCTAGGCTTGTCCATAGCTGGGAGCTGGGCTAGGGCCTCCCTGAATCGGTAGTGCCACATTTCACCCTTTTATTTATATATAAATTTTTTCAGTGGGGACCATGATAGCTGGGGTGACCCTGAGCCTCTTCAGCTGCGTGGAATATCTGACCGTGTCTAGCTTAGGTTGGTCACCACCCTTGTGTGGAGCCTTACCTGTCATTGATTAACTGGTCATGAGACCATCACAGCGAAGGAATCATGGTCCCAAAGGGGAACTCAAGGTGGCAGAGAAAAGCAGGTTTTCTTCATTGCAGGGGTCGGCTGAGAGGCTGTAGTCAGGGCAGGCGGAGAGGCTGTGGGCAGGGCAGGCTGGTAAAGTTCGCTGAGTGGCTCCTTTGGTTTTGTGTTCCGTGTGCTTACGGCACCTGAAGGTGAGCAGGTGGCCTTCTCCTCTTCCCCTTTTCCTGTTTGTCCTTAGGAACACAGTCGCTCCCTTGATTTGCCAATAATCAAGGAGCCCCAATCGCTTGTTTGATTTCCCCATGATCAAAGAGCCCCTCTAAAACAAGGCTTTCTTACGGTGAGTTCACATGAGAAATAGGTCCCCTCAGAACTCGGAGCCCAGGCTCAGTCTGTTGCTGTGAGACAACACCCAAAGTCAAGCAACTTAATGGGAGAAAGAGGAGATTTATTCAGCTTATGTTTCCAGAGGGGAGAAACAGCCCTTCATGGCAGAAGGGGCATGGCTGGCTGGCAGAAGCTGGAGGCAGGCTAAATCACTGCAGACATCTTGGAGGCTGAGAGCTGTAAAAGTGCCAAGTGCTAGAGCGGACCTCTCCTGGAAGCAGGGTGGGACTAACCCACTGGAAGACCATCCCCTGTGAATGCCTTCCTCCAGCAAGACTCCACCTCTTCAAATAGGTGCCATGATCTTCCCAAATGCACGAGACTGTGAGGGACACATTTCAAACCATGACAGTTCCTCAACACTGTCATTACAGCATTCGCACGCAATGTAATATTTGGGAGGTCCTGACAGGAGGAGGAGGAGCTTAAAGTTGTCCCCAGCTACATAGTGAGTTTGAGGATAGTCCGAACTTCATGAGACAGTCTCAAAAAGCAAAACAAAACCCTTATAGGAGTATGTTTTTACCTGTGTGTAATTGACTGATTTTTAAAAAAAGATTTGATTTATTTGAGCAAGAGAGAATAAGAGAGAGAAGATAGATCTATCTATGCCATGGTGTGTGCGTAATGTGTGTTTGTGTACAGCTTTCAGAAGATGGTTATCTCTTTCTATCATGTGGGCTTTGCATTTGTGTGTGTGTGTGTGTGTTAACTGTGTCAAAGTACACTGTGTGTGGCTCTGGAGGCTCAAGGGTGACTCTGTAAACCAACTTGGATTGCACCATCTCCTCGTTGCTTTGCTCTGGAGTTTCCCAGGCTCTGCCTTCCAGGGCTGGAAGTGTAGGCCGCCACCATTTCCCCCTGGCATTTTGACTTGGGATCCAAATCTGAACTCAGGACCTTCTGCTTTGAAGGCGGAGACTTAACCCCTGAGTCGGCCCCACCATGTGGGCTTTGGAAAATGAACTCCATTCACCATGTCTGTACATGGGTGTCATTACCACTGAGCCATCTTGCTGGACACAATTACTAATTTTAAGTGTCCAATTCAAGCCAGACATGGCGGCACACATCCGTAGTACCAGCACGCGGGAGGCTGAGGCGGGAGGATTGTCCAGTGGTCAATAAGTTCAGTGTTTCGTATGGCAATTTATGGATCCAAAAACGGGTGACCAGCTTTGCACACAGGTGTCCTTAACTATTAACCCCAGTTCTAGAATTTCTATTGCTCCAATAATATTCTTCCTGTCCAGGCCTTCTGGAAAAGCCCTTGTTTCAATCCTCACTCCTGAGAACAATAAAGGCCCCTCAAACCCACAGCTGCCTCAGATGATCACTATCTGTCTCTGTTTCTGTTAGGTTTGTCTTTTCTAGACATTTCAGATAAGTGACCTCATACATATTGAGTCTCTTGGCCCTAGCATTAATCTCTGTTTGCTTTCAAGGCCTGGGGTAGCAGTTTCTTATCAATGTTCAGTATTCCAGGGTATGAGTGGAATATACCTAATCATCCATGTGTGTGTGTGTGTGTGTGTGTGTGTGTGTGTGTGTGTGTGTGTGTACCAGAGGGCCCTGCGCGTGATTGTGAAGGAGCAAGAGTGACTTCCTCAATTGCTTCTGCCTTCTTTTTGCTTTGCTCTAGGATGTTCCAGGCTCCATCTTCCAGAGGCAGAAGTGCAGGCCACCACTGTTTCCTCTCTGCATTCCTACATGGGATCCCGAATCCAAACTCAGTTCCTTCCACTTGGGAGGCAGAGTCTTAACCCCTGAACCATCGCTCCAGCCCAGAGAGAGCTTTTCTTATCTATGGCTATAATACGAGCCCCTGATGTTTCACGTTTCTGAAACTGTGTTGCTTGTAGTCAACAGCTTTTCACACCTCATTTGGTCACATGTCCTCTGCCCCCCTCTTCTGTTTAGGACACTGGTAGTTGACCAGGCCCTTTCCATGCCAGGCAAATGCTCTTCCGCTGTGTTCAGTCCTTGACCCTCTTTTTACTTTTGATTGTGAGACAGGATTTCCCTAAGTTGAACTCATTCTGTAACCAAGTTGACCTTGAACTGTTGATCCTCCTGCCAAGTGCTTGATTACAGCACGTGCCACCGCCCCAGCTCCCTTTTCCTCCCTCTCTCCTTCTCTCCCTCCCTCCCTTCCTCCCTCCTTCTTTCTTCCTTCTTTCCTTCCTTCCTCTCTCTTTCTCTCTTTCCTTCCTTCTTTCCTTTCCTTCCTTCCTTCCTTCTTTTTCTTTTCTTCTCTCTCTTTTGTGTGTGTGTGTGTGTGTCTGTGTGTGTGTGTGTAGCGTGTCCGGTGTATGTGCCCACGTGCACTCAGGCCAGGGGATGTCGCACATCCTTCTTCCCCATCCCATTCTGCCTTATTCCTTTGAGACCGGGTCTCTCGTGAGCCTGAAGCCCCCTGTTCCGGCTAGGCGGGCTCGCCAGCGTGCTCCCAGGACCCACTTACCCTCGCTCTCCAGCACTGGGCTTACTGGCACGGGTGTCCAAACCCGCAGCCATGCCAGCTTTTCCATGGGTTCTAGAAATGCAAACACAAGTTCTCACGCTCATTGGGCAGGTTCTCTAACCCACCGCGCCTGCTCCCCTTTCTCACATGGGTACACAAGTGACGTATGTTTCATAAGAGGGGCGTCTTAGACGAGGGATGGCACGCAACTTCCCCTACAAATGACTCTGGTGTTAGACAAAACTTTCGGTTGCAGGCAGAGAAAAACTGATTGTTCAGGCAAGATCCGGAGAACAGGTCACAGGATTGAAGGTCACAGGAACCCTGAAAGTGGAATTCCATACTGTTCCGTTTCTGTCCATCTTTTATTTGGCTCAATTTACCAACAGGCTTTTGTCCTGCCTGGGGCAGCCCCTCTTTAATATCTAGCTCCGGGAGTGGCAGGGACCCCCAGGACCTCTTCGGGCTGCATAGCAATCCTAGGGGAGAGTTCAGCGGGCCCTGTGGAGACCACGTGCTTGTCTTTGTCCAATCACTGTGGCCCGAGGAGCAGCAGGAGCAAGCGTACTGCCCCCCGCATCCTGACACCCCCTGGTCACTCTGGGACAGCGCCATTCCCTGTTCCTGCAGCCGGCACAGACTAAGGGGTCTGTAGGGAGACCCTTACAGTTTTTCCCTTCTGTGGTAAGATAATATTCTAAAGAGGTTAAATTATACCTCAGAAAACTGTGTTGTTTGAAGGATTTAATAAAGCAATGAAATATGCATGTAATATACTAGATGTAATTATGTTTAAACTCATCAAGTTAGGATTTTGTTTGCAGACAGGTCTTTAATAGAAATGCGAACAAGCTTTTAGGAAACTAAACCTATGAATTCGTCAGGTAGAACTCAGGCCCCAAAGTATTGGCTTGTCTTCAACTCTGCCTTGAATCTTCATAGTATCTCTCTTGCCTCCCCCACAAAAAGATGCACTACCTGCCTTCCTCCACCACCTTCCTTTCATCAGAATCGCCCCTCCCAGTTGCCATCAATCCGAACCCTGTTTTCATCATGACACCCTCAGATCTGCAGGGTCTCCCCTGAGAGCTCTGCTGCTGCTTTCGGATCCTCCTGGAAACCCTGCGCTAGCTCCAGCAAGTCCTGGTTCAAAGGTGAGTTGCCTCATGCGCTCGCATCCTTAGCTGTCAGTGTTTGAGAAGTTGTGGCACCTTCAAGGCGGAGCTCTGCCGGAGCAGGGGTCGTCAGAGGGGGGGCCTTGGGGTTTGCAGTCTGACCTGCTTCCCCTCCATTTGCTGTTGCGCTCTCTGCGGTTGTGATGGCTGCGGTGGCCTGAACTGACCTGTTTGTGCCTCCAGCCACGCCCTCTGCGACGTGATCCCCGCCAAACAGACTATCTCACCTCTGGAACTATAAGCTGAAATAAATCTCCCTTTCTCCCCTGACCTGCTTTAGGCTCGGTGTTGTCTTACAGCGATAAAAGAAGCAACCGCAACAGCCCGCAGCGGAGACTTTACAACTCCGCAACGTCCTGCCTGGGTGCGGTTAGACTTCTCTTCTGTCTTTCCTTATTTTCCCATTTCAGGGAATTAGGAAAGGTGAGGTCACAGGGCTCTCTGGAGACACTTCCAGCAGCTATCGTGGGGGTACAGATTAAGTTGCTAGAAGAAGGGCCCCCCCAATGCAGTCATTTATGCAACAAAGACATTTGTTTCTCCCTTGGACACTAACCCAAAGTCGGGCAGCAGTGATGAGAGGTGGGTGTGCTGGTTAGATAGAGGTGTCAACCTGACAGTCAAAGGCTGCACCTTTGAGCAAACTGTGAGAATTAGTAGTTAAGGCACACCTTGAACAAGCCCAGGGGCGATGATCTAATGGTTATGGGAGGATGAGCCCATGGGGGGGGAGGGACTAGTCCCCGGGCAGGTGAGTTAGATGGAGACAGGGTTCAGTATTTTGATATACTGAGGCACGATTTGGCAGACTCACAGACTGGCAAGGGAGGTTTGCCCCTCTCTCGGCAATTCCTGTGGCTAGGACACGGCCAGGTCCCTGCTTCTGATGCTGGTGTGAGCTCTCCTGCCAGGCTAATGAAGGTAACAGAATCGAAAGCAAGAATAAAATCCCTTGCTCCCCTAAGTCATCTGGTTATGTATTTATCGGCAACACGAAGAGAAACCGCAAGAGGGTAAACTCCTGTGGTCCTCCTATGCTGCTGGATCAAGTGTTTCCTAAAGGCCCACGTGTTGCAGGCTTGGTCCTCCGCTTGCACCAGTGGGAGGTGGAGTCTTTGAGGTGGGGTCCCGTGGGAGAAGGTGAGCCATTGGCAGTGTGGCCCTGAAGGGAGACTGAGATGCTGATCTCTTTCTTTATCTCTGTCTCTTGGCCACCGATGGAGGGAGCAGCCCTGTTCAACCAAATGCTCCTGGCATGCCGTGCCATGCCGTGCCATGCCGTGCCATGCTGTCATACCACAGATCCAAAAGCAACAGGCCAGCTAATCAAGGCCTGAAACAAACCTTTCCCCCTTCCAGGTAGATTTATTTCAGATGTCCATGACAGCGACAGGAAGCTGATACATTTCGGAATCCCAGGGCGCTTCTGAGCTTCTGTTCTGTCTCCCGCCGTACTGTCCTATTTGAGTTCCGGCTCCCCAACAGGGTTACCATACTTCCCAGAGCCCTGAGCACTTAGCTGATTTTTTTTTTTTTCTTTCCTGGAAAGTATTTCACAAAAGGTGAGCCAGATGCCACTGGGAGGAACACAGGTGTGCGCTGGGTGCGATGCTTTTAAATCACCACAGCGTGATTTAAATGGCATGAAAATTAAAGTTTTTCAATGTGTGTGTGTGTGTGTGTATGTGCGCGTGCGTGTGTGTGTGTTGGGGAAAGGGGGACTAAGGGTAGAAATCAGTATCTCGTATGCTGTACACACCAAATTCTTGAATGAAAGCATTATTTTAAAACTTTTTTTTTAAAGACAAAGTCTTCTCTGTGCAGCCCTGGCTGACCTAAAACTTGGGGCAACTCTTTGTCTTACCCCCCCAATACTGGGACTGCAGGGTATCCCACCATGCCTTTTTTAATTTTAAGTCACGAGTGCTTACTTTTAAAAATATTTACAGAAAAAAAAAAAATCAGACTGCCACAAGGACTTTCACTTAGGATGAGACTGAACTTGTTTAGGTAAAAAATAAACAATAATAAAAATAGAAGTTGCTGTAAAAAAATTAAAAAGTAGCAAAATATATGTATTAAACTGATGTGTTAAACAAGCAAATTATGCAAATCACTTGAGGTGCGGACCAGAGCAAGAGAATTCTCTAGGGGAAATACATGCTGGGGGGGTGGGGGGGCTTGCTCTTTCTCTTTTTGTAAAGCTTTGCATACGGGGTCCCATGTAGTCTAGCTTGGACTGGAAGAACTTGTAGTCCATGCCTGCTTTATTTAAACTCAGGGCAATCCTCCTGCCTCCACCTTCCCAGTGCTGGGATTACAGGTATATGTGTACTGCCACTCCGGCTTCACTTGGTCACGTGACGCAGCAGATCCGAAGATGTCTGAAGCGTCTCTGGCCTATGGGGACTCTGGATGGAGCCGCCAGCAAACTCCGGCAAGAGATGCACAGAGCCCAGCTTCCAGGGCTGGGGGATGAATGTGATGTGTTCACAGACAGCCGCAGACCTCCTGGCCCCGCGTCCTCCGATTCCTGGAACCCTGCGCTCGCCCGTGGAGATGGCAGATGAGGGATCAGGTGCCAGCAGGCTCGGAGGGCACAGGTAAGCCGCGTGAGCAGGTGGCTCCCACGCGTTCCGTGGCGACTACTGCTTTGTTGACTCCTTTCCATCCGTTTTAGGACCTCATAGGATGTTCTTTGTGATCGGTTGGCTGAGCCGGAGGAATCCAGGCCCGATTTACAGATGGCTCTGCAGGACACATTGGCGTCAACAGAAAGTGGACCGCTGAAACCCTGCAGCTTCTCTTCAGGTGGAACTGCAAAATGTGCGCAAAAGGACGACTGTGCAGTGGACAGAAGGACTAGTCCTCTTTGCCTGAACCAAGAGATGACAGAAGTAGGAACCCACATTAACTCGGGGGTGTGAAAGTGCCTGGGGCCCACCAACCAGCACAAACCCAGACTTACATACAGGAAACAGAGATGGTAAGGTAGGAATTGATTGGGCATCGGGTCAGAGGGAGCCTAGGACGTCCTCCATCATCTAAGCCAATTCTATTGTAGCATACATGAGTACTTAAAGAAAATGATTTTAAAAGCACGGCCAAATTCTTTACAGGATTATGTTAAACACATTTTGGCCTAGCTAGGAAAAGCAGAAGCGACACCTACATGCTATGTGGGACAGACAGATGTCTCAGGTAGAGCAAAAGGCAGTGACACTTAGTTGCTAAAGGAAAGGACAATGAAACTCTCAAAGCAGAGTTTCCTGTTACTGTGACTATGTGCATAATCTTGTGATCCACAGAGGAACATATTTAATGGTCTCAAATGCAGGAAGAAACTTCAGGGAGAAGTCTTAGCATCGCTAGCTCCAAGAAGAACAAAAGTGATCTAAGAACAGACAGGAGGCAAACTCACACTCTCAAAGACAGAAATCCACGTGCTACTGTCTATTCTAGATTGCTAATGCATCAATTCTCTAGGGAGCAGGCTTTGACGACCCCCCACATGGTCACTGTTATACTAGTGACCAGCGGTCCGAGAAGGGTGTGTGGATGGATCTCTCCAAATGGGCACAAGATGTGAAGATCTTGCTGTTACGACACTAAAATATCTGAGATCAGTTCAAGAAGAGGACTGGGGAAATCGCTTAGGAGTTAAAGCCTTGGCCTCGCAAGCAAAAGGACCCGAGGTCACATCCCCGGTTCCCATGACAAGTGCCAAGCAGATAATGGCAGCATCCTAGAATTCTGGTCCCGAAAGGAAACCTCAGAACAGAGCAATAAGGAGGCAGAATAATCCAGGATGATTCCCCACGTCAACCTTGGGTCTCTACAGCACACACACACTTAAAAAGAGGAGAGATTTGAGGCTGGAGAGATGGCTCAGGGATTAAGCCTCTACCTCAAAAGCAGGAAGTCCAGAGTTCAGATCCTGAATCCCATGTAAAAATGCCAGGTGGACATGACAGTGTCCTGCCCTTCTGGCTCTGGAAGTCAGAGCCTGGGAAACCCCAGAGCAAAGCACTAGAGCAATTCAGGTGATTCCTGAAATCAACCTTGAGCCTCCACAGGCACGCATGGTAACCCTCTGAGACACACACAGATGCACACATGCAAAAAGAATTATCTGGACTCATAGTTTTGAAAGTTTCAGTCCCTGTATTTTTTGGTCGCGTGACGAAGCAGAATACCGTGGTGGAATGTAGCGGTTCTACCTGCATTATTGCCGATAAAATCACCATCAAACAGTTTAA
Source organism: Typhlomys cinereus (assembly GCA_023101885.1). Taxonomy (NCBI): domain Eukaryota; kingdom Metazoa; phylum Chordata; class Mammalia; order Rodentia; family Platacanthomyidae; genus Typhlomys; species Typhlomys cinereus. Next base: position 1,771,585 of record JALPQD010000112.1, on the reverse strand, counting down.
AGGAACAAGGGATTCATTTTCTCTTATGATATACTGGTTACAATTTCCAGTCCAGCTTGGCAGGTGAACCCATCGAAACTCCAAGGGCCAAGGGAACTGACTCCACATCACTACATAGCAGCATGTCTGGTCAAGTACACAGAAGGATGCCCCCTTCTCAAACACTTCCTCCATTTTATGCACCTGCCTGGGGACTCGTTCCCCCACCCACCCTGGGCTGGGACTTCCCCACCAGCTAGACAATCCCCTGCAGGTTTGCTCTGGGCTTAACTGATAATTCTCTACAGATGTGTCCAGAGCATAAACCCTCACTGTCAAGTTGACACCTGTATCTAGCTATGACATAGGAGCACTGGCAAAAGAAGCCCTTACCTTAGAACAAAAGAGAGAGAGGAAGAGATCAGTACCTACAGCTTTGAGGACACACCCCCAATACCCCCCATGAGGTCCTATTTCATGAAGATCTTATCTTCTAATAGCATCGTGGTCTGGAAACCAAGCCTTTAACTCACAGGCCTTTTGCCTGGGGGGAAGACAAGGCACTTCTAAACCACAGCTGTCCCAAAGGATGTCACTGCAAAGAAGCCCTTGACAATCAGTGAGTCAGTCTCTTTCCAATCACGCCAGGGCTTGCTCAGCCAGCTTGTGTGACAATGGTGGGGGAGGGGTGTGGGGGCTCTGCACGTACTCAACAGCAAGGACTCGTCCTCCCCAGGTTAACAGTCATCCACAGGACCAATGTTCAGTCTCCACTGCTGCCCCACCTGGTCAGCCATCTTTTTTGTCTGTGTGGAAGAGATCACGTGGGTGTTGTGTTCTGTGGCGTCCCCAAGGATGAGATCTCGAATCATCATGGATTGCTTTGCTCTGGGGTTTCCTAGGTTCTGCCTTCCAGGGCCAGAAGTGCAGGCCTCTGTCATTGCCGCCTGGCATTCTTACACAGGTTCTTTAGCTTTTGAGACAGAGGCTTAGCCCCTGAGCCATCTCTCCACTCCAGAGCATCTTTTTGACATAAGATCTTGTGTAGACCAGACAGGCTTCAAACTAGTTATGCGGTCAAGAATGACTTTGAACTCCTGACTTTCCAATCTCCATCTGCCAAGTGCTGGGATTATAGGTGTAGACTCCCCAATTGTTAGGATTATAGGTGTAGACCCCCCAAGTGCTGGGATTATAGGTGTAGACCCCCCAAGTGCTGGGATTATAGGTGTAGACTCCCCAAGTGTTAGGATTATAGGTGTAGACTCCCCAAGTGTTGAGATTATAGGTGTAGACTCCCCAAGTGCTGAGATTATAGGTGTAGACTCCCCAAGTGCTGAGATTATAGGTGTAGACTCCCCAAGTGCTGGGATTATAGGTGTAGACTCCCCAAGTGCTGGGATTATAGGTGTAGACTCCCCAAGTGCTGAGATTATAGGTGTAGACTCCCCAAGTGCTGAGATTATAGGTGTAGACTCCCCAAGTGCTGGGATTATAGGTGTAGACTCCCCAAGTGCTGGGATTATAGGTGTAGACTCCCCAAGTGCTGGGATTATAGGTGTAGACTCCCCAAGTGCTGGGATTATAGGTGTAGACTCCCCAAGTGCTGGGATTATAGGTGTAGACTCCCCAAGTGCTGAGATTATAGGTGTAGACTCCCCAAGTGCTGAGATTATAGGTGTAGACTACCCAAGTGCTGAGATTATAGGTGTAGACTACCCAAGTGTTGGGATTATAGGTGTGGACTCCCCCAATGCTGGGATTATAAGTGTAGACACCCCAAGTGTTGGGATTATAGGTATAGATTACCACAACTTTTTTTTTTAATGGTGCTGGGGGTCTGACAGGTTTTTATGTGTGTCAGGCAAGGATTCTACCAACTGAGCCACATTCCCAGCCCTCTGCTGGATTCTTTCCACCATGAAAAAGACAGAGACTGGTTGGTGGATTCTAGATTCCCTCCCTGCACCCTCCCATCCTTCCACTGTTTCTGCCAACGCTGTCAGCTGGCAGGGACCTACACAATCCCTCGCTTACCTGGAGTGCTGCACAGCACTGCTTCTAACCAAGAAAGCTTCTTCACATCCACAGAAGGGGAATGCCAGAAGGCCATGGACTTAACTGGGTTGATCGCACACCTGCCCACAGGCAGGTGACCTAATAAAAGAAGGATTGACCCTCTGGGGGTGCCTGTTGGGTAGCAATGCCTTAAAAGACGATGTTTTCTCCCTAACAGGGCAGAGTAGATACATTGAACCAGAGATTATTAATGGTGCTCTGTTTTCTTATTTTCTATTTTGCGTGTTTCTCTGTCATTGTATGTGTGTCTGTGTGTATCCAAGAGCACTGTGGAGGCTCAAAGGTGACTTCAGGAATCGCCCTGGATTGTGTTACCTCCTCTTTGCTTTGCTCTGGAGTTTGCCAGGTTCTACCTTCCAAGGCAGGAAGTACAGACCACCATCATTTCCATCTGGAATTTTTATGTGGGATCTGGGATTTGAACTCAGGACCTTCTGCTTGTGATGTTATCTTGGTTAACATCCAACCATAAGTGGCCTTGGTAATCAAGTGGTGGGCAACACAGGGGATCCAGATTCAAACACAACACAAAGGAAACATGTTTGGGGCAAAGTGCAGAGACACGGATAACGCTGTCTTAACATGGGCTTTGGGTGACCGGTGCCCTTCCTCTCTCTGGGACCCTCATCCCAACTTATGCTGAGCAGTCCCACCTGGGACCTCGAGTAGCAAAGGATTACGGGAGGTTGTTTAAACATCCATCTTTGGTGTCCCCCAGACTTGGCTTAGGGCTGGCCCTCTACTGGGGCAGCTCTTCAGGACTCATGGTGAGCTCAGAATCGATGACACTGAGAGAGCCTGCTACGGTGGGCTCGGAGGTAAGAACCCAGCGGAAGCCCCTACCTGTCTGTCCCAAGGCGCGAGAGTCCTGCTCACGTTGATAGTGATAAGGATGCTAGGTAACAATGCCCGCCGGCTCCACCAGATGCTGAAGTCCTGGGCTCCGTCCTTCTGGGTGTTCTCCGCAGGGCTCCCCAGAACAGGCCCTCTTGTGGCTGGAGCAGCCCTGCCTCCCAACTCCTAGCCCCCCACTTAGGGCGCTCGGGTACCCTGCACCTAACCTGGGCGCTTGGCACAGGAGCGTGCCGGTCTGGAGACGATCTCAATCGGTCCCCGCGGCTTCTCTCTAGGCTGTTTAAAAACTGAGCCCAGGTCGGCGAGGCCAAGGGGTGCCGTGGGGGCCCAGGGCGAGCGACGCTGCAGCCGCATCTCGGCTCCCGCCCTGGGTGTTCAACGCTGAGGTTCTTGGCTCACAAACGGGCCGCGGAGGCAGTTCCCACCGGCTTTGCCCAGCCCGGCCCCGCACAGACAGCGGGCCAAGGTTCTCCAGGTGGCATCGAGGGGCTGCAGAGCAGGGGGAAAGGGAGGGACCCGGCTGCTGGGGTGTGGGGGGCGTTGATGGGAGTGGGCGGGCGGTGCCCGGCGGTGGGCGAGGGGAACTGGACATGGTTGGGGGGTCGGGGGCTGCAGGGGAGATGGGGGGGGCCCGAGCTGCGGGGGTGGGCACCGGTGGTGAGGGGAGGGAACCCAGGCTGGGAAGGGGGGGCACATCACGTGACCGTGGGGAGGCCGCTGCAGCCCCTGCATGTCAGCAGTCACCCCGAGGGCAGAGCCCAGGACTGGCAACTTCACATGCGGGAGGCAGAAGAAAGACGGAAGGTCTCTCTTGCGGGGCAGCAGAGGGAAGGAGCAGAGAGAGGATGGGGGGTGCGCTGGGGAGGAGCAGGGCCCGCCAGGGCACCGGATGGAGGGCGCGGGCGGGACGACAAGGCTCCTGCCAGCCGATGCCACCGCCGGGCCGGGCAGGAAGGGCCTGATGCGCGGCCATCTGCCGACCCGCCTGGCACCAGCTTGGCCGCCTTGGTACGGCCGGCCTCCAAGCCACTCAGACCTGCCAAACTCAAGTCTGGCTTGTCTCCAGGAGGCTGAGATTTCCAGGGGGGCTGGTGATAGTGGAAAGCCCGGCCACCCTCTCACCCTCCCGCTGCTCTCAGACCTGCTTATGTGACGGTTGCTGATGGTGACGGCCAAGTTTTCTCTCATGCAAACTACCGACCTTCTCCTGGCGCTTTTTCTTTAAAAATGTTTGCGTCGTATGTATTGAACTCGGGTTCTCAGCCCTGCCATGCTCCTACTTGATGGCACCCACCTGCACTCAGCACTTGAGGGGCTGAGGCGGGAACATTGAAAGTTCCGGGCCAGCCTGGGTTGGGTAGTGAGATCCTGTCTCAGCAAAATGGAACAAACTCCTCACAAACACAGATCCACCCACCACACTGGCCCTGGTTAACCTACCAGGCTCCAGCGGATAGTTCCAAACCTATGGTTACACAGAAAGTGTGTCATAAAATAAAACAGGCATGAATGTGGAATAGAATTTATAGGAAAGGGGGGCTTGGGAGGGGGGTGGGTGGGAGGTAACAGAGGTGAGAGTCATCAAGGTATTTTATATATGTATGAAATTGACTCTGAGCCTCTCTTCCCATTTCTGAGATAGAGAGAGCAAAGGCGGTCTCTTAAGTTCCCTGTTATATGGCTTGACTCACAGTAAAGCACTCAATCAAATCCTGACCTTTATATTCGAAAGGAGAGGAGGAGACGCATGCCAGTCAAGTGCACAAGCGGGGGGACAGGAAAACTTTCAGAAGCCAGTTCTGTCCTCCCACCACGTGGGCCTCCAGTGACCCCACTCAGGTGGCACCAGGCTTGTCAGCAGTACTATCTTGCAGGACCCCTTATCCTTACCTTTATAAAAGTGGACATCTGAGCTGAGAACCCCTCCACTAGGTGACTTGTCAGAATAGCCACATCTGACAAACCTGTTCTTTCAGACCGTCTCTGATGTTTAGTGTGTTAGATGTGTTTAAATTTCTCTAAGTGTGCATATGTGTACATACATGTACTTGCTTACAGATTATTTGTATGGTTGTTAATATTGTTAACCTCATAGACAGAAAAACATTTGTTCTACGGTATATTTAAAAAATCTAACTGAAGAGTTTGGAATCTTTCTGCAGCAGTTTTTAAAGGTCTGGGTTTCTCTGACATCCTTTTTAAACCCCTTCCTCCTTCCCTTCTTTCCTTTCCTTTTTTTTTTTTTTCTTTCTGTATTTCAAGACGTCTCATGTAGCCCAGGCTGTCCTCACACTCATGTAGCCAAGGATAACCTTTTATTCCTCATCCCCCATTTGCCCTTTCAAGTACTGTGATCATGGGCACAGCAGGGTGCCCAAATATAGTTTGTTTTCTTCATCGTTTGCCTAGGTCGCTGATATGTATCCTACAGAAATATTAGTTTCCCTTTTCCTAAAATTTGTGTTTTGAGACAAGGTCTCATGCCCATATTTTATTTCCGAAGAAATTAAAAAGTTCATTTAAAATCCATTGGAATTTTGAGACTATCTCAATGGCTAGAGTAAAATGGAAAGAGCAGCCACCCACAATAGCAGCACACGGGGTGTGCGGCATGCAGGGCACGCAGCACACAGAATGCACACATATAGAGCGTGCAGCACTCAGAGCATGCAGCACTCAGAGCATGCAGCACTCAGAGCATGCAGCACTCAGAGCATGCAGCACTCAGAGCATGCAGCACTCAGGGTGTACAAGCACTCAGGGTGTACAAGCACACACGCATGCAGGCAATGACCACCTACCCGTACAGAAAACATACCAACTAAGCACTCATCCTCTCTCTTCCACCTCACAGCCTCTTGGCTGTCATTCAACTCTTCGATTACTGCCCACTTTTGTCAGTTTTAAGATTGTAAGTGTGCAATAAAGGAAGGACATGCTGCGGCACATGTGAGGTCAGAGGATAACTCTGAGGAGCCGGGTTCTCTCTGTCCACCTTTCATGGATTCCTCTCAGGCCATCACGCTCCACAACAGAATGAGGAGAAATTAAATTAACCAATACATGATTCAGCAAAAGATTAACAAGCATTATCATGTGTCCTAAATATCATTTTTTGTCATTTTTAAATTTTAAAATGTGCGCGCGCGCACGTGTGTGTGTGTGTGTGTGTGTGTGTGTGTGTGTGTGTGTGTATCAGAGGGCACTGTGAAGGACCAAGGATAACTTTGGGAATCATCCTGGATTGCTTCTACCTCCTTTTTGCTTCCTTTTGGGATTTCCCAGGCTCCACCCACCAGGGTCTGGCCATTTCTGCCTGGTGTTTTTATGTGGGACCTGAGATCTGAACTCAGGACCTTCTGTTTATGAGAGAAGAGTCTTAACCCCTAAGCCATCTCTCCAGCCCCTAAGTCATTTTTATAAATTGCATTTTGGGGACAGGGAAGATAGCTCAGGAGTTAAAGTGTCTGCCTCAAAAGCAAAAGGACCAAAATTCAGAACCCAGATCTCATTTAAAAAACACGTGGCAGCTGGGCTGGGGAGAGAGCTCAGCAGATGAGGCGCCTGCTCACGAACCTGGAGAAGTCCACAGGGTGCATGAGTGCACCTTTCTATCTTTCACAAATAAATAAAACATTAAAAAAAAAAAAACATAGGGCAGGAATGTCTGCCTGTACTTCCAACCCTGGAAACTGGAAGTAGAAGAACAAAGCAATACGGAGGAAAAGCACTGTAGTCATTTCCACTGCCACCCTTGGGCCTCCACTAGTGGTCTCTTGTGCACATTTCACACACACATGCACGCATGCACACACGCACGCATGCACGAATAGGCAAAATAAAAAAAATAAGTGGTACTTTTGGGAACCAGCAAGATCGCTCAGTGAGCAAGATTCCTGCCCAAAACCTTGGAGACCTGAGTTCAAGCCTTAGAACACCATAGAGTGGAGGAGAGAACTGACTTCTGCTTCTGACCTCCTCCCACACACTGCAGCAGGCATGAGCATGCTCTCTCTCAAATAAATATTTTAAAAAGTTGTTTTCTGGGCTGCAGAGATGGTTCAGAGGTTAAGACTCTGTCTCGCAAGTAGAAGGTCCTGAGTTTGGATCCCAGGTCCCACCTGAAAACACTAGGCAGAAGCGACTGTAGCCTGCGCTTCTGATCTTGGTGGGTGCAGCCTGGGAGGAAAGCCAGGAGGAGGTAGAAGCAATCCAGGATGATTCCTGAAGTCACCCTTGGCCCTCCACAGGGACACACAGTGCCCTCTGACACACATAACATTTTTTAAAAAGGTTTTTTTGTGTGTGGAAAGGGGCATGTGCCATGGCTCGTGTGCAGCTCAGACGACAACTGCGCGTAGTCAGACCGCTCCTTCCACCTTTACAGGCATTCTGGGGCTAGAACCCAGGTCATTAGGCTCATACACCGGCCCTTTTACCAGCTGGGCATCTCGCTGGTCTTTAAAATCACCTTTAATTAACAAAGCAGTTCTCTCGGTTTGGTTGTAAAGAATCTGAGTCAGTTGTTTCATAGACTATCACACTCCGGATTTATCTGGGCGTTTCTTTGCTATAGGCAAGTTAAAAACATTAAAAAAACACATTTACTTGGGAGGGAGTGCACATACGGCATGGTGCACAGGAGATCAGAGGACAACTTTAGTCAGTTCCCGTCTCCACCATGTAGGCTTCTGGGATTCAAACTTGGGCTGCAAGGTTTGTATGCAAGCACGTTACCCCTGAGCTGGTTTGCCAGCCCTAGGTTGAACATTTGGATCATGCCCTTTCACTGTAAAGTGAAGTCTGATCATTGGATTAAAGCCCTGGTGTCTCTTGGATTCATCCTAATCATATCCGCGCCCCCCCCCAGCTTCACCATGACTGTTCTAACTAGGATTGACAACTATCTGTTGTCAATTTCAATTCTTCAGATCTCCTGTCCCTGACTCATCTGTAATATGTGACACAGTGGGAATTTTTCTTCCAAGGAGAATGTCACAGTTGGCTTCATGTCAGCCTGACAATTGAGAACGGAGCCTTTAGGCACACATATGAAGATTTCTTTAGTTAAGGCAAACCCCTAGGTGAGTCTGTAGACATCGTCTAGTTGAAGTGGGAGACCCAGCCCATGATGAGTGCGACTGCTGCTCAGCTGGTATTCTACAGACTCGGGGTGAAAGACGTGCCTGGGGCTCGTCCTCTCGGTGTAACCATGGCTCCTGATGTTGACATCATTCTCCCGCCACGATGGTCAATTGTAACCTAGAGTTTTGAGCACGCCTGAGTCCTTGTTCCCCTAAATGGTCTGGGTCATGTATTTACCAAGGCGACGGGCAATGGGGTAAGAGACTAGGAGAGGGCTGGAGAGGTGGCTCAGGGGTTAAACCTCCGCCTTGCAGGCTGAAGGTCCTGAGTTCGGATCCCAGATCCCACATATAGATGCCGGGTGGAAGCGGGGGTGGCCTGCGCTTCTGGCCTTGGTAGGGCAGAGCCTGTGAATCCCGGGGCAGAAGGAGGTGGAGGCGTCCATGGTGGTTTGCGAATTCGTCTGTGGTTCTACACATACACAGACACACACACACACACACACACACACACACAGACGCGTGCGCACATACACATGCATATGCACACAGTTGAATAAATAATAATAATAAAAAAAATAATAAAAAAAAAAAAAAAAAAAAAGAGACTAGGAGAGCTTGACTTTGAGGTCATCACCCGTGTCTGGCCTTCTTCACCTCTGCCAGCTCTCTGGGCCTCTAAACTCTAAATGTTGAAGGACTTGGTCTTGTGTCTAATCTCTGCTATCTAAACCTACTTCTAAGGTTCTTTCCCAAACTCCATGTTCACATTTAACAGTCTGCTGGAAATTTTCAGTTAAGCATCCCATTCTTTTTTCCAACTTCATTTATTTTGCTTGTGTGTTGTGTGCACGTGCGCACTTGCTCACATCAGAGGACACTGTGTCCCTGTGGAGGGCCAAGGGTGACTTTGGGAATCATCCTGGATTGCTTCTACCTCCTTTTTGCTTCACTCTGGGATTTCCCAGGCTCTGCCTACCAGGGCAGAAAGTGTACGCTGCCTCCATTTCTGCCTGGTGTTTGAATTCAGAGACCTGGGATCTGAACTCAGGACCTTCTGCTTGTGAGGCAGAGTCTTAACCGCTGAGCCACCTCTCCAGCCCCAAGCATCACATTCTTAACGTGTTTCAAACCAACCTCCTCATGTTCCCCTCCTGTCCTGGTCATATCTCCTCATCTCAAGCAGCAACAGCTTCATTCCCAAAGTTGCTCAGACTCCAAACCCCAACATTGATCTCTTCACGGGCCAGGATCATCGGGTTTTAGCCACTGTCTCAAAAATAGGTCAGAGTTCTCCTTGGCCTCAACTTTGCAGTTTCCCTTCTGTGTCAAACGGGATTTACAGTACCCAAGTACTCGGGCACTGCTGCAGCCCCTCACACCCGCCTGTTCTGGAGCACACCGGGGCTTTCATCCCTGGAGCCAATGAAACCTAGAACACACCCCTGTTCTGGCCACAGGTCCCGCCCTCTCATTTCCTTCATCAGGACCTTAAAGACAACTAACATCTCCTCTGAGCGCCTTGGCTTGCAGTCCGCAGGGTCCTGCAGCATACCCCCCAACATACTTACCCGCATTTTCTCCTTACACTTGCTTTGTTCCTCTCACGAGAACATATTCCCATGGGGACGGGCTACGCTTTTTTCTGGGTTCAGTTCTTGACCAACTTGGGGACAGCATTTTTGGTGTCCTAGGCTTACCTTGAACTGTGAAGTTGTCTTGCAAACACTTCGTCATTGACTGACTTTCCAAAAAAGGTTGGTAGTGGTGGAAACATCCACGAGAATGCCTATCTGGGTTGAGAACTTATTTCTTACCATTTTTTTTCCTTTTTATTGCACGTGTGTGTGTGCAAGGGTGACTTTGAGAATCATCCTGGATTGCTCTACCTCCTCTTGCTTTGCTCTGGGGTTTCCAAGGTTCTGCCTTCTAGGGTCAGGAGTGCGGCTGACACCATTTCCACCCAGTTTTTACGTAGCATCTGGGACCCAAACTCAAGTTCCTCTGCTTGGGAGGCAAGAGTTTAACTCCTGAGATGTCTCTCCAGCCCCTAATTTCATTTAATCCTTGAAATAAACCAGTTACTACATTATTAAGGTTATAAAAGCTTAAGGACCTAAGGCAGGATGGAGTTCAAGGCCAGCCTGTCCACGAGAGACCGTGGCTCCCTCGCATGCAGGGGAGAACTACAGAGGCACGGCGTGCACGTGCGTGCTCTAAATCAGACTTTCGGGGAAAGCCTGTGCACCCAAAAGCCAGCCACACCACCAGGGCCTTTATATTTCTTTTTGTTCTTATTCCAAAAGTAGCCAAAACTTCCCGCTTGAGCCACTAATACAGCTGCTGCCCTGAGAGTTTGCCATTTCTGCACATTCGTTCTTATTGTCCTCATAATGATCACAGTTGCTGAAAAACAGGCTTTTGTTCCAGGTCATTTCCCCCCTTACAAATATTGCACGGCTCCCTGAGCGAACTGAACAAACCTGACCTCGTAAGCAGGTGAGGCCTCCTCATGCAGTCACCCTGCTTTTTGAAACTGCAGCAGGTAGGCATGGTGGCGAGCACAGGTGGACGCCAGGTTTTCAAGCAGGTGCCCGACCACTCCAGGTGCTGCTTTAGCTTTGCCTTTCGCTCCCCCCAGGTCTACTCCTGTCCTCTATAAGCCTCGACAAAGTTCACTACTCTAGCTTAGTACATGTACCACGCATGTGGTCATGGGTTTTTAGTCTTCTTGGTAGTTGAGGTTCTATTTGCTCTAACCTGGGGCAAGTCTCTCACAGAGTTCCCACCCGGGGTCACTGAGAATCGAACGCCTCACCCTGGAACAGGTCTTTGCAGCCTCGGCATTTGCCAGACCTTCAAGATCCCTGAATGATCTCGTCGAGTCTAGACCATCTATGTGCAGTGTCTCAGGATGAATCTCACTCGAGAACATTTACAAATTCCTTTATGATAAATTGAGTATTCCCCTCGTTTTTATAAGATTATCACCTAAACATTTTATTAACCTTTCAATTTTCTAGGGTTTTTAATGTGTAAAGTTAAGAACCTTTCGGAAACGTTGAGATATTAACTAGCCGCCTCCTTAAGAGACGTCCTTAAGCTGAGGATGGTGAATCCTTAAGCTGAGGATGGTGGACCGTACGAGTAACATAGCATTGGGGAGGTAGAAGCAGTGGATCAGAAGTTCCAGGCTACATCAGACCATCTCAAAAAAGGCTCAGGAAGTGGTAACCTTGCTGAGACGGGGTCTCGTGCGGCCCAGGCCAGCCTGAACTTGATCTTCCTGCCTCCATCTCCCAAACCAAGAGAAGATATGTGTGCCGAGGTGCCTGGGCTTCTCTGTACGTTGCCTTGGTTTCCCTTCTCTGAATTCCATTGCTTCGTTCATTAACAAGTGCTCCACTTTAGTTAGACAGGAAAGTACGGAAAACAAGTCAGATATTAACATGTTACAATGAGAAAAATTCAATGACATCTGTGTACATTATCAGTTCACGTACACGTCACTAACTTCTGGTGAGTACAACCTGCCACACCTGTACCTGGACAATGACTTAACAATCATTTCAAAAAAAAAAAAAAGATTCCCTGTTTTGGGTTCACTACAACACAGGGTAAAAGTAATTCTAAGAACTCAAAATATCTAATAAACGTTTCATTTGTACATATCCAGTTCTCGGCAGGGGGACGTGGGAAAGCCTGGGCCCACACCCGGTCCCTGAAAACAAAGCAGACGTGACAGCACACACCTGAAATAAAGAACCAAGGCTGAGGCAAGAGGGTCCACCACCACCTTGGCTACATAGAAAGCTCTGTCTCAACTACGTAACACTAGGCTCTTACACTAGGCATGGGGGGCATGCTCAGTTGAGATAGGATTAGTCCAAGGCCATGCTCTGAAACAGCTTGTGGTCAACTTGAATTACATGTTAGTCCCTTATCTAGAAATACAAGAAATACTACAAGCTCACCTGTGGCACATTCAAGGATCACACTTAAAATCAGACAATGTAATAATTATACTCACATATTAAATGTAGTGATTCATACATATAATCTTCCCAGCACTCAAAAATGATAGCTCAGTGGGTAAAGGCCTCCCCCAAACCTAGAATCACCCATACGGCAGACAGAATGGACTTCTGCCCACGCACCATGCCAAGGCATGCATGCTGAAATTACAAACAATGCAAGATCGATGCTGTTTGAGGGCTAGCCAGTGCTGCAAACCAAGACTCCATCTCAAAAATAAATTTAAAGCCTTAAAATTATTTCAAACCAACTACAATCTATCCAGTAAGAATGTCAATTGATCCTAATGGACAGTTTGTGTTTTGTCCAATGATCAATTAGCAGCTGACACCCTCTAAATGCTAAAATATCCAACTAATGTTGCAGGTCTTAGTTCTACCAGCATTCATTTCACAATTATCTCAATGCAGGGGGAAATAAAAACCAGGTTAAGAAATGATTAGGTTTGTTAACATGCACACATCTAAAAATAGATCTGGGGCTGAAGCGATGGCTCAGGGGTTAAGGATCTGCCTCACATGCAGAAAGTCCTCAGTTCAGATCCCAGGTCCCACATAAACGCCAGGCAGAAATGGCAGCAGCAGCACTTCCGGACCTGGTGGATGGAGCTTGGGAAAACCCAGAGCAAAGGAAAGAGATAGAAGCAATCCAGGGTGATTCCCAAAGTCACCTTTGGCCCTTTTTTTTTTTAAAAAAGGCAGCTCTGCAATCACTGAGCTCACATTTTCATTAATCAACGTTAATAACTTACAATTGTATTTTGAGCACGTTAAGACTCAACCAAGATCAACCCCACATTGTATATTCAGAGTTAAGATCTGGTTTTAAGGATGCAACCTAGGGCAGAAGAACAGCGCAGTGGAGGATACGGCCAGCCATGATGCAGAGTACCGGTGACCCAGTAAGGCTCACCGAGAAGCAGGCCAACCCGATCCCTCCCCATCCTACAGCTCCGGGAACCTCTCGGAAGAGGGGGTGGTGTGACCAAGAACCTAAAGATGGGAAGGTTCCAAGACATCCAAGGCAAACTGCTGCATCCAGGAACTCACTGTCCTCCCAGATCTGCATAACGGCCGACACCAGCATGCCCATTGCCTATTGAGGAACTCGGGGATTAAAGTTGGAAGAGTGACAGGAAATGCCCATCCTGGGGTGGCCCGAAGAGAAAGACTGGGTATGTCACAGAGGCCTGGACCCCAAGAGTGGGTCCACAGAATCAGCCAGGCAGGAAGGCAGGAGTGGGATGGACTGACGAAGGGAAGGAAACGGGAGAGGATGGGGGAAGCCTGGGTAAGTATAATATGCTTGTAAAACTAGGAAAATAAGTAATTTTAAAACATTTGATTTTAACATTTAGTATCTTCAAGTTTTTGAAAATTAGGAATCAAACCAGCACAGCTTGTCCCTTTCCCTACTAAGCTATTTTCCTTCATCTTGCAACAGTTTTGTCACAGATATAAACAGACAAACCCAAGCCTTTGATGGTGAGTAAATTTAACTGTATGGCTATGACTGATAATAAAGAACAAAACCAGGTTTAGTTTAATGTATTTTAATAGCAAACTTACAGGAACAGCACAGAAGACAGACAACATTAAAAACATGTACTTGCATGTAAGACAACTTAGTTAGAAAAGTATAGTGAATGGATGGAATCTACTGTATGATAAAAATGCTACAAACACCATTTAGTTGCCGTCAATAAGAAATTTACTTATTTTAAAAAAATCCAAATGCTGGCATTGTCCAGAAAAATTTAACAGGTTTATTTATAATTGTTTTATAAAGTTGAGCTGCTGAAACTTGTTCGCTGAAACATTTGACTTGCATTAATGCTTTACATCCCACATTTATATTAAAAATTCACACACAAATGAAAATGGAAAAACTGCCAATACCTGATTCCTGTCCCCTAGTTTTCCACTCGCAATCATATACTTAGGTACCTTTTGACCCCATGGAAAAAAAATATCTAACATTCAGAACTACCGATAACAGGAAGAAGAGGGAAAAAAAAAAATTTTTTTTTTGAGAATGAAATGTTTCCCGTCATAGTGGATTCTTAAGCACGTTCTCCGCGTATGCGGCGCGCTAGCTGGATATCTTTTGGCATAATTGTTACACGTTTGGCATGAATAGCACACAGGTTGGTATCTTCAAAAAGGCCAACCAGATAGGCCTCGCTTGCCTCCTGCAATAATAATGAAGAAAAAAATTACTAACAGTGGTATTTCCAATAGTTACAATATACTCACATATTAGGGGAGATTTTTTTTGAATCCTTTAAAAATTTACTTCCTACGGTGATCATTTTAACTGTGTACATTTAAAAAACTCAAATTATACAATCAAAATTAGCAAGAGACTAATTTTTCTAGTGTGAATACAGCTTCTAGTGAACAGAAATGCATTGAATACAGTGAGCGAACAGGTTTCCATCCCACGTGACCTTCATCTACTTTACACTTTTGTTGTACTGAGGACTGAACAATCCGAGTCGTTCACCACTAAGTCGCAATCCTCACCTGACCTTTTATATCAGTTTCCTTTTATATCCCCAAGATTAATCACTGGTCTCAGAATTAACAGATTGATTTATTATACACTTTGATCCATGCAACCTGCTCTAAAAGCACTTTCTCTAAACACCCCACCTGCAGCAGCATTTATTGCCTTGTAGTATTTCTCCACTTGATAAAATTCTTTCAAGGTGCGTGTATGTACAATCTTACTTTTTTTTGGTGCATACGGTACATACATGCTATATTGTACATGTGGAGGCAGGACAACTTTTAGCCAGAGTCGGTTCTACTCTCCATTGATATTCTAAGACATTAGCAAGAGAGTTCAAATAGGAAATATGCTCAACACTACATACATGAATAAAAACAAAGTATTTGGCTTCGTTAACTTTTACCCCTCTGAAGAGCTATGTGCTGAGCAGCGGGGTTGGGCATGTTAAGCAAGTGCCCACACGTCTGGAGCCCTCTGTTCACATCCGCACCTTTACGCTTTGGGTGCTCAAGTGCACATGGGTGCTTGTGTGTGGAAGGCAGGTCAATCTCAGGAGCCATCCTTTGGTGTAGTAAATGCATGTAATGCACCTGTCCGTCAGAGGTGAAAGCAGGCACCCTTTTAACTTTACCATATTGTCACTTCCTGAGGCTCCCACTGGGACGATGTTTGTATGGTTAACCTGCTGAGCTGTTTCCTGTCTCCACCTCCTACTTTCTTTCCATTTATGTGAGGGGTACATGTATGTGGTTAAGTGTAGGTGGGTGTAAAAGAGGCACTATACTTGGAGGCCCAAGGGTGACTTTGCGACATCATCCTTAATCACTCTGCCTCCTCACTGCTTCGCTCTGGAGTTTCCTAGGCTCTGCCTTCTAGGGCTGAAGTGCAGGCTGCCACCATTTCTGTCTGGGGTTTTTATGTGGGATCTGGGAATCTGAACTCAGGTCCTTTTGTTTGCAAAGCCAAAGTTAAGCCCCTGAACTCTCTCTCCAGCCCCTCCATCTTTTTAAAATTTTACTTTTGCATGTGTTTGTGTATACAGAGGATACTGTGTATCCGTGTGGAGGACTAAGGGTGACTTTGGAAATCGTCCTGGATTTTTTTCTATCTCTTGTTTTTGCTCTGGAGTTTTCCAGACTCCGCCTTCCAGGGCCAGACCTGCAAGCTGCCACAATTTCACCTGATTTCTTATGTTAAGCAGAGGCTTAATCCATGAGCCAGTGCTCCATTTCATTTTTTTAAAGCCAGCACTTCTCGTTGGTACTTGCGGATCAATTAGACTAGGTTAACTCATCAGTGAGTCCCAAAATCTGCATAACTCCGTGTCTCTAATGATGGGATTATAGTAGTATACCACACCACATGCCCAACTTCTCGCAGGCTGGTGTGCTTGTTCCCTTAGCTGCTGTTAATGTCTGAAGGTGGAGCTTTGCTGGAGGAAGGCGCAGAACAAGGAGCGGGACTGAGGTTTTTATAGTCCTGGATCTCGCCTACTCTAGCAGTTTGTCTCTCTTGCCTCTATAACGTGGTAGGTCACTTGACAGGACGACAGCTTTTGCCACCTGCCATGCCTTTTCTGCCTTAATGTGACTTTCTCCTCTGGAATTATAAGCAAATCAATTTCCTCTTCTCCCTAAGTTGTATGTAAGTACTGCCTCACAGCAGCAGAAAGAAGCTACAACTTCCCAGCCTCTACCTTACCCTTTTCAAAAGCCTTATTACTTCTCTTCCATAAAAATCTGCCTCTTCCAAATTTTTCTATGTCTAGCACTTATTACTATTCTTACCTTCCCTTTAAAGCCTAGCTCAGAACAGTCCACGGGGCTGGCAAGATGGCTCAGTGGGTAAAGGTATCTGCCAGTAACATAAACCCCACGGTTTAAGTTCACTCCTCAGAGCGTGCATGGTAAAGACAGCACTGCAAAAAGCCATTTGACTGCAGGCACGTGCCGTGGCGTGCGCACACCTCCTTGTTCTTGATCAAGTATTTCTGGAAAGACATTTTCCCCTGGCCTATGATTACTTTTATTTGTGGTGGTGTGTGGAGGCACGCCAGGTGGAGAGTAGGTCATAAAATGGTTTGCAGCAGTAAGTCTTTCCTCCCACCACATGGACCAAGGATAGAACTCAGGTAACAAGGTTACTGGAGTCTTACTCCACTGAGCTATCTAACCAGCCCTTAAATTAAAAAACATGAAGAAAGCAATACTACTCTTGTCCGTGTTTTCCAATGAAGGTAAAATCCAACTCCTTGGCATTTACTCTGATCCCTTCTATTAGGTACCAGGCAGAATCCAATGCCTTTACTCGCTCGATAACAGATTTCATGTCATACATACTCCCGACGCAGGCGCCCGTGGAGATGCGCTCAGTATTTTAGTTTTTTAAATGAGATGGACAAGGTGCCTACTCTGGAGACCTGTGCTGGATCCCTGGAAGCTACACGGTGGAAGGCAAGAACTGACTTCTGAAAATTATTCTAGTCTCCATCTGTGCAGCACAGCACACACGTGTTCTGTGTCCCCATCTCCCAAATTAAAACATTAAAAAAAAAAATGTATCTAATCTTAATTTGAAAAATCTCTAGCTGGACCCAGTGGTCCAGGATGCTAATCCCAGCTAAAAAGAGGATAAGACTAAGGCAGGAAGATTACTTTATAAGATCAGCGGTGCAATTCAGCAAACTAAATAATCTCTATTCTAGGACAGACAGGAGCTGATTCTCCAGTATTGGAACAAACCCAACAACTCTTCTATGCAATTCATGTGCCATTTCAAAATCTTTAAATTCAGAACTCATTCTTGGATATTCTACAAGTGGGTCAGGACCTCTGGAAATGGCTTATTATGTAGCCTGCTTTTCAGGGTTTACAATGCAGACATTATTCAGAAAGAAAACCAGTTAAATTTGTTCAACATGGGCTTGTAGAGTTATGAAAATCTAGAATGTTTTTGTGAATGGCAGCACAGACTGCTAGACTAGTCTGTAAGTGCCATGTTTCTGAGACCAAGTACAATGGCATTATGGGCCGGCTGCTGATGGCTCTGTGAGGTCAGCTATGGGGAACTACTGAACTTCTGAAGTCTAGATCACAACATACACTCTCAATTCTAATACCAAATGTCCTAAAAGCCCCTAAACACTAAAGCTATAGAGATCAATAGATACCCCCACATTAAATTATAACTCAAAAAGTACCTTTCAAGTAGAGGTCATTAATTTACAACATTGAGTTCATTTATGGGCCGCTTTTTCTATTATTTTAAAGCTGTCCATTCCTAATATAAAGATGATTTGGCGTATTCTAACAGTAAGAGCAAAGGCTAAATATTATCCTGTTCGATTTCAATTATTAAGAACAAACATTTCTCTATCATTTACTGATCTACATTTACATTCCCTCCTGTAGGTGGCGGCAATGCCCTGTCCCCCCCTTGAGGTCAACCATGGTCTGAGAATATTAAAAGAGAAACTCCAAACACAAGCATCTCAAACTTGAAAGCGGCAGGGTCTCAACTCTAGCCAGGATGCTGTGGACCATGGGATGGCACTGACCTCAGGGGATCCCTCTACCAACTTCAAGAGTGCTCAGATGACAGCTGTTAGCCACAACAGGCACATTTTTGAAAATTTAAACTTTCAAAGATCCTGCCTCAAAAATAAAACAATAAAAAGAGGGCCCCTGAGAAAATAGTTCAGGGGTAGAGTTGCTTGTCTAGCATGCTGGAGGCCCTAGATTAAAAAACAAAATCACAACAGCACTTATCAACTGTTCGGCTTAACAGTTACAGTTGTAATGTTACCCTGCAGTACTTATGTGTAAAAGAAAACAGTAGATACACAAGATCATACTGTATTTCAAAAGTTGTAAATTATGCAATTCTTTATGAAGACAGGACCACACTACACAATCCAAGCTCATCTTGACTAGCTTTGCGTATATAGTTCCTGTCCCTGGAATGCCAACTCAAACTAATAATCCTTAAAACCAGAAAGTGACTGCTTTGCTTTGAGACAGGAGTATCAGGATTTCAAAGCCATCCTCAGTTAGAGTTCCACGTAGCTAGCCTGAGCCAGAGACTTTATCTCAAAACCCAAAGTAAATCAATCTTTATAATAAAAATCAAGAGAATACTAAGAAAAATAAGCTGATGTGCACATTTTGCCCAAAATTATGCTTAATAGTAACTATCACTGAATATCAATAATGGAAAGTTTACACATAAATGATTAAAAAAACCCAGAATCCTTCAACTATTATGTTTAGTATTCTCGACAGACAAGGCTATATTACTGACATTTAAATTAAAAAATACTCAACTTTCAATGACTGCTGTATCAAGCATAGTCCTAATAGTATTACCAAACTTAACAGCTTTATATTAATCTTGAGATTAACTATTTACTAACATGATACAAAAATATAAGCATTAAAGCCAAAAATAAAATTCTAAGTAATATCAGAGATTTTAGTGGTTGTAATTTGAGTAATTTCAACCAACTGAGACATTATGGATGCCTGTTCCTGGAATTCTCCAATCACATGAAGTTTAGACTAACCATAGAAACAGCTCGACCAATCATACTTCAGGGTAGAATCCACCTATCAAATCTTCCTCACATACAAAGCAGAAGTCAGGCATGGCAACAGCAGCCTTGAAAATTCTCTAATGGACTTTACGTTCTAGACCATTCAGGGCTGCAATGATGCTCAGTGATCAGAGCTTAAATACCCAGTGTTTCTGAAGAAATGGTGGCCCTATTATATTTTGAGATACAAGGATCTAAAAAGTACTAAAATAAAATGGGCAATCAACACTATATTATTTCCAATAGGGTATTTTTTTGGCTGTTAATTTCAATTTTAATCTTGGCATATGTTATTAACATTTAAAATCATGGCCATCTTTGTAACACTTTTTCAAAAAATCCTAATACTCTTAACTAAGACTCAATACCCTTCCCATTTTTAAGATGAGGTCTAATAATCTCCAGTAAACCTCAAGTCTTGGAATCCGTGCACCTTCAAGTCCACTTATCTTCAGGTGCCTTTTCTCAACAATCTAATTAACCCTAAACACCATTCATTGCTTTCACCATAATGTGCAATTTTTGGATGCTAACTATTACGCCTAGAAAGTAAACATCCTACATATTCATATTTTTAGGATTAAGAAACATTTCCTTCATAGGAGACACTGTTGCTTGAAAGTGATTACAGACGCCCAGTTCCCAATTTCTTTAATGTCTTTCAGCATCCAGGAATCATAAGGTTAAAAATATTTCAGTGCAATTAAATAAAATTAAAAAATGTAATCAAAGATGTACATTAAGTTTTAGAATCAGAATTCTGCTCTTTTTTATGTGTATGACCTTGAACCTTTTTTAGTTCCTTCAACAGTGAATCAACTTACTTTACAGGCTTGTTTGTAATGATGAAATTATATAAAATATGTAGATTTACACAGCATTAACAAAAAACTCTTAAGGTTTTTCCCCACCCACCAATTTACCTGCAAAGCACCAATAGCTGCACTCTGGAAGCGCAGATCTGTTTTGAAGTCCTGAGCAATTTCCCGCACCAGACGCTGGAAAGGGAGTTTGCGAATCAGAAGTTCAGTGGACTTCTGGTAGCGCCTAATTTCACGAAGCGCAACAGTACCAGGCCTTGAAAAATAAAACATTAGAGAAACAATTACTAAATACATAAATGACATGAAAAGCGGTCAGTTTTAAAGAAATGCAGTACTCTTAAAAAAACCATGAGGCGTCAACTTCCACTGTTAAGTTTAATGACCCAAAGCTAGTAAGAGGAAAGACCACCGATATACTGAGACCCTGTCTTCAACAATGAAAGCTGCCCAGGCTCTTTTTAATTAGGGCCACTCTCCACCATCCCTCCCTGAATCCCAGGTTCAGTCACTTAAAGGGTTTGTGCTTAGTGTAATCTCTCAATACTCTACCATTGGTCATAAATTATTTAAATTTGAACTCTTGATTGTATAGTATTTCTTCCAAATGGAGATTTTTAAAGTGGCTGTCTATAAAAATTTCTCCCAGCCTTATTTCTTGTACAGAGCTTTGAACTGTAAAACTGTCTGAGTATAGACAACTCCTGCCCTCTAATGGCAGATGTTCTTAATAACACTGCTTAGATCAAAGTCAAATGAGCGAATAAAGCAGGGGGGAAAAAAGGACAGAATAAGGTTATCAATGAAGACTTTACTAATCCTCCCATCTTAAGTTATTTTATTCAATGTAGGGAAGGACAAACTAAAAAAAATGATTAACGTAAGATTTATTAGCAGCTCACTAAATGTGAATGTCCCTTATTAATAATGTAATTACTGAATCCTTAGAGATTAGCCTGTGGCTTCAAAATTAGACGTGCATGACAGAATATCAGTGAGTACTGGGTCTCTTAACCTTTAGAGATTAGATTATGGCTTTAAAATTAAACTATGAAATCTAACACCAACCTACCCCATTGTGTATCCATACATACATTTATATACATTCAAGTGGTGGAAAATATTTTAAATAGTCATCATTTCTTCACACAAGTATGACTGTCATCCATCGTTTTGATAAGTTTCACGCACACGCAAGACTGCTCCCCCTTAGTACCTGTAACGATGAGGCTTCTTCACCCCTCCAGTGGAGGGCGCGCTCTTGCGAGCGGCTTTCGTGGCCAGTTGTTTCCTGGGTGCTTTCCCACCGGTGGATTTGCGGGCGGTCTGCTTGGTACGAGCCATGGTACAGCGACCTCCTTACTTACCTGCCAGAGGTTTAAAAAAAAAAAAAAAAAAAAACACCTCATTCAACTACTTAGCATTAAAATTTTCCTTTCACTGCCCCCCCCAAACTTGGAAAATGATCAAGAGGAAAAAAAGTTATATAATTAATTTCAAGGGTGCGGGTCACATCTACCACCTAACTATGACTTCTTGAAACAAACCAGAAAATTGTCACCATCGATCCTGACCTATCTCTAAAAATGACAAATTCCGAGCCACACGCGGCTGGAAGCAGTTAAGACCCCCCCCCCCGCCCCCAGCAGCCTTTCAGATTCAATTTCATTAATTAAAGCAGAAATTAGAAATGCCTGTAAACATTCGATCTGCAAACAAGTCCAACGAAGCCACAAACCACCGAAAGATCGAGTCAAATTACAATTAAAAGGGGGGCCGCCCAGCCTCCCCCCCCCTCTGGCTCGGCGGCTGGTGGACGCTGCAAATACCTGAGAACCGCCCCGGTTCTGCACCTTTCCGGCGGTGGTGTCAGAAAGGGTCTCCGCAGACGAGGACGGCGGCGCCGGCAGCGCGCACGCCACAAAGCCCGCCGTCTCCCGCGCTCCCCGGAGCAATCCGAGCGCCCCGCACCCCGCTTTAATTAGCGCTCGCCACCCGCCCGGCCCACCCGGCCCCGCATAAACTTTTGGCTGTGCCTCCCCCAGCCCGGGCCCCGGGCCCGCAGCCCGCCCGCCCGCCTCGCCCCGGGCCCCGCGCGGGCGCCCCCGGCTCGGCGCACAACAAAATGGAAACAATCGCAAAGCGCCTTCGCTTCCCTTCCGAAGAGACAAAACAGCAAAACCCTCGAAAAAGACCCCGATCCCTCGCCACGTGCCGCTCTCCAAAATGCAAAAGTTTTTTTTTGCATCTCAAAAGCATCAAGTTTTCATCTTTCCAAAAAAGGAAAAAATGTTTTTTAAAAAAATTTTTTTCCTCCCTTGGCAAAATGGGGAAGAGAGAAAGGAGAAAAAAATATGGTCGTTGACCAGAGAAGAGACAAGATGGTGAAGCTCGGCTGCAGCGGGAGGCGAGCAGAGCCAGTTACCCCGGGCGCCGAGCGCCGCGATTTCGCCCCTTTGGCGCCCGAAAAACTGGGGCCCGGGACCCCGAGGCGGCAGTTGAGGGGCTCGCGCGGGTCGTGGGGAAGGTCTGGGGTCCCGGGGAGCCGCGGCGGGCGGGATTTCACCGAAGAAAGAAAGAGCAGCGGGCTCGGCGCCGCCGCCGCCGAGCAGAGGCGGAGACGGGAGCCGCCGCCGCCCGCCGAGGCCAACTCGCTCCGCACCTCCCTTTCTGGGCCAAAAAGTTTGCGGGGCGAGCCCGGGGGGGTGGGGGGAGCCCTCCCCGCCGCGACGGGCTCGGCTGCGGGCCGGCGGGGAGCTGGGCCCGGCCCCGGGGAAGCGGGCAGACCGGGAAACTTACCCCCCTTCTCCTTCGGCTGGAGCTCGGCGAGCGAGAGGCGGCGCTGGCGTTGGAGAGCGGCGGCGGCGCGGCGGCGGCTGCGAACACAATTGAAAGATGGCTGACACCGAGGCTGTCCCCCACACACGCCGCCCCGCCCCGCGCCGCGCGCCAGCCAATCACACACAATGGAGGGAAGGCTCGGCCCCGCCCCCCGCCGCCGAGCGCCCCGCCCCGCCCCTCCCCCCGCGCGCCCGTTCGCTGGCGCGCGCTCGGCCCTCCCCCGCGCGCCGCCCGCCCCTTCCTCCCGCCGCCTCTCGCGGTGTGTACAAACACAAAAGACACGCCGAGGGGCCGCGCGTCCCCGCCCGCCCGGGCCCGCCAGCCGGCGCGCCCCGTCCCCCTCCCCCAGCCCGGGCTTTGGGGTACCGAAGGGGGAGTGGGGGAGGGGAGGGGAGGGCGTGCGAGCCGCTCGGCCTGCGGGGGGAGGGGCGCCGCCCCCGCGCGCGCCCCCGAGGCACCCGGGCTGCAGGGGGAACAGGGGGAGCGGGGGGAGGGTGGGGAGGAGGAGGAGGAGGAGGAGGAGGCGGCCGCGGCCCGCGGGTCAGCGCGCCCGGGTGGGTGGAGAACGCGCCGGGCAGGAAGCTGGCGGGTGCAAGCCCGGGTCCCGCGCCCACTTTTCCGACCTGGGCTTTGCGGGCGCGGGAGGGCGCGGGGCGGCTGACCCGCCTCCGCTTCGGGCCGACTTGGCCCGCGGGAGCGCAGCCCCTCGCAGGTGGGGGGTCGGAGGGGGCCGGGCTCGCGCCCTCTCCCGGGCCGGGGGCCCGACGCAAGATGGCTGTGTTTTGCGAGCCCCCGAAACAATGTGGAGCCCAGCCCGGCTGCACGGGGCCCGCCTGCCGGTCCTGGAAGAGCCCTGGGCAGCCAGTGGGCCTTTTGCAGCTCAGCATCGCGGCCCTGCCGCGGAGAGAAATTGCGTAGCAGAATAAGGTAGTTAGTTCAGTGTTGGCAACAGTTTACTCGAGGCTGAGCGCGGCAGGAGGAAGAAAAACCTGACTGGGGGCTTCTTGGGATTATCGATTTCTAATTCTCAGTAACACAGCGCATCTGCATGAGTTAGTTTCTCTCTGATTGACCTGTGAACATCCGAACATCCCCAGATGGTGTGGAGGATGCGCCACAACTGTTAAGGTTTTCCGTAGAAGGGTCATGAAGACATCCCCTAGGATAGCAAAGGAGATGCATTTCATAGACGAAGCATGCTATGTGTAATGCGAAGACATCATAAAGCCATCTTAAGTGATAAACGTTATCCTGAAACGGATACGGAGAAGTCCGATCGGGGAGAGGGAATGGATTTGTCCAAGGTCACTTAAGTGAAGAACAGACCCAGGAGAAACAAAAATCCAGTCGGCTCGTTTCATTATTATTTAATGAATGTTAAGTGTCCGCGGTTGCTGTGCAGAGCGCTCGCAATCTGCGATCTTGTCCTAAAAGCACATGTGGAAAAAAAGGGGGGGGGGAAGCTTTCACTGAGCTGCCAGCAAAAGACTTTAATAATTGGAGCCAAAAAGCTTTTTTTTCTTCTTCTGTTTTGTTTTCAGGAAACCAAAATATTTGTTGTTGGATTTATCCAGGAAGGCTGTTGTCTATCAGTTAAGTCAATCATAACTTCAAGAAAAGCTACGTGACATGGGTAAATAATCTCTTCATATGGCTGGATCTTCATAGTTTCTTCTTGGCTTTAACCAAGAATTTCTAACGAATGAAAAAACTGTTTCAGGGGAAGTAGTTCATTCAGAACTTAAGTTTTCAGAACCGACTCAGCGGCCTACCTGTAATATGGAAGTAGTATTTGTGTGAAGGTAGACTACTACAAGGTGTTTCTAGTTGAGATTATGTAAGCATCTTGGAAATTGACAGGTTGCCCTAGTGGGCTTCAGGGGATTTTCCTAAACAGGAGCAAAGGCTTTGTGAAGTTCAAGTATTTACTCTAGAATACTTTTGGCCACTGCTTGAGCTTTGTTCATAAGTAACAGAAGGTACATGCTTGTAATCCTGGCAGGGGGATCCCCAGCTGCTTGGCCTCCTAGGACTAGGCTGGGAGGTCAAAGCACCTCCTCAGCTGCTTCACATGAGACCATTGGTGGCTGCCACTCATCTCAGCATGGAGAGGACGAAGGGACAGAATAGCCTCACCTGGCAGGATCCCCTCCCAAGGGTCTCACAATAAGGGCCGCTGGTCCTTAGAGTGGAGGAGGCCGTTTCTTGGCACCTCTGTGTCCCACAGTGAAGACCTCTGGGTCCAGCTCCCTCATTCTCATTCCTCAGCCATCTCTGAGTCCCCGGTGTCCTCCCTGACCCTCCCCCCTGTTGTCGTCCTGTCGCTCTCAGTGTTGATTTCCTTCTTACCTGCTGGTATGTTGGTTCATGGGCTGGGTCGTGTTCTTCACACTAGATTGTGAATTTAGTGCTGTTACAGGGTCTTGGTGGTTTATACTCTGTCTCTATCAACTTGCCCTGTGCCTGGCTCCGGCCAGTTTTTTGTTTTTTTTTTAAATAGGCAAAAAGCAACCTTATTTTATTGAATTATTTGTAGGATGTTTCCATTTGCAGGAAATTCAAATCTGAAAAAGTGTATAGTTGCTGATAAATGACCATCAAACATCTTAAGAGACAAGGGGTTTATTTCCTTATGACAGTCTGGTTGCAGTTCTCACTCCATCTTGATGGGAGAGCACGCACCAACACCAGGGCCGAGGGAACTGGCCACCATCTCCACATAACAGCTGAGAGACGGACAATCCTTACTTGCCAGACCAGCATGTCTGGCCAAGTGACCAGAAGGATGCCGACTCTCTCAACCAGGTCTCTCTGATTTATCCAGGGCCTAATCCCACCCACCATGGCCTGGGTCTTCCCCATCAGCCAGACAATCTCCTTCAGGTTTGCTCTGGGCTTAACCATCAACTCTCTACAACTGTGCCCAGAGCTCAAACCCTCGACAGTCAAGTTGACACCTGACTTAACTATGACACCGTGCCCATTAGAATCATTGGGCTATGATTGGGATGTTGGTTAGGATTCTCCTGAGTAAGTGGGAGGAGCTGATGTTTCCCGGGAAAGGAGGGTCGGTGCATCAGAGCTGGGCCATCCCTGTTCATCATCATTAAGTGACGGACAGCTTCTGCAGCTTCGTCATTCCTCCAGTCCAAACACCCTTCGAATGACAACTTGTACCCTCTGTGTGGCTTACAGATGCCCTCCCAGAATCTGCCCTCCTGTTCCGAGGTTTCCCGTCCTTAAGGTTCTCGTGTTCCAGAGCCAAAGATTGAAACCAGAACAGGTTGAGAGGTACAAGCAGGGAGTTTATTGAAAATAAGAGAAAAGGGATTTTTTTAAAAAAAGCTCTTGAAGAAAAAAGAAAAGAAAAGAAAAAGCTCTTGGATGCTCTGTCCAAAGGAGTCAAGGACAAAGCCATGGCCTTAAGTGAGAGAGCGCAGAGCAGAGGAGACAGCTTGAGGTCAGAGAGGACAAGAGAGCCGCCATGTCCGACCACACAGGGGTGGGTTCTCGGGTCTTTTAGGTGTCCAGGCTCTGTGTTCGGAAGTCGAAGGCTGAAACCAGAACACATGCAGAGGATTAAGGCAGAGTTCATTAGAGGAAAGAAAGAATGGAACTCAAGGACATGAATTCCATGAGGGACAAGAGAGCCACCAAGAACTCACGGGCTCCAGGCATAGAATTCATGAGGGGTGAAATAAAAACCATATAGGAACTCGAGGATTCCAGAAGTGGAATCCATGAGGAGCAAAGGAGCCAAAGATGGCTGCCAGGTCAGGGTCATTTATAGGGTCAGGCAGTTTGGGAGGGGCTCCTCATTGGTTAGCTGCAGTTTCTTCAAACCTGATTGAAGCTTTTGGTCCTCGACATTTTATTGTCTGTTCATATTGGGGCCCAACCTGGTTGATTTTGTGGCAGACCTCAAGGGAGAGTTTAATCTACAGTGGGGAATTAATCTCCATATCTTTTCATGAACAGGATTGGGGCAAGGTGGAACCTTTGTCACTGTGAAGGATTAGAACCAGTCCCTCTAGATTGGTAGGGTGTGTTCCTTCCCGTCAGTCCCAGGAGCGGGGCATGACTGGGGAAGCCTTTAACCATCACAGCATGGCTGTTCTAAAACTGCTTCAACAACAGGGAGAGCAGGAAGGAGAAAGAGAGGAGGAGAGAGAGGGAGAGATGGGTGGGGCCACAACCTTTTATAGACCAATGAGTGTCCCAGAGCTACTAGGGAAGTGATGTAAAAACTGGAAGCGTAGTAGGTGTGGTTCTCACAGGACCGGGCATTCCTAACTGTGCTAACTGTCCAATAAAAATTAAATTATCCCCATTACTCCTGGCCATGTGCAAATCTTGGCGAACTTTGAAAAAAACACTGAAAAATTAAGATGCCCTTTATTTGTTTGTTTGCATGTTTGTTTTGAGACAGGCTGGCTCTGAGCTCACAGCAGTCCTCTTCAAGCCTCTCAAATGCTGGGAACACTGGGGGCCTAGAGATGTACCTTGAAACACAATGATTCATGCGTATAAAGGATATATGGTGAAGCTTCTTCTCTCTCCTCTCTTTGTTTCCCTCCCCTCCTCTCCCTGTTCTGAAGGTGTTGGAGATGGAACTCAGGGTTGTATATATGCCAGGCCAGCTCTGTGCTACTGAGCTGTGTGTGTGTGTGTGTGTGTGTGTGTGTGTGTGTGTGTGTCAGTGTGTCAGAGGACACTGAGTGTGCCCTTAGAGGCTCAGGGATGACTTCAGGAATCACCCTGGATTGCTCTCCCTCATATTTGCACTGCTCTGAGGTTTCCCAGGCTCCGCCTTCCTGGCCAGAAGTATAGGTCGATGCCATTTCCACCTGGTGTTTTTACATGGGATCTGGGATTGAAACTCAGGTCCTTCTACTTGCAAGGCAGAGACTTAACCCCTGAGCCATTTCTCCAGCCCCTACGGTGGACCCTTCTTAATATTAAGACACAGGTAAACCTATTGGTATTCTAACTTTGAAAAATCAGGTAACATTGTATAGAATGTGAACGCCTTTGCGAGAAAAAAGGATTGTCTCATTTTAAAAAGTATTTTCTAAACTGGGCGTGGAGGTCCACACAGTGAGCCCTGGGAAGTGGGAGGCAAGAGGAAAAAGTTCAGGTCATTCTGCCCTTTGGGAAACCTTGTCACAAAAAACAAGTGTTCCCTCTTTAAGTCAGTTAGCATGTGAAGCAGGGGGTTTATTACAGCATGTTTATGTGTGTGCATGTATGTGTGTGGGATTAATTACCCCCCTCCATCCCTGGTGCCCCCTGGAATGAACCCATGGAGTTCACTTGACACAAGGACAAGAACTGGAGTTCCCTGGGTTTCTCAGTCTGTTCAGTCTGTCTTCTCAATCTTTCTTCTCAGTCTTTCTTTCTTTCTTTCTTTCTTCTTTCTTCTTTCTTTCTTTCTTTCTTTCTTTCTTTCTTTCTTTCTTTCTCTTTCTCTTCTTTTTTGATACTAGAAAAAAAAGGACATCACTGTTTGAACTAAGAAAGAAAAGAACAAAAGCAAGCAAGCTAGATGTGGCAGCACAGGTATATAATCCCATCATGTAGCAAGATGTACGGGTTACTCTTGTTGCTGTGAGGCACCACGGAGGCTCAAACAACTTAAGGGAGAAGGCGAGATGTATTCAGCTTACGGGTCTAGAGGGGAGAGACAGTCCTTCATGGTGAAAAGGCGAGGCTGGCTGGAAGAAGCTGAGGAAGCTAAGTCGCACAGACCCATGGAGGCTGAGAGCTGCTGCAGGCTGCAGGGGCAGCCTCGCTCCCTCAAGCAGGGCAGGCTAACCACCTCCAGACCCACCCCTTGTGACCGCCTTCCTCCAGCAAAACCCCACCTCCCAAAGGTGCCATGACCTTCCAAACAACTAAAGCTTCAAGCACATGAGTCTTTAGGACACAACTCACATTTCAAACATGACACTAGAGAACCAAGAGTTTGAAGCCAGGAAGCCCAGTTCTCCAGTCATCCCAGCACTTGTTGGGTGGGGTCAGGACGAGTCAGTCCAAGCCAGTCTTGGCTGCAGAGGGAGTTCTCCGAGACCAACCTGGGCTTCCTGAGACTGCCCTAATCCACCCCTGTCAAAGAAAATTTAAAAGAAAAGTAGACCTGATGGTCTAGGCCTGTGTCCCAGCTACTGAGCTGAAGTAGGAAATCAGTAGTTCAAGGCCAGGCTGCACTGTCAGTGAGACCCGATTATAAACCTGGAGCCTACAAGGTGGGAGGAGAGAGTCAACTTCTGAAAGTTGTCCTCTGACCTCCATACATGCATTATGGCACATGTGTACTTTCTCTCGCTCTCCTCCCTCCAAAATAAGATGAGTGCTTGAAGACACTGGGTGTTGATCTCTGGCCTACACTCATGCACATACATACACATGAGCATGTGCATACACGCCTGCACACACAAACATGCATCCTGGACACACACATTGCAGACACATGCATTAAAAAAATTTCAAACTTTAAAAAAATGATAACATTTACTATGTTTACTGGGCTGAAGAAATGGCTCAGGAGTTAAGTCTCAGCCTCACAAGCAGAAGGTCCTGAGTTCAGACCCCAGATTCCACATAAAAATACTGCCAGACAGAAATGACAGTGGCCTGTATTTCTGGCCCTGGAAGATGGAGCCTGGGAACATCCAGAGCAAAGCAAAGAGGAGGTAGCACAATCTAGGGTGATTCCTGAAGTCACCCTTGGACCTCCACAGTGTGGAACTTGGGATCCGATTTCAGGTCTTTTACTCGACGGTAAAGGCTTAACCCCTGAGCCATCTCTGCAGCCCATTTTTATTCTCTTCTCTCTGGTTAGCACACCTGAGCTTCCTGCACGGGAGTGCGGAAGGAAGTGGAGCAGTTTCAAAGGCAACAGTCTGGGATGGATCAGCCAGAGGAAGTGATGGCCCCTGGGTTGTCTTGCAACAGTGCTGGGCTCGCACAGTGCTTCTTTCCTGCCCCCTTTAGGGTGGGCAAGGGTTGGAAGTGCTGGGGTCCAGGCAGCTAGGTAAAAATCATAACTCAGCAGCCATGTTAAAAAAATACACAAAAACCTATTTATTTTTAAGGTCTTATTATATAGCTCTGGTTTGCCTGGTATTCACTGTGTAGGCCAGACTGTCCTTGGACTTGTGACTCTTCCCCTGCCTTAGTCTCCTCAGGTTTGGGATTGCAAGCGTGAACCACTGTGTGCAACTGAAAATCTTCCAATTATAAAATAAACATTCCAACCTGTTCCAGTTTTTCTTCTGTCACTATGTATACATGACCAGACAATTTGGATGAACAAGGGGTTTATTCGTGGACTACCGTTTCCAGTTACAGTTCATCAGTATAGTAGAAGAGTTCACACCAACATCAGAAACCAAGGCAACCGGGTGTCAACAGGAATTGCTGAGAGGCAAACTTTCTCAATTGCCAGTCTGCCTGTCTGCCAAAATACTGAATCACATCTTTTTAAAATTTTTTTTTTCTTTTTCTTTTTAAAATTTTTTATTTATTCTGTGTGTGTGTGTGTGTGTGAGAGAGAGAGAGAGAGAGAAAGAGAGAGAGAGAGAGAGGACACTGTGCATCCCCATGGAGGACCAAGAGTAACTTCAGAAATCATCCTAGCTGGTTTGCTTCTATCTCCTTGCTTTGCTCTGGATTTCTCGGCCCAGCAGAGCCGAGAAGTCCAGGCAGGTTTTTTTTTTGTTTATGTGGGACCTGAGATCCAAACTCTCTGCTTGCAAGGCAGAGAGTCCCAACCCCTGAGCCATCCCTCCAGCCCTTGAATAACATCTTTTTATTTTATCCATCTGCCCAGGACATAGTTGGCATCTGTAACTAACTGTCCTGTCACCTTACAAAACTAGAAAATAGATCAATAAAAGAAAAAAAAAATTTGAACTGGAGGTGCAACATGGCTTGTTACATGAGTAAGGCTTTGGTTTAAGCATCGACATCAAAGAAAGAAAGAAGGGAAGGAAGAAAAAGGAAGGAAGGGAGAGAGAGAAGGAAAGAAGAAAGAAAAAAGAAAAAGAAAAGAAAAAGGAAAAGGAAGGAAGGAAGGAGGGAAGGAAGGAAGGGAAGGAAGGAAGGAAGGAAGGAAGGAAAAGCTGGAAAGATAGTGTAGTGGTTAAAGGTACCTCCTTGGGGTGCCCTAGCCCCTCATGGCACTCATGGCACTCCAGTGCCATGAGTCTGTTTCTTGTTCCTTGCTTCTCATGGATTCCAGCCTAGGTACCATGAGTTCTCCAGGGCGTCCTAGCCCCTCATGGCACTCCACATTTGGAGTCATGAGTTCCAACCTTTCTCTTCTCTAATAAACACTATCTTAATCCTCAAAAAAAAAAAAAAAAAAAAAAAGGTACCTCCTTGAAAACCTGACAAGGTGAGTTTCCTCGCTGGAGCCCACATGGTGGAAGGAGAAAGCTGACTTCTGCAAGTTGTCCTCTGACCTTACACATTGCTGTGGCACAGGAACCTGCTGCACACAAATAAGATTGTTTTTCTTTTAAATATACCCATGGGGGAAATACATGATTCATGCTCCAGAAAGAACCCGGGCACATGCCATCAAAGGCAAACCAGATGAAATGGTGAGTCACACATTCGAAAAGCCTTGAAAATAGGAGGGAGACTGGCAGGGATGAAGCTGTATTAGGAAAAGGAAGGGCGGGATGGATTTTAAGATTTAAATATCACGAATTCACTATATTCATGTATGAAACACTAAAAGAATATATTTACTCCTCTCCATAAAAAGTGTACCCACAATTACATTACTCTATTACTTAACATTCTACGAAAGTTTTGGTTATTAGGTGGAGTTGGTGCTGTGCTGGGTTGATGGGGGTCAACAAGATACTCAGTGTAGCAACACAGATGCCCCATTGAGAATGAAATACTGGGCCGGTGAGAGGACTCAGAAGTTAAAGCACTTGCCATGAGGCCTAATGGTCTGAGTTTGATCCCCAGAGCCACACGGTGGAAAGAGGAACTGACTTCCACAAGTTGTCCATACACGCATTGCAGCACTCACGTGAGAGTGAGCACACACCGTGATAAGCAAATTGTGTGTGTGTACGTGTGTGTGTGCGCACGCGAGCCCATGTGTGTGTGAGGAATGAATCAGGTGGAGTGGAGGAATGGATGGGATCAGCACTCCATAGAAATGGTCCCGTCCTTAACTACCATTCCGAAGACAGAGGTGCTGGGCTGGATACCTCCTGGAGATTTCACTGCATCAGAACTTCCTCTTCTGCAGAGCGAAGCCAAACTTGCAAATTAGAGACTAAACTCCAAGTGTCAAAGGACACAAAATGGGGTCAGTGCTTCAAAGAAAGGGTCTGATTTTTCCTAAGAACATTGGACGATGTCATGATTAGGCACAGGTATCAACTTGAGGGTTTGAGCTCTGGGCACATTTGTGGAGAATTAGTGGTTGAGTTAAGCCCAGAGCAAACCTGCAGGAGATTGTCTAGCTGATGGCGAAGGCCCAGTCCATGGTGGGTGGGACTAGGCCCTGAACAGGTGAATAAAATACCGAGAGCTGGCTGAGAGAGTCGGCATCCTTCTGTTCACTTGGCCAGACTTGCTGGTCTGGCAAGTAAGGATTGTCCATCTCTCAGCCGTTATGTGGTGATGGTGTGGCCAGTTCCCTTGGCCCTGGTGTTGGTGCGTGCTCTCCTGTCAAGCTGGACCGAGAACTGTAACCAGACTGTCGTAAGGAAATAAACCCCTTATTTCCTTAAGCTGTTTGATGGTCATTTATCAGCAACCATGCAGGCAAACTGCAACAGACAATATGTCATCACAAAGGTCTTTGGCCATTTCTTGAGATTCATTTGTCTTCCTCTGCTTCCTGCCTAGAGTGTTTTCACTGTGCGAGACAGCTGAGTTATCAGCATTGGAGTGTAGCTAGGTTAGAGGTGGGAAGATGTGAACCAAGAAGCCAGGACACAGACAGTTGGAGGGAGCTGAGTATAGAGCAGCTACTAGGAGAGACGTGGTTGAATACTTTCCCTCCGAGGTTCAGGGATGGCAAATGTGAGGACATCAAGCAGCAGGGCCTGGAGAAGCTGGTTAGGACCCCAGAGCTCCTTCCCTCTGGGCTGCCCAGCAGTTGCCAGACAGCAAGTGCCAGTTCCTAGAAGATAAAAGATCTGGGGCTGGAGAAGTGGCTCAGAGGTTAAAACTCTACATCACAAGCAGAAGGTTCTGAGTTCGGATCCCAGATCTCACACACACACAAAAAAAGCCAGAAGGAAATAGCAGTGGAGTTCACTTCTGGCCCTGGTGGGAGGAGCCTGACAAATCCCAAAGTGAAGCAAAAAGGATGTAGAAGCAATCCAGGATGATTCTCGAAGTCATTCTTGGTCCTCCATTGGGACACACAATACCCTCTGACAGACACACACACACACACACACACACACACACACGTGCATCCACAGAAGTGCAAATAAATAAGATTTTTAAAAAATTTATCCAAGAGGGGCTGGCGAGGTGGCTCAGGGGTTAAGCCTCTGCCTTGCAGGCAGAAGGTCCTGAGTTCGGATCCTAGACCGCACGTATAGACGCCAGGCGGAAGCGGGGGCAGCCTGCGTTTCTGGTCCTGGTAGGGCGGAGCCTGTGAATCCCGGGGCAGAGTAAACAAGGAGGAGGTGGAGGCGTCCATGGTGGTTCCTGAATTCGTCCATGGTTCTACACACACACATACACACACACACACACACACACATACACGCGCACAATTGAATAAATAATAAAAAATTTTTTTAAAAAATTTATCCAAGAATGCAGGGTAGGCTGATTTTAGGACACACACACAGGCAAGATGAAAAGTTTTTTTGTTTTTCTTTTTAAAGAGAAAGTTCTGGTTTTTTGGTTTGTTTGTTTGTCTTTATCCCACCCACCCCCAACACCTCTAGTCCTGAGATTAAACCTAGTAAGCAGGGACTTCCCTACTAGTGCTAGACCAGTGATCTACCACTGAATCATACCTCCAGCCCAAAGGTCCATTCTATTTGTTTGTTTACTTAGTTTCCATTTTATTTATTTGAAAGAGAGGGAAAGAGCTAGAGGTTGCAAAGGCATGCGTGCCATAAAATGCAGGACCCACTACTTCTGGAAGGCGAGTCTCTCCTTCTGCCATGTGGGCTTCCGGGGGATTGGACTCAGGCTGCCAGAATTGCGAGCAGGTATGTTCACCCACAGAGCTGCTTCACTGAGCTCTATGTGCTTGTAAAACTAGTTACATAGCTGAGGATGACCTGGAATTTCTGATCCTCCTGCTTCCAGGCGTTGGGACTACAGACATGCACGACCACATCCGGCCCGTGGAGTGCGGGAACTGAATACGGTCCTTTGAACGTGCTGGGCTCACACTGGCAACTGGGCTGCATCTCCAGCGGTGACAGCCCCGTGGTCAGCTTGATGAAATCTAAAATCCCCGTGAAGTCTCTGGGCATCCCTGTGGGGGATTATGTTGAGTAGGTGGGAAGCCCTCCCCACCGTGGGTGGCACCATTCCCACGAGAAGGAGGGGTCCTGGACTGAATTAAAAGAAGAAGCAAGCAATAATTCATTGCTCTCTGCTCTCAATCGTGTAGGAAATGTGACCAGCTCCCTAAAGCTATTGCCACTGTGATCTCTCGGTCTCTATGGACTATAACCTGGAATTGTGACTCAAATGAACCCTTTTCCCCCCTTGAGTTGCTTTTGTCAGATGCTATATCACAGCAGCAGGGAACGGAGCTAAGATACCAGCCTTGAGATTGTTCTTGTTCCCTAGCTGGAGAAGACAGAGGAAGGGAGAATGGAAAGATGCTGCCGGTGAATCGTCAGATCTCGGAGTGAGGAAGACGGCTGATATTTGCTACCCATAAGGACTTTTCTGTTTGTTAAAATTTTTATTAAAGCGTTATGAATAGGAGGGGGCGACACCAATCCAAGGGCAGAGATCTGAGAAGAGCCAGGAAAGAATTCAAAGGAAAAGAGTCATTCTGAGAGGGGGAAGACAAGAGCCGACCCTGGGCCCCTGTCAGGCTGTCAGGAGAAGGGGAAACCGGCTGTGGTCTTGCGACCTTCCTCCACTTCCTTCTGGCCAGAGGAAGTTCTGATGAAGCAAAACCAACAAAACAAAACAGAAAACCCCGGAAAAAAAAAAATTAACGGTCAACCAACCTCAATGAAATCACCCAGTTTCTGTTTTCGCTTTCATGCTAGGATGTGTGAGGAAATGCAAACTTATTTTACGGGAATGCTAACGTTGCATGTGCCGCCTACAGCTGATGAGCCTGAGGCTGGCCCAAGGCCAGCTGGGCCATCTCAGATGTGTGTGGGGTGTCTCCCCAGACCCCTCTAACTCAGGGTCTCCATCCCTGTGTAGATAAGACGCAGTGGGGCTGGGGCATAGCGGCGTGGTGGAGTGCGCCTGGCAGTCAACAAAGGCCTGGCACCACCACGGTGGACATGAAGGCAGAACGAAGCAGAAGGCTCGAGTCAGCAGAGGTGGCAGAGGTGAAGCCAGAGAACCCCAAGCACAGAAGGCTGGAAGGAGCCTCCCTTCCTGTCCCACCCAGTCCCCTGGGCCTCCATCAGTGGGCTGTTTCCTGTTCTCTGAGTCTAATGACCTAAGGTGGCCAGATGTGTCCCCAAAAGATCCCTACAAGTGCCCCCACCGTGACCTACATTAGCTCCGGTGGACATTTGTTCCTTGGGTGGTGTGTCCAGTGTTGGGCAAAGAGGGACTGGAAGATTGGGCCCTCCAGCGCTTGTCCACGCCGAACCAAAACTGGTTCTAGGCTTTCTTCCAGTTTATCCCGCCTGCCGCGCCCAGTTCCTGACACAGTCAGAGGTGTCTGAATGATCGAAAGCTTCTGCCTCCACCCTCCACCTCGCTCTCCCCAGCCCCTGTCCCTGTCCTTGCTGACCCTCTTCTTGTTTCCTGCCCGGTGCTTGAACTTGCCCCAGCTACCCGCCCTCTGCCTCTCTCTCTTCTCCGCAGTACTCGGTGCACATTGTGAGCCAGGCCCTGTTCTGGGTGATTTACTCTACGTCCATTCCTTTAATCTTCCTGACAGATATGAGGCAGATCCTGTAATTGACACTCCCACTTTGCAGATGAGAAAACTGAGGCACGGAGAGTAAGTTACTCGTCCAAGGTCACGGAAGAATGATAATGAGGATTCAGGCTGGGCAGGCTGGCTCCAGAGTTGGCGTCTTTACCCTCTCATTACTTTTATGATAATAAAGCCCAGCATTGCTCAGTGGCCTGAATAAGAGCGCAAGGAAGACTCTTTATTCTCCAGGAAAGATCAAGACTGTCTTTCTGGAAGAACGGTTGTAAAAGTCCTAGTCCAATACAAAACACTACCTTCCTGTTCCCCAAAGACAAGGAGGGGGATCAGGTGTAGATTCTACCAACGCCTCCCACCTGCAGGTGTCTCCATGGGATCAGTCCCCGCTTCCTCCAGTCTCAGAGTGCTGGGCTGGGGGGTCTCATGTGCTCACAATCTGGGTCCCGCCTGATTATTACGGATGATTATTTTGTGTCTTAATTTCCCTTGCCATAGTAGAATGCTTGAGACTGGTAAGTATTTAAAAAATAAGCTTATTTAGCCCTCAGTTTAGAGGTCTTAGGGCCTGGGCGCCAGCTTCTGCTTGCCTCCTGTGGACCATGGTAGAGGTCATCACAGTGGTTGGAGCCCTTGGGGATGGGGGGGGAGAGAGAGAGAGAGAGAGAGAGAACACATGCCACAGTGCATAGTGGAGATCAGAAAACAGCTTTCAGTTCCTTCCCTGTACTACGTGGCCCCTGGGGATTGAACTCCAAGACTCAAGGCACCAGATTTACAGTGTACGTGCCCTTACCCACGGAGCCATCTTGCTGCCTCTCAGTCAACGGTTTTTGGCCAGGTTGTCTGCAGTGGGCCTGCATAAGGGCCCTATGAGCCTCCTTCCCTTCCCACTAAGCTACTGACTACAGATGGATTCTGGGGGAGGAACAGTCATTGTCTTCTGTACCGCAGCCACTGACAGGCCCCAAGGCTCCAGTGGATAGTCCCAAACCTATGGTCACACAGAGGACCCTAGTTAAAATCAGTGGGTCTCAAGACAAAAGACATGAATGTGGGAAAGGACTCTCTCACATAAATAACATGAAAAAATAAGATAGCTAGGAGGTCTTATTCCTTAGGGGTGAACTTACTACTGTTGTTTAGCTAAATAGACATGACAGCTG
This sequence comes from Typhlomys cinereus, assembly GCA_023101885.1. Taxonomy (NCBI): domain Eukaryota; kingdom Metazoa; phylum Chordata; class Mammalia; order Rodentia; family Platacanthomyidae; genus Typhlomys; species Typhlomys cinereus. The sequence goes on along the minus strand of JALPQD010000112.1, from coordinate 1,734,533 downwards.
TCATGGTTTGAAATGTGTCCCCCACAGTCTCATGTGTTTGGGAAGGTCATGGCACCTTTGAGAGGTGGAGTCTTGCTGGAGGAAGGCAGTCACAAAGGGTGGGCCCTGAGGTGGATGAGTCCCACCCTGCCTGCAGGAGTCTGCCTTTGCAGCAAGCAGTCTGGTCGCTCTCAGCCTCTCGGATGGGTGTGACGTAGCACATCTCCAGCTTCTGCCGGCCAGCCATGCTGCCTCCACCATGAAAGACTGTATCTCCCCTCTGGAACCTTAAGCTGAATAAATCTCCCTTTCTCCCTTAGGTTACTTGACTTAGAATGTTCTCTCACAGCAACACACAAGAATACCTATTACAACAGCCAAGCTGGGTTCTGAACATTCACGCTGTGACCCGAGGTGACCCGCGGCTGTTCAAGGTGCAGAGAATAAGTGAGGCCGAGCCCTTCCTCTCTTCTGAAGGCGGTGCCTCCGGGGACCCCCAACCATCTGGCCCTAGGACGGGCTCCTCCAGATGCAGTCTGGCGGGCACCAAGCTTCCAGTGCGTGTTCCTTGGGGACCCACTCAAGCCGGTCAGCATCCTGGCAGGAGCAAGGTGGAGCCCCCAGATCTGGCTGCCGCGGGCAACCAAGGGAGCGTGGATGACAGCCATCCGCAGGTGCGAGCAGGTTAGGAAGAGGAGCCAGGGACCGGGCAACTAGCTTCAGGGAGCCGCAGCCACTCCCTGGACTGGGGGGTCGGGAGGAAAGGATGGGGGTCCGGAGTTGGAAAAGGAGGAGGAAGAGTCAGGGTTGAGACCTACCAAGCCTGCTCCCCCTCCGCCCATAGCTTGTGTAGAGGCTCCCAGAGGCTGGCGGGCAGGGAGCCTCCCAGGACTCGGGCAGCACAGGGTAGCTGCGCCCTCGTGGGAAACCTACCGAGTGGTTCTTTTCACTACTCCCAGGAAACAAAGCAAAACAACTTCCGTCCTGGGACCAGCACCTCCGCAGAACAATCTCTGGTCACTTTCTTCCCTTTTTCATTTATTTTTACTTTTAAAGTGTGTTTCTTTATTGGCTCTGTGAGTGTGGGAGAGGGGCGCGTACACATGCCAGGACACGAGTGGCCATCAGAAGACATCTCTGGCAGTCTGTCTTCTTCTTCTACCGTGTGAGGATGGAGCTGGAGATAATCTGGCTTAACCTCAAGTGCCTTAACTGCGGCGCCCTCTCTGTAGCTCTGTCTCCCTTGTTTTCCCCTCCCCTTCTTCCTCCTCCTCTCTAAGAGAGGCATCTCTGTATCTCAGACTGGTTTCAGTCCTTGATCCTCCATTAGCTTCCTAAATGCTGGAACTACAGGTGTGAACCACCACACCTAGCTAATTCCTTCCTTTCCTTACTACTCCTTAAACCCTTTAAAAATTTCTATTACATTCTAGCTTACATACATACTATTAAAAATTGTACAAAATTTAAACACTATAAAAATATATAATAAAGTGAAATTTCTCTATGTTATTGACCACTAGATATACCAGAAATTACCACTGTCAAGAAATAGTTGCTGGAGTTCAGGTGTATAGTTCAGCGGTAGTCTAGCATGAGTAAGACCTTTGTTTCTAGCAGAGAGAAGAGAGACACTGGTATGTTTGCTTCACATTGTTTTTTATTTTTATTTTTTTTATTATTTATTATTCAATTGTGTGTATGCACATGTATGTGTGTGTGTGTGTGTGTGTGTGTGTGTGTGTGTATGTAGAACCGTGGACGAATTCGGGAACCACCATGGACCCCTTCCACCTCCTCCTTGTTTACTCTGCCCCAGGATTCACAGGCTCCGCCCTACCAGGACCAGAAGCGCAGGCTGCCCCTGCTTCCGCCTGGCATCTATACGTGGGGTCTGGGATCCAAACTCAGGACCTTCTGCCTGCAAGGCAGAGGCTTAACCCCTGAGCCACCTCTCCAGCCCTCACATTGTTTTTTAATTGAAAGAGAGAATGCAAGAACACATGTGTCACAGTGAGCGTGTGGAGGTCAGAGAAGAACTTTTGGAAAACGGTTCTTTTCACTATGTGGGTTTCCAGGAATAAAACTCAGATCATCAGGTTTTGTTTGGTTTTGTTTGGTGTGTGTGTGTGTGTGTGTGTGTGTGCGCGTGCGTGCGCATGCATGCATGCACGTGTGTATCAGAGGGCACTGTGCGTCCCTGTGGAGGCCCAAGGGTGACTTTGGGAATCATCCTCGATTGTTTTACCTTCTTACTGCTTTTCTCTGGGATTTTCCAGGCTCCACCTTTCAGGGCTGGAAGTACAGGCTGCGCCATTTCCACCCAGAGTTTTTACATGGGATCTGGGATCCAAACTCAGGTCCTTTTGCTTTCAATGGAAAAGCTTAACTACTAAAGCATTTCTCCAGCCCTTAATCTTCTCTGTCTCTAAAACTAAGGTGGAGAGCGACAGGAAGCAGTCTGACTCTGACTTCCTGACTCTACACAAGCACATTCGCACACGTATACGCACACATATACCACACATACCAAATTATGGAGAAGTAAATATACATACAGATAAGTTTATACCAAAACTAGTAACTACTTGTTTTTTTTCCAGTTGCTCTATAAAACACCCAGTAAAAGAAACTTGGGATTTGATTGACTTTAACTTAATTGACTTAAAGTCCATCATTTTGGGGAAGTTGGGTGGGGGCAGATCTTGAAACAGCTAGTCACATCACATCCACAAGTAAAAGCAGAGAGCAAAGAGTCAATACACACGCGTGCTGGTTGCTGGCTAGGGCTCTCCGCTTGCTTTCTCCATCTTTATACATACCTGCTCCTTTGCCTACAGATGGGTTTTTCCACATCAATTAAGGAAATCAAGGCAAGCTCCTTCAGACATACACAATGGCCTGCTTTGATCTAGCGAGTCCCACAGGTCTGCCTGTTAGGCATCAGGTTGACAATTAGCAATAGTCATCGCACTAATCAGTGAGGTTTTAGTGGGATTATACCAGTGTCAATTCCTGGTTGTGATAATGATACCATCATTACATAAGATGTTTCAATTGGGGCTGGAGAGATGGCTCAGGGGATAGCTTGCCTTGCAAGCAGAAGGACCTGAGTTCAGTCCCCCAATCCCACATAAAGACCCCAGGTGGAAATGGTGGGCTGGGGTTTCAGTTTGGTGGCAGAATGCTTGTCAGTATGCATGAGACCCTGAGCTGGATTCCAAGTATTGCCACTAAACAAAAATCCCAGTGACAATGTTTCTGCTGTTTTGAATTTTATCAATTGCCCTGGCAGCATCAAGCTATTCCTCGCTTCTTACTGGTTGTTTGATGCTTCTCTCTACTCCAGTGTAAATACCACACAAGGATTCTTACTCTTTAACCAGCACCAGTCAGCTCCTGCCCTGGTGCCGGATGGTAAGAGATGCTCGACACACGCTTGGAGGAGTGACTAACAGCCACTTTTCCACTCTGCGGATGGTACTTCTGCTTGTAGAGCTCCCCGCACCAGGCCTCAGCAGTTTGTATTTGAACCATTTTGATTCCACCCAAGCAGGAGTGTCTTGCTCCTTGAGGGCAGAATCAGGGGGGACACACAGCAGGAGCAAAATTCATCTTCTCCCACTGCCTCCCCACACACCAGAGGACAGCACCAACCACGGGACTGCCAACACAGAAGCACAATGCATCAGAAACCAGCCATCCAGGAGCCAGTAGGTAGAGGCGCTTGCAGTGCCACCCTGATGACCTGAGTTTGATCCCTGGAACCCATGTAAAAAAGCCAGCTGTGATGTCTCACCCCTGTATTTCCAACACTCCGAAGGTGAGACGGGAGGCACAGACAGGAGGATCAGCTGGAAGCTCACATTCATACACAGAGACAAAAACAGTAAGAAAGACCCTACCTCACAAACAAGGTAGGGGGGCTGGAGAGATGCCTCAGGGATTAAGACTCTGTCTTGCAAGCAGAAGGTCACAAGTTCAGATCCCAAGTCTGATGTAGAAACACCAGGCAGAAATGGCTGGGACCTGCACTTCTGGCCCTGTTGGAGGAGCCTGGGAAGTAGTAGCAATCCAGGATGATTCCCAAAGTCACCCTTGGTCTTCTACAGGGACACACAGCACCCTCTGATATGCATGCACGCATGCATATATTTAAAAAAATCTTTAAAATAAACAAGGTAGAAGGAGAGAACCAACTCCCAAAATGTTGTCCTCTGGCCTCTATGTGTGTGCATACACACACACACACACACACACACACAAGAATAAATGAATGAATAAATAAATCCTTAAGAAAGAAGAAAAGACTCCCTCAGCTCCCAGAACCCACCTGATTCTGGAGACACATAACTGCCCTCAGTTCTACTACTTCTTTCATTCTTTCTTTTTTAAAGTTTCTCCAGTGTAATTTATTATTTTTTGAGTAATTTATTATTTTACAGTTTAGTTTACACTTAATAAGTATCTTAGATAAATCACATTCAAAGTAAGAAAGCTCCAAAAAAGAGCCATTAAGTAAGAAAGAAAGAATCCCGCTTTCCTGGGGGGTCGACCGCCTAGTTAGCCTGCTTGCCTCTCCAGAACAAATGGCTGTTCTGAGCTTACACTGTCTTTGACTGGTGGCTGGTGGCTCAGTTGTAGAAGGGCGTTCAGCTTGGGCAAGAAGGGCGCTCAGCTTGGGCAAGAAGGGCCTTGGGTTCAATCCACACCACCAAAAATAAAGAGTATTATGGTATTAAGACAAGTCTGTGAATCCATGAATTCAGCCAGCTCAGCTCCACTTCTGTCTGCTTCTTGCATATGCTGTGGCCCTTACCTCTGGTCTCCTTGAAGCACCCCCAGGGTTATTCTGGAAATAAGTGAAACTTTGGGTTAAGAGACTCAAAGTACCGCTGTCGGCTGGGTTAATGACGGTGCGCCAATGGGGGAGTCTGTGGGGGGATTCCCTTCCCCTGTTCTCCTTCAGGTCTTAGAATATAGGACTAAATAAATCTTGTAGTAGTGGCTTCTAGGTACATGGCGGGGCAGAAGAACAAAGGAACCCCCTTTCCAGGTGCTGATGGATACCCCCGCCCCCCAACTGCCTCTTAAGACTGAGCTGTCACAAAAGGACCAAAGAATGTGGTCAGAAACTCAGAACACGTAGTAGGCAGCATAATGATAAAAGTGTTTGAATCTCTACAAAACAGCTGCTTTGTGTGTGAGAGAGAGAAACACAAGGAAGAGGGAAGAATGTAACTTCTGGAGAAGACAGACCCGCTTTCCTCCCTGGTACCTCCTTCGACCCGGGGGTGCCCTTACGCTTTCCAAGTTGAGTTTCCTTTTCGATGACATGGGAAGAAAAATCCCAGCTTCCGACTAGTAGGGGAATGGGGGGAAAGCACCCAGCCAGGGTCATGCAAGGGACACCAGCGATCCTCTTCCTCTCCATTTGGAGACAGAAAAGTCAGAAGGTTTGTGCCTCGGAAGGACGAGTAACCCGGGGAACAGCGGGGGGCAGGCGCACCAGTCCACGGGCCCCTCTGCGGGCTCGAGCGGACAGGGAAGCCCTGCCTGCCCCGCAGAGATGACCCCAGCTGCGCCCAGTGTTTGCGCGAGGTCAGCTTCGGTCACTGGGGCATTTCGAAGGGTTCCAGCCTTAGTCTGTGTTGGGGATGAGCACGGTTTCCCTTCAGAGGCCTGTGGCTCCGCATCATGGTCTCTGGGTGAACATGAAGACTAACGTAGCCGACTGTCCCCATATCCTCCTAGGCTCAAGACACAGAGGTAGAGGGGTCTGCTTTCCTTATGACCGCCGTTTCCCTCCCTGCGCACACAGGAAGGAGCGGCGCTGTCGTCTCCGGTCAGCGTCCCTGCTGTGGCTGGGATGGCCTGGGGCTGGGCACCTTCTCATTGGGTAGCACAGCTGGTCTCTGTAATGCCGGCCCTCCTCCACCTTCGCAGAGCTCCAGGTTGGATAAACACCTGCCAAGGAGAACCAGCTCTGGGAATGAGCTCTCACAAGCCTTAACACCCACAGTGTGTTTCGTGGTGTGTTGCAAATGCAGGACTGCATCTCGGTTCAGACACTATGGAGCTAACATAGGTGAGGGCCTGGGGAGGGAGGGTCCCGAAGACAGTTCTGTGGCTTCTCCACCTGGGAAAACACAGATGCCGGCCCATGGAGTTCCAGCTGCTGACCCTTTCTTTATCTCGTCTCCTCTCTTGGGCCTGGTTTCACAAGGTTTTCAATAAGTCACTCTGTGTGGGTGGAGCATTATCTTCTGGGAACTACTCCCAGGACCTGAGGTTCCATTCGAGGATGAGCAAGACATATTCTCAAGGCCGAGGGCTTCTCTGGGGAGGCTCAATTACACTTTGCTAGGAGCCCTGATGGCTCGTGGGTTTATGGTTTGACTCGTGAGCTCTAACAGGTTGCTCATCAGGCATTAAAAAGGTATGTGGAATCATAAAATACACGGTATGTCCCCATCCCTGTTGGCTGTAACCTCGCTGCCCTACAGCTAAGGAGGTGGGTATCAGACGTGCTTTGCATAGCGCCCACATCTGGTGTTGTGTGCTCATTCTCAGATTTAGGCTTTGGCAAAGATACTAAATACACAGATGCCAATTAGGAAATGAAAATCCAGTCATTACTCAGAGATTAAATATTTCAACACACTGTCTCAAGCTATAATTAAAGGCGGGAGGAGTTTCGTTACTGGGAGAACCAGAAGAAAAAAAAAAACACAAAGGCAGACAACTATTTTTGGAATTGTTCTTCTCGTCAATATGATCTACTCTTTACATTTCATCAGCTTGTTTACAGTGTTTCACGTCAGTCTAAATAAAGACTGCAAAATGACACATCTATGAGATGTTATAGAATGTAAGGAAGAAGTGATGGGAACAAAAGAGGGAGAGTTTTTCACTTCCAAAACAATTAAAACACTAGAATGCTTAAGATACCAAGTCTTTTTATTACTTGTTAAAAGACAGTGCAGGTGGGGCTGGAGAGGTGGCTCAGGGGTTAAGCCTCCGCCTTGCAGGCGGAAGGTCCTGAGTTCGGATCCCAGATCCCACGTATAGACGCCAGGCGGAAGCGGGGGCGGCCTGCGCTTCTGGCCCTGGTAGGGTGGAGCCTGTGAATCCCGGGGCAGAAGGAGGTGGAGGTGTCCATGGTGGTTCACGAATTCGTCCGTGGTTCTACACATACACACACACACACACGCACATACACACGCATATGCACACAGTTGAATAAATAATAATAATAAAAAAATTTTAAAAAAAAAGACAGTGCAGGTCAAGCTTGCTTTAAGGTCACTCTTCATATATTTTTTAAATTTTTATTTATTTATTCAATTGTGCGTGCGTGTGTGTGTGTGTGTGTGTGTGTGTGTGTGTGTGTGTGTGTTTAGAACCACAGATGAATTTGGGAACCACCATGGACCGCCTCCACCTCCTTCTTGTTTACTCTGCCTCACAATTCACAGGCTCCACCCTACCAGGACCAGAAACGCAGGCTGCACCTGCTTCTGCTTGGCGTCTATATGTGGGGTCTAGGATCCGAACTCAGGACCTTCCGCCTGCAAGGCAGAGGCTTAACCCCTGAGCCACCTCTCCAGCTCCTACTCTTCATATTTTTATATCTTCAAAACCAAAATTATAGTTGTAAGAGTATGAACTGCATAAAAAACATGTGTATACGTTAATGAAATTTATTATACAAATCAAAGTACCAAAGTGTCTATTATCTTACACTTGGTAGGTCAACTGCAACACATACAAAAATGCATAAGACACACATATATAGTCATCTGTCAATATCCATGAGGATTTGTTGTAGGACTCTTTTAGATACCAAAAGCTATGTATTGTCAAGGTCTTTATGCAAAAGTGTAATGTTTGTATATAATGAGCTCACATCATGCTGCGGACTTCACATCACTTCCAGAGTGCTTTCATTGCACAAGCAATGTAAATACTTTGCAAAATGTTGTATATTGCTCAGAAATAATGAACAAAAATGTTGTACATCAGCTTTATAGGTGGTCCATACCTGCAATCTCAGCATTTAGGGGCTGAGGCAGAAGGATCAAGAACTCAAGCCTATAAAAAAAAAAAAAAAAAAAAAAAAAAACAACAACAACAACAAAAAAAGAACTCAAGCCTAGTCTAAGCTACTAGATTCAAAATAAAATAAGGTAACATGAATTTCTTTCTTTCTCTTCCTTCCTTCCTTTCTTTCTCTTTTTCTCTTTCTCTCTGTCTTTTTCTCTCTCTCCTTCTTTCTCTCTCTCTTTTTCTTTCTCTCATGTGTGTTAGAGGGCACTGTGTGTCCCTGTGGAAGACCAAGGGTAACTTCCGGAATCAACCTGGATTGCTTCTACCTCCTTTTTGCTTCACGCTGGGATTTCCCAGGCTCTGCCCACCAGGGCCAGAAGCGCATGCCACCACCATTTCCATCTGGCTTTTTTACATGGGACCTGGGATCTGAACTCAGGTCTTTCTGCTTGTGAGGCAGAGTCTTAATCCCTGAGCCATCTCTCCACCCCTAAAATGAAATTTTTAAAAATACGTAAAAGAAGAGGAGGAGCAGGAAGAAGAGGAAGAAGGAAATATAAAGTTTGGGGATCTAGTCCAGTTTACAGAGTGCTAGCCTAGTATGTATGAAACCCCGGGGGTTTATACCAACAAGTTTTAATATACATGCCTGTAATCTCAACACTCAGAAAATAGAGGCCAAAGGATCAGAAATTCAAGGTCATTTTCATTTACATAGTGATTCTGTAGTCAGTCTGAGCTACATGAGACCGTTTCAAAACAAAAACAATAAAAACTAAAGGATATATAGTTTTTCGATTTTAAAACGTATTTAATGTGTCTATGTGTACATATGTACATGTGCATGTGTATATGTGTGTGTACAAGCACACATGTGGAGGTTGAGACAACATTTTGCCATTGGTTCTCTCCTTCTGCCTTGTGGACTCAGGATGTCAAACTCAGGTCATCAGATTTGCATTGCAAATACTTCTACTTTCTGAATCATCTGGGCACCTAAACATCATACAATTTTTAAAAATGCGAAACAAGGACTGGAGAGATGGCTCAAGAGTTAAGACTCTGCCTCGCAAGCAGAAGGTGGAAGCCTGTACTTTCCACCCTGGTGGGTGGAGCCTGGATTCCAGAGTGAAGCAAAGAAGTAGAAGCAATCCGGGGTGACTCCCAAAGTCACCGTTGGTCCTCCACAAGGACACACAGTGTCCTCTGACACACACACACACACACACACACACACACACACACACAAAATAAAATAAAATAAAAATTTAAAAGATACAAAACAAAATATGTAGGAGTGATTTATAACTGATTTTTAGTATTTCAAAAACAATTCAAAGAAGCTGAAGGCTGGGTAGAATGCCAGGATTAGGAGACTGAGGTAGGAGGACCACCGCAAGTTCAAAACCAGCCTGGCCACATAGCAAGTTCCAGGGCTACATTGCAAGATTCTGTCTCAAAAAATGACTCTCAAGACCCCTTTGTCCCTCATGAGTTGCCAAGTCTGGAGTTCATGAGTTCTTTTCCAGCTCCTTGCCCCTCATGGACCTCCACATCTGGAGTCTATGAGTTCTGGCTTCCTTGTCCCTCACGAGACTCCTTATTTGGAGTCCATGAGTTCTTTTCCAGGTCCTTGCCCCCTCCTGGATTCCATGCCTGGAGTCCATGAGTTCTCCAGGGCTCTCTTTCCCTAACGGATTCATATCCATGAATTCTGTTCTTTCTCTTCTCTAATAAACTCTGCCTTAATCCTCAAAAAGGGGGGGGGGGACACACGAGAATGACACAAAACAAGCAAGTAACCAAACAAAAAATAATTTAGATAAAAAAATAGTATAATAAAATGTTGGCAATTACTTAATCTAGAAATGAGTTATGCTCTATTCTGCCTACTTCTGTGTACGTATACAATTTTATATGATTAAAAACTTGGAAAATATATCTGGATTATAATAATCGATCTTCACCCATAAAGAGTATGATTTTGACAGAGAGAAAGCTCTCTTGCACTTGGGCTGGTTTGCTGTAAAGACGGTTCTTTAACTGAATCCGCATCAGAGTCACCTTGGAAACGGAGCGCAAGGGTCTCTCCCCAGTTTTCAGTCTGTGGTCTTTGATGGGCCCTGAGGATCTGCATTTCAACAAGCTCCCTATTGATTTGATGTGAGTCCCTGCAGGGAACCAAGGGTGACTTTCAGGAATCATCCTGGATTGTTTCTACCTCGTTTTTGCTTCACTCTGGGATTTCCCAGGCTCCACCTGCCACAGTGGGACATGCAGACCACCGCCATTTCTGCCTGGCCTTTTTACGTGGGACCTGGAATGTGAACTCAGGACCTTCTGCTTGAAAGGAAGAGAGTCTTAACCCCCTCAGCCATCTTTCCAGCCTCTTCTTTTTTTTTTTTAATTATATTTTTTATTTATTCTTTGACAGTTCCTGTTTGTTTATTCATTTATCTATTTGGAAGGAGGGAAGCACAGCGTCCAGGAACTCGCTGCAGGGAGACTTGTCCTTACCAGACCTGCATAATGACTGACACACGAACATGCCCCATAGACTATGAGGAACTCAAGAGAGATAAGAACATACAGTGCAAACCTTGGGGACTAAAGCTGGATCAGTGAAGGAAAATGCCCCTATCAGTGGGGTGGCCCGAAGAGAGGCAACTTTGTATGCCACAGAGTCCTGAACTCCCACAAGAGGAGACAAACCAGAGGAGAACCTGGGGTCCATAGAAGCAGACAGGCAGGAGGGTGGGAGGGAGCGGGATGACTGATAAAGGGAAGGGAGGGAATGGGAGGAAGGCAGGTGGAGGGAAGCAGGGATAAGTACTCAATATGCTTGTAAAACTAGATAAACAAACAAACAAACAAATAAACAAATAAATAAAAAGGAGGGAAGAGAGAGAGAGAGTTGTGCATGGACAGAGGTCAAAGGACAGTTCTCAGAAGTCAATTCTTTCCTTCTGCTATGTCCACTCCAGGGATCAAACCTGTGTCACCAGGTTTTGCAAACAGACGTCTTACCTGCTGAACTGTCTTAGGTTGTATATTTTTTAAGACAGATTTCATGGCTGTAACTGCATGCCAGCCAGCCTCCAACTCTACATAGCTCATTTTTTTGCCGCTACCTCTTAAGTACTGGGATTACAGGTATGTGCTATTATGCTTGTCCTAGACCATAAACTCCCGGAGGGTAAGAACTAGGCTAAATATAGAACTTTGTTGTACAGTAAGACTTTGGCTTATAATTTTGTACTAAGGCAATTTCATTTTCCCTGCAAATTGGATGGAGATGTATTTTAAAGTAAATAATGGGATGCTAGGGATAAAGCTCAGTGGACAGGCACTTGCTTAGCATGCACAAAGCCCTGGGCTCAATCCTCAGCGCCGCATCAATGAATGAATGAATGAATGAATTAGTTAAACGTGGGATGGAACCTGAAGCTCCAGATGAAGTGAGCCTCTATGAGAGGGCGACTGAAATCGTATTTACCTCCAAGCACCGTCATGAAAATAATTAATGTTTATTCGAGCCTTTGAGATCTCCAGATGAAAGTCTCCTTCAGAGGGATCAGGATTATTAGGAGGATTCCCATGTTTCGTTCCAAGTCTCGGAACTTATTTCACAGCCTCCTGTCAGGTTTTCTCAGTCTGGAAAGAGTCCGGGGCTATTCTTCCGATTCTGACTGAGAGGCGGCCTCCCAAGGCTGCGGGGGGGCATCCAAGGGAAACGCGCTGGAAAAATAGAACAGAGGACAGCAAGGAGCCAAACAAAACAAACTGCTGGCTGTCCCAGCAGAAGCGAAATCCAGATGCCAGGAGGTGTCCTTCGGCAGAGTCACCGGCCTCCAGGGCTGGTTATTGCCTGGCTTCCCCTCCCATCTCCTGGGGGGGCCTCACCCCTTGGCTCTCAGATGCTAAGATCACACCGAACTTCCCTGAACCAGCTTATTACAGCTCAGAGAGATTTTGGTCTGAAACAGGTCTAAGTTCGGAGCCCTGCTCTTAATTTATTTATGTATTTGAGAGGGAGAGAGGGAGGAAAAGGGAGAGAGAGAGAGAGAGAGATATGACTGTCACATTGGACCCTCCAGGGACTGAACGCCAGGTTTGCCCGAAGGTACTGCTGTCCATTGACCCCTCCCCAAGTCTTGTTCTTCATGAGACCTGATAGACACTAATTTCTCTTCCCCTCCTTCCCCCATTCTCCTTCCTTCTACTTCTGTCTCTTCTCCATGGATAACTCAAGTTCTCTCTCTATTTCCCCGGTATATGGTCATATGGCACCCAGGTTGGCCGCTAGCCATGTAGTCGAGGCTGGCCTTGAACTCCTAGTCCTCCTGCATCCACTTCTCAAGTGCTGAGGAGACAGGTAGACGCCACCACACCTGGTTTTAAAAGTCCAGTTTTTAATACTTTATTTATTTTGCTTGTGTGTGCATGTGTACCAGAGAGCAATGTGTATCCCTGTGGAGGACCAAGAGAAACTTTCAGGCATCGTCCTGGATTGCGTCTACCTCCTTTTTCCTTCACTCAGCGATTTCCCAGGCTCCGTCCACCAGGACGAGAAGTGCAGGCCACTGCCATTTCTGCCTGATATTTTTACATGGGACCTGGGATCCAAACTTAGGACCTTCTGCTTGCAAAGCAGAATCTTAACCCCTGAGCCATCTCTCCAGCCCAGCTTTCTCTAGTTTGACGCTCTGTCATGACTCAGGCTAGAAAATGTTGCTTTAACATCTAAGCTTAGATTTTTCTCTAGCCTCCATCTTCTTGAGAACGTGTTTCTCTTCTGCTCTTTGTTCTAGTTCTACATCCTTGTTGACTGACGCAGATCGGTACCACTTTAGTATAAGTCGTCAACCATGTGTAACATCTTCTCTATGCCTGATCCTGTGACCGCCTGTGTTACATGGAAGACAGGGCATTTCAATACTTTTGCAGGCCCAGGACGATATGAATAGTTATAGAGAGTTGAAGAGTAAATCATACACTATTACAGCAAATTAAATTGGTTGGAAAGATTGATAGTCCTCATATGACAATAGGAAAGAAAGGAAGGAGGGAAGAAAGGAAGAAATGGGGGGAGGGAGGGTAACCCTTTAAACATTTATTTGAGAGAGAGGAAGAGGTGGGCAGGCACATGCATAGCATGGCACGCAGGGGTGAAGGTCGGGGTACAACTTCTGGAAGCCCATTTTCTCCTTCCACTCTGTGGGCTCCAGAAATCAGACTCAGGTCACCAGATTTCCAATCAGGTGCTTTATCCGCTGAGCTGCCTCGCCGGCCTGGAAAGGGTAAATTTAACCAAACAAGGCTGCACTAATAATCATAAAGCCATTCTGCTTTGTATTTCCAGGAATGAAAAATTCAACAAAGACAGGCTAACATTACAGACCAAGGACTAATTCCCTCCTTAGCAGATTGGCAACTATTTCCTGGTTTGCAAGGAACAGCTTGGGGGAAGGCCAGCATGTGAGATTAGACTGCTACGGCCCGCATGCCAAGTGAGCTACAATGTAATGAAAACACCAACAACCAGATCACACAAAGACTCCAGTCCAGTGCCCGTGAGATGGTTCAGCCAGTTGAAAACACTTGGCACGTAGGCCTAATGAGCTGAGTTGATACCCACAAAAAGTCAGCTGATGTGGCTCATCTCTCTAATCCCAGGACTCCTGGTAGGAGATGAGAAGCAGAGACAGGAGAATCACCTGGAATTCTCAGAGGCCAGCTAGCCTGGGGTCTGCACAGCAGCAGACACAAGAGAGACCCTACCTTAGAAAGGTGCAAGGAGAGAACCAAGTCTGGAAAGTTGTCCTCTGACTTTTATGTGTGCATTGTGGCAAACACACACACACACACACACACAAGAAAATAATGATAATAATAATATAAATTCTAAAAGAAGAATCCATTCCAGGGCTGGGGAAATGGCTCAGTGGTTAAAAGCACTTGCTGCATAAGTGTGAGAACCCACATGAAAGAAGCTGGGTGTCTGGGCTGGTGAGAAAGCTCAGTGGGCAAGGCGCCTGGTTGCCAACGGGCAACCTGAGTTTGATCCTTGGAAGCCCATGTGGTGGAAGGAGAGACCTGATGTCTGAAAGTTGTCCTCTGACCTCTACCCCATGCTATGGCGTGTCTCCCCACTCCCCAAAATGAATATGTATTTATTTTTAAAAAGCTGGATGCAGAACACGAACGTCTGTCATCCCAGTGCTCTATGAGAAGACGGGAGAGCTGGGAGACTCTCTGGAAGCTCGCAGGCCAGCTAGTAGAAACACAGCAAAGAGACTGTCTCATACAAGGGGGGAAGTGGAGACTCACACTCCCAAAGTTGTCCTCTGACAGCTACATATGAGCTTCAGCACATACACACCAGGATTCATTTATTCACTCACACTCCATGCTTCTACCTCCTGAGTGCTGGGATACAAGCATGAGATACCACGCCTGGCGGCGTGTGGCACTTTTATACTAAGCACAAAGAAAACTCTCATGTAAGCCAACTTTTTCTCCCTCTTGAACTCCCTAGTGTCACATGTGGTGGCTCAGGGCCAGCCTGGCTGTCCTTCCCACCATGTTTTTGTGCCCCTTAGAGGAAGCCCTGTGCGTCGTCAGCCACGGTATGATTTTCTGCACTTCAGCAGCATTTCAATTCCTTGTCAGGCACCAAGAACTCCCAGAAGCCAGTAGGCAGCACGCTCCATTTCCATGCTGGGCACAGACACGCGCCCTTGGATCTTCTCCAGAGTGGCCTGGTGCGGGTGCCTCTAGCTACCCTGGTGCGGGTGCCTCTAGCTCCCCTGGTGCGGATGCCTCTAGCTCCCCTGGTGCGGGTGCCTCTAGCTCCCCTGGTGCGGGTGCCTCTAGCTCCCCTGGTGCGGGTGCCTCTAGCTCCCCTGGTGCGGGTGCCTCTAGCTTCCCTGGTGCGGGTGCAGCTTCCCTGGTGCGAGTGCCTCTAGCTTCCCACCACCACGCTTGGTTTCGACTCACGAATCTGAATGGTGCTGGATGAACTTCTTGGTTCTCTGTTGATGATTTGGACTCTTAGCGGTTGTGGTGCCACAGAAGATGATGGCCACCACCATAGGCAGCTCCCGGGAGCAGAAATGGCAGAAGGTGTAGATTTTGAACCTGAATCTTCCATCAATGACCAAGCCTCAGTTCTCAGAGGCTCAGTGGTGTTACTGGCCCCTGCGCAGAGTAACTGGTGGGGACAACTTTGGATTTCTGATCGACTTTAAGAGAACAAGGGAGTGGCTCTCTAGCTGCCCCTTGAGCCCACTGGGGATGTGCTTCCCTAGAAGGAGGCAGTTTCTCTCCTGGGCAAATGTAGATGAATAACACACCCGGATGGGATCTATGGAAGTTCCCATGGAATTTAGGGCAGGTATAATCCTTCCAGGTGTGGTCTCAGCCTATCTTAGTTAATACCAGGTGTATCAAGTTGACACCCAGGCTTAACTACCACACACAGGTCCAAAGCAATAGAGTACAGCAAACTCAAGATTGAAATGGCTAAAATTGCAAGATGACCCCATCCTAAGGGTCTGGGAACCTCGTGGAAGAGGGGGCAGTGAGATTATAAGAACCTAGATGGGAAGTTTACATTTGGACAAGATGGTTGGTCCATTCAAGGCAGGACTGCTACATCTAGGAACTCATTGCAGTGAGACTTGTCCTTCCCTCACATACATAATAACTGACACACCGACTTGCCCCCATAGACTGTGGAGAGAGAGAGATAAGAACATTGGGGAACCTTGGGGACTAAAGGTGGATGAGTGAAGGGAAATGTCTCTATCAGTGGAGTGGCCTGAAGAGAGGCAATTAGGTATGCCACAGGGGCCTGAACCCCCACAAGAGTAGACAAGCCAGAGGGAACCCTGAGGTCCATAGAAGCAGACAGGCAGGAGGGTGGGAGGGAGTGGAATGGATTGATGAGGGGAAGAGAAAGAAATGGGAGGAAGGGGGATAGAGGGGATCAGGGATAAGTACTCGATATACTTGTAAAATTAGAAAAATAAAGTAATAATTAAAAACTTGTGAGATGAGATAGACTTTCCTTCCATTTATATTGATTTTTTTCCAGGCATTTTGGCACAGTAACTGAAAGCAAACTAACACAGATATTTTGTTTTGAGACAGTGTCTTAGTATGTAGTCCAGGCTAGCCTCATGTAAGCCTAGGCTAAGTCAAACTTGTCATCTTTCCTAAACCTGTATACTGATGGGATTATAGCGTGTGCCACCATGCCTAGTTCAACTATTTTTTTTCTTTTTCCATTTTAACGTGCATGTGTGCAGCATGTGTGTATTTTTTCATGCTTGTGTGTGTGTGTGTGTGTGTGTGTGTGTGTGTGTGTGTGTGTTGGGGGGGGTTATTCCCATATGTGTGGAAGCCTGAGATTGATATCAGCATATCCTAGCTTTTTCTTTTTTCTTTCTTTAATTTTTAAAATTCTTTTTAAAGTTATTTTGTGTAATTTCCCATATAACTAAATCACCTCTAACAATAAAAAAATCTACTGATGTGGAAAAAAAAATCTTTTAAAGTTTCATACTTGAATACAGTGAATTTTTGTATTTCCACATCTTAAATCCCCAATCCTACATTCTTCATCCTAGACTTTTCTTCTACTTTGTTCCTTTTTATGTATAATTTTAAAATAAAAGTGTTTATTTATTTATTGTGCATGTGTGTGTGTATCAGAGGGCACTGTGTGTTCCTGTGAAAGACCAAAAATGACTTTGGGAATCATCCTGAATTCCTTCTATCTCCTTTTTACTTTGCTCTGGTTTTTTCCTAGATTCTGCCTACCAGGGTTGGAAATATAGGCCAAAGCCGTTTCTGCCAGGCGTTTTTACATGGGACTGGGACCTGAACTCAGGACCTTCTGCTAGGGATGCAGAATCTTAACCCCTGAGCCATCTCTCCAGTTCCCACCTTATTCTTTTGAGTCTTTCTACTTAAACCCAGAGCTTTATCTAGAGTGCTAGTCTGGCTGGTCAGCTTGCTCTAGGCATTCCCAGGCGACATGTTACCACACCCAGCCAGCATCTTGTGGGCTCTGAACGCCTGTCCTTTCACTTTTGCACCAGCACAAACTGTTGAGTCATCTCTCCAACCTCAACTGTTATCAGTTCGAGTAAACCATGGGCTAAAAAGCCAACTACCAGCCTGACTCGAGACAGCTCAGCAAACAAAACCACTGTGCTTGTCTAATGCTCTAAGTTTCATCCCTACATGAAGGTAGATAGACAGAACTGACTCCACAAGCTTGTCCTCTAACTTCCATACGTGTGCCATGACCCGTGTGCACAATTCACATACATACATCATATACGTACATACATACATACAAACACGATAATAATAATACATAAAAATAATTTTCAGGACTAGAGAAATGGCTCAAACAGAAGGTTCTCATTTCAGATCCCAAGTCCCTTGTAAAAAAACTGCCAGGTGAAATGGCAGTAACCTACTTCCGGCCCTGGTGGGTGAGCCTGGGAAATCCAGAGCAAAGTAAAAAGGAGGTAGAAGCAATTCAGGATGATCCCCGAAGTCACCCTTGGTCCTCCACAGGACGCACAGTGCCCTCTGATACACACACACAAAATAAATTGAAAAAAATATATAAAGGGGGTTCGGGGGGAGGAGGAGGGAGGGAGGGAACTGGTCTACCTATTAAGTTTGTATGAGCGGAAATAATAAAAATGTATTAAAAATATATATAAAAATGTAATTTTTAAAAAGCCAACCACCACTGACTGGTAAGAATATTTGCACAGGAACGTGCTTCCTAAGGTATATGCACCGGCTTAGGCTTATTACTCTTGGACTACAACTCCTTTGGTAAACTTCTGCCTGTGCGTCCTCGTCGTAGGCTCCGAGAGAGCATGTAGTTGAACGCCAGGTTTCTAATGTCTTTCTTCAGAAAGCTCCAAGGTAAAGGGATCCAAGGTTTCTGTCAGCTCTCTTGCTTAGTCTAGAGCCCCCTGAACATCTGGAAGTAACCGCATGACCAAGGAACTTGTCAGAAATGTGCATTTATTGGGCTTGACCCCAGACAAACAGAGACTCATTGTGGGGCTTAGCAACCGATGCATCTTAACAACTCCTGCTCAACTGGGCAACCAGACCAGGGAGATGGCTCAGTGGGTAGAGTACCTGCCAGGCAAGCGTGAGGACCTGAGTTTGAATCCCCAGCACTCCTAAAAGCTGAGCATAGATTGAAAATGTCTGTAAGCACAATGCTTTTATGGGGAGATGGAAGGTGGAACGGGGATTTCTGGAAGCTTGTTGTGCAGCTAGCTGGATACACAGCAGAAAAACAAGACCTTGTCTCCACAAAAAAAAAAAAAAAAAAAAAATTGCTTCATTTGTTTCTTCTCTGAATCCCACATTTTTTATGTGAAAATGAGAAATTACCTCATTTTTCCCTCTTCTCCAAGAGCAGGCTGAACATACTACTGAAATAAGCACCATCTATTTGTCTTTGTGTGTGTGTGTGTGTGTGTGTGTGTGTGTGTATCAGAGGACACTGTGTGTCCCTGTGGAGGACCTGTGGGAATCATCCTGATCTTGCTTCACGCTGGGATTTCCCAGGCTCCTCCCACCAGGGCCAGAAGGGCAAGCTGCCATCATTTCCATTTCCGCCTGGTGTTTTTTGTTTTGTTTTGTTTTGTTTTTACGAGGGATCTGAGATCCGAAGTCAGCTCCTTCTGCTTGTGAGGCAGAGTCTTAACTCCTGAGCCATCTCTCCAGCCCAGTCTTTTGTTTCTTGATGGAGCCAAGATGCCACTCCAATGAACGGTGTGCCTACCAGACCCAGACTCTCAGCTCTGAATGTCATAAGACAGGGAGCCCCCCCCTCTATCAGAAGCTGTCTGGGCAAGCCCACCAGGGATGTGAACACCCGGCTGCAGTCTGCCCGGTGCCCTGGGGTCCCTCCTGGCCCACACTGGAAGCCTGAGTGCTCAGGGAAACATACCTGGTAGGTCAGTTTACATATGGCTATAGAAGAGCTGAAAGCTAGGGCCTCCAACAGTAGATAAATATCCTCACTGACCTTCCAAGGGCTATTAGCAGGAGTTAAGACAGGGTGTGTCCAAAGAGCTCTGAGTTCTTCCAGAGAAAGGCAGAGCGCAAAGACCTGGCAGAACAATATGTATTTATTGCAGTGAATTGCCTCTGTGGTTGAACCCAGCTCATCCCCTCTGAAACGCGTGTTAAAATTTAAGCCGCAAGATGAGGCATCGGGAGGTGGGAACCTTGAGAGGTGATTGGGGCGCTGCCCTTGAGAAGGGATTAACCCATTCATTGGACGAATGGGTTAATGCGTTACTTCAGGAGAAGGTCTGCTCTAAACACCAATTGCGCTAGCGCTTTTGAGTGCTTCCTGTCTCTGTGCTCATGGGTGCTCTCCCAGATGTGAACCTCATGACCTTGAACTAGAACTATGAGCCAAAAGAAACTGTATTTCGTTATAGAAACTCGAAATTGACCAAGACAGTGACATTTTGCTATTTGCTTTTCTACCCTGTAATAATTCAACTGGGAGTTCTTAAGGAAAGGACGGCTGTCAACTTCATTTAACATCATGTATCTGAGACGGGACCACACTGCTCTATGAAGCCGTAGCTCATTAGCTCTAATTTTGAATCACATTCCATTGGAAACAGAATGTTTCCATCTATTCTCTCAGTAAGTATATGGTTCTTCCCGTCCTTCCTCCCTTCTTTCTTTCTTTTTCTCTTTCTTTTTTTGGAATGGGGATGGAACCCAAGAGGATCTTGGCCCTGCTGGACAGGTCATACATAAAGGAGTCCATAAATTCACTAACTTTTCCTTCTTTGAATATTTATTGAAGGGATTGGAGAGATGGCTCCGTGGTTAAGATTGCCTCACAAGCAGAAAGTCCTGAGTTCAGATCCCAGGTTCCACGTAAAAACATCAGACGGAAGTAGGTGAGGAAGGCCCTGGGAAGTGGAGCCTAGGAAATCCTAGAGTGAAGCAAGGAGATAGAAGCAATCCAGGATAATTCCTGAAGTCACCTTTGATCTTCCACAAGGACACACTGTGCTCTCTGATACACACACACACACACACACACACACACACACACACACACATACATGAATAAAATAAATAAAATGTATTAAAAAATTCATTAAGGGCTATTGACCAGACACTGGGCTAAGAAGCCAAACACACAAAAGTAATACATGAAACCCTGTCCTTTAAAAGACTCCACTGTGTCACAGGAAGAGGAGATGATAGAGTACGGAGTGTTTCCACAACCCTCTTAGACTTGTCCCGAGGGCCATCAGAGAAGAAAGGAAGAAGCAGATGATGTTACTGCGGATGGGCAGGGCAGGCTGGGAAAGGGAGGTGTGTGTGTGTGTGTGTGTGTGTGTGTGTTTACGAGTGCTCGAGTGCGGGGAGGGGGGGAGTGGTGGTGGTGGTGGTGGTGGTGTTCTGAGCAAAGATGCGATGGTGTGAACAAAAACAAGGAAAGCCACAGAGTCTGACACAACTGGAGTATAGGATTTACTAGGGATGGCCAGGCAGGATGTAGCACTGGGCAGGGGCCAGTTTGGCTGGCTGAACTTACCCCTCCCAAGTACAGGTGTTATCCAGGAGTTTGAAGCACAATGGTGACATATACGATGTGCTTGGGGGGCGGGAGAAAGGGGTTAAGACTGCCTCACAAGAAGAAGGTACTGAATTTGGATGCCGGATTTCACATAAAACTGCCAGGTGGACATGGTAGTGGCCTGTACTTTTGCTCCTGGACGGCAGAGGCTGGGAAACTCCAAAGCAAAGCTAAGAAGAGGTAGAAGCAATCCACGGTGATTCCCGAAGTCACTGTTGGTTCTCCACAGGCACACACAGGGAGTACCCTTTGATGTGCACAAACACACAAGAAACAATTTTTAAAAATGAAAAAAAAAAATATGGGGCTGGAGATATAGCTCAGGGGTTGAGACTCTGCCTTGCAAGTAGACCTGAGTTTGGACCCTGGGTCCCATCTAAAAATGCCAGGTGGAAATGGTTTAGCAGCCCGCATTCCAGCTCTGGAAATCAGAGCCTGGGAAATCCCATAGCAAAGCAAAAAGGAGGTAGAAGCAATCCATGATTCCCAAAGTCATCCTTGGTCCCCTATAAGAACACACACACACACAGTGCCCTCTGATACACACATACACACTCGTGCACACACACACACATGATGATAGATAGATAGATAGATAGATAGATAGATAGATAGATAGATAGATAGACGGACGGACGGACAGATAGATAGATAAAATGTACTTGGAAGGAGATCACCCTGTCAGCAACTTGGCATGTGTGTTAGTCAGCTTTTCATTATTGAAATAAGTATCTGAGCACATGTGGGTTATAGCTTTGCAGATTTCAGCCCATGACCAGAGTTGACCCTGGTACTTTGTGTCTATAGTTGTATATCATGATGGAAAGACATGGTGGAGAGGCTGGAGAAATGACTCAGGGGTTAAGTCTCTGCCTTACAAGCAGAAGGACCTGAGTTCAGATTCCAGGTCCCATGTAAAAATGCCAGGCAGAAATGGCAGGGGCCTGCACTTCCAGCCCTGGTTGGCAGAACTTGGGAAATCCCCGAGCAAGGTAAAAAGGAGATAGAAGCAATCCAGGATGATTCCTGAAATCACCCTTGGTCCTCCACAGGGACACATGTGCCCTCTCTCTCATTCTCTCTCTCTCTCTCTCTCTCTCTCTCTCACACACACACACACACACACACACACATACACACTACATGGTGAAGCCAAAAACCAATGACCACCTCATGACTGAGACTTGAAGAGAGAAGAAAGAAAGAAGAGATGGGTAGTGAAGGAGGGGATACTAGTCATTTTGGCACGACCCCAGTGACTTAAAACTCTCATTACGTCCCACGTTTTTGCCCATCGATTGATTGATTAATTGGCTGACTTTTTGCCATAGAATCTCACGTATCCCAGACTAGCTTTGAGCTAGCCATGCAGCCTGGAATGACCCCAAGTGCTTGGCCCTGGGATTGCACACGTGTGCCAACACGAGGTGTCCCTTTCTTCTTTCGGTTACTGTTGTTTATGAGCCGCTGTCTCACCCGGCAGCCTGGCTGCTGTGGAACCTGCTGTGTGTCATCAGGCCAGTCTTGAGCTTGAGCCACCCCTGACTTTGCTTCCCAAGCGTTGGGATTACAGGCACGCGTTCCCACATCCAGCTGGAGGTGCCGCTTTTAAAGGTTCCACCCCCTATCAACAGCTCCACAGGATGAGGACCAAGTCTTTTAACATGCAAGTCTTTGGGGGACATTAATCCAAACCATAGTAATAACGGGGATATTGAGTCACCCTCAGTTTTACATATTGATGCCCAGGCAACTAGATGGCAACACCAAACACTGAGCTAGGGCATATGAAAGATGAAGCAAGGTTAGAGGAGATGATTAATTGATTAATCTTGCGCGTGCATGTGTATGCTTGCTTGAGCATGCTCCTGCACAGCCAGAATTCAACAACGGATACTTCCTGTATTCCTCTCCACTTTATTTTTTGAGTTCGCCCCTCACTAAACCTGAAGCTTGCTGTTTTAGCTAGATCGATGACTTGCTCGCCCCTGGGATTCACATGTCTCTTTATTTACGCACATGCAAGGGATTTGAACGCAAGTTCTTATGCTTCACCCACTGAGCTTTATCCCCAGCATCTGCGGGGGTTTATTAACTAAAGAGAAACAAAAGTGTGTGTGTGTGTGTGTGTGTTGTTTCTTGTCGCTTTTGTCTTTTAGGTGTGAGCCACGACTTCAGGAATCATCCTGGATTGTTCTACTTCCTCCTTGCTTCACTCTGGGGTTTCCCAGGTTCTGCCAGAATCATAGTCCCCTGCCATTTCCACCTGGTATTTTTACATGGATTCTGGGATCCAAACTCGGATCCTTTTGCTCTCAAGGCAAAGGCTTTAAGCCCTGAGCCATCTTTGCAGTCCTCTCAAACCCCTTTTCTTACTGCGACCAATCATCTAAAGATGAGAATAATGTTAAAGGCTTCATAAACTCGTGCCATCATGGTAATTCAGAATAGAATGTGGCATTAAGAGTGACAGGAGTTATCTGTGAAGCCACCCTGAACAAGCTTCTTCTGCTGGCATACAAAGAGCTAGGCGTCTGTGTCCATGAATGCTCTCCTGCTCGGTTGCTCAGCTCTCTGGCTCTTCCCGGCACTAAGGCTTAAACACAGCCTTTCCTACCTTTCTATCTACCTCACCCTCCCCTGTGTTCTGTGTTTCTCTATCCAATAAAGGAGGAGGGTGGAGTTTTCCCTTTCCTGGCAGCCAGACATCTTGGGGCTTGCTCCAGGCTCCACCCCCAACACATTTGCCACCCGATGTGGACTCCACAGCTTTTCTCCAGAAGCTGTATTTTCATCCTTGGGCCTGACCTCATTGTTGCTGCGGTGGGAGCCATCTTAGAAGAGAACACTTGCTAATGTGGGATCTGTGGCAGCTTTGTGATTGTCTCACGAAAGGAGCCAGCTTGTTTTATTGTCATCCATCGTGAAGATGGTATTAATAGCCACCTTGCCTCTCTTCTGAGCACAAACATGGCTGAAAACGCAGGAGCGCACCTAACATAGTCGCACGTGGCCACAGCCTGGGGACTCGCTGGCTTAGGGGACTTGCTGCTGTTTATGGGACGTGCCAGCACACAGCTCTGCTTCCTGTTCTTGCAGACCAGCGTGACATTTGGCTCCATCGAGCCCCTGTCATGGGTTGCCACACAAACATCGCCTGTCTGCTGTCGTCATTTCCTGGTAGTGAACAATTATTCCACATTGCCTCAGGATGCTCTCACAGTGTCTGCCTCCTGGCAGCTGAATCCAGTCCTTACAAAGCAAATGTGCGGAGGGAGTCATTCTTTGGGGGGTGGGGGTGGGGGGTACACAGGCAGGAACACAGCCGGTGCGGCTGATCTGGAAGAACACCAAATACAGTTCTCTGGGAGCACAGCTGCACTGTTTTTACAATAGAGGAACTGGTCTCCGCCCTACTAGCCATTTTGCTTGTCACAATCATGTCTTTCTGTCCCTTACACATCTGACACCACGGGCAGAAAAGGTGTCATCCATGGCTCTTTCCACAGTCACTGACCAGTCCGCTCTACGGCACTGTCCACCGCCACTCAGCCCTCAGCACCCCACCTAATCAGCTGTGTTTTTATAGATTCCCCCTCCCCACTAATGTACACCTTGAACTTGGCCACAGCTCTAATTTCAGGTATCAAAATTTCCCTTATTATTTAAATGAAATTTGTAGAGACCAATTCAAATTGATTTCTGGCTCCTCAGTACAGAGCATCCTAGGTGAGTGCAAAAGATATTTCTTCGGATGCACGTTGGGAAGAATTAAGAGTTCCATAGTAATTAGTCAAATAACCAACTAATAGCTACTTAACATCCACTCGTATTTCACAGTGGGAGGATGTTATGAAGATTTAACAGATTGTATATTGCTCAGAAAATTTGTGTTTTTGAAAAGTTAGTATTAGGTATTTTAAGTTTTAAATGAATTAAAAGAATGTTTAGCCATTACTTGGGACTTTTTTCCATAAGAGGAATTTAAAGGCAACACAGGAATAAAAAGTGAACTCCATCTAGACATTACATTTGAGGAGGACTGGATGGAATGCTAGAATAACCAACGGGGAGCTTCTTGGTCAAGAGGAAATCCTTCTGCAACCTTCTAGGTTGCAAAGCAATTATCTTGCCAGGAAAATATTCCATAAACCTAAACTGACCACGAGCTAGTTATTACAGGAGGTGCTGGGTCCTTGCAGAAAGAAATCACTGACTATGTAGTGATGGCTACAGGCTCAGGAACCTTGGGGGATGGATTCTAGGACAGGTGCGGCTGCGTTGTCCTGCTTACATGGTATCAATGCCATGTTTATGTCCCCCACGCCACCGGCAAGTAACTAGACGCCTCTTTCATACAATATTGTTTTTAAGCACAGCAGACTGTATTCAATTATCCTGGACCTACTAGAATCTTCATGGTGCTCCTGTCTCCCTTTTGTGTGAAATAAAGAAAACAGGATCTTCGACTTTACAGGCCTTAGAGGTCCTCTTTTTTTTTTTTCCACACGCAGTTAAACGATTTCAGGATTCTGTGTTGCTTTCCCTTCAGCTATTAGTTTCATCTGCTACACATTTTAACAGCAAAGAACACAGTTCTGTGGGCCTGCGCATGTGTGTTTAGGAGGCGTAGATAGCTCCCCACACCCCTTCCAGCTTCACACACTAGAGCTTTTAAATTGTTCAGGATTTTAGTAACACCATAATGTCGGCATATTAAATATTAAGGGACTCCCTCGGCGCCCGAGCCTTGAAGTTACGCTGTGCAAAATCTGCACCAGTGTGTTTCCATGGTGCATAATAAAAAAGTTATGGCAGGTTTTTTTTTAAGCAGCATGACTATAAACGTCACTCCTACCACTGCCTTTCACAAGGGCCCATTTGCTGTGAAATATTTTGCAAACAAAGCTGATGCTGGGACGACGCAGAGCGCAGACAGGCAGAAATAATAAGCCGAGCCCGGCTGGCAGGAAGCCCGAGGGAGGCAGCTTTCGAGGCGAGCCGGGGCTCGGTAAACCTGGAGGGAGCCCCGCGGGCCGCGGCTCGGGGGCCGCTGGGGGGTCGCGTCCCTTAGCGCCGCGGGTGGAGGACGCAGCCTCCGAGCCCACTTCGGGGACCGCGGCTCGCGTCCCTTCCACGAGCGGGACTTGCCCGGGCCACAGCTCGCGGAGATCTAAAAATAGCCAAAGCTAGAGGTGAGGAAAGCGCGGGCCCGCGGCGCAGGGCGGAGCCAGCGGCAAACTTATCACTCACAGCCCAGCGCTGGAGCCGCGCCCAGCGCCCGCCTTTTATAGCTGGTCCCTCGAGCCCCGCCCTAGCAACGGCCCCTAGCAACGCCTCGCCTGGGAGCTCGCGGGTCTTATCGGCCTCTGTCAGGCCTTTCCTGTCCCCTCCCCCCACGTTGCGCTAGCCGGGTCACGTGATCGGTCCCCGGGGAGGGGCGGGGCGAACGGAAACACTGGGGGGCGGGGGGGGAGGGCGAGGCTTTGCGTCATCAAGGCGCGACGGGGTCGCTGCGGCGCCGCCGCGTTCGTCGACGTCTGGAAGTTCCGCCTTCCGGGCAACATGGCGGAGGCTGCGGTGCTGGCCTGGGTTCGCGGCCCCGAAACCGGGTACGCGGCGCTGCGGCGCGCCTCGGCCCGGTGCTCCGTACGGGATTTTATCCACCGACACTGCCAAGCTCAGGTAGGTTGGCGTTGCTAGAAGCGGGGAGCGAGCGGCCGAGCGGGCCGGCCGGGGGCGGGGTCCGGGCGGGCGGTGCTGCTGTTCCCCGGGGGTTCTAGCTTTTGAAGTAGAATTCTCGGGGCTTCGGGCGACCCCGAGACCTCCCCCTGCACTTGTGTCGCGGCGGCAGTTGTTCTTCCTCTGCGTCAAAAGAAAGGCAGGTCCGGGTGCTTCCTCCAGCCCTGTCGGGAACATTTTGTTCTGTAACTCCCAATGAGCAGTTCGGGGCAGGGGCGGCCTTGCAGCCGCCGACCACAGGACCTTGACGGTTGCAGCCGCCGACCACAGGACCTTGACGGTGCCAGCCTGGAGGTCGTCGTCCGCCCAGCCCCGAGGACGGTTAACGAGGGACGCGGGCTCGGCGGGGCGCTGGTCGGAGCCACCGCTCGCCGTGTGTCCTGTGGTCTCGTGGATCCTTGGAACCGTGATTTAGCTGCTTCTGTGCATCTTCGTTCTCTTTTGTCCTTGTGCATTTACGAAAATCTGCTGAGGACTTAAAAGGTCGCTCCCGAATTTTAGTTCCCAGCTAGAGAAGCTTTTACTACTATGTGATCTTAAATCTGTTAAGTTATCTAAAGGATTTAGTGATCTCCTTGAGTCAGATTTTAAAGTGTGGGCATTTGATCTGGAATTGTTTGTACATGTCTCTTCTGTGCTCCTGGAAGGTGGTTTTTTCTGCTTGGGGACAGCTGGACGTGTGAGTGATCCACTTCCCTCTGTACCTATTATGTATGAGCTTAATGCATGTTAAAACATCAGACAAATCCTTAAGAGACTTGGACCCACCAGTGAAGAAGCAGTGAATGTTTGCAAATAACATGGTTTCCCAGCTTCCTCCCCTCCCTCCTTTTTTTGGGGGGGGGGCGGGTCTTGCCCTGTAACCCAGGCTGGACTCAATTTGCAATGTAGAAACTACACTTTTTTTTTTCTTTCCTTTATTCTCCGTGTATGTCTCTGTGTCTCTGTATGTATCAGAGGGCACTGTGTGTGTCTGTAGGGGTGACTTGGGGAATCCCCCTAGATGGTGTTACCTCCTCTTTGCTTTGCTATGGAGTTTCCCAGACTCTATCCACCAGGGCCAGTACATACTGCTGCCATTTTCACCTGGTGTTTTTTTTTTTTTTTTTTTTAAAGTTTATGAAGAGCTAGATTTTTTTTTTAATTTTTTTTTATTATTTATTCAATTGTGCGTGTGTGTGTATGTATGTGCACGCGCATGTGTGTATGTGTGTGTGTAGAACCACGGACGAATCGGGAACCACCATGGACGCCTCCACCTCCTTCTGCCCGGGGATTCACAGGCTCCGCCCTACCAGAACCGGAAACGCAGGCCGCCCCTGCTTCCCCCTGGCTTCTATACGTGGGATCTGGGATCCGAACTCAGGACCTTCTGCCTGCAAGGCAGAAGCTTAACCCCTGAGCCACCTCTCCAGCCCACCTGGTGTTTTTAATGTAGGATCTGGCATCCGAACTCTGGACCTTCAGCTTTCGAGGCAGATGCTTAACTCCTGAGCTCTCTTTCCAACCCAGCTGCACAATTTTTAACCATTGAAAATAGGAATCGTTCCAGAGCTTTTGATATATTTGAAAAGCAACTGTCATTTCTTGAGAACAGTTTCCAGATTTCCATTTGATCCAAAAAGAGATCAGGAACAATGGAATCTTAACTACGAGGTGTATTGGGCATACATTTTTATATAATCACCAAAAAATGAAAGTGAGAGCCACACTTGTAAACACAAGGATTGGGAGTTCAAGGTCGGCTTCAGGATGCCTAGTGAGTTCCAGGACGGCACGAACTAAATAGGCTGGTTCAAAAACCAAAGTAAAAAAAGACAAAAAGCAGGTCTGTCAGTTAAGTAAGAAATGATGTTAGTAAATGTGAACACAAGCAAATTAAAGGACAGCTTAATAAGATACTGGAAAAGTAAAAATATCTCTAGTTCACAGTTCTTTTCAAGGAAAACTGTTCAGACACATGAGAAGCTTGGTGTTAGTTCTCACTGAGAGAATAAAAATCTACTCTGCTGTCATTAGCCAGAGAAAACACAAAGTCAGCTACAAGGTAGTAGGAAGCAGTATTTTTCTCAAGGATGCTCTGCAATAGTGAAATGTTATAAAGAACTTAGAAGTCTCCTCCTTTCTTACTCACTGAAAGAACTCAGTCATCAGACATGGCCAGAAACTTTGTTGTTTGAAATTTTATTAGTGAGAAATAAGCATCCCACTTTCACCTTAAGGATCTAAGTCGCTTTTTAAAATTTTGCTTAAAACTCTACTTATTTATTTGGTGTGTACCAGGGCATTGTGTGTCCTGTAGGGAACCAAGGGTAACTTTGAGATCATCCTGAATTGCTTCTACCTCCCTTTTGTTTACCTCTGGGATATCCCAGGCTCCACCCACCAGGACAGGAAGTACAGGACACTACATTTCTGCCTGGCATTTCTTTTTTTTTTTTTTTTTTTAATTTTTAAAAAAAATTTTTTTTTAATTTTTTTTTTTTATTTATTCAATTGTGAGTGTGTGCGTATGTATGTGTGCGCTCGTGTGTGTGTCTGTGTGTGTAGAACCACCATGGACGCCTCCACTTCCTCCGCCCAGGGATTCACAGGCTCCGCCCTACCAGGACCAGAAACGCAGGCCGCCCCTGCTTCCGCCCGGCGTCTATACGTGGGATCTGGGATCCGAATGCAGGACCTTCCGCCTGCAAGGCGGAGGCTTAACCCCTGAGCCACCTCTCCAGCCCCTGCCTGGCATTTCTTTACATGAGACCTGAGATCCGAGCTCAGGACCTTTTGCTTGTGAAGGTCCTTGTGAGGCAGAGGCTTAACTCCTAAGTCATTGCTCCACCCTAAGGTCCTTTGATATAAAGCAAAATACTTGATTTCCAGCCCAGGAGTAGAACTTGTAGTTGAGACCTCTGAAGAGAATTTTTCCCTTCTGTTTTAAATGTACCATTTCTGAGGAGAGAGGAGCCTGGGTCAACTTAACAGTCCTAGCCTGGCCCGTTCACACATGTCCTGCTGTTTTGTGATTCTTAAATACTGCTTCATTTAAATTCTGCATAACCTTCACTCTCGCCCAAATCCTGTAAAGGTGGCTTGCACTTGTCTCTTGGCCAGACATCACCTTCAGTCTCATCTGCCTCACTGGTCTCCCCAGTTCCTATCTACTACCTCGTCTCCAAACAGTTTTTGAACTTTAGAACATGAGGGTTTAGTTTACTGCTCTCTTTTCTAATATCTTTATTTTTAAGTATTATTAGTATGTGGAACAGTTTTTTTGTTTAAGCCTCACTCTTATCTCAAGCTGACCTTGAACTTGTAGCAGTTCTGCTTCCCTCAGTGCTAGGGTTACAGGCATGAGCCATCTTACCTGACAAGTATGCTGATGACCTTTCAGTGCAAGTCTCCAGCTCAGACAGCTTCTCAGATTTGTATATCCATCATTTATTCAACATCTCCACTGGGGTGATGGACATGTCAAGCTAACCCATCCAATGTGTCCTTCTCCCTTCTTATGAATAATGCATCTTATCTCCCAGCAGCCAAATCAAAGTTTTGAGATCATTGTAATTTACTTTACACCCTTTACTCAGACCATTAACAAGTTCTGTCGTCTGTGTCTTCTGGATCTCCTCACAGGCTCATTTCTCGTCACCATCTGCTAGTCCGCCATGACAGCATCAGTCTGCCTTTCTCACTGGATTGTGACCGTAGTTCTCACTGATGGTGTCTTTGTCTCTGAAGTCTGTTGTCAGCTCACCAGCCTTTAAAAATTATGATGCAGATTATCTCACTTCTTTAAAAACTGCAATAGGTTTAGGTGAAATCCGTGGTAGCACATGCTTGTAGTCCTGGCACTTGTGAGACTGAGGCAGGAGGACCACACGTTTGATTGAGGTCAATCTGGTCTACACAGCAAGACCCTGTTTCCAAAACCAAAATACTACCCTTGTCTCTGCTTTTCCCCACTGACACATTTCCGGATGATATTGTCAGTTTTAATGGATCAATCTTAATGTTAACTTGATTTTACCAGTTTATAAAAGAGCAAACAAGCAACACCTGTTAGTGGCTCTGAATCGCATGTAGCCTTGCTTCATGACTCAGGTAGTAGGGGTACAAGAAGTTCATGTAATGGAGAACTGTACAGAATGCATTGTCATCGTCAGCTCAGCAAATACTAATTGAATCAGCTGTCTCTTGTAACTGGAGTAACAAAAGATGGCAAACTAAGTCCCTCCCCGTAAGAAACTTGTGTATCAGAAAAAGACATCTAAAACTCTATCTTGTCCCTAGGGCATTCCTGCGGAATGCTTCTTCGTGAGGTGCAATGGAGTCCTCGTTGGCACCAGCGACACGCTGCAGCATGGAGCTGTGTACAGTCTGGAGCCCAGACTTCTTGGTGGGAAAGGAGGTAGGACATGCTGCTGATGAGTGGCACATGTGTGTCTTTGGTCTCTGTATTGTGCCTGCCTTGTTTTGCCTTAGCAGATCCTTTATACCTAATGTGGAATATTTTTTCCCTTTATTCTTTTTGAGAAAGACATAACTGTTTGATAAAAAATCCTAACTTCTCCAGCCAGACTGCTCTTTGGGAACCTTAATCCCTAAGATTTTGGGAGGGTTGAATAATGAAAGATGACCGTTATTCTGTCCGGCTTACTGAAGAGTGAACTCGAAAATAAGAAAATTTGTTCTAGAGTGATCTAAAGTCACCTTTAGAAACAACTTTGGAAACAACAGGTAAAAAGAAAGCAAAGAAACTGAAAGTATGAGAACAGATGAGCAGTTCTGGACATTCTTTGATGCACAGAGATCCTTAAGTTTACCCAAGAGCTCTGACATGGTTTGCTTACAGACTTTTGAAAAAACCTTTCTGTTGTTTGAAATGTGTCCATAACAGTGCAGCAAAAAGTCTGTTTTCTTTCTTAAGGTTTTGTTGTGGTGGTTGCTTTGGGCTCTGGGCCTTCCGTCCTGGGACTTACAAGTCTCAGACTTCACTCTCCCCAGCACTAGAGTGACAGGCATGAATCACCACACCAGGGTTTTCTGTTTCTTCTTTTCTTTTTGTTTTCTTTTCTGAGAGAGAGACAGAGGCAGAGAGGGAGAGAGAAAACAGAAACACATGCATGCCACGGCACATGGGTTGAGGTCAGAGGACAATTTTCTTTCCTTCCATCATGTTGAGATTGAATGCAGGTTTCCAGATTTGAGAGTAGGTGTGTTACCTGCTGAACTATTTTGCCAACATTCGCCTTGGCTTTTAACAGGTTTTAATATTTCCTAAAATCAGCCTACCCTGCGTTCTTGGATAAATTTTATAAAAATCTTATTTACTTACTTGCACTTCTGTGCATGCACGTGTGTGTGTGTGTGTGTGTGTGTGTGTGTGTGTGTGTGTATCAGAGGGCACTATGTGTGTCTGTGGAGGCCCAAGGGTGACTGCAGGAATCACTCTGGATTGCTTCTATTTCCCTTAGCTTAGCTCTAGAGTTTCCCAGGCTCTGCCTTCCAGGATTGGAGGTACAGGCTGCCACCATTTCCTTCTGGCATTTTTTACATGGGATCTGGGATCTGGACCTGCCTGTGAGGCAGAGTTACTGGTTGAATTTTAAACACCAGTAGATGCTGGTGACTATTTTGGTGGGCTTCTTACAGCCAGTATCTTGTGTGTGTTATGTAGGTGACCAATGGGGAAGCATAACTTTTCCCACTGGGAACCACCTCATGAGTCATCATAGTTCTTAACTTAGGAATCTTGGAGTTTCTGACACTGGAAGAAGCCCCTCCCAGATCCTGCCTGCATGGTGCAGTGTTTCAGAAATACAAAAGGAAGGGAAGACATGAAGTTAAGTCAGATTGATCATCTTGTGACCTTTGCTGCTTGGCCTAACCTTGATGTTCATCTCTTAAAAAGTAACAGAGAAAATGTAGACTTCATTTGCAATCTTATGATGTAGGTGGTTTTCACAACTTTGCCTTGTACCATGCTTGAGTGCATCTTAACCTGCTGATTGCAAATCTGTTGGTTTAGGTTTTGGATCTATGCTCCGAGCACTTGGTGCTCAAATTGAGAAGACGACCAATCGAGAAGCCTGCCGGGATCTCAGTGGAAGGAGATTGCGAGATGTCAATCATGAAAAAGCGTAAGATAATGCACTTTGTTTTTAAAGAAAAACTTTCTCGGGGCTGGAGAGGTGGCTCAGGGGTTAAGCCTCTGCCTTGCAGGTGGAAGGTCCTGAGTTCGGATCCCAGATCCCACGTATAGACACCAGGCGGAAGCGGGGGCGACCTGCGCTTCTGGTCCTGGTAGGGCAGAGCCTGTGAATCCCGGGGTTCTACACACACACAGACACACGCGCACGCGCGCACACATACATACACACGCACAATTGAAAAAATAACAATAATAAAAAAAGAAAAACTTTCTCATCAATAGTGAATTATTCATATGCTATGTATATTATTAACATAAACTAAAAATGTTTGCATTCTTACCAGATTTAGCTTTTGCCACATTGCATGTATGTATAATTTTTTAAATGTGTGTAGATATATAGATAGATAGATAGTGTGTGTGTGTGCGTGTATACACATGTATGTGTAAGTATGTATACAAGAGTGTATTTGCATTTGTGTGCCTATGGAGGCCCAAGCGTGACATCAGGAATCATTGTGGACTCCTCCTCCTCCTTAATTGCTTTGCTCTGGAGCTTCCCAAGCTCTGCCTGCATGACAGGAATTGTAGATCCCTGCCATCGTAGTGAGTACATAAACCTAGAAGTATAGGTTGGTCACTTGATGCAGTTAAGAGACTTGGCAAACAGGGTATGTGAGATACTGCTGGTGACGCCCAGCATGCTGTCCTACGGTGAACTCCATTTCATAAGACAGCATGCTTGAAACAGAGTGTCGGGGAAGCTCCTGGTGGAACATTTGCCAGCATCTGTACCCAACAAAAAATACAGTCACTCTCTAAATCAGTAACATATTACAAGAGTTAGTAGTGTGTATAATTGCGCTCTGCTTTTACACTGCTGGCAGCCAGTGTAGTGGGCTTTTTATATCAGCCCGCCTCGAACAGGTGAGTGAAAGCTTTGCACTGTAGTGTTGCTGTGACCTGATGTGCTATCACATGTGCTGCGTCATTGGTCTTAGTGTTTGTGACATGTGACTGTATAAGCTTTGTAGGGTCGATCCGTCCCCTTCCCTCAGAACTGTCCCCCCTTCCCTCACACCTGTCTCCCCTTCCCTCAGAACTGTCCCCCCTTCCCTCACACCTGTCTCCCCTTCCCTCACACCTGTCTCCCCTTCCCTCACACCTGTCTCCCTTCCCTCACACCTGTCTCCCCTTCCCTCACACCTGTCTCCCCTTCCCTCACACCTGTCTCCCCTTCCATCACACCTGTCTCCCCTTCCTCACACCTGTCTCCCCTTCCCTCACACCTGTCTCCCTCCCTCACACCTGTCTCCCTTCCCTCACACCTGTCTCCCCTTCCCTCAAACCTGTCTCCCCTTCCCCCTTCCCTCACACCTGTCTCCCCTTCCCTCACACCTGTCTCCCCTTCCCTCACACCTGTCTCCCCTTCCCTCACACCTGTCTCCCCTTCCCTCACACCTGTCTCCCCTTCCCTCACACCTGTCTCCCCTTCCCTCACACCTGTCTCCCCTTCCCTCACACCTGTCTCCCCTTCCCTCACACCTGTCTCCCCTTCCTTCAGAACTGTCCCCCCTTCCCTCACACCTGTCTCCCCTTCCCTCACACCTGTCTCCCCTTCCCTCACACCTGTCTCCCCTTCCCTCACACCTGTCTCCCCTTCCCTCACACCTGTCTCCCCTTTCCTCAGAATGGCCGAATGGGTGAAACAACAAGCCGAGCGAGAAGCTGAAAAGGAGCAGAAGCGCCTGGAGCGGCTGCACCGGAAGCTGGCAGAACCCAAGCACTGCTTCGCCAGCCCCGACTACCAGCAGCAGTGCCATGAGATGGCCGAGCGGCTGGAGGATTCTGTCCTGAAAGGTGAGTGAGGAGTCGTCCGGCGGCCTCACCGCACTGAGGATGGCTCTTCAGCGTGCTGAGAGTGAAGCAAGCCTTGACGCGCACTCAACAATAAGCAGCATATTTTATTACGTGCTCATCCTCCCACAGCAAATCACTAGGGAGACATTTGGAATACTTGGTCACGTAACCTCATAGGCCCACGGACCTCATATGGAATAATACTTTTTCTCTTTTTTATATAGAAACGGGGTAAGTCTTCAGGAGCTGCGTAGACCTCAGTATGTTCTTTTAAGCACTGTGCTGGGTCTATCATGGGTGCTGTTGGTTTTAGAGGTTCTTTCCACTAAAAAATTTGTGATTTATCAGTGGAAATACAAATGTATGCAAATAACTAAAACAAGATATGAACCTGTTATCAGCTTCAGAGTTTCAAACTGGATATTGGTGCTTTAAAAGTGTGGTTTGTAGCCAGGCATGGTGCACACTTGCACAGTCCTAGTACAGGGAGGTGGAGGTGGGAAGATCACGAACTCAAGCTCATCCTTGACTACCAGCAGGGCCAGCCATAGATGCACAAATACCAATGTTCCACAATGTTTATTTGATTAATCATATAGCCATATAAAATTTTGGTAGAAATTTAAATTAGGGTGAGAGAGGATTCCAAACTACGTAAATGCCATAGGAAACCTACTTTGTATACTAATTTTAAAAAATTGAGTTAAGTAAATTGGGGGCCTTAGGCTGCAGCTTTTTTTCTTTTTTAACAGCTTAGATTATGTAGTTCACTAAATTCCGTCCTAATAGTACACACCTGCTCTTTAATGTCCGAGCAGGCATGCAGGCTGTCTCCAGCAAAATGGTATCAGCTGATCTCAGAGAGACTCGGAAACGGCCTCACAAGTCAAAAACAGACCATGGAGTCAGCGCCGAGAAGAAGAAATGCTTTTGGTGAGCACGCTATATGTTTCCGTTTAAGTTGATCTTTGAAGACCGTGCAGTATGCCTCCATCCTGCCTCTCCTCGCTGTTCCCTCCCTTGTTCATCTTTTCCTTCTTTTTGTCAGACACGGCATTGCTAGTCATCTGTACAGATCTCCTGTGGGACAGCCTTCTCACTGCTTGGATCACAGGTCACGTGTGTGCCACCATGATGACTTGCACACGCAGTGTTTAGGAGGCGTTTGTGGCAGCTCACACCCCCAGGGTGCTTCACGCTTCCATTTGTGGAAATTGTCGTGCTAGACACACTGGTGGTGTCTTCTGTTGTGCGTGCCATGAAGTAGAATCTGAAGAATATTTTTTCCTTGTAGAGAAACATCACATTAAAGGACATTTATATTTAAATTACATTTTGCTGTTAACTTCAGAAATGCTGTGTTGAAGTTGGCTGTACTTCACAGCTGGTTCCCTGCACTGTCGTCACTGTTGGGGCCTTTGCTGCTGTGCTGACGTTTCATCTGGCTTCAGCTGTGAATAAAACAGCCGTTCTCTCTCTCCTTCTCCCCCTCCTACTGCCCCCTCCCCTTTTCCTCTTCCTCCTCCTCTCCCCCCACTCCTCCTTTTTTCTTCCTCCTTTCTTTTTCTGTGTGTCTATGTCTGTGTGTCATGCGTCTGTGTATCATAGGACATGTAGATGCCCAAGGGTGACTTCGAGAAGCATCCTAGATTGCTCTACCTCCTTTTTGCTTTGCCCTGGGGTTTTCCAGGTTCTATTTTCCAGGGCCAGAATTGCAGGCGCCACAATTTCTGCCTGGTGTTTTTATGTGGGATCTGGGATCTGAGCTCAGGACCTTCTGCTTTTGAGGCAGAGTCTTAACCCCTGAGCCATCTCTGCAGCTCACAGCTCTGTTTCTTAATCATTCTTCTGATGGTTCTGTTCTCCTTGAGTGTCAGCTCGTCAGCTCAGCTTCCTTAGGGCATTTGCTAGAAAATGGTACGTGCTGGTGAATGTTGCTTCCATGTTGATCTTTACTTCAGGGATAGAAGCTTAATGATCATGGAAGTATATGTGTGTGCATGTATGTCTGTGTTTCTGTGATGTGAGTGTATGCCTCTGAATGTGGGCGCATTTGTCATCTCTCGTGGGAGAGGTCCGAGGCCAGCCATGGGTGTGGTTGGTCCTCATCCTCCACTTGGTTGGCGACAAGGTCTCCATTGCTTTCCACAGCATGCTCCAGGCTCGCTGGCCCAAGGGCTCCTAGGAATTGGTCTGTAGTTCTGTCTTCCGTCTCCCTATAGAGACACTGGGATTATAGAAACTTGCACTATGTTTCTGGCTTTTTGTAGGTTTTTTTTTTTTTTTATTCAATTGTGCGTGTATGTATGTATGTGTGTGTGTGTATGTATGTGTGTGTGTGTATGTATGTATGTGTGTGTAGAACCACGGACGAATTCGGGAACCACCATGGACGCCTCCACCTCCTCCTTGTTTACTCTGCCCCGGGATTCACAGGCTCCGCCCTACCAGGACCAGAAACGCAGGCCGCCCCGCTTCTGCCCGGCGTCTATACGTGGGGTCTAGGATCCGAACTCAGGACCTTCTGCCTGCAAGGCAGAGGCTTAACCCCTGAGCCACCTCTCCAGCCCCCTTTTTGTAGGTTTTTGATATTCAAGCAGGTGCCTTTCCTGCTGAGCTCTCTCTGTGGCCTGGGTTCTTGTGATTGGAACTAAGGTCCTCTGCGCAACAAGCACTCTTGCCCTCTGAGTCCTCTCCCCAGTCCCTGAGGTATAATTTACACGGTTACTTTTATATAAAGGGAAGGTTGCCTTTGCCAGAATGTCAGATTGCCTTTAATGCCTGCCTGGCTTCTTTCATTTTCCATAAGGGTTTTTAGAATTCATCCACAGTGTTGTATGTTTTCAGTAGCTCTTTGGTTTTAGTTTTTCAAGGCAGGTCTTTCTGTGTAGTCCAGGATGACCTTGAACTCCTGCCCCTCCCGCCTTCAGGAGCAGCTCTCCTTGCTACTTATTGCCACCTTTCATGGATATTCCAACTTGTTCATCCATTTTTCATTTGTCAGGCAATTTGGGAAGTTTCTAGTTAGGAATGATTATGAATAAAGCATAGAGCATTCTACCTTTCCACCCCTTTCTCTCTGTCATTCTCTCTCTCTGTGTCTATCTTCCTGTCTCTGTCTCTCTTGCTTTCCGTCCTTTTTTCTGCTGGGACACACATGTACATATGCCCTTCCCCCCACCAATACACACAATTTTAAGTAAAGTCAATTTTAAGCGATTCACAAGGGGAGTGCCTTTCAACCTTGAAAACTTGAGTTCAATTCCCATGTAAACATGCCAGCTATGCCAGCTCTGTTGGCTCTGAGGAAGTGGAGATGGAGAATCCCTGGTTATGTGGGCCAGGAGTCTTGTGTAATTGGTGGGTTTAGACAAGGGAGAAACCCTGTCTTGGGGTGAAGTGACACCCAGAGTTGTCGTCCAGCTTCCACACTCATGCACACGTGTTAAAAATAAAAAAGGTCCT
Organism: Typhlomys cinereus; assembly: GCA_023101885.1. NCBI lineage: Eukaryota > Metazoa > Chordata > Mammalia > Rodentia > Platacanthomyidae > Typhlomys > Typhlomys cinereus. Next base: position 1,696,626 of record JALPQD010000112.1, on the reverse strand, counting down.
GTCAAGCACAAAGTGTGTGTGGGGAAGAGTGCAATGCAGGGGTGTGCCTGTTGGATCTTTGGAGTGGTTGATCTTGGTCCCTTTGAGATTTTTTCCCTCTTTTATTTATGCCTTTAGAATGTTGCGATGTGAAATGTACCTCCTCCGTATCTAGTACATGCTTTTACTATATTCAGACAGAATCTGTGTCTTGGACAAGCTGCAACCCCGGATGGAAACACAGCAGTGCGGAACCTTTTGTTTCTTGGCAGGTTGGGCACAGAAGGACTGGAGGCTGCAGAGGCTTCCAGCTCTGCAAGTTCAGATGATGACAGCGACGAAGAACCCGGGACGTCTGGGCTGAGCTGCTGTGCGCCCCAAGATGGCGGCCTCGATGATGTGGAGGCTGATCGTCCTCCCAGTCCTCAGAGCCCCGTGGTGGACCCTCGGCAGGATATCCTAGAGCACACGTGTGCTGAGCTGCGAGAGGCGTCTACCAAGGAGCACAGGGGGACAGGGATGGTCCCAGAAGCAGAGGAGACTCCGGGGAGAAGGGAAACAGAGAGTCCAGAAGCCACAGAGACGGTCACAGCTGAGGCCGGGTTGAAGCTGGGCCGAGAGACAGAAGATACGGCTGGAGGGGACAGAGAAGATGGGAAAAATGCTCCCGTCACGCTGGAGACAAGCCCGCCCAGAGACGCAGTGAGTGCCCTTTGTTTGTTCAGTGTGCACATGGTGGGGTGCACTGTGCCACGGACACGTGTGGAGGCCACGGAATCACTCCCTGGAGCTGGTTCTCTCCTTCCACAGCGTGGCTCTGATGACGAGCCCGGGTCGGGGATGAGCAGCAGGCGCCTTCACCCTCGCCATCTTGCTGGCCCCTTCCTGCATAGCCCAGGCTGGCCCTGAGCTCAGGACAGTCCTGCCTTAGCCTCTCAGGTTCTGGCGCCACAGAGGTAGTAGGCCACCGTACATTTTTATTTTGGTTGCGTCTAGAGCCAAACCATTTACTCTCAGTGATCATTAAAGTGGAAGTGTGGGCTCCTCCATTGGCTGCTCAGTGGAAAGCCTGTTAAATCCCTCGAGTACTTAGGATGGTGGAGCTCGCCTTGTCTCCAGGAGCTTATGCCTACCACTAGTGTCACAGTCTGGTGTCACAGTTCATCAGCTCTGAGACACAGATTTTCACATTTGGCATCTCACATCAGATGTGTATCCTAGCTGAGCTGGTACTCTTTTCTTTTTTTTTTTTTTTTTTTTAAATATTTTTTATAGGATACAAAATACCTAAAGTGACTGCAGTGGTACTCTTTTCTTATACCTACATTAGGAAGGTATGTTGGATTTCTTGTGTGCGTGTGTGTACAAGAGAGCACTTGAGTGCCCAAAGGTGACGTAGGGAATCATTCTAGATTGCTTCTACTTCCTTTTTGCTCTGGAAATTTTCAGGCTCTGCCTTGCAGAGCCAGAAGTAGGGGCCGCCACCCTTTTTGCCTGGCAGTTTTATGTGGGGTCTGTGGTCTTTCTGTTTACAAGACATATTCTTAACCCCTGAGCCATCTCTCCAGTCCCCTTTTGCAGGTTTTCTTGGAATTTAAATGGAAGATGCTATTTGGTCTTAAATCTATTAGGATGAAAGGAAACGAATCATGTTAGGTTGTTAAAAATGAGCCTTGTAGGGTGCTTGCTCTTGTCTGTGACAACCAAGTAGAAGTAGTGCTGGTCTGTATTACTCTTGAAGTTTTGGCTTGGGGGAGTGTTGTTATTTTTTAAATACTCCACGCGTGTGTCTGTGGAGAGCATGTGCCTTGGTGTGCATGTGGAGGGCAGAGCATGACTTCTGGAAGGTGGTTCTCTCCTTCACATGGATTCGAGGACCAAGCTCAGGACCTTCATCTGCTTGGTCATCTTCCTGAGCCAGTTTTTGTTTTTTAAATCAGCAAATAGTGAAGAAAAAGGTAACATTAAAATTCTGTTCCAGCCTGCCGTGGTGGTCCGTGCCTGGAACTGTCAGCACTTGGGAGGCTGAGGCAGCGTTGTGAACATTCAAGATCAGCCAGGGCCATATGAGGAGACCCCGCCTTAAAGCGCAGAGAGAGCCAGGCGTGATGTGCACCTGTAACCCCAGCCTTGGGGAGGCGGGCGGGGGATCAGCAGTCAGAGCCAGTTTTGATGACTTGGGCAGGCTTAAGGCTTCTCTTGGCAAGAGACCGGATCTTTTTAAAAAAAAAAAATCTGTTCAGGAGTTCTGGACTCAGTTACTGTCTCGAGTGGTTGCTCCTAATACATAGGTAAGAAGTTAGGTTATTGCATGTATGGAAACTGCACGTGAATAGCATTGATTGATGACAGCTTGCTAAGGACGGGTGCAGAGCAGAGTCACGCTGTGCTTAGCTGCTGCAGTCTCCAGGACTGCTGACCTTGCGCTTGTGATGCAAGGAAAATGAGCAGGTCCGTGAGAGTCAGGGTGCAGGTGGCCACCAAAGCTTCGGTTCGAGGAAAGGCCGTGCTGACACTTGCCTTCCTCCGCAGGTTCTCGCTCGGGAAGCCGTGGACTTGCTGGCCTTTGGCTCTGCGGCCGAGCTGGAGCTGCTGGGCTTGGAGAAGCTCAAGAGTGAACTGCTGGCCCTGGGACTCAAGTGCGGGGGGACCCTGCAGGAGCGGGCGGCCAGACTCTTCTCTGTCAGAGGCCTCGCCAGGGAAGAGATCGACCCGGCTCTATTTGCCAAGCCTTCAAGAGGGAAGAAGAAATGAGTTTTATCAGGGCTGATTCTCGTGTTTTCTGCACTTAATCCCATCCACTGTGGACTCATGTCCAATTTTCCTGTTGATATTTTATTAAAAGCCAATTTTTTGTAGAACTCAGGTCTTACTAGTCTATTTTTACTGGCCTTTTACCCGTGGGCACACTATAGCGTTAACATGTGACGCTCTCTGGGTCTGAAGTGTCTAAGAAGAAGCCTGCTCGTTGTCATGTCGTCTTCCCCTCCTGGGTGTGTCCCTGCGTTTGCACCTGCCAGAGCGCAAGCTCGCTCCCTGCTGCTCAGGCTGCCCTCACTCTTGCAGCGACCCTCCTGCCCTGACCCCTGGCGCTGAGAGGACAGAGGTGAAGTCCCATGCCTGTCATGTCAGAAGGTATTTTATAATAAAATTAGTTTCTTTGGCTGCGTTTTGTGTCACTTGGGTAAGGTAATGTTAAGGAATTATCCATGTGACCCAAAGATGTCAGGTGTAGAGATAAAAGTGATTCATTACCTTTTTTAATTTAATAAATTTATTAAATTAACATTTTTATTTATTCAGTTGTGCATGTGTGCATGTGTGTGGAACCACGGACGAATTCGGGAACCACCGTGGACGCCTCCACCTCCTCCTTGTTTACTCTGCCCTGGGATTCACAGCCTCCGTCCTACCAGGACCAAAATCGCAGGCCGCCCCGCTTCCGCCCGGCGTCTATACATGGGGTCTAGGATCCAAACTCAGGACCTTCCGCCTGCAAGGCAGAGGCTTAACCCCTGAGCCACCTCTCCAGCCCCTAAATTAACATTTTTATATACATGCTCCTTGTCTCTTTCGTTCCCCCCTCCCTCCTTCCCTTACTCCCTCCCTCCTCACCTTTCTCCCTCCCTCCCTCTCTCCCACTCCCATGCCATCCCACCCTCCCTCCTGTCCCTACTTGAGTCCAGTCTACTCCCTCCCATTCCCCTGTCCTTTGGTTCTAGGGTCATGGGGTTCCCTCTTGTATCTGTTCTCATGGGGGTTCAGGCCTATGTGGCAGCCCACTATATGGATACTCCTCTACCTCTGTCTGATCCCTTAAGAATCCTGTTGCCTGAAACTAGTTCTGAGATCATGCCAGTCCATGGGGGCATGCTGGCGTGCTCACCAGGTGCAGCTCTGATGAGATCAAGGCCCCTTGCCATGAGTTCCTGGCTGCGGCTGCCCCAGCCTGAGTGGAGCGACCCGTCCAGCGATGGCACTCTCCATCTCTAGGCTCACAGCCTTACCGCCCCCTCTTCTGCAGAGTTCCCCGAGCCTGTGATTCATGACTTTTATGTTATGGAGATGACTTCTTGCGTGTGTGTGTGTGTGTGTGTGTGTGTGTGTGTGTGTGTGTGTGTGTAGTATGTAGTGTTTGGGTTGACGCGCGGACCTTGGAGTACTGGGCACATACCACCGACTGCTCCCAGCCTCTCACTGTCCTTCTTACTTTCTGCTGAGTGATCCGGCTACAGAGTCAGCTACTTTGTTGATCTGTCTGCAGTTTCACCGTTACTGTATTTCTTCTACTTTGTTCAGATTTACTTGAGTCATTTTTCTTTAGCTTATGTCATTGATTTGAGTTTTTTTTAAAAATATGAATACTTAAAAAGTAAGCTCTATTTTAGCAACATCAGCAACATTTTAAGTTTTATTTGCTTTGCGGCTGCACTGGGGATTAAACCTAAGGCCTTCTGCATGCTCGGCGTGCTGTGCCACTGAGCGAGCCCCAGCCCTCAATACAGTTTCATTATTTGTACTTTTACAAATAAATTTTATCATTTATTTCTAAAAATTTTCTGACTGCTTCTATGAATCCTTTGGTCCATGGATTATCTAAAAATATGTTACTCAATGAGCAAATGTTTGTTTCCTTTACATATCTAATGGATATGTACCTTATTTCTGTTGAAGTCAAAAAACGCCCTGAAGACGTGTTATGACCTGGCACGAGTGTGTTGGTGATTGAGCTGCACACAGTGGAATAGAAGGAACTATTCAGTGTGTGCGGTCGGCACATTTGGTGGTCGGTACATTGTTCTTTACTAAGATGTTGTTAAGTCTCAGTATGATTGTAGGAGTTGTTTGTCTCTAATTGTTTTAATTTTTGCTCTGTATTTTATTCATTTACTTTTTGACTTGGAGATACTAATTTTAATTACTTTGTGACAAATTCAATTATAAATGTCTAACAGGCACCCATTATAGCTGCTAGAGAGTGAAATCCTCTTTACTTATGTCTGATCAGCTCTCCAAAACTCATCCATTTTTTTCTTTTATGAAAGGTAGTAGAAATCCCAAAGAACAGCAGAGCAGTGACTAGTTAGCGTTCTGTTTGCTGATCCAGCCCCGTGATTCTGGTCCTAGAACCTCCAAGTAGCCAGAAGGACATGGGGAAGAGGAGGCTGCTGGACGCTCAGAGGCCCCCATTCTGGCTGCGGCGGAAGAGGAAACAAGCTTTGGGCTGAGCTGGTGAGGGAGCCAGGCCGAGGCGCTGGGGGAGGGAGGGCAGCAGGAACTAGCAGGCTTCCTTCTTGACATCCAAGTCCTTTCTGCCCAGGTTTGACATATCATCGTTCTGAGCCAGCCACATTCTAGCACGTTGTCCAAGTAGCTCAGGCAGCAACTGGAGCATGAAGTCGGCGAGGAGGGCGATGAGAGCGTCTGCTTTGTATTTTAAAGCTAGTTACTATGTAATATTCTAGACTATTGAGCACATATACATTTTTTAATTTCCCTCTCTATCGTAATAATTTTTTATTCAAAGTTGACTTTATCCAGTGTGGAATGCAGCCCCTCTGGCCTGTTTCGTATTATACTTGTTTCCACAGCACTTGTTTTTGTGTGCATGTGTTCATCTTTGTTTGAAGTATATCTTACATCAAGCATATATTTCGATCTTGTATTTTTGTCTTTTTGTTTCTTGATTAGAATGTTTGTTTTCTTTCTTAATTAGAATATTCACAAATGTAATCATTGGGACAGTAGTGTGTTTGCATTAATTGATAATTTCAGAAATGCATTTGAATTTGTTGGGTTTTTTTTTTAATTTTTTATTATTCAATTGTACATATGTGCGTGCATGCGCATGTGTGTATATACGTGTGTGTATGTATGTGTGTGTGTAGAACCACGGACGAATTCAGGAACCACCATGGACCGCCTCGACCACCTCCTTGTTTACTCTGCCCCAGGATTCACAGGCTCTGCCCTACCAGGACCGGAACGCAGGTCGCCCCCGCTTCCGCCCGGGGCGTCTATACGTGGGGTCTAGGATCCGAACTCAGGACCTTCTGCCTGCAAGGCAGAGGCTTAACCCTTGAGCCACCTCTCCAGCCCCATTTGTTGGTTTTTTTAGTGGCAATCTAAGGGCTTATGATACACATTCTGAATTTTTCAGTCAACTGTTAATGTGCTGCTTTACATGAAATGTAGAAGCCTGGGGATCATCCGTAGTTCTGGAAAAATAAAGGACTGTCTCAGGACTGTTGAGAGAGTCATGGTTAAATGACAGTTGCCAGTGGTGGCTTATGTCATTGTGGGTAGCTCAGTGGGTAAAGAGGTGCCATCGTCAAACCCCAGCCTGCTGTCAGTCCTCGGAGCTCACGTGATGGGAGGGGAAGAAACGACTCGTGTAAGTGATCCTCTGACCTCCACACATGTGCTGTGACATATGTGCACAAACATGTATGATAAGTAAATGAAAAATTAAAAAAAAAGAAATGTAAAAACCTTACACCTAAATAGGTTTGTTTAGCACCCTCCTGTGTCTTATATTTTAGGGATTGTATGTGTTAGTCTGTACAAATTACAATCTCATGTGTGTCATAATTTCTACTTTAAAATAAATTAATAGGAAAAATAATAAATGTACCTTTTGATATTTATCTGCATGTATACAACTTGTGATAGTCTTCATTCCTACTGTAAGATCTAGCATTTCCCTTCTGCCTGAAAAACTTCTCTTAGCATTTCAGGTAGCACAGTAACTGATTCATTTCTTTGCATGGAGTGAATGGTTTTGGTCCCTGTCATTTCTGAGGACAAGTCAGTGATGATTTTCTTCATGCACATCTCTTTCTTTGACTTGAAGATGTGTCCAGATGTGGTTAAGTGGTTTTCATTGTTGTTGTTGTGTTATTTGTTTTTATCGTGGACTCTGGTGAATTTCATAGCTTGGCAAATGGATATCATTAATTAATTTTGGAAAAAATAATGTGAGCAATTTTTTTTTCCTTGCACATTTTCTCTCCTGGGAGTAAAATTACAAACATCCCAAAGCACCCTCTGCCTCCCTAGAGTCTCTGGATCTCTGCCCCCTCCTCCACCCAACCTTCTGTCTCCTGGGATAGTCTGGGACCGTCGTGTGCCCTAGCCAGGCTGGTAGTGGAGTCCCAGCATCTTTCCAGACCCGAAGCTTGAGCTAGAAAGCATCTCTGGGCAGAGGCTGGGTGTCTGCAGAGGCTTCCGGGACCTTCACTCATCTGGTCCCCACAGCAGGAATCAGAGAGAAGGGCTGTTTTTCCTGGCTGTGGGAGATTTCTCACTAGGCCATGTTCCTTTCTAATCGGCCTGGCTCTTCCCTGCAGGTTGCTGGAGCTGTGACTGGTGCCCGGCCTTGTTTAGCATGGGCATGTGAACAGCGCTTGCTCAGTTGCGCACCCCACTGGACATTGTATTAGTTAGGGTTCTCTAGAGTCACGGAATTCACAGAATGAATATATATATATGTATATGTATGTAGGAAATTTATTGGGTTGGCTTACAGAAATGGCCGAGGTAGTTCAAACGATGGCTGCCAACAGCTAGCTGCTCAGTTCGGTAGTTAAGTAGGTGATGGCTGAAGGCTGGAGAACTCCTAGAGTCTTGGAAGGTCGAAGGAACCGGGCGGCCGGAAGGAAGAACGATTCCTAGCACAGCTGCAAGAAGGCATCCATTCTCTTTGGTGGCTCCTTTTTATATGATCTAGTATTGGGAGAATCCTTTGAGAGCTTTGGAGTTCTGATAGGATCTAGGGCGCGTGTATAATCCTTTCAAGTAGTCTCAGTTGATCCTTTCCAATGGTGGTCTCAGCCCAGCTTAGTTAATACCCTGTGTGTCAAGTTGACACCCAGGCTTAACTATCACAGACGTCATGTTCGTTCTGTGAGTGCCCCTGACAGGCTGGAAGCAAAGAGCTCTGCACTGTCAGGATGGTGCCCACGCTGCCACCTCCGCTGGGGCGGCCAGCGGAAGGAAGCAGTGGCTTTATGTTGACGTTTCCTCTTGGCCCTCTGGCTCCGGATTTCATTAGCTCTGTGGATCTGTGAAACCCTTGGATTGTGCTTTGGCATGGCCAACTATTTTATTTACTCGTGTGTGTGTGTGTGTGTGTGTGTGTGTGTGTGTGTGTGTGTATCAGAGAGCATTGTGTGTCCCTGCAGAGGACCAAGGGTGACTTCAGAAATCATCCTGCATTGCTTCTACCTTCTTGCTTAGCGCTGGGATTTCCCAGGCTCCCCGCCCACTAGGGCAGGAAGTACAGGCTGCCATGGTTTACACCTGGCATTTTTAAAAATTTTTTATTATTATTATTATTATTTATTCAACTGTGCGCATGTGCGCGCGTGTGCGCATGTGTCTGTGTGTGTGTGTCTGTGTATGTGTAGAACCACGGACGAATTCGCAAACCGCCATGGACTCCTCCACGTCCTTCTGCCCCGGGATTCACAGGCTCCGCCCTACCAGGACCAGAAGCACAGACCGCCCCTGCTTCTGCCTGGCGTCTATACGTGGGATCTGGGATCCGAACTCAGGACCTTCCGCCTACAAGGCGGAGGCTTAACCCCTGAGCCACCTCTCCAGCCCTACACCTGGCATTTTTATATAGGACATGGGTTCTGAACTCAGGACCTTCTGCTTGTGAGGCAGAGTCTTAACTCTTGAGCCATCTCTCCAGCCCAAGTGTGCTGTTCTTTGAACAAACAATTGTGCTGTTACAGCCCAGCCCCGATGGTCCCACGTTCTTTCCTCAGATGTTCACAAGGGAAGTGTCTTCCCTTCACTTGATTTAAGACACTCTGCACCCTCTGAGCACATCTATATCATGAAAGTTGGAATGTCCATCTCCCAGCATGGAGATCTTGCCACAGGGCAGAGAGTTCTATTTTGTTAGTGCCTGGTATGTGGAAGATGTTTCGCAAATACTGAGTAAATGAATATGCTACAATATTAGTCCAGTGCCTTGTAAAACAATTCAAATATATTCGCTTTCTTTCAGGATCTCATAGCATTTACCCTGGAATGTGTGCGATTGCAAATTGGAACCTTAGCCTGTAGGCATGGGTGGGCGCCTTGCACGTTGTTAAAAAATGACCAGGACTATTTTTCTGGACCCGAGAGCAACTGAATGCAAGCAGTCTATGAGGCGCTCCCACCAGCCTCCTCTGGGATAATGGACCAAGCATGTGCCCATTATCCCAGAACTTGGGAGGCCGAGGCAAGAGGATGGAGAGCTTGAAGCAGACCAGGCCAGATAGGGAGAGTGTCAGAAAACCCAAACAAAAAACGTGGGAAAACCTCTTGTGGCCAGTAGAGGGTGCTGTGTGCATACCAAGTGCAAGCAGAGCTGGCTGGTGTAGCTCAGAAGGAAGATGGGCAGAAAGGGACCACCAGTGTGGCCTCCACTCCTACTCCCCACATAGAGACACATGGCCCCCAGACACCGGGCTGCTTTCTCTGTCTACTCCAGTTTCACTTCAGTTGCACATCTGCAGGTCATGAATAAATCATTTACAGGCTCAACGTTTTACAACGCCTTTGAACCTCTCTTTCACAAATGGCTCTACCTTAAGACACTACCTTACTCATTTGTAGGTTTTTGATTTGAAGATGTGCGTATGTATTGAAGGTTTCATGGACAGTGTTATTTTTGTGTTACCAAAAAACCTTGTTGTGAGCCGGTGAGATGGCTCAGCAAGAAAAAGCGCTTGCAGTTCAAGCCTGGGGACTTGGGTTTGATCCCCAGAGCTCACAACGTGGAAGGAAAGAAGCTTATGTTGTTCTCTGACCTCCACTTGTGTCATGAGCGTACCCCCCACATGCATACAATAAATACATGAAATAAAGAGCTGGCCTGCATGTTGTACATGTATCCAATACACATGCACATAATAATAATAGTAAGAAAAAGAAAATGTAAAAATAAAGGAGGGCCGGAGAGGTAGTTCAGATTAAAATGCTGCCTTGCAAGAGAAGATTCTGAGTTCGAGGAATCCCAGATACCATGGAAAATCCAGGATGATTCCCAGTCACCCTTGGACCACCACAGGGATACACAGCGCCCTCTGATGCACACGCACACACACACACACACACACACACACACACACACACACACACGCGTGCGCGCGCACACGCACAGCGTTGAAAACAAAATTGCAGGTGAGATGGCTAAGCTAGCACAGGTATTGTAAACAATACTGACTTACGTATGATCCTCAAAACCAAATGAAGATGGAAGGAGAGAACCAGCTCCTTCAAGTTTCCTTTGTGTGTCTTTCCCCACACACTCATCATCCTCGTCGTCATGAATAAAACAAAGGGTATAGATACACAGCAAGGCCAGGGGTCCGCGTCAGGCACTCTTCTTAGCTGCTGTCCTCTTACTTCTTCCAGACAGTCTGACCTAACCGGCTGCTTTCTCCTGCTGAACCTGAGCCACTGACTCAGGCAGTCATGTGGCCCAAGTCCCCGTGGGCTCCCACCAGCGTGTGCTTCCCCAACCTCACCTTCTCCCGGGATCCCTGAGGGCTCCTCACGTCTCAGGAGATGCCTGACTGACGCTTGGTGTCTCTCCCTGCCAGCCCCGGCCTTTCACGGCAGCTCGTCCAGGGCTCACTCACTTCCCGGGCCCAGACATCTCCATTCGGCTCTCAGTCACCACAGCCCCAACATCTGGGGTCACTTGGTGACTTCGGCCCCATTTGCCACCACTGAGGTTCTACCATTATTTTATCTTACGTTTCATTTTATTGGCTATTTATTCCCGGGGGAGAGAGAGCACGCAGATACGCAGGTGTGCGTGTTCCACACATGCACGTGGATTCAGAGGACGACAGGCAGGGGTCAGGTCTCCCCTCCTACCACGTGGGCTCTGAGGTTTGAACTCAGGCTGCCAGGTTTGTGCACGGGCACCTTTACCCACGGGGCCATCTTGCCAGGCCCCCACCACTTTTCCACATGGTCCCGCCTCTTGGCCTCTTTTCCTCCGTTACCCCAGAGGCCACCGAGGGAACTTTCAGAACTGACCATTCCAGGGATCCCCCAAAGTACTACGGAAATGGCTCATCTGGTCTTTACATCCATAGGGCCTCCCTGGTACCCTGGAATGATTCATAGGAGCCAAGCTGTGGTGGTCCCAGGGGCCAGGGCTCCGCAGCTGATAGCTTCCTCTTCCACTTCCTCTTCCTGGACAACCCGAGCAGACCAGAGCCCACGGTCCTTGCAGTGACCAGCCTCGTGCCTGTGCCCTGAGGTCTTCAACTGGAAAGAAATGAAATCCTAACAGGCTGCTGCATGCATGCTAAGCAAGTGACTTGCCTAAATGAAAGCGCCCCACCCACATGGGCTCCAGAGGGTCCTTAGACCCTCTACAGAGGTGGCTTCATCCACCTAAACGGATCCTTCCTTTCCCAAAGTTTCTGCAGGTCTCTTGGTAAGTCTGGGCATCTATATCCAAGACAGCTTCAGCTGCCAGTTTGCATGTTAGAGGCTTCTCTGGGCTTGGACGTGGTTGTCCTCTGTGTTCAGTGAGTGTCTTTACAGAAGACTGAAGGAGCCTCATGGCCCTGTGGCCAGCGCCCTGGGGACAGAAGCTGGCCTTGAGCAGGGGCCTGTGGCGTCCACCACTGTGGTGCATCTGTCCCTGCATGCTTCAGTCCCACCTGACTAAAACTCCCAGTGGGAGAGGAGAGCATTCGGGACTGTGGTCAGGACGAGGTTATTTGGGGTGAGGACTGACCCCAGGGCTTCGTGCATACTAAACATGGGTTCTCCTACTGAGCTACACCCCACTTGACCCCATGCTTGGCACAGTACCCCCCCAGGCTAGCATGGCTCTGTCTTACCACTGACAACATCTTACTCAGCCACCAGCCAGCAAGCACACCACAGTGGGAACTCCTGAGCTCAAGCGATGCTCCTACCCTAAGCTCCAGATTGCTGGTCTCGTATACCCCAGGCTGACTTGAACTGTTAGCCAAGGATGACTGTGACCCACTTTATGCAGTGCTAGGGATTGTGTGTGCTAGGAAAGTCCTCTACCAACTGAGTTACACTGCTAGTTCAAAATTTTATATTTAGTGAAAATGGCAAAGTAATAGTTTCCACATACGTTGCAATTTTATATTAACATCTCCCATTGTTAATATAGTAACTGTTACAACCGGTTAACCAATATTGACATGAAATCCACGCTGTATTCAAATTTCCTTAGTATTTACCCAGCATCAATTTTTGCTTCCAGAATGATATCAGGGTGCAATGCTATTTTAATTGCCTTAACTTGGCTGTGACAGTTGTGTTTTTTAATAAATTGCATTAAAATTTCCAAAACCTTTTTCTCATTCCAGAGTCATCTCAATTGATGATTTCCCCCCAAAAAACAATTATTTTTAAATATTTTATGAACCAAATAATACTCATTGCCCTAGAGTTCTTCACAGGAACAGCCTAAAACTTCACCTGTCATTTGGAGAAAATAGGGCTGAGTCTGCACTGTTAAACTTTCATCAAAAGCCTTTGGTGGTGTAGGCCTATTAGCCCAGTGGCTGAGGTAAGAGGATTGTTGGGAATTAGAAGCCAACCAGAAAGAAAGAAAGAGAGAGAGAGAGAGAGAGAGAGAGAGAGAAGAGAGAACGTGTTTATGACTAAAACTTCCAAAAGGATAATAGGAGAGTGATAGCAGTGGTTAATTTCACGGAAGAGTTTGTGGGGGGAGGATGAGGGCATTAGAATAGGGAAGCTTCTAGTTCTTTTTAATGAGTATTAGTTACTCAGTCACCCACCATGTACTAAACCCTGGGCTCAAACCCCAGAAACAACCAATCAACCAACATGTAAATAAACTGAAGGACAGAAATGCGGGACAGAAGAAATGAAGGACAGAGGCGGGAAAGTAGTTACTGCCTGCTTGTCATAGCGGGGAGCCAATAAGTAATCTCTGTTAAGAAAAAAATCTAATTATGGCCTATGGGGGTAAAGCTTCAGAAGTTATCTCTGAGGGTGGGAAACAATTGCTTCCTGTGCTCTTTCGTCTTGGGCCATAGATACGCCTTTAATCACAGATCCCCAAAAGGCTCCTTAGACACATCCCCAGCCCCCAACCCGGCCTCCTCCCAAAGCTCCAAATGCTCCCAGGGCGGCTCAGGCGGTGGAGCAGGAGAGAATAGACGCTTGCAGAGGTGTCGTTGACCTGCTTGGTGGCAGGAGTGTCACCTTCCTAACGAGCCTGCCGGAAGGGGTAGGACAGGCGGGTGGCTTCTCGGAGTAGATGTAAAAACTCGTTTCCTCTCGGTGATAGCTGGGGGCTGAGCTGCTGATAAGAAGCTGAGGCTTTCTGGAGGCGGATCTCTCCCTAAAGGACAGGGCTTATCCTAGAGATGCCCGAGGGATTCCACATCCCTTATTCTGTATCTGTTTGCTCAGCCTACCTTCCCATTGGCTGTCAGGACTCCTCCCTCCCGGTGTTATCAGCCAGCCTAGAGATTAGGAGTTGGGACAGTGACCCTGGTTCCAATGCCACAGCCCCACTAACCCCAAGGCTCTTCTCAGGTGGAACAACTCCCAACCCACTGCCTAGAAAATTTGTAGGGTTTTCCTTCTCTAGCCAGAGTGGTGCCAACAAACCCGTAGTCCCAGCTGCTGGAAGGCTGGGAAAGGAGGAGACCAGGGCTGGCCTTCTCAGTTTAAAAAGGAGGACACTGGGTTGCAGAGATTTCAGAGGTTAAAACACTGCCCTGCAAGCAGAAGGTCCTGAGTTCAGATCTCAGGTCCCATGTAGAAAACACCAGGTAGAAATAGCGGCAGCCTGAACTTCAGAGCCTGGGAAATCCCAGAGCGAAGCAAAAAGGAAGTAGAAGCAATCCAAGATGATTCCTGAAGTCACCCTTGGGCCCTCACAGGGACACAGAGTGCCCTCTGATATGTGCAAAATAAATAAAGTTAAAAAAATAAATAAAAGGGAGGGCAGAAAAGGATAGGGAAAGAAAGGAATTTATCATTTAAAGAAAGCGATCTCGGGAAAAGTGCCGCCCTCCCCCTCCAAGCTTGGTAACCTGAGTTTGATCCCCAGAACCTGGTGAAAAGCTATCTGGGATGGTCTGTGCCTGTAAACCCAGCACTTCCACAGGAGACGGGCAGAGACAGTGGACTCGACAGTGGAATCGCCTGGAAGGCACAGTGCTCCCGAATCAGGAGTCGTCCTCCTCCACAGGGTGCAGAGAGAAAACCATTCCTGCCCTTGTCCTCTGCCCCTGCCATGCCCGCCTGCCCTGCAGGCGCACACAATAAATAAAAAATTTAAAAAGTAAGGTGATCCCCTAGAAGTAGAGCACTGCTCCTGGAGACTGCGGAGGTATGGGGGGGGGTTGATACACAGTTGCAGCTACTGGGAGGACAAAGATCTGGGTGCTGTTGAGTAGACAGTGATTGTGTTTAACCGTGCTGGTGCTGGGGTGGCTAGGGGTGGACCCCAAGAATTACAAGCAGGTTACCACACCCACCAGGCATAGCAAGGATCTGAACTTGGGTCCTTTTGCTTGTGCTGCAAGTGCAAATGTTTCAAAACAGCTTGAAGAAAGGATGTTTTTTTGCTTGGTTTTGTTTTCTGAGATAGGTCGTCCGCGACTACACAGCAAGGTACTGAGACTCAAGCTCTGACATTACAGATGTGACCTTACATTATGTCTGGGTTGTTTGTTGTTTTTGCATTGCCTGGCCAAATTATTTTAATTTTCGTTTCATTTTTTGACGACAAAGAATTTTCAAGTTTACTTCCTTTTGTTCGTTTGCTGTTTAAATACAAAGCTAAACCATAAACACATACAACCAAGACATTTCTATCTCACAATTGTGTCCTGTTGGATCCTTCTCCAATTCTCTGACCACTGTTCAGGATAGAGGGGTGTGGGGAAGCCTTTCTTAGGGAGCACAGGCAGGAGGCTGGGGCAGGGGTGGGGCTGAGGACAAGAGGACCAACCCTCGTCCTGTCACCTGGCTTCGGAGCCTGGGCCCTGGTGGGAAGGTGAACAGACAATCGGCCCTCCCCAGGGAGGATGCCGGTGTCCTAGTCACTCTGCCCTGCCGGCCAGCTGCTCTGCACATCTGGTGCCTGACGCCAACGGGGGCGGCTGGGGTCTTGGGTGCAGACTCCCCTTTCAGTTCATGCGGTGGTCCCCACAGGAAGGATGCCAGCAGGTCTGACCCCTGACCACCATGCCTGCTTTGAAGAGACGATGTGGGATGTTTGCACCATAAAGCAAAGGTACATGTTTAAGATGATGACTAAGCTAAAAATCCCCGCATCCCCATTCCACAACGGCGTATCAAAGCTTCACACTGCGGTCCACTAATCTCCACAAATATATAATTACTGTGTCAAGTAAGTGTTTTCTTTTTCTGTTTCTGTGTGCATGCATGTGTATGCAAGTTCACTTGCGTGGGTGCGCACGTATTGTGGGTATAATCCACACGTGTGTGGAGGACTGAGGTTGCTGTTGGGAGTCATCCTCAGTTGCTTTTCCACCTTATTTTTTCTTTTTTAAAGTAGTGTGTGTGTGTGTGTGTGTGTGTGTGTGTGTGTGTGTGAGAGGGCACATGTGTCCCTGTGGAGGACCAAGGAGAACCAAGGGTGACTTCGGGAATCATCCTGGGTTGCTTCTACCTCCTTTATGCTTTGTTCTGGGATTTCCCAGGCTTCACCCACCAGGCCTCTGCCATTTCTGCCTGGCATTTTTATGTGGGACCTGGGACCCGAATTCAGGACCTTCTGCTTGCGAGGCAGAGTCTTAATCCCTGAGCCATCTCTCCAGCCTTCCACCTTATTCTTTTAAGGAAAGGTCTCTCTGTAATCAAACTCAGCGTTCACAGATACAGCTAGTATGGCTAGCAAGACTGGGGAGTCCCAGTCTCTCTCTGCCTTTCTACACTGGAATTACAGGCAGGTTGCCACAGCCGCCAGGCATAGCAAGGATCTGAACTTGGGTCCTTTTGCTTGTGCTGCAGGTGCGTTAACTACCCAGTTATTTCTCCAGCCCTGTGCCAGTTAAATAGAGAGAGAGAGAGAGAGAGAGAGAGAGAGAGAGAGAGAGAGAGAGTGTGTGTGTGTGTGTGTAGAGAGAGAGAGAGCACGGGGCCTATCTATGCTGTGGTGTGTGTGTGTGGAGAGAGAGAGAGAGAGCGCGAGGCCTATCTATGCTGTGGTGTGTGTGTGTGTGTGTGTGTGTGTGTGTGTGTGTGTGTGTGTGTTGAGAGAGAGAGAAAGCGCGGACCCTGTCTATGCTGTGGTGCCTATACACTGGTGGAGGTCAGAGGGCAGCTTTCAGAAGTCAGTCCTCCTTTAACACGTGGGCCTCTGGGGCTCGAACTCGGGTTGCCAGGTTCAAGCAGGCACCTTTCCCACTGAGTTACTTTGTTGCCTGAGTTTTAAAAATTAAAGAGAGTTTCCATTCAGAACAGGGTGACCCTAAAGAAAGGCCAAGAGTGCATATGAGGGCAGGAGAGGGAGCTGCTGAAGGGAAGGAGAGAGGCAGCCCAGCACGCGCTGCCAGGGGAGAGCAGAGCACGGAGCAGGGTAACCAGAGAGCCACACGCGGAGTGCTCAGCGCTTGGCGCTGTGCTTCGACCGTGCTGGATGCATGCCATGCCGGACAGTGCTGCGCTGGAGGCTGGCAGGACCCAGGGGCGCGCAGAGGAGGGGCTCGTCTCCCCGCTTGCCATCTGCCGCCGCACCTGTTGCTGCTTGTTCCTCCCCCACGCTGTCTACATCAGGTTAGCCGTAGCTCATTGGTAGCACACTTGTCTTAGCATCTCTGTGCCCTGTGTTCCATCCTGTGTCGGCGCTTAGTTTCCGATGAACACGGCTGACCGTATCTGAGCTGATGCTCACATCTCCAATTTCCTATTTTGTATCTCCTAGCAATTTCTTTCTCCTTCCCGGCCCCTTTCTTTTCCCCCCATCTCTTCCTTTTCTCCTTCCTTCTCCCCTTTAAGGGCTGTGTAGATAACCCGTCACTGTTCTCCACATAGCTGCAGGAACACACAGCGTGCCTCCTTCTGCTGGGACACAGACACATCTGTCCGTCGTTGTGCTGGGAGGAAGCACCTTCCAGGCATCCCTGGGAGGGATGGATGGGGCGTGGCAGAACCCTAGGGAAGGATTTTCATGCAGGAAGCAAGATTTGTGCAGTGAACTGAGCCTGACTCAATGACTACGCCAGATCCAGCGCCTGTGTGCTGAGACTTGCGGTTGCAGTCGGCCTGCTTAATGGTCCTGTGACAGTTCTTAGTCCCGCTTGGCAGGAGAGCTCACACCAACACCAAGGCCAAGGGACCTGACCACCCCATCTCCATGCAAAGGCTGAGAGAGGGATGATCCTTACTTGCCAGACCAGCGTGTCTGGCCAGGAGTACACAAGGATGCCAATTTTCTCAACCAGCTCTCTCTATTCTATTTTATTCACTTGTCCAGGGCCTAGTCCCACCCACCATGGGCTGGGTCTGGCCCATCAACTAGACAATCTCCTGCAGGTTCGCTCTGGGCTTAATCTACAAATGTGCCCAGAGTTCGAACCTTCAACCATCAAGTGGACAACTGTGCCCAACATGATACTTACCAACTGAGAAATACTTTAGGAGTAAAGAAGAGAGGAAGGGCATGCAGGGCAGGAGGGAGTGGGCAGGGTCAGAGCGCCAGGCTGCTGAGGAGTAAGAGCTTCCATCTGGGAGGGGGAATTTGTGGTGCCAAGCTGCCCAGGGGCCTGGGAGGAACTGGCAGGGGAGGTATGTCTGACTAAGAGACAGACAGGGGCCTTTGAGATAGCTCAGCGGGTAAGGACCTGCGCACACACCTGGAGACCTGAGCGCAAAACTCAGAGGCCCACATAATGCAAGGTGAGAGTAGGCTTTTGAGAGTTGTCATCTGAGCGCCACCTCTGAGCCAGGACATCCTCTCTCTTTCTCTCTCATATATATATGAATGTGTGTGTGTGTATATATATATAATATATATATATATAGTTTCATATATTTTTATCTCATATATATGGTTTCTTTCTCTCATATACATAGTTTCTTTCATATATATGTGTGTGTGTATATGTATATATATATGAGAGAGAGAAAGAGGATGTTATGGCTCAGGGATATATATATATATATGTATATATATATATATATATAGTCATAGTTAGGCACAGGTGTCAATTTGACAGTTGAGGGTTTGAGCTCTGGGCACATTTATAGAGAATTAGTAGTTGAGAGTTAAGCCCAGAGCAAACCTTCAGAAAATTGTCTGGGTGGGGCCAGGCTCTGGACAGGTGAATAAAATACAGAGAGCTGGTTGAGGAAGTTGGCATCCTCCTGTACATTTGGCCAGACATACTGATCTGGCAAGTAAGGATCGTCTCTCTCTCAGCCATTATGTAGAGATGGTGGGGCCAGTTCCCTCGGCCCTGGTGTTGGTGCGTGCTCTCCAGTTAAGCTGGACTATGAACTGTAACAGGACTATGGTAAGAAAATAAAGTTCTTGTTCCCTTAAGCTGTTTGATAGTGATTTATCAGCAACCATGAAGGTAAACTGCAATATGTGTGTGTGTGTGTGTGTGTGTGTGTGTGTGTGTGTGTGTGTGTATTAACATTTTAAAAGAGAGAGAGACAGATTTGTTCCAAATCAGTTCTGTGTCTACATCAGTGGTCTTAGATGTGAAAACTTCCACAAGTACTACGAAAAGACACAAAAACGTGTTCTGGCAAGAGCAGGTTAGAGAGGAGTGGAAATTTAGAGGAAGATGGAGCTAAGTCTATGGCTTATGTTTTTTTGTTTCTTTTGTTTGCGGTACTGGTAACCCAGGGCCTTACGCATGCCAGGCAATCATTCAGGGGCTCTGAGCCTTTCACGTTGCTTTGTTTTGTTTTGTGTTTTACGGTTTGGGGGGATTGAACCTTGGGCCTTATTCATGTTAAGCAAGTACTGAGCTTGATCATCCAGTTCAATAGATCTACTGACTGACTTACTGTTAATTTGCGGGTAACAAATATTAGCATGCACACGCGCGCTCGCGCGCGCGCGCGCGTGTGTGTGTGTGTGTGTGTGTGTGTGTGTGTGTGTGTTCAAGAGACACTCCAGTGTGTATGCCTCTGGAGGCCCAAGGGAGACACTGTGGACCATTCCGGATCACTAGACTGATCTACCTTCTTTCCCAGGCTCCACCTTCCAGGGCTGGTTTTTCTGCCTGACATTTTTAGGCGATTTTACATGGAATCTAGTGATCTGAACTCAGGTTCTTTTGCTTTCCAGACAAAGGCTTTAACCCCTGAGCCCAATATTGATTATTACTGATGAACTATAGAAATGATCCCTGAAAGTATAGTCTTAATATTAATTATTATTATTTCCCAAACTTTAGCAGCTCCCCCCATACACACGACAATTGCAATTCAATAACAGTTTGGACTACTTGCACTTTAGAAAGCTTTGGGTGAGAGGTCTGCTTTTGTACCCCTTTATAAACAGTCTTCTATACTCTCCAAACATCTTTGCTTCCACCAGGACAAAAGGGACTGTTTGATTTCCCCGGCTTTTCAGGCCTGACTTGACTCTACCACCAGATGCTTGGTCCCATCCAGATTCTCAGTGTGAGGGGAGGCCTGACCCCTTCCCCTGACGCATGACAAAAAGTGGCTGTCCTCCCTCCCTTGAGGGATCTGTCCTTTGTAAAAGTCTCCCAATCCACATCCACATCCTTCTTTAGGCAGTTAGCTAATTGCTCAATTACTTTATTTCCCCTGGCAGAACTCTCCAGGCTGTGGGGAATCCACATCCAGGAGCCCTGGTCTGCCTCTTGGGAAACCTCAAAAGTCTGGAAGATTTACCTTGTGTGTCTATTTCTCACACACTGCCCTGCCCCCATCAGGACCTCCAGTTCGCCTGCCTATGGCTAATGGGTGGCCCCATCTTACTTTAAGTGGGCCTAGGCAAGCCCCACACAGAAAATACTTGGAGGCATAGGAGTTTGAATACCGAACCATGTGGGGATCAACCCTGTGTGAATCTGGGGGAAGCCCTCACCTCTTGGGTCTGTTTTCTTGAGGCAGGAGCATTGCCTGACAGTCGATTTCCATTCTAAGTTGTCTGATGCTATAAACTAGCAGGGGAAAAGGAAGATGTTGTCATTTGGAGAAACCCTTTATCAGTACTAAATTTCCCAGGCCCCTCCACTTAAGAAAGGGTCCCCTAAATTGGTACAGAGGTGGAGGGGGTGGTGGCTCAATTTCCCTGTGTTGAGCATTTACATGGGCTTCCCCGGTGTCCCAGATAAGTGTTCCAAGTTCTTAAAAGACTGAAGTAGTTCCTGCTCTACCTAGGGCTCGGTCTGGACTTGGCTGTCCCCATACAGAAGCACCCACAGGACTCTGAGGGAGGCGTGGGCGTGTAGCAGGGAAGGGCCCCCCATCCTACAATCTTCTCTAGAAACAGCGGTTTCCAGCCGCTCTGTTGCTGCAGAGTGGGAGGAGAGACCCTGTGCGTCCAAGAGTCCTGCTTGAGCATCTTCAGGTCAGATGGGCATTAGCATCATCGCACTGGGATAAGCGTGACAAGGGTTTCCTGTCATCCGGCGACGTGGGCGGTGGGCTCTTGCATGTTTATGAGACACCAGCCCACAAGAGCTTCCAGGGCCTGGTCGCTTGTGAATGTGACACTTCTTGCCGTTTGGCCTGAGTGAAGGCCCAAATGTTGACGTCGCCTAAGTCCTTTCCCCGCTAATCACTTGCAAAGGAAGGCAACAGTGCTTCTTTTGAAGATATCCGGAAGGCCTGTTTGGGCCAGATGCAGGTTGGGGCCCTGCCTTATAGTTTCAGGAGATCCTCAGTGTGAGATGTGAGCCCCAAGATGGGATTAGTTTTTTTTTTTTTTTTCTGGTGCTGGGGATGGAATCAAAGGTCTTGCACATGCTAGACAAGACCACTGCAGAGCTATAACCTAGTCCCTAAAATGAGATTCGAATTCCTCCTTGAGGATTAGCCTGTTTCCTTGCAAACAGAGTAAGCAGAGGAGAGAAATAAGGGACAGAAGCGGGCACGATTCTGTGACTTCTGAGATTTCTCTCCCCAGAGTCAGATGTTGGGAATTTTGTATTTCTTGGCCTCTGAAACCCAATGTCCTTCAAATCCCTCCTTTGGTCCTTACCAAGTGTCTGATCTCGGATGAGTCATGTGACAGGTTTTTAATGCCTCAGTCTCTTTCTCTATAAAGTGGAAATATTAGAGATCACTTCCCTGGATTATTGTAAGGATAAAGAGTTAATAGTGACAGATGTGATGATGCATGTCTGGTCTCAGTACTAGAAAGGCTGAGGCAGGAAGATCTTGAATTCAAAAGGCCAGACTGGGCTCCATAACGAGGTCTGGCCTCAAAAATAAGAACAGCAAAAAACGATATATGGTTTATAAGTTCTATTAGCTGTTGCGATTATTACTGGGTTTTGTTTTTGTTTTTCTTTCTTGGCAGCACTAAAGATCAAACCTGAGACCTCAGTCCAATAGGAGTTATTTCTCCCCATCTTCTAATTTCTAAGCCTATCTCACTTACTACTAAACCCATCTTTGCATATTTATATGCAAATATCTACATGAATGCTTACGCCTGTGGTGGCAGTTTGGACAGTTCAACCCTTGAGCTCCAGAAGGTTCTCTCTTCTGTCTGGGATGCCTAAGGAAGACAGAGGTAAGGGCGCCATGAGACAGGAAAGGGAGAGAGGTGAGCTCTGCCTTCGAGGCCCCTCAGCTACGACCTTGGCACACTCTTAGATCCCTGAGCCAGAAGGGGCTCCAGGAGACAGATGCCACATCTGCGTGCTCAGTCCTCCACTGACTGAGCGCCGTGGCAGGTGACTTTGCCTTGTGGTGGTCTGACTTTATGTCTGACGCTGCACTGGAGACGGATACTTGGCTCGCCAGGCTGAGGGAGTAGGTCTGTGGTATAGAGCCATTCATCTCCTCTTCATTACAGCCCTATGAAGTAGTACCGTCATTGTCACCGCCCCCCCCCCCGTGAGTCACGGTGCAAACATGTGAGCGTACAGGTGAACGGACCCATGCACGCGCATGCATCTCCTCATTATTGTCTTGAGACAGGGTCTCTCATGACAAGTTCACAGCTCACAATTTGAAGTTCACAATTCGTTTAGGCTGGCCGGCCACTGAGCTCTGAGGAGCCACCTGGTCCATAAGGTGCCTGTGTGAACCTGAGTTCAATCCCCGGAACCCACGCAGTGAAAGGAGAGACGTGACCTTTGATCTCCGCCCATGCGCCGTGGCATGCGTGTGTGCACGCTTTCCTCTCTGAAGTAAATAAAAAATAAAAATAAAATGGGAGCTGGAGGAAGCAACCCTGGTACCGCGGACATGCCTCTGGAGGGCTCTGGCCTCTGGGGGGGGGGTCTGCAGACTTTCGTTTCTCATTCTGTGACCAGGAATGATGGAAGACTTAATCCAAGCACTGGTCGTGTGAGCGGCTCAGGGAAGCAGACCCCTCCCAGAAAGGACCTGCTCTCTGAAGGGGGACGGTCTGCTGTCTTAAGCTGACCTTTCCGTGACACCCTGAGTGCGCAGACATCACTTTTCCTGGGGCTGAGCTGTCTGATGTCCGGCCTGAGGGCATCCAGTTTTCTCTGATGTGAGAGATGACTGTGGCGGACTCTGAGGAACCCATTGGGGGGAAACAGGAGAAGGCAGCAAAGGGTTGAGAGATGTGGAGTTCTTTGACTCCAAGTACCCGGGCAAGGGGCCAGAACCCAGCAGGCAAGCGGGACACTGTCTCTTCTCCATGGACAAACTTAGACCCAGACTGGTCTTCGGGACCAGAACTTCAAGAGACTTGAACAGACCAGGTGTGGGGTGCACACCTGTAATTCCGGCATTCAGAGGGCAGAGGCAGGAGGACTGCCCAAAGTTCCATGCCAGCCTAGTCTATATACCCAGCTTCTGACCAGAGAGACAAAGAGAGAGAGCGGAGTCCCTCCCTCACCATAGACTCCCCTCACCACAGAACAGGACTGAGTCAGTGCCCGAGAAACTCAACAGACACGAGTCGTGTCAGAGGTAGCCCAGCTCAGACTTGTGTGGTTTCCAGACAGTCCTTTGTGCCCTTTCTAGACAGCCCCTCCTCAGAGCTCAGGGGTCTGTCTGGTTGTTGAGCTCCCAGGAGGTCCCAGGGGTGTGACCTCTGTCCTCCCTCCCTCCCTGCCCCCACCCAGGGCCAGCTATAAAGCTGGCCAGCCTGGGCTCTCAGCAGACTCAAGCCAGGCCCGAGACCCTCGAGGGCATCTCAGGCACACACATCCAAGGCTCCTCTTCCTCCTGCTGGGCAGCACCATGTGGCCCCTGTGGCTCTGCTGGGCACTCTGGGTGCTGCCCCTGGCTGGACCTGGGGCGGCCCTGACAGAGGATGGGGTCCTCAGCAGCCTGCTGCAGCAGCTGCGGCTCAGCCAGGCGCCCATCCTGGACAGGGCGGATGTGGAAGGACTGGCCATCCCCGCGCACGTGAGGGCCCACTATGTGGCCCTGCTGCAGCGCAGCCATGACCGCTCTCGTGGGAAGAGGTTCAGCAAGCACTTCCGAGGTGAGCCCACCCTGCTGCCTTTGACCCGGGGGTAGAGCAGACCGCCGTGCTTGCTGACGCCAGTGGGACCTTGCTTTTAGGGGGAGGGGAGGAGCACAGAGGAACAATGAGGAGGGAGCAAGCACGGGAAGCTGGCTGGGCCTCCAGTTTCTGGCTGCGCAGAGAGGGACCCTCAGTACCATGAACGGCTGGGTCAAGCGGAACCTCTTTGCAAAACTCAGGTGCAGAGACGAGGAGAGCTGAGAAAAACAAAGTCGTGGGGTCTGGTGGGCATGTTGAGGACAGTTCCCTGAGAGAGCTGGGGGCAGGCAGGACTTCTGAGGTCACCATCAGTGGTGGGCTGCACCCCGCCTGTCTCCATGTGCATGAACACAAGTAAGTGACTGAACGGAGGCCACTTGGGTAACAGGGAACCCCCAGGAACTAGAGTGGAGGATGCTCTGGTTGGATTCAAGGAGCCGGATGGGAACACAGCCTCCACCTGGTATCAGCCTCGGCGGCACACACAGACCCAACAGCCAGGAGCCGGGGGAGGACCGGACTCTACAGAGTCATCAGTGTCGGTCACGGCTCTTTCAGTGCTGCATAGAGACGTTAACTGAACAAGGCCCAGACTCAAGGGGGATTTTTAAGTGACAGCATGGGATGCGGTATCCTGACCTGGCTGCCAACCCTGGAGTCTCCTGGTGGAGAGGCCCGGCTGACTGACCCGTGTCCCCAGGGGTGGCAGGCAGGCTCCTGGTGTCCGAGGCGTCCACGTACCTGCTGGTGTTCGGCATGGAGCGGAGGATGCCCCCCAACAGCGAGCTGGTGCAGGCGGTGCTGCGACTCTTCCAGGAGCCGGTGCCCAGGGCGGCGCTGCGCAGGCACGAGCGGCTGTCCCCACACGGCGCCCGCGCACGGGTCACCATCGAGTGGCTGCGCGTCCGCGACGACGGCTCCAACCGCACCTCCCTCATCGACTCCAGGTGGGGTGCAGGCTGGGTGCACGTGGGGCGTGGCGGCGGGGAGGAGGGGCGCAGGGGCTGCGGGGCGCGGCTGCAGGGGGAGACGGAGGGAGGAGAGGTGACGGGGACGCGGGGCGGTGTCGTCTCAGGCTGGTGTCCATCCACGAGAGCGGCTGGAAGGCCTTCGACGTGACGGAGGCGGTGAACTTCTGGCAGCAGCTGGGCCGGCCGCGGCAGCCGCTGCTGCTGCAGGTGTCGGTGCAGCGGGAACACCTGGGCCCGGGCGGCGGGAGCGCGCACAGGCTGGTCCGCTTCGCGGCGCAGGGGACGCGGGGCGCGGAGCCCGCCGAGCCGCAGCTGGAGCTGCACACGCTGGACCTCAAGGACTACGGGTAGGCGCCATGGGTCACACGAGGAGCAAAATGAAGAGACAACAGGGAATCACACGCACTGCAAAAACGACTTTTCAGAGTGCATGGGAACGAACGAGGTCGTTTAGAAAACTTTCTCTGCGTTAGGAAACCAGTCATTTATTTATTTATTTTTAAACAAAGTTCTTAGTTATCCATTCTCCAAATACAAATATTGAGTTGTTTTGTTTGCTTGGGCTGCTGTGGAACCCACGGTCTCATCACTTACTAGGCAAGTGCTTTACCACTGAGCCACACACACCCTGAGCCTTGGATTTCTTGAAAGCTGGATCTTAAGTCTCTCTCCTGATCTCAGTGCCCCCCCCGCTGACCTCTGACCTGTCCTTGTCCCTGCAGAGCTCAAGGGAATTGTGACCCTGAGGCCCCAGGGACAGACGGCACCCGCTGCTGCCGCCAGGAGACCTACCTGGACCTGCAGGGGCTGAAGTGGGCTGAGAACTGGGTCCTGGAGCCCCCGGGGTTCCTGGCCTATGACTGCGTGGGCAGCTGTCGGCAGCCACCAGAGTCCCTGGCCCTGGAGTGGCCGTTCCTGGGGCCTCGGCAGTGCGTTGCCACGGAGATGGGCTCGCTGCCCATGATCGTCAGCGTGAAGGAGGGAGGCAGGACCAGGCCCCAGGTGGTCAGCCTGCCCAACATGAGGGTGCAGAAGTGCAGCTGCGCCTCGGACGGGGCGCTCGTGCCGAGGGAGCTGGAGCCGTAGACCTGGGCTGGCCATCGCGGTCTCTGACCTCGCCGTGCTTAGCAGCGCATCTTCAGTAGGTCTTGATTTCACACTTAGTTACCCTTGTCCCATTTGGTACCCACATGTCACCTTCGCCGGAGTCCTTCCATTTCCTGCTCTCCTCGTTCACCTCTCAGGCTGAGCACTTACCTGAGTAATTAACACAGCCCGGCTCAGAAAGCAGTTCCCGGTTCTCTGGCAAGCTCTCAGCTGATCGTGGAACAAAACCCCGGAAACAGCGAGTTTACTCTAGCACACAATGAACTGAAACAAATAACCTGAAATATGCTTGTGGCCCCTAGACAGGGAGGACCTCTGGAAAGAGCCCGTTTGTCCAGACTGATGACTTGTTCTAGACTTTCAAAAATGTACTGAGGTGCCTGTTCCCGAGAGGGTGCTAAGAGGGGGGAGGATGGAGAGCTACGGGCGGGGTCAGCAGACACAGGATGACAGCACCTGGATCTGACAGGGCCACAACGGGGACTTCCACCCGACGCAGAAGTCTCGCTTCACGGTGTCATCTTGAAAGAGTGGAGCCTTCAGTGCCCCAGGGACCAGACCGATCCCTGGCATTACCTGCTACTCCGAAGTCAGCAACTGCCTGGGCGTGTTTAGTAGTCTTCCTCTGTCTTAGAGAATGTATCACTGAAAACACATGATGGTGCTATTTTTTTGTTGTTGTTATATTTAGCACAACCAGTTGAATGTAGGTAATCTGAGGAGCAAAATAAAAGCGATGCTTCACTCTGTGTGTGCATACTTAGTTTCTGAGTTTGGTTAATTTTTGAGATAGGGTCACCAGTAGACCATGATGTCCTCTAACTCCCTATATAACTGACTATGACTTTGAATTTCCCATCTTCCTGCTTCTATCTCCCAAGTGCTGGAGTTGCAGGCAGGTGGCATTGGGACTGGACTCTATGACTCAGTGCATGTTAACAAGCACTACAAACTGAGCAACATTCTTAGCTCTTAATTTCTAACTCATTCTCTTCCATATATATATATATATATATATATATATATATATATATTAATTGATTGTGGGGGTGAGTGATATGCACTCCTTGGTATGCATATGGAGGTTGGAAGACACTCGTGAGTGGTCTTCTCCTTCTACTTTGCTGAGGCGGGGTCTCTCCTGTTTCTGCCCCTCTGCTCACTCCAGACTAGCTGACCCACAAGCTTCTAGGTTGATTCTCCAGTCTCTGTCTCCCATCTCACCACAGGAGTGAGAGCCATTGCATTCAAGTTTTTGTGGGTCTGTGTGATCAAACTCAGGTTGTCAGGCAAGTGCTTTTAAGAAGCTGAGCCATCTCACTGGCTCCAATAATCTTTACATAGGAGAGAGGGAAGCAATAACAAGGAATGAAAGCAACATAATGATCAAAAGAAAAGGGACAACCAAAGACCCCCCAACTTGTGGAAGACTAATAGCTAAATTTGTGATTTTTTCCCTTACCACCCTCATTTCGAAAACAGCAAACATTTGCTCCTCTTTAGAAAGCACCTTCACTCCTGCAGCGATGGGAATGGGGGTGGTGTGGCAAACAGGTGTTTACTGAGCACCCATTAGGAACCGGGGAGCTGGAGCAAGGTGACAGCATACAGACGTCACTTAATTCTTGCAACTAACACAAGTCCTATGAGTCCCGACCAGAGTAACTCCATCTGTGAAATCCCATCCCGCTGTTTTATGTGCCAGACTGTAGAGAAGCAAACCATCCTTCCTACGGTCAGTGTTTTCTGCGTTCCCAGAATTCCTTGGGAACAGTAAGGACAGAGTACACACATTATACATACAACTTCAGGGCTGGTTTTGCCTCTGCCTTTTGTTGCCTGAGTCTGTAGTCACCACTAGTGCTTTAACACTAGGTGGCGCTCGCAGCCCAGGTTTCCTTTGTGAACTTCAAACCGCATAAAATAGGAGCCAGGAAGGCGGACTGGGACTTTTCTGTGGTCTAGCTGCCTGCCACGCACCCAGATTCCTGCAAAGTCATCCTAATAAAATCATTTGTTTTTCCAAGCTGGACTTGCCAGAGTCTTTATTTTGGTCTACACCATCTCTATTTGTGATCAGATTTTACGTCTCCCCAGACATACCGCACAACACTATTCCTTGGGTCTCAGAAACAAATTCAGGCAGTAAAGAAAAGTTCCATTGGGAACTGGATTTATTTTGTTCATTTGATTTTTCTTGTTTTCTTTGAGACAAATCTACATGCTCTGTAGCCCAGGCTGGTTTGGAACTCTGAATTCTATTGTCTCAACCTCTTAAATGAATGTTGGGATTCCAGACATGTGCCATTACGTCTGGCTAGAAATGAGATACGGTTAGCAATTTTTTCCCTCACAAAATGAATAAGTTAAGGCTGAGATGTGCAGTTTCCTTGGCAGAGCACTTACCTAGCATAAGATCCCGAGAGTTATCTAAGATCCATCTCCAGATAAAATAAACAAACAACATCAAATGGTAAGATTAAAGATAGTGCTACAAGCCTCCTCCAGGGCCCTCCCCAGCTCATTGCCTAGTACTGACTTGGCGCTGTAGTTACTGCCCAGCCTGTCTGCTCCCTTCCAGTGTACATGATAAACAATTGCTCACAAAGGAGAAAGAAGAGCAAGAGGAAAAGGAAGCAGAGGCAGAGAGAAGATGGCTCCACCAGAAAAGGTGCTTGGTATGAAAAGTGTGGCTGCTCTATGCCACTCCATAAAGGTGCCCTCTGACTACCACATGTGTTGTGGTACGGTGCCCCACCTCTGCTTCTGTCTCTCACACACAAAGAGTAAATAACGTAACTTTTAAAAAAGATGGTGCTGGGCTGCAGCTGAGTGATGTCATAGTTAAGAACAGGTTCTGGGCACATTTTTGGAGAATTAGTAGCTGAGTTAAGCCCTAAGTGAACCTGCAGGAGATTGTCTCATTGATGGAGAAGACCCGGTGGGTGGGACTAGTCCTTGGGGAATAAGATGGAGGGAGTTAATAGGAAGGTGGGCATCCTTTGCTATACTTGGCCAGAAATGTTGTTCTGGCCAGTAGGCACTGCCCCTCTTTCAGCAGTCCTGTGGATATATGGATTGGTGTGGTCAGTTTCCTCAGTCCCTGGTATTGGGATGGGCTCTCCTGCCCAGCTGGACAAGGAACTGCACCAGACAATTGTAAGGGAAAATAAAACCCCCTGTTCCTACTTTAAGCCATTCGGTTGTGAATTTATCAGCAAGAATGCAGGTTAACTGCTGCAAGTGGGGAGCTCCCGGCAAGCCTGTGCAAGGCTGGGGTTCCATCCATCTTTTTGAAAAACAAAAAAAGGACAGTTTGCTTTCTTATTTGATCTAATTTCTATTTTTTTCTGTAATAAACGAAATAAAATTAAATGCAAAATACATCTGTTGAGAAGCTTGTAGGTGAAGGAGCTGGGCTAGTCACAGGCATAGCTGGGCAGCTCAGCATGCCGCCCGGGGGGCTGGATTATCTCAGTTTTTAGGAGTAGAACTGTTACTTAAAGATAAGACTAGAGGGAGGCCAGAGGTCTTGTGAATAGAAACCTGGACAAATGAAGATAAAAATGAACCAGAGGTTGGCACTTGCTGAGCAAGCCTAAGGCACTGAGTCCCATGCCCCGAAGGTGGGGGAGACCCACTGTATCAAGTTGTTCTCTGATCTCCCTAGGAGCTCCTTGGCACGAATCCCTCTCCCATCGCAAGACAATAAGTAAAACAACGACAAAAAAAAAAAAAAAAAAAAAAAAAGGAAGAAGAAAGAGACAGCGGAGGGAGGAGGCTGAACCAGCTCGGCCGGTGGATGGGACAGGGTTGGCAGAAGTGCCCAGGAGAGGTGCCAAGCATGGTAAAGCCATATCCTCGGCAGGATGACAGTGCCAGGCTGGACCTTCCTTAACGGTATGTCCCAAACGACTGGGTGGGGCCAGCAGGCTCTCATATCGCTTCGGAAGTGTGTCATGACGTGGACAGCGTGGACCGGGAGACCCCAACCCCGTGGGAGGCTGCGGGACGAGGAAATGTCCAAACTACACATATAAATTTTCTTCCAACGATGGGGAAAACGAATACGCACAAATATAATAACGTAAAGAAACACCCCAAGAATGGTCTCAAAGAAAACCAAACTAAACCAACCCGATTCGCGGCTCCCCCACTGTCAGGGGGGAGCCGCGGAAGCCCGTGGGAACCCCAACAGATGATCGGCTCTCATCCGAGGTCCTCTCGCGGATCCGGGCAGAAACCACACCCCCAAACCCGGAAATCCCGGCACCCGGGGACGCACGCGTGGCGGGAGCCGCGGACCCGCCCACCGGAGCAGCGCGCCGGAGGCGGGGGCACGGCCCTAGCCAGGCCGCCGATTGGTCCGTCCGCGACCTCTCGGCCTCGGATTGGTTATCAGGGACACGTGGCCTCCGCGCTGGCTGGCGGCCCTGCTCACCGGCGGTGAGAGCCGATCTGCCCAGCCCTGCTCGGGCACCGCAGCTGCCCGGGATTCTTTGGATCGGGCTTTATCCGCGCGCCAGCTGTGCGCTCTGGACTCCGCCTTCCCAGTGGCATCTCTTCCTGCGGCCATGAGCGTGGGCTTCATCGGTGCGGGCCAGCTGGCCTGCGCGCTGGCGCGGGGCTTCACGGCCGCAGGTGAGCGCGTGGGGTCCGGGGTGATCCCCCCGCGCGCCCTAGGCCTGTGGGTGATGGTGCTCTACAGCAGGGAGTGAACGGATGGAGGGAGGAGGACTTGCATGTGCTGGGGTGCCTGCGCGTGGATGCGCATCTGTGGGGCTTGGAGTCTCCTTTTCAGGGAACGGCCTTGTCTGGCTGGGGGTGGGCGGGTCATGATCCCCTTTTGAAAAGCCTTGTCTCTTCAGGCATCCTGTCGGCTCACAAGATAATAGCCAGCTCTCCCGAACTGGACCTGCCCACAGTGTCTGCTCTCAGGGTAAGAGGGAGGAGGGATGTTGGGGTAAAGTAGGCCCTGGAGTTTGGCTAGTATGGACTTGCCCATAAGAAGGTCGCGCCATTAGCAATCCTATGGCTCTCACGGTGTTGCGGGAGCCTCCAGACAGACATGCTCCGGGCCAGATCCAGACGCTGAATTAACCTACTAAGTACCCAGTAAACACTGCTTTGGTTTTTGCAACTGGGGTCGGTTCACCCCTCCTTAGGCATCCTGGTGGTCCTCTGCGCTCAGGAGGTCACCAGATTGATGTCGAACTTGGTGCAGACACTTAATTGGCACAGTGCACTACAGCCCAGAACTCCTGAACTCAACTGATCCTCCCGCCTCAGCCTCCCCAGTAGCAGGAACTACAGCTGTGAACCACAGCAACGTGCGGCTTTGATTTGTTATGAAACAAGCCTGCTTCAGACTTACCGTGGTAGCCCAGGTTGGCTGTAAACTCCCAAGTGTTAGAATTACAGCATGAGCCACTGCTTGGGCTACACACTCATTTCTCATCACTGATTAGTTGCGAGACCTTAAAGTCTAAGTTCGGCCACTCTGAGGTTACAGCAGCTGTGTGTCATTGTCCAGAGGGGCATGGACGATGCTGTTGGCAAGTGAGTTGTTTCTCTCTGCAGAAGCTGAGTATCCCGATCTAGTAAAACCTGGCCATTGCAGGAGAGAGTGGCTGAAGAGGCAGTCGATGGGCAGTGTTTTGCCCAGTAGGTGCTGGCCTGTCCCACACCGTAGGACTCTGATTGTCACCATGGCGTCCTAGAGCGATAGATCAGACTTTTCTAGCTTAGTGCTAGACCATGTGAAGGCCAGGCACTGGTGAGAATGGGCTCTGTGTGGCTCTGCTCCCAGCCTCCCCCCTCCCCAGGTGCTTATATGCCACTGTGAGAATTTGAACCTGGCAGAGAGGTGTCGCAGGAGGCTACGGGGGGATGAGAGGACAGCCGCTTTCTGGTTACTGTGGAGAAGCTTGTCGTGTGGGAGCTGCCATCTGGGGCAGAGATGGAGCCCTGAAGGCACCGGATAAGGAATTCCCAGCTGCAGCTGGCAGAGTGGGCTTGGCAGGGGGTCTCTGGAAGCCTGGGCATAGGTAGGCTGCTCAGCATTGTTGCCAGGCCCTTTCTACCTGCAGAAGTTGGGCGTGAACCTGACTCGCAGCAACAAGGAGACGGTGCGGCACAGTGACGTCTTGTTCCTGGCGGTGAAGCCGCACATCATCCCCTTCATCCTCGACGAGATCGGCGCTGATGTGCAGGACAGGCACATCGTGGTCTCCTGTGCAGCCGGCGTCACCATCAGCTCTGTGGAGAAGGTGCCCGTCTCTGCCCTGATGCCCCTTATTCCAGGGCAAGGGTGGCTGGGACTGGGGGCTGTGCCTTGGGCACTGACTGGTTCTCTTATCGCTCCAGAAACTGATGGCCTTCCAGCCGGCCCCCAAGGTGATCCGCTGCATGACCAACACACCCGTGGTGGTGCGGGAGGGTGCCACGGTGTATGCCACGGGCACCCATGCCCTGGTGGAGGACGGGCAACTCCTGGAGCAGCTCATGAGCAGCGTGGGCTTCTGCACGGAAGTGGAGGAGGACCTCATCGATGCCATCACGGGGCTCAGTGGCAGTGGGCCCGCCTACGTGAGTGGCCCTCATCTGCCGCTTCCTTGCGGGGATCCTGGGTGGCAGGAGGGACCGGTGCTGTGCTGTCTCTTTCTTTTTTAACATGTTTGTGTGTGTGTGTGTGTGTGTGTGTATGTGTAAGAGGGCACTTTGGGTGTGCCTGTGCAGCCCTAGGTGGCATCGGCAATCCTGGATTGCTCTTCCACATTATCGCTCTGACGTTTCCCAGACTCCTCCTTCCAAGGCTGGAATTATGGGCCATGGCCACATCCTGTTGGGTGCCAGTCTCTTGGTCATAGCAAGACCTGCTGGTAGAGGGAACTGGCCCTTAGAAGGCAGCCCCGGGGGACCGGGGCTTGGTGTTTGCTGCCTGGGCCCAGAGAGGTGTCTTCACAGGCGTTCATGGCCCTGGATGCGCTGGCTGACGGTGGAGTGAAGATGGGCGTGCCGCGGCGCCTGGCAGTCCGGCTGGGAGCGCAGGCCTTGCTGGTCAGTGTCTTTCCCTGCGTGTTGTGTAGCTGGTCAGCGTCTTTCCCTGCGTGTTGGGTGTTACAGTTGTGTCCTGGGAGATCTTAGGGGCCACGGAGGCTGGGTTGGGCTGGTTTAGCCGCCTTTTCGTGTCTCAGGGAGCAGCCAAAATGCTGCTGGATTCAGAGGATCATCCAGGCCAGCTCAAGGACAACGTCTGCTCGCCTGGGGGAGCCACCATCCATGCCCTGCACTTCCTGGAGAGTGGAGGCTTCCGTTCTCTGCTCATCAATGCAGTCGAGGCCTCCTGTATTCGAACACGGTGGGTGTGTCCCGCTCTCCTCTGCCACAATTCCTCTACCCCCAGCCAGCCTCGATTTCCTCTACCCCCCGGCCTGCCTCGATTTCCTCTACCCCCAGCCTGCCTCGATTTTCTCTACCCCCAGCCTGCTGGTCCCTCTGCCCCCAGCCCGCCTCGGGTCCCTCTACTTCTAGACTGTCTTAGGTCCCGTCAACAATGTTGTTGTCCGTGTTCTGTCAATAGCCAGGATTTATCAGTTTCTTTGGCTAAGGATTTGCTGACTTCTCTTCACTCGGTTCTCACCAGAGCTGGGACTAACTTCAGTCTGTAGATGGGGGAAGTTCAGGGTCAGATAGCTGAGTGATGGGTTAGGATTCAGTTTCAAGACTCTGACTCCAAACCTGTCGTTTGCCACCCTTCCTTGTCTTTGAGTGGTCACCCGTACCAGGGCGCTGTTCTAGCTGGGAACAAGTAAAATAAACAGAACAAACCCCCCTGCTCAGTAGAGTAAGACTCCTAAGCAGCTTGGTGCCTCAGTTTGGAATCCTAAGTGTTGGCGGTGTCCAGGTTGAAGGTTTGGGGTCCTGTGGACAGGGAAGACTCAAAGCTCTGCCTCAGGGCTTGTCTCCTTCCTCAACCCTGCTGGACCTTTGTCTGCAGAGAGCTGCAGTCCATGGCTGACCAAGAGAAGGTCTCCCCAGCGGCCCTGAAGAAGACACTGCTGGACAGAGTGAAGCTGGAGTCACCCGCCGTGTCCACGCTGGCCCCGCCCAGCCCAGGGAAGCTTCTCACGAGGAGCCCAGCCCCAGGAAAGAAGGACTAAGGCATCCTCGGCAGACTCAGA
This sequence comes from Typhlomys cinereus, assembly GCA_023101885.1. Classification (NCBI taxonomy): domain Eukaryota; kingdom Metazoa; phylum Chordata; class Mammalia; order Rodentia; family Platacanthomyidae; genus Typhlomys; species Typhlomys cinereus. Next base: position 1,662,727 of record JALPQD010000112.1, on the reverse strand, counting down.
GCCTTTGGTACCCCTCTAGAGTGCAGGGAAGGACAAGCAAAGGCAGCCCCGGGTCCCGGTGATCTGTTCACACCAGCGAGCATTAGAACCTTCTTCTGCCCCATGTGGGAAGAGGCTGCTGAGGCCAGATCACCCTGCACTTCAGTCTCCATCGGCGGGGAAGCTCTGGGTCTAGTGGGCACCCCCTCAGGAGGAAGGTCTGAGAAAGACTTTGGCCACTGTTCAGTTTGAGTCTAAGGCGAAAAGCTTATAGAAGGTAAGAAAGCTTATAGAAGCCCGTCCCCTGAATTGACAATGACACGAGCTGCTTAGAAGTGTCACATTGTAAGTGTGGGGGTTCCATTATGCCTTGAGGACTCTGCATTCACATGTCTTGTTTAGAAAGTGCTGTGTAGTTCTGGACTTAGCTGCCTTAATAAAGTTTTCTATTTATTTACGTATTCATCCATCCATCCATCCATCCATCCATCTATCTCTCTAATCTATCTGTGTGTCTGCATGAGTATGTATCAGAAGCACTTCTGTATGCCTGTGGAGGCCCGAGGGTGACTTTGAGAATCACCCTGGATTGTTCTACCTCTTCTTTGCTTTGCTCTGGAGTTTCCCAGGCTCCTATCTTTCAGGGAAGGAAGTACAGGCTGCTGCCATTTCCACATGGCTTTTTTTTTTTTTTTTTTTTTTTTTTTTTTAATGTGAGATCCAGGATCCAAACTCAGGACCTTTTGCTTGGCACCTGAGCAGAGACTTAACCCCTGAGCCGTCTCCGGCCCTTATTTATTTATTTTTATAGATAGGAAGGGGGTCTCACTATGTATCCCAGGTTGACCTCAAATTTGTGATGACCCTCCTGCCTCACCCTCCTGAGTGCTGCAATTACAAGCCCCACCCAGCTGAGCTTATCTTTATTCTGCCTTAAATCATGTTCTAGAGGGCCGGAGACTCTCAGTGGCCCTGCTGGTCCTGGAAAGCAGCACGTCCGAGGGGTGGGAATAGGGACGAGGAGATACGGGCTGGGCAGAGAGGTACCTGCCCCTGGGGTTAGGGTGAAGATGTGTTTCTGGGATGGGCTAAAGCTAACAGAGACGATCCAGTAGCTGGCGGAGTCTGGGGTAACAGCCAAGGTACCCGCAGTGCAAAGGCTCCATGAAGAGCAAGTCTTTCTTGTTGCCTGGGGTGTGGGGCGTTTTTCTCCTTATCGTACGTGCAATGCCAAGGCCCAAAGGGACCAAACACTCCCTCTTCCTCTCCCAGTGAATTTCCAGAACTCCCAGGCAGTGAAGTGTCACACGGACCTTCTGTGGTTATTCTATGTGGAGGACGTGTCCTTGGGACTGGTCTATAGGAAGCCATGCCTGCGCCGGGGAGCATGGGCATAGACCTCAGTGCTGAGTTCAGGTTTTACGTTCTAGAACTTTCTGCCATATGACCTTGGACAAGTGACCTCGAAGTCGTATGGTTTGGAGCAGTCATGCTTTGCCTGTAGGGCCTGGTGGGTGTTGAGTGACAGCAGTGTGGAGCTGCTGTTCAGCAGATCGTGTGGCTTGTCTGAGCGCTTGCTACGTAAGTATGAGGACCTGAGGTGGGTCTCCAGCATCCATGTAAAAAGTGGGCGTGGAGACGTGCCTGTATTCTCAACTCTGGGAGGGTGGGTAGCCAGTCTAGCGGACATTCTAGGTACAAGAGACTGTCTCAAAAAGTAAAGTGAGGGGGCTGGAGAGGTGGCTCAGCGGTTAAGCCTCTGCCTTGCAGGCGGAAGGTCCTGAGTTCGGATCCTAGACCCCACATATAGACGCCAGGCGGAAGCGAGGGCGGCCTGCGCTTCTGGTCCTGGTGGGCGGAGCCTGTGAATTCCGGGGCAGAGTAAACGAGGAGGTGGAGGCGGTCCATATACACAGATATATACACATGCACAATGAATAAATAATAAAAAAAAGCTTTAAAAATCATTCTCTATTAAAAAAAAAAAAGTAAAGTGAGAACTGATGTTGATCTTTGACTCCCGTGCAGGCATGTGCTCACAGACAATCATGTGGAACACAGACTCTTTGAGAGATACGGCTCTTCCCTGGTACAAAGATAAGGTAGACCCTTGTTCTGTCCTGGCTCTGACTCCAAACCTGGGAGCCCCGGGGAGCATTTGTTCCTTCCTGCAGGCCAGTGAGATGGATACAGTACTTATTAAAACTCCTTAGTTGGTGTGTGTCCGCTGTACACACAGAGACTCTTAGATGGCCCAGGAAGATCCGAGTAGGCATTTAACCAGAACATGACATGGCAGGAAAACACCCAAAAACATGTGCCCTGTCCCTAACTTTTGGGGGAACTACAAATCAAAACCTAACCCAAAAGTCAGATAATGGCTCCTGCCTCTATTCCCAGAGAAGCAGGCAGAGGCAATAATAGGAGCCAGCAAATCTGAGGTAGACTAGTCTACACAGCGAGTCCCCAGGCTAACCAGAGCTATGAGGGATACGGAGTGAACCTCATTCCCCCACCAAAATAACGATGTTACAACACATCTACCAGCGTGACTGGGGGCTTTAGGAACGGTGGTGGATTGATGATATGACTTGGCCCGTAAAGGTGCTTGCTGCACTAGTTAATGACTTGAGTTTGATCTAAAGAAAGTGGTGACCAATGTTGAAAAGGATGTGGGGAGATGTGTGTGGCTGATGATATAAAATGCTGTGACCATGTGGGAAGGATCTGGGCCATTCCTCAAGAAGTTAAGCAGCTACCCTAAAACTTAGCAATTCCATTCCAAAGTTTGTGACCGATGCACTACAGGCAGCAGTAATAGCAAAAAGGAGTCAGCAGCTTAGTGGCAGAACACTTGTGTAGCATGTGCAAGAAAGGCCATGGGACCCATTTTGCAGTAACACAAAAAGCAAACTCCAATATCCAGCAAATGTATATAAATACGTTATGCTCACACAAGGAATATTAGCAATGAAAAGGACACTATCATGTCCATACGATGTCATGGACGCGTACTGTGATTTCACTTACTGAGATCCGGAGCCCATGCGGGCCTGCTCTCTGCACTAGGTTTGCTGACAAGCCATCCTAAGTGACAGACGGGACATGTAACCACAACTGCTGGAAGGCCACTGCACCTGCTCAGGACCTAATCTACCGGGCGCGGCCTTTGCACGTGGGCAGGGGACATCCAAGATTCAACGGGCAAATCTCACCAAGGGAGGCTGAGGCCTGATCTTTCCCTGGCCAGCGCTAAGAGCCTCATTCCTTGGGGGTCACCTCTCCCCAGGACCTCGGGGCTTCCTGGAGATCGGTGCTGATGACTTCTCCTCCCAGAGGTAGGCTGACCAACCAGAGGTAGGCTGGCATCTCCTGAGGTGATTAAAGGTGCCATCAGGGTGTTGTCTTGGACAGAGGTTCTAGAACTTACCTTCAGTCTCACTGGTGCCTGAGCCACCAAGAAAACCTGTGGTGTTTGTTCCCTGCGAGAGCGGACATTGGCTTGGTGTAGTCAGTCTTTCCACTAGGCATCTGCTAGGCCTGGCTGTGCTCCACTTAGCAAGAGTCTATGCTCAGAGGTGAGCAAGTGCACAGTAGATGAGGGTGGGGGGAAATGGGGTGTACATGGGGAGGGAGAGGAGAATGCCCAGAGTATAGGACGTGCCAATTATTGGGTAGGACATACTTTGCCTCTCCCACCTGGAGCGTGGCTTTCTAAGTCAGAGGCCGGAGCCATTGATGGACGCAGAGACCGTGCCTTGCATGACAGTCACCTCCCCGCTTCAGTCCCCTGGCATAGTTCAGCTTTAAGTGAGCGTGTGGCGTGTGTCTCTCCCCCTGGGAGAAAGAGACACCCCTGAGCTGAAGCACGGAGGGGTGCATGCAGGCTGGTCGTGCCAGTCAGCAATGAGGGTGGCTTACTGGTCAGAGCACAGGGACATAACAGCCATCTCAGAACTTACAGTGATGAATTCCCACGGGAGTAAAGTCCTGCTCTAGCTGCTGCTTGGCCTCGAGGTGCCTTCTTGGTGACTCCACAAGGGCCAGGCTTCTGCTCCTAGTAACAGGCAACGGCCACCTCCTACTCTCTCTCATTGGCTCCCTGTGGGCTCCTTCCCTGGTCCCAGCATGCTCTCCTGCCCTCAGTGGATTCTCTGATGGCCCCAGGAAAATGTCGAGTTATCCTGAAACTTCTGCTCCAGCTTAGCCCATAGTGACCTCAGGGAAGTGGGGTTGAGGTTGCCCTCTCTTTTGGTTTTACTTTAATTTCTTGACTGTTGTTAGCAGGCACAATTTTGTTCATTAAATGATTTGTCACTTGAGCTGTAGCTATAGCTCAGTGGCAGAGTGCTTGTCTAGCATATGAGAAAATAAGAAAGAATTCATCTTTCCACGGTTCCTTGCTCTTAGTTTGTGCAAGGACACACACATTTTCTTCATCCCTCCAGCCCTGCATGACAGAGGCTAAGCCACATTCTCCAGAGAAGTATCAGAGCGTCGCTTGAGCCCAGGGGCCTGGCTGGCTCTCCCTCACTGCTCCAGGTCCAGCTCAGTATCTAAGCAAAACACCTTACAGCCCCGACCTGTGCTCTGCATTTACCCCAAGCAGATGAATACGGAAGAGGGCATGACAGGGAGAGTGTGGCTGAGGGGGCATTTAGCTCCTACAGGCTGGTTCAGTGAGAAGCACACTGGTTGTTGCAGTTCGCCTGCATGTTTGCTGATAAATGACCATCAAAGGCTTAAGGGAACAAGGGGTTTATTTCCTTACAACTGTCTGGTTAGTTCTCAGTCTGGCTTGACGGGCGAGCACGCACCAACACCAGGGCTGAGGGAACTGGCCACACCATCACCACATAACAGCCGAGAAACGGACAATCCCTACTCGTCAAACCAGCATGTCTGGCCAAATGTACACAAGGATGCCGACTTCCTCAACCGGCTCTCAGTATTGGCCTAGTCCCACCCACCATGGGCCGTGCCTTCCCCCATCGGCTAGACAATCTCCTTAAGTTTTGCTCTGGGCTTAACCCAACCACTAACTCTCTACACATGTGTCCAGAGCTCAAACCCTCAATTGTCAAGGTGATACCTGTGCCTAACTATGACACTGGTCCAGGCCAGGGAAGATAGGATCCTACTGTCATGGGAGGAAGCACAAGAGGTAACTGGAAGATGCACAGATAAGAGGAGAACTTGCCGGGTGAGGAGAGCAGGAACAGACAGATCCAGATGGGGCAGGGCAAGGGCAAGACCTGTTATGCACCCTTCACTGTTTTGAGTTTTGCTGCCTTCCTCAGGACAATCCTGCCTCAGCCTCCCTAACGAGAAGATTACAGACACTTCATATACTTTTAAAATAATTTTGTTTATTTATTTGTGTGTGTGTGTGTGTGTGTGTGTGTCAAAGGGCACTGTGTGTCCCTGTGGAGGACCAAGGGTGATTTTAGGAATCATCCTGAATTATTTCTGCCTCCTTGCTTTGCTCTGGGATTTCCCAGGCTCCGCCCACCAGGGCCGGAAGTGCAGGCCACTGCCTTTCCACCTGGCTTGTGGGACCTGGGATCCAATCTCAAGACCTTCTGCTTGCGAGGCAGAGTCTTGTCCCCTGAGCCATCTCTCCATATCATCGCGTTCTTTTTGATACTACCGTATGGGCCAGAAATCGTAAGAGGGGATGTCCTGGTCACAGAGCCTTGCTTGAGGCACTGCCAGGCGCTGTGACCACAGGACTCGGGCCCCAGGCTGTCAGTCAGGGCTGGTCTTGGTTGTATTCAGAAACACTGTGGGCATGAAAATATCCTCGTGTGAAGGGTCAAAAGTCGAGACCCTTCTCTTCTTCCCAGAGGGCCATCTTCTGTGCGGTCAGCTCCAGACGGCTCTGAGCCCGCGTCTAGGTTCCTGTGATGGTGGGCTCCTCTTCAATGGTACCACCAAGTAGCAATCATCCTTCCCTCTCTCCCCATCCTCTTTCTCCCCGTGGCCTGGTCCTAGAGCAAGGTGCCTGTGTGAATGGATGAGAGATTGACAGCACATCTGCATGAATGGCAGGTTCCTGATGTCTGCGGGGGCTTTGGGTCTAGTGGGTGAAAATTCCCCTATAGGATTTCTTCCAGCCTCCCTCCTTCCCTGCGCTGGGGATCTAACCCGGCGTCTCAAGCATGCTAAATCGCCTTATCGCTGAGCCAAACCCAGAGCCCCCAGCCTGGTATGCTTATTTTAACAGTCTTTTGTTCAGTGAGTCGTGTGTGTGTGTGTGTGTGTGTGTGTGTGTGTGTGTGTATGTGGTTTTTTACTATATAAGCCAAGGCCTTGAATGACCATACCCAGCACAGTGAGTGTTGATCAAATGCATCTCCAGGACAAGGCTTTCGTGGAGCTGCTCGGAACAAGGGGAAGCCTAGGAAATTGCAGCCCTGGCATGCTGCCCTGCCCCAGGATGGGGTGCAAGCATTCTGCCCATTCCTATGGCTTTGGGCCCCTTCAGGAAAGAATGACTTGGGGACAATTAATTAAAAGTGAATTGGGAGGGAAACCCATTTCACAAGTTTTCAACTTTAAGAGGATTTATGTGGGTGGATATTCTGTTCTTGAGAATAAAGTGATTAGAAACATACTTTGGGGGCTGGAGAGGTGGCTCAGGGGTTAAGCCTCTGCCTTGCAGGCGGAAGGTCCTGAGTTCGGATCCTAGACCCCACGTATAGATGCCGGGCGGAAGCCGGGGCGGCCTGCGTTTTCTGGTCCTGGTAGGGTGGAGCCTGTGAATCCTGGGGCAGAGTAAACAAGGAGGAGGTGGAGGCGTCCATGGTGGTTCCCGAATTCGTCCGTGGTTCTACACACACATACACGTGCACACACACACACACAAAAGAAACATACTTTGGTAAGTTGGAGCAGTGTGAACTGTTTTAGACTTAAGTGGCTGTGACAGTTAGTTCCAGTTGTTAACCTGACACTTGAGATATACACCTCAGCACACCTATAAGGAACCCTTTAGTTAATCCTTGACTGGCAAGCCTGCAAGATTGTCTAATTTCATAAGTGATGTGGGAAGACCCAGCCCATGGTGGGTGGGACTAATTCTTAGGCAGGTGGATAAGACAGAGACCTAATTCTCTCTCTCTCTCTCTCTCTCTCTCTCTCTCTCTCTCTCTCTCTCACACACACACACACACACACACACACACAATAACTGAATTTTTTTTAAATTGAAAAACTAAATAAGTGCATTATTATTATTTTTAAAATAAGATGTGAGATAGACATGTAACTCAGTGGTTGAGGGAGTGGTTAGTATATAGAGATCCTGCGTTCTATACTCAGCACTGAAGACCAAAATGACTGAATGAGATCATGCAAGATACTTTGACACACAGCATGAACGTGTGTATTTATTTGGGCAGGAAGGTTCTATAAGTTGGTGTCCCATAAGAGACATTCCTTCAGGCCCAGTGAGAGAGCTCAGCAGGTAAGGCGCCTTCTTCCAAACCTGACTTTGATCCTCAGAAGCCTACATGGAGGAAGGAGAGAACTGACTTACAAAAGTTTTTCCTCTGACCTCCACCTGTGATCTATGCTGTGCACTTCTGTGATATGCACCTTCTCTCTCTCTTAAACAAATTATACATATATGAAGGCTTCTCAAAATTAAGAAGGAGGCTTGCTGGGTGGGGGAGGGACAGACTGCACAAAGGCTTTACATAGTGCTACTTACCACTCTGACAAAACAGGCAATTATTAATTTGTGTGTATGTAGTCCTGGACTGGAACCCAGGGCTTCATGAATATTAGTTTACTCTGCAACTGAGCCACCATAGCTTTATTTTTTGAAGTTTTTTTTTTTGATGAACTTTTTTGTAGCATACATGTGCCTCAGTGTGTGTGCGTGTGTGTGTGTGTGTGTGTGTGTGTGTTTGCGTGTGAGCATCTGTATATATCAAAGAGCACTATGTGTACCTGTGGAGGTCCAAGGTGATTTCAGGAATTATCCTGGATTGTTCTACCTCCTTTTTGCTTTGCTCTGAGGTTTCTCAGACTCAGCATTCCAGGGCTGGAAGTACAGGCTGCTATCATTTCTGCCTGGTGTTTTTACATGGGATCTGGGATTCAAACTCAGGTTCTTCCTCTTGTAAGGTAGAGGTTTAATCCCTAACCCATCTTTCCAATCCCTATTTCAAAAGTTTTTAAAATATATTATATTTATGTAGTTTTGCAATAGAAAGACACAGAGAGAAACAGAGACGAAGGAAAAGGTGCGCCCATGCATACCACTGAGTATGGGTGCAGGTCAGAGCGCCCCTCAGCCACCATGGATGCTTCCAAGAATCAGACTCAGGTCACCAGATTTACAAATGGGCACCTTATCCACTGAGCTATCTGGCAGACCCCAACTTGATTTTTATTTACTTAATTAGTGGTTGTTATGGAGACGGGGTTTCAGTCCCTAGTTCAAGCTGGCCTTGCGCTTATAATGATCTCCCTGCCTCAGGGTAAGTGCTGAGACTAGAGGTGTGAGCCACTATGGATAGCGTCATTTTATTTTATTTGTGTGTGCGTGTGTGTGCGTGTGTGTGTGTGTGTGTGTGTGTGTGTGTGTTAGAGGGCACTGTGAGTCCCTGTGGAACACCAAAAATGACTTTGGGAATCATCCTGAATTGCTTCCACCTCCTTTTTGTTTCGCTCTGGGATTTCCCAGGCCCTGTCCACTATCCAGAAATGCTGGTCACCCTGCATTTTTATGTGGGGCCTGGATCTGAATGCAGGACCTTCTGCTTGGGAGGTGGGGTCTTAACCCTGAGCCACTGGGTCTCCAGCCCCATTTTCTATTTTAATAAAATAAACTGAAACGGAAGCATCCGGGGATTGAACGCAGGCTGCAGGTTCGCCATGAGCCTTACCCACTGAGCTCTCTCTCCCGCCCGTGTTTGTCCTCTTCCTAGGTGGTGGTTTTGGTATCTACGCCAGCACGCTGGTACTGACAGCTTATCAAAACGCACGCAGCCATCACTCTTCCTGGGCACCGAATTGAGGGGAAAGAACAGGAAATGAGCGGAGCTACTGAAAACCAGTTCAGCGGAGAGACTCGGGCCACTAGAGGGCCCCCGGCGGCAGCTCCTGAACTCCGAGCCCCTAAAGTCCTAGAGCAGGCGTGGCAGAAGGCGGGTCACGGCCCCGCGTGCTGGGCTGGCCGCTGGCTCCGGCGTTTTCCCACCGTCACCAGGCGCGGTGCTCGGCCTCCTCCCAGTCTGCGCCGCAGCACTCGCCAGCGTTTGCACAACCCGTCAGCAGCGCGCTCCTTCTAGGCGTCTGCACAGAAGGACGCCCAGCTTCCATTGCCCCCTTGGTCCGGCTTCTGCCACCACGCGTGCAGGTCTGGACAGGTCTGGAGAGCCGAGCACATTCTGCCCAGTGACCTTGCTAGGTAGCCCAGTCTGCACCTACAACAACCCCCGCTGGGGACTGGTATCTGGCAGGCACGAGGTCTAGAAACCTGAAGGGGCTGCTTTGCTTTCTGTAATCATTGGCAAGCAACCTGAAGCTCAGAGGGGCTGGCCAACAGGTGGGCACAGAGGCCGGGGCCTGATCGAGTCAGGGACAAAGCTGTGGGCCGCCTGGGGCCATGGCCGTGTCCCTGCAGTGCTGCAGCCTTCGCATCACCTGCCTTCTAGTTTAATGCTACCTGGTTTTTTTTTCTCCCAGTGCTTGGGATGGACCCTGGCCCCATCAGGCTAGACCTTGTACTCTTCAGTCACTTCTTCAGTCTTTCCCTCTCTTCAGACGCAGGGATCAGTTAACTGACCAAAGAAGCCTCGAACCCTCTACCCTCTGCCTCAATCTCTGGTCGCTGGGATTACAAACCTGCGTCACCAGATGGGCTCCGCCTGCCTTTTTTTTTTTTTTTTTTTTTTTTTTAATTAAGGGACATGAAGGAAGCGAGCATTTCCTGAGCTCCACTTCCACCCTTATTACCCTGCCCTCACTAGGACACCCCCACATCCCTGACCTGGATGTCCCCAAGTGTTTGCTCACCCCATTTCCTCTGCATGAAATGTACTTCCTGTTCTCTTCTCTCCCTAATGTGGCAGTTCCTCAACCCCCCCAACCTTAGATTCAGCATCTCTGGAGGCTCCTTATAGAAGAGCCCCAACCTCAGGAAGTGCACCCACCTCTGCCCGTGGAATCTGATGGTCGCTCCTTAAATCGAACCGAGCTGCTATTGGCCAGCAGCCAACACACGAAAACGAGGGTCAGGGAGGAATCTCTATGTCACGATCAGTGCATTTATTTTTATATTCCCTTAGTTTTAGGGTTTTACGTATTTATTAGAGAGAGAGATCACATAAATGCATGCTCTGGTTCACGGGTGCAGGTCAGAGGGCAAGTTTCCAAAGTCAGTTTTCTGCTTCCACGTGGGCTTCCAGGGATTGACTGAACTCAGGTCATTATGTTTGTGGAGCAGACACCCTACCCACTGAGCTAACTCTCTGGCGTACACACACACATATACGCACTTATTCAGATCTTGTTTTAGGCACACAAATCCAAATCTGTGCCAGGATCCCCAATTTCATGGGATTGATGTCTGAGATACTCGTGGCCAGCTGAGAAAATAGAGGCCCAGTGAAGAGAAGACTCAGGTAGGTGACTGTGGGAGGAGGATGGGGAGGAGGAGACAGAGTTGACCCTCCTTCTCGGTGACGTGAGGATCAAATGCAGATCTCTGCGATACAACGGCCACTGTGCTTGTCCCCTGAGCCGCTGTCTCAGTCCTCACAGCCAAGTATCATCGTGGGCCCAGGTTGCAGCTGCACTCAGGGTCAGGTCTCATGTCTTCCGGTCCTGGTGCAGTTCCTGATTTGTGAGGAAAATAGGGATACGGAGAATCCTTTGCTAGTTCCGTGCTACCAGGCGATGACTGGAGGTGCAAAGAGCTGGGATGGAGACAGGACCTGGGAGGCAGAGCCTGGTGCAGAGGGTGCTGTGGCATGTGGCTGTGGAAACGTAGTAGGGACTTTTCCAGCTGCAGAAGAGCTAGCGAGGTACGGTGGCTAAGGAGCGATCCCAGGATGCGACCTTAGGTGTGGGTAGCCACAGCTACTGTGGGCAAAATCTTGGCGGAAGAGGCTGAACTGTGTGGTGCTGGATGTGGAAAGCAGGTGTCCATTCTTTGTTAGAGAAAGAAAACCAAGGGGCTGGGGAGATGGGTTAGTTGGTAAAGGGCTTGCGGCACATGTGAGAGGACGCGGGTTCAATTTGCACCATGCACATGAAGAGCCGGGCACCACAGTGCCCGCCTGTGATTCCGGTGCTGGGAAAGGGAAATAAGGGATCCCAAGGGCTGCTGGCCAGTCAGGCCAGCTGAATCAGTGTCGGAAAACTAAGGTGGACAATCATTGAGGAAGACCCGACATTGACCTTTGGCCTGTGAACAGCTGTGAACAGCAGCATGGGCCAAAGCTTGCGCGGGTCCTTCCCAGACCGACACCGCCACGTCCCCAGAGGCCGCTCGCTCCCCTGAGGCACAGCCTGGCAGCTTCTCTGACCTCACTCCATGTCTGGACTTTCATCTGCTGCTGGAAAGACAAAAATAGCCTCCCGGCCTCTCTGTCCCTGATTCCAGCCCTCAGCTGTCTGAAGTGGGGTGTCCCCTTCCTCTCAGCTCCTCTCTCTTTCTTCTGGCTTCCACCGCCTCTCCCTCGAGCCTCTAACTTTTGACGTTCCAGAGGTTTCCTCTGCCCTCGCCCCTCCTTAGTTTGGCCTGGCCATGCCCCCTCCTGGTCTAATCCTGCTGTCACCGAGGACCCCACAGCTGACCTTTCCAGGGGTCTGCATGGACATCCTCCTGGCTCATCCCACGGATCCTGTCTGAGTTATTCCCATCCATCCCCGCCTGCATATCTTCATCTCTGTCTCAGTTGATGGTGCCTCCTGCTTGGCCTGGACCCTGGATCCAGAGGACCAAAGACTCTGGCCTTGGGATCAAGAGGCTGGGCTTGGTTTATTTTAGATATTTTATTCAAATATTTACTTGAGAGAGAGAGAGAGAGAGAGAGAGAGAGAGAGAGAGAGAGAGAGAGAGAGAGGGGCCATGTAGCCTTCCAGGGATTGAACTCAGGTTGCCAGGTTTGTGAGCAAGAGTTGTATTCGCTGAGTTATCTCACTAGCCTTGGGCTTGACTTAGGAAAGACCCTCTGCCCAGCTTTGCTCCAGATCACGCTTCCATCTCCTTGCTCTGCCACCCTATGTGGCTTTCTGGCTCCAAAAGGATAGAGCCAGATGCTTGTTTTCCAAATTGCAGGACTTTTCTGCCCCTTTCTCGGGCCCGGAGGTGGAAGTACCCTGGTTTGGAGTTACTGACAGGACTGGGTCAAATCTCTTTCTCTAGACTCCCACTGCAAGGGTCTCCCGGGTTTGTGCCATATCCTTTCCTCCCCAGAGCCCAAACATCTACACTTGCTGGGAGCTCCATAAAGCTAGAAAGCACAGACGGTTTCAGCAAAGATTCGCCACCGTCACAGGGCTGAGCCTGTGAGCGCTTCTTCTCACAGAGAAGGCCCAGGAAAATGCAGTTGGTACCCTCTGGTTGCCCTGGGTGACAAGATGCCTTCCTGGGGAGACCAAACACTTTAGCTGAAGGCTTACCGTCTAGAGGAGAAAGTAAAGGGAGTTCACTATGCACCAAACATCCAGAAGGTACTGGCCAGTTCCACAAGGCTGAGCCAACTGGCACAGCATGACCCTTAAAGGCTGCTGCCCGATGGAGTCGGCCCCAGATGGGCACAGAAATACCCTTGGTTCTGCACCAAAGGTTGCTGACTAAGAGGCACTTGGCGCCTTGGCTGGGGATCTGCTGGGCCTCTGGGTCTTGGGGAGACTATTCTAAGGGAAGCCCCGCCCAGAGTGGGAGGAGTCGTCTAACGTCCATTTTACAGAGGAATAGCGGGCCCTAACTCAAGACTCAATTAGGGACGATGAATTCCTGCCTCCAGTGCTAGATCTGGTGACAAGGTCACAGGTTCCTGGAAACTGCATTCTACCAGGAAGACAGACAATGACAGTTAAGCAACCAACACTGTATGTATGTCTCAGTCTTTAGCCCAGGCTAACCTGCAATCTACTATGTAGCCCAGGCTGTCCTTGGACTTACAATAATCTTCCTGCCTCAGCTTCTTCTTAAAAGAGCTGGGATTACAGGTGTGAGTTACCTTATCATCCTTCTAATGGTTTAATTAGCATATGGCACTTGTATAAAATAACGGCTCCTGCTGGGGTTACAGGCATGTACCAATACACCCAGTTTCTATGGGTGAGATGCTCGGTGGGTAAAGAGGCTTGCTGGGCAAGTCTGATGACCTGAGTTCAATCCCTGGAACCCACATAAAGGTGGAAGGAAAGAACTAACTTACCTCCACAGACATGCTGTGGTAGGCATGGCTTCTACACATGCACACACACACATATGATAACAGACAAAATTTGTGACATTTTCATATATGCATATAAAGTATTTTGATCCTGTGTGTGTGTGTGTGTGTGTGTGTGTGTGTGTGTGTGTGTAGAAGAGGGTACTGCGTGACATCAGGAATCACCCTGGATTGCTCTACCTCCTTCTTGCTTTGCTCTGGGGTTTCCTAAGTCGCATCTCCAGGCCAAGATCCCAGGGCTGGCCTGGAATCTGGAATCTGAACTCAGGTCCTTTTGCTTGCAAAGCAAAGATTTAACCCCTGAGCCATCTCTCTAGCCCTTCTTTTTCTCTCCCTTCTGATTTTCTTCCTCTTTCCCCAAAAACACACCCACCCCCTGTCTACTTTCATGTTTTCTTCCCCCCTTTTTCCAAGATTCTGCATGTGAGAGAAAACACGAGCAGTACCCGTTTTCTGAGTCTGGTTTATTTTTGCTTTAAAATGATGACCTCTATTTTGATCCAATTTCCTGTAAATAGTATAATTTAATTCTTCTCACTATTGGTTGAATACAACTCATTTTGTAAATTTGCTAGAGTCTTTTTTATCCATTCATCATTGATGAGCACCTGTCTAGGCTGAGCTGGTACCTTGGCTGTTTTGAATAGTGTCTTGAGAAACACAGGTGTACAAGTGTCCAACTGTACATTGACCTGGATTCCCTCCGGTATCTACCCAGTGGCATAGGTTATGTAGTGATTTTATTTTCATTTTTAAAAGGAAAGTCTATAGTGATTTGCTTATTGGCTGCACTAATTTACATTACTACCAACAGTCCATAAGGGTTCCCCCATCCTTGCTCTTGCCAGCAAATTTTTTTTCGGGGGGGGGGGACGGGATGTCGTTGTGCCCAGGCTGACCTACACTGACAATGTAGCCTAGCGTGGCCTGATCTACCTGCCTCCACTTCCCCAGTGCTGGTATTACACTCGTGTACTGCCTGCATTCTGTGATTTACACTGAGTTTATTTTTGGAATTTGGAATTCTTTGGGGATTAATTTCAGATTGATGAGGTGTATTTGATGTTCTTCAGACACTATTATTGTGTTGGTTTCAGGGATGGTAATGAAAGAAGGCGGGACAGTTGTGTTGCTCAGCAAGCAATGGAGGGTCTCCAATGGACGAGTTATGCATTTTGGAAGGGAGATATAAGGACTTGCTGGGGATGGACTCTTGGGGATGTGAGGTGGGACGGATCCAGGTCTCTGGATGTAGGGAGAGGCATGTGGTCATCTGGTTCTCATAGCCAAGAGAGAGACAGCCGGAGGTGGGAGCGTGTGCGTGTGTTTATGCGACACCTGAAGCCGTCACTCCACACAGAGCAAAGAGGCTTGGCTTGGCCACCTCAGGCTGCTACAGTCCTGGAGAGCTGGTCAGGTGTGGCCAGGGTGGGGGGATTGGGAGAAGCAGACAGAGGGCAAATATCTCTTGGCAAACAGGTCACTTTCCTCAGATGTGGATTCCAGAGTTTTTCTGAGGAAATAACAGTAATGGGTCAATCAGCCCGAAGGAAGCCGATGTGGATTGGGAGAGTTTTCACAATGGGCTGATTAGGTGGCAGGCAGGGTCGAGTCCGCCCTTTGTCATGCAGAAGAAACTGAGTTTCTAGCCCTGAGGGTGGGGTGGGTGGGTATCTGGTGATGGGGGGAGGGGCGCAGATTTGACTGCGTGCGGCAGTGATTCTGAAGCCAGGCCTTACGTCTGTCCAGCACGAGTGGACAGGAGAAGAGGACGCCAACTGTGCTGACCGAGGTCTAGCCTGGGTTCAAGGCAGTCAGGGAGAGGAATTCGACCCAATGAGAGGCTAGGCTTCCAAGTGAGGGACAATACGGGCTCAGGGTTCATTCTGGGGCCTCAAAGTGAACCAGGTTCAAACTCAAAGGGGGCTCTGAGGTCAGTCAAGTTAAATTCCAGGAATGGACTAGTTCCAGGCTAGCCCATTATCTGGGGTCCCCTTCAGGGGTAGGAACAGGTTCTTTGCTTGTTCTCCTAGGTGTCTGTAGACCTGCCCTGGGTGACCTCACTGTTCATCCAAAGCAGCCCAACCTTTCTAGGCTTTTCTGGGCCAAGCAGGGTGGGACCAGGCCGGGAGTAGGACGGTGTTTCAGCCACGTGGCGCCCTCCTTCCCTTGCCTGGTAAGTGAGTCCTGGGCTTAGCTCCTGCTATGCCACTTCGCTCATGATTGTGCAACCTGAGACAGGCCTCAGACAGGAGGTAAGGAAAGGAGAGGTGGGGTCCTGCACAGAGAGATAAAGAAGCCCATGGCTGACATACTATTAATGTCCCCCCATCTCACAGAGTAGGAAATGGAGGCGCAGGCTGCTCAGGAACATATCTAAGGTCACCCAGCCAGAACCACATGCTATCTTTGAAATGTCTCAGCATGTTTCACTGGAGGGGAGAAGAGAGGGGGAGAAAAAGGGCTGACTGGCCTAGGAGCACCTCCTTCCAGACACAGCCCAGGAGGGAGGGGGGACCCCCACCCCCACACAGCCTCACCAGACACCCCTTCCAAACCTCTGCACACAGCTTCTTGTGTCACAACCATCAAGAAATACTCGCTCAATTCATTGAAGAAAAGGAAAGGCAAGAGATGTTTACAGTCTTTCTGCAGAGAAAGAAAATGCCATTTCCTTCGCCAATACTTCTTTTTGGAGGGAGATTCAAATAAAGGAAGGAATAAAATCGCTCACAACTTCCCCAAACCCTGTGCTCATCCATGTGACACATGTATGTATTTGGGGAGGATGAGGGGGGTGGAATCAGAACCGGAGCATTCTAAGCAAAACCTCTACCACCAAGCCACGCCTCCAGCCCCTGTAATTTTTTAAAAAAATTTTATTTATTATTATTTGTGTGTGTGTATGTATGTATGTGTGTGTGTGTGTGTGTGTGTGTGTGTGTGTGTGTGTCCCTGTGGAGGACCAAGAGTGACCTTGGGAATCATCCTGGATTGCCTCTACCTCCTTCTTGTTTCTCTCTGGGATTTCCCAGGTTCCACCCACCAGGGCCGGAAGTGCAGGCCGCTGCCATTTCTGCCTGGCGGGGTTTTTTTTTTTTTTTTAATGTGGGACCTGGGATCCAAACTCAGGACCTTCTGCTTTCAAGGCAGAGTCTTAACCCCTGAGTCATCTCTCCAGCCCCTGTAATTTCCTGAATCTTCAAAGTCTTCTGAGAAAACAAGAGGTAGGTTTGGATGCAGGAAGATGTGTCTCCCAGCTGGTGAAGCTGAGAAGATGGAGACACAAGTTCTCGGTGATGGGAGACAGAGGTCCCCTCCCTCGAGCTCATTTTCACTTCCCTAGGACCTGTGATGTTCCCCAGCCCTCTGGAGGTGCTTCCTCCAGGGGAAGTGCCTGCAGGAGTAGATGAGATGTGACCGGAACCGAAACGGAAGAAAACAAACCAATCAGAATGAAACCAGGCACATGCGGCTGACTCCTCTCTTCAGGGCCTCTGGGTGCATGGTAAATAGGTAAAAGATCAACCTCTGAATGGCCAGTAGCCCAGGCTGGCTTCAGACTTGCTTCGTAGTAGAGGATGACCTTGAAGTTCAGATTACTGTTCGTGTGTGTGTGTGTGTGTGTGTGTGTGTGTGTGTGTGTGTGTGTATGTAGACCTAAGGCTGACACTGAGAATCATCCTGGGTGTCTCTACCTCCTTATTCCTTGTTCTGGGGTTTCCCAGGCTCCACCTTCTCGGAGCTGCAGGCTGCTGCCATTTCTGCCCTGCATTTTTACATGAAATCCAGGATCCAAACTCAGGTCCTTCTGCTTGTGAGGCAGAACCTTTAACCACTGAGCCGTCTCTCCAGCCCGGCTGCTCCAGGTTTATTTGTGTACGTGTCTGCTACATAACCTCTCAACTGAGCCACATCCCTAGCCCCGGCTGTGATAGTTCCTCCCCCCAAGGGTTCATGACTGCTCTAAGGATATGATGATATTAAACTCCCTTCATTTTACTTTGTCTTGGTCTAGAGGTGCCATCTTTCTGACTCTCGAAGAAGGCGTGTGGGGTTGGGAGAAGCTGGGACCCTTGGGCAGGAGGCTGAGACTCTGAACTGGGAAGGGAGCATGTTGGGGGACAGGGCAGAGATGAGTTGTCACCTCCTTGTGCCTGGTGGACTCTGAGCATGGAGGACATTAGTGGTCTGATAATCTCGACAGTAGGCTCTCGAAAGCCTCAAGTATTGTCTAAGAAAATATGTGCTCAGAGACAATAAATCCTGAAAGTGAATAAATCCGAAAGAATTCAGAGGCTTACACACTAGAAAAAGGAACAAAATGATCATTAATAGTAAATGACAATGGCTTTCTCCCCCTTTCCTAAGGAAGCAAAAGAGTATGTCTTTAAACGCTACAGGCTCATTCTCCTGGCTTTGCATGATAAATGCGAGCACATAGACCTTTCACGCCTGTTCTTTTGTTCAATGTTCCGCCCTGAGAACCACCTATACTTTGCATAGTTGGTTCATTTTCTTTGTTGTAGAGTAGTCCGTGGAAACACAATACTGTATTTTCTTTACACAGGTTGCTGAAATTTTTTGGCAAGTTGCTATAGTTTGTGCCGACCGTTTGCTTGGTTGTGGGCACTGAGGGTGGAGGCAAGTGTTATACCAGGAACCAGCCAGGGCAGATTCATCTGAGATGCCACCGTCATTGTGCAATGTCTGTCTGACAGCGTGGACTTGTGTCATAATGTGGTTTCTTGAACAGCAGGACACACTGCCAAAGAACTTTCTGGGGTGTTTCTGCTTGCACCAACCACAGGAGAGTTCAAGGACATCCATTCTTGATTTAAAGCCGATTCTTACTGAGCTGAAGCCGTGGCTTAGTGGTAGAGCGAGTATTCAGCATGTCCAAGGGTTGATCCCTAACCTCGCAACAACCGACGAAGAACTGAAATAACTGCCTAAACTATCATGAATATTTCTCTAACATGAAAATACCGTCTCAACTGTAAAGCTCATGTGTAGTGGGGGATGGTACAGGGCTCATTTCAAAACGAGGAGTAAGACAGAGATAGCTGCCATCATTACTTAGCACTGATCTAGAGATACTAGTGTGATAGTTACACACAGGTGTCAACTTTGACAATCGAAGCCTTGAGCTCTGGGTACATCTGTAAAGAATTGGTTGTTGACTTAGACCCTGAGCAAGTCTACAGGAGACTGTCTGATTGATGGAGGGGGAGGGAGACCCTGCCCATGGTGGGCGGGACTAGTCCCCTAAGCAGGTGGATGGAATGGAGGAAGCTGGGTAAACAAGTTGACATTCTTCAGCATACTCGGACGGACCTGCTGTCTGGCAAGAGAAGTTCGCCCCTCTTTTAGCGGTCCTGTGGCTGGGATGTGGCCAGTTCCCTCAGCTCCTGTTCCCCTTTAATCCATTTGTTTGGGAGTTTATCAGCAACATGCAGCGTGACTGTGACAACTAGTTAATGAAATTAGACAAAGGAAAGAAACCAGAGGGCAGGGGGGTAAAGGCTCCAGCTGCAAGACCTGACAATCAGGGCTTAATCCTGAGAATCCACATGTGGAAGAAGAGAACTGACTCCTGTAAGTTGTTCTCTGACCTCCACATGTGCACCGTGGTGTGTACACACACACACACACACACACACACACACACACACACACACACACACACGTATGATAAATAAATAAAGTGAAATAATGTTTTTAAATGAAAGAAACCAGAGAAGAGCTGGAGCATATGTAGCTCAGCAGCAGAACATGCGGGAGGCATTAGACTTATCACCTCCATTAAAAAAAGTTGTTAAAAAAAAAAAAAGAAGGAAGAGAAGGAAGGAGGAAGGAAAGTAGAGAAGACATTCAGAAAACTGAATTAAATTACAATTAGAAGGTTTACCTGAGAGATATGTTGAGAGAGTAGGTAGAGTGTTTGCCTAGCACACACAAAGCCCTGGGTTTGAATCCCAGCATCATATAAATTAAAAGTGGAGCGTACCTGTAATCCTCGCCCTTAAGAGATAGAGATAAATCAGAAATACACCACCCTCTTCAGCTACATACGGAGTTCTGGCAGGCCAGCCCGTCTCAAGACACTGTTATCATTAGCACGAGTTAAATTTATGCCTCACAAAGATGAGTAGAAAATGCAAGCAAGTCATCTACGTACTATTATAAATAAAAAGAGAATTCAGTAAAGTGGCTGGGTTCAAAGTTGGTACGTAAAAGAAATCCAGTTTTCAGCGATATGACCAACAATTAAGCAAGATAGTCGAATGACAGACCTTTTTTTTTTTTAACCATTGAAACAAACAACAAATAAATAACAACAACAAAAACTTGTAAGTGACCTGGAGATGAATGCAGTACACAGCATGGAGTGTCCTCTGTGACCCCAGCATCAGGAGACAGAGGCAGGAAGGTTGCAGCAAGTTTGAGATTAATCAGATGTTTCAGGGTAGTCAATGCTACATAGACAGATGAGGGGGCAACAGCAGTGAATTGTTTAGTTGGCATTGGTTCTCTTACTAGGATGATGAATGTAAATTGAATTGATCTGCGATAATGAGTAGGTAGTGTTTGTAACCGAAACTGCTCTGTAGCCTTAGGTATGGTCTCATGGTGATAACTTCAATATGTACTCAGTTCCTGACACTAGAAGCACTGCTAGTGTGTGTCTGTATGAGAGAGAGAACTAGACCTTCAAAAAGTACTTGAATTTTTTGTGAATACAGCCTTTATTTTTCTATTTAATGCTATTGTTAATCATAGAAAAAACCTGTTCTCTGAATTGTTTTTGTTTTCATCTGATACAATAATGGAAGCCAGAGGAGTCACATTTCTTTTTTTAAACTTTATATTTCATTTATTTATTTATTTTGAGGGCGTGCGTGTCTGTGTCTGTCTGTCTGTCAGAGGGCACTGTGTGTCCCCACCGAGGACCAAGGGTGACCTCAGGAATCATCCTGGATTGCTTCTACCTCCTTTTTACTTCGCTCTGGGATTTCCCAGGCTCTGCCCACCAGGGCCGGAAGCACAGGCTGCTGCCATTTCTGCCCGGTGTTTTTACCTGGGACCTGAGATCTGAATCCCCAACCTTCTGCTTGTAAGGCAGAGTCTTAACCCCTGAGCCATCTCCCCAGCCCGAGTCACACTCCTAAAGTCCACACTGTACACTTGACCTCACTGGAGCAGCCTTGTATACTTCGTATACAGATCCTGTGTATACTTTGTATACAGGCTGTAATTATAAGGTGCTCAGATAATTATTAATAAATAATCTGTTAAAAAAAAGACAGCAACACTAGCAAACACACCAAGGAAGATAAACAACAGGAAAAGGTTTGATGAATGGAGGAAAGGCATTCTGTAGTATTTCGTTATGGTTTTCTTTCTACCTAACTAATATGCCTGGTTACATTAGAAGACAAAGCACTGGCTTAACTTACAGGAGGCCTAGATAGATTTATCTCCAGTAGAAAAAGAGAGAGAGAAAGAGAGAGAGAGAGAGAGAGAGAGAGAGAGAGAGAGAGAGAGAGAGAGCAAAAACAAAACAAAAAACCAAAAAACAACAAAACTCCCAGCAACTCACAAAGTGTCTCAATGGACACCTGACCAGACTCACAGCAATTACAGGTCAGCTTGCAAAGTGGCTGAGGCCAAGTGTGGAATGAACAACTGGCTGCTTAGGATCCGCTGAACTAGCAACTCCCATTGTCCCTAGAGGAGACTTTGGATGGGAGCAACTTTTCACAGCACTATTTTGGATATGAAATTGGGGACTGGGTACAGTGGGGCACATCTTCCTACTCAGAAGGCTGGGGCAGGGGGATGGCTTGAATTTAGTGTTGAAGTCCAGCCTATGTTACACAGGGAATCACTATCTTGTAAGTAAATAAAGTAAATTGGGGCTGCACTATAGCATAGGGTAGAGCACATGCAACAAACAAACAAACAAACAACCCCCCACATATCCAATAGAACCTACTATACAAAGCACACCCCACAACCACACATCATACCGTGCAAACCCCAAACAAACAAAAAAGCAACAATAAAACCTTCTAAACTGTAAAGATAAAGAATAAAAACCATAAAGATAAAAAATAAATTGAAAAATGGGGTATAAATGAAGATAAATTAGTAAAATTTGTAGGATGGGGAAGTTATTTTTTGTGTTATTTGTAAGAGACAGATGGAGGTAAAATGAGCTATAGGAACAAAGTAGAGATTGATTCCCCCACTGCCTTCTATGTATTTGTATGTTGCAGAATTTTATTTATCAGATAGAAAAAAATCAACTTCTTAAATTTAATTTTTTTTCTAGTTTTACAAGCATATTGAGTAATTATCCCTGTCCCCCTCCTTCTCCCTCCCTGTCCTCCTTTCCTTCTCTCCCCTCTTCATCAATCCATCCCACTCCCCCACTTTCCTGTCTGTCTGCTTCTTTGGGTCCCAGGGTTCCCTCTGGATCATCTGCTCTAGTGGGGGTTCAGGCCTCTGTAGGGAGCAAGTGGCCTTTCCTTGGGCAGACCCACTAATAGGGGCACTCCCCTTCATCTGTCTAGCCCTACCCCTAAGACTTCCATTGTATGTAATTATTTCTCCTGAGGCCCTTGTTAGTCTATGGGGACATGTTGGTCTGTCAGCCAACATGCAGGTCTGGTAAGGAGAAGTCTCACTGCAGTGAATTCCAGGATGCTGCAGCCCTGCCTTGTGTGGAATGTCTTGTGAACCTTCCCATCTTTAGGCTCTTACAATCTTACCGTCCCTTCTTCCGAAAAGTTCCCTGAGCCTTGGGATGGGAAGAGATTTGGTTGGCCAAATCTCTGAGTGTCGACTTATATTTTAAAAAGTTCAACATTCAAATAAATGAACAGTACGAAGGACTACTAGTGTCTATTGAGCCTATGTGTACCGAGAGGCTTGCCAGGAATTCTGTGGACAGAGTGATTGATAGCAACAAATTTCCTTTGCAAAAAGCACCTTATCTGTATTTTCCAGGAGGGGCCTCAGATGATACTAAAGAGGGTCCCAAACCTACAGGACCACACAGCTCATGGGTGTGGCACACGAGGTTTTAACTCACACATCCCACTGGGAGCTGGTGGCCTGAAACACTGTCTTCGCGCTGAGAAGGCAGAGCTGGAGACCCGCTGTAAGAGCCACAGGACCCCAGGGCAGGGTCAGAGAGTTTGATGGTGCGAGGCAGGGCCGCCCATGGCACCTTGGTGGCTGGCTTGGTGTGTTGGCTGAACAAACATGAAGTGCCTGCCCCTGCCCAGCAAAGGGAACCCCAGAAGCTGGGTTCTGGCCTGGAAGGACTGTGGCTCGCCTGGTTTCAGAGGTACCTTGTGGATCAGCCTGGTTTAGCTGATGCCCCCACTCCGAAGTCCCCAAGATGACCTCCAACCTTCCCCCTGGCAGCCTGGGGTCAAATCCAGGCTTAGTCATAGGGGCAGCAGAGTTGTGGGGGCACCAGACCCCACTCTGTCTCATCTCCTGTTGTTACTCATATCTCCATGATGGCTGTGTCCCTGCCCTCCCCTGAGCCCTTAGCTCTGGTTTAGTGCCAGGGTCAAGAGGGGCCGTGTGCCAGGGGGTTTCCTCTCCTTCCTCAGGACGGAAAACCTAGTTTGATAGCCCCTTTCCAATCTGGAGGCTGGGGCGGGCCAGACCCAAATGGGAGGGGCCAGGAAGCCCACTGCTGCTGCTGCTGCTGCTGCCGCTGCTTCTGCATAACAAAGGGTGGGGCTGGCCTCCTCTAGGCAGCAATTCAGAGACTTGTCAAGCCCCTGGCAATCCACAGCCGCTTTCCTCTTCCCTGGCTGTGGCCAGATTCAGCAAATAAAAACACAAGCCGCAGGGAGTCACAGATAAACAAGGAATGCTATTTTAGCGTAATCTGTAGCAAATTGAGTCGTGCATTTTATCTGACAGCCCTACACCTGGCTGGCTACCCTATTTTATTTCCGCAGCACAACTCTTCAATGGCGGGGGTGGGGGGTGGGTGGGGAGGTGGGGGGGGGATCAGTATCCAGGTAGTGGATGCATGTCTTGCGGAAGCCTCAGGAGATTGGGGGGGGTGTGCAGTCAGGTCCCCATAACCTGTTCCCTGTGCCAAGTACACCTTGACTCCCTTCCAGCATCAGGGCAGGTCTGGACAGCAAATAGGTGCCCGTGTGGAAAGAACTTTTTGGGTTGAGCATTGGAATGCCTGACGGCGTGGACACTGCTGTTGACTGTGGGAGCTTGGGGGAGGTGGTCGCTTGTCACAACTGGGAGAAGGTGGCCTTCCACCTTTAACTAACACAGCAGGAAAGAAAAAAGATGAGGTCCTCGTTGGACGTTCCAAAGCTTCCTGACTGTGGAAGAGTCCCTGCGACCATGGGAAATGCTGGTTCTTGTTAGCCCTGGGAGGCAGGACTGAGTCCTAGAGGATCCAGATGCTGGACTCAGGTGTAGGTGCACATCTGGGACACTGAGGAACTGGGCTGCAGCAGAGAGTGAGACCCCCCCCCCACCTCAGCGTGTATGCTGGAGGTCGAACTTGGTTATAAACAAGTGCTCTGACATTAAACTATGCCAGCTTCATGCTTGTTAATTAATTGGTCAGTCACACTTCAGTCCATATAGAGGCCTATGCCTACCAGGCAGAGGTGAGCAGCTGTTCTCAGTCTAGACAGCCCTTTGTGCCCTTTCTAGACAGCCCCTCCTCAAGAGTGCAGGGGCTTGTCTAGCTGCTGAGCTCCCAGGAGGTCCCAGGGGTGTGACCTCTGTCCTCCCTCCCTCCCTGCCCCCACCCAGGGCCAGCTATAAAGCTGGCCAGCCTGGGCTCTCAGCAGACTCAAGCCAAGCCCGAGACCCTCGAGGGCATCTCAGGCACACACATCCAAGACTCCTCTTCCTCCTGCTGGGCAGCACCATGTGGCCCCTGTGGCTCTGCTGGGCACTCTGGGTGCTGCCCCTGGCTGGACCTGGGGCGGCCCTGACAGAGGATGGGGTCCTCAGCAGCCTGCTGCAGCAGCTGCAGCTCAGCCAGGCGCCCATCCTGGACAGGGCGGATGTGGAAGGACTGGCCATCCCTGCACACGTGAGGGCCCAGTATGTGGCCCTGCTGCAGCGCAGCCACCCCAACCGATCCCGTGGGAAGAGGTTCAGCCAGGACTTCCAAGGTGAGCCCCTTTCTGCTGTCCCCGCCCCTGGGTAAGACACTCTGGGGGGGCCAGTAGGCCCTTGCTTTCTAGGAATTAGAGCAGAAACTGTGGGAGGCACAGTCTGAGAAGGGAGTTTAGCCTGACAGGGCAGCTGGATCTGGGGAGTCCAGGGGGTTGATCTGTTTGTGCTGGTAAAAGATGGGGGGGGGGGCAGAGGAAAGGAGAGGCTCAGGGTTTTGGGTGGGCGTGACCAGGACCCAATTCCCTCTGACAGTGGGGAACAGGCAGAACTTACAGGTAGCATATTGTCGCTCCATGTGCCACCGGCAGCGAACTGACTCGTCCTGAGTGAGAGCAAGTTGGGAAGCATGAGTGGTGCCGTGCAGAGCTCTTGGGGTGCAGGGACCTGGCGAGCACAGCCTCTCCACTGCCCCTGGAATCAGCACCCAGCACAGCCAGACCTGCACTTACCTTCTTTTGCCTCCGGTGCTGACCCTAGGGATGGGGGTCCTAGGGAGACGAGGACGCTGGTTCTGAACGGGTCCTGGAAGTGACTGTCGGGGACAGTGTTTCTGGGCAGTCAGGTGGCCAGCCAGTCATCATGCGTCAGGACACATGTCCGCTGTGGTTCCGAGGATGTGACAACATCCCCACGGTCTGCTTTAGGGTAGTCCTGCCAAAGTTGTTCAGTCCTTGTTTTTCTTTGTAAGGAAGGGCCACCCAAGCAGGATTCCCCACCCCTACCCCCATCCTGACAAGAAAGAGAAACTAAGTCCTACCCTTTACACAAGTGCAGTTCTACTGGTCACCCCAGATTTTTAGTTTTTCAGTCTCCGCCTCCCCATTCTCCAGTCCCTGACCCCCTTGTCTTGCAGTTCCCCTACCCCAAGGAGCCGGCCTTGTGATGCTCTTGAATTCCAGCTCCTTGTGAGGGTCTCAAGGCTATAACAACCGAAGGTAGAACTTGCGGGCCCCAACCCCAGTAATTGATTTGGCACCAAGGATATGACTTTACAATTTTAAAGTTCTGAATGGGAAAGGGTACTTCTTTTTCCTCTGGCTCATTGATATCCTGCTCCCAAATTCTCCCTGTAGATTACCTAGGAAATCGCGTTCAGGTCTGGGTTCCCCCACTCCTTACCCCCGCCTGCCCCCACCACCCGGAGGTCTCCTGGTGCCGAGAGGCCCGGCTGACTGACCCGTGTCCCCAGGGGTGGCAGGCAGGCTCCTGGTGTCCGAGGCGTCCACGTACCTACTGGTGTTCGGCATGGAGCGGAGGATGCCCCCCAACAGCGAGCTGGTGCAGGCGGTGCTGCGACTCTTCCAGGAGCCGGTGCCCAGGGCGGCGCTGCGCAGGCACGAGCGGCTGTCCCCGCACGGCGCCCGCGCACGGGTCACCATCGAGTGGCTGCGCGTCCGCGACGACGGCTCCAACCGCACCTCCCTCATCGACTCCAGGTGGGGTGCAGGCTGGGTGCACGTGGGGCGTGGCGGCGGGGAGGAGGGGCGCAGGGGCTGCGGGGCGCGGCTGCAGGGGGAGACGGAGGGAGGAGAGGTGACGGGGACGCGGGGCGGTGTCGTCTCAGGCTGGTGTCCATCCACGAGAGCGGCTGGAAGGCCTTCGACGTGACGGAGGCGGTGAACTTCTGGCAGCAGCTGGGCCGGCCGCGGCAGCCGCTGCTGCTGCAGGTGTCGGTGCAGCGGGAACACCTGGGCCCGGGCGGCGGGAGCGCGCACAGACTGGTCCGCTTCGCGGCGCAGGGGACGCGGGGCGCGGAGCCCGCCGAGCCGCAGCTGGAGCTGCACACGCTGGACCTCAAGGACTACGGGTAGGCGCCATGGGTCACACGAGGAGCAAAATGAAGAGATAACAGGGAATCACACGCACTGCAAAAATGACTTTTCAGAGTGCATGGGAACGAACGAGGTCGTTTAGAAAACTTTCTCTGCGTTAGGAAACCAGTCATTTATTTATTTATTTTTAAACAAAGTTCTTAGTTATCCATTCTCCTAATACAAATATTGAGTTGTTTTGTTTGCTTGGGCTGCTGTGGAATCCACGGTCCTATCACTTACTAGGCAAGTGCTTTACCACTGAGCCACACACACCCTGAGCCTTGGATTTCTTGAAAGCTGGATCTTAAGTCTCTCTCCTGATCTCAGTGTCCCCCGCTGACCTCTGACCTGTCCTTGTCCCTGCAGAGCTCAAGGGAATTGTGACCCTGAGGTCCCAGGGACAGAAGGCACCCGCTTGCTGCCGCCAGGAGACCTACCTGGACCTGCAGGGGCTGAAGTGGGCTGAGAACTGGGTCCTGGAGCCCCCGGGGTTCCTGGCCTATGACTGCGTGGGCAGCTGTCGGCAGCCACCAGAGTCCCTGGCCCTGGAGTGGCCGTTCCTGGGGCCTCGGCAGTGCATTGCCACGGAGATGGGCTCGCTGCCCATGATCGTCAGCGTGAAGGAGGGAGGCAGGACCAGGCCCCAGGTGGTCAGCCTGCCCAACATGAGGGTGCAGAAGTGCAGCTGCGCCTCGGACGGGGCGCTCTTACCAGGGGAGCTGGAGCCCTAGGAGCGTGGTACAGCCACTAAACAATGTGACTTTCGAATGTGTCTGGAATGTTCTAGAGCACCAGGAGAGAAGGGGATTTTGAGTCCCCGATGGGCTAATGTTCGGTGCTCTCTCTTGAGCTTTGGATCTGCTTCCAATCAATGAGCTCATCCCCCGGATTTCACAGGACTGTGACTTCCTGTCCACTTGGAGTCCCTGCCCAGCCTCTTCTGTCCTTCATATTGCTCACTGCACTATATGTTAAGCACTTACACGTGTAAATACAGTCAGTGAAGGACAGAATTCCCAGTCTGTCTTGTTACTGGGTCTGGGCTAAACTCCAGTCTGGACTGTACAGGGCCTAAAATCTCAGTTTAAGTGAGTGGATTGTTGGAGCACAACCTAGATATTAAAGGCTTGTAAAGATATGAATAAAATACTTTATTTGTAATTTTTAAAAAGTTCATGTGTCTGTTTCTGCTGGTGTATATGCATGTGTGTGAATGAGTCAGGTGTGCACGTGGAAGTCAGAAGACGTTTGGGAGTCAGTTCTCTCTCCTTCCCAGGATCAAATTCAGGTCATCAGGCATGCAGTGAATACTTTCACCTGCTGAGCCGTCTCACTGGTCCTGTAATTTATGTCTATTTTAGCCAAAGCAGAACATACTGAGACATGAACAGCAAATTCTTGGATAAGAACTGGATTAGACAGGAGAACTAAATTAAAGAAATAGCTTGTCTTGGCTAAGGCTCAGTCAAGGTCTTAAGGCATAAAGAAAGTCATAATGGAGATTTGTGCAGACCCTAATCTGTGATGCCTGCTTCTCAGAATTGAAATGGAAATATTTTTGCTGTTGATGAGTTTAATTTTCTGGACATGGTGGGTGGATAAGGCTTTATTTCAATTCTAGTTGTATTCAAATAAAAATCTGTTATCGAAATCATAATCAATATTAGAAAATGGAATTTGTAGCACTGGAGAGATAGTTAAAGGGGTTAAAGCCTTTGCCTCCCATACAAGTTTGGATCCCAGATCCACAAAAATGCCAGGAGGAAATAGCAACAACCTGCACTTCTGGCCTAGAAGATGGAGCCTGAAACCCTAGGGCAAATAAGGAGGTAGAGTAATCCAGGATTCCTGAAGTCACCCTTAGGTCTCCACAGGCACACACACACCAAAGAAAATGGAATTCACTCCTTTTGGACAAATAAATATTTACACTGTTGGATATAACATGTTCGAATATCAACTTTATATCAAGCAATAACCTTGATGTAGTCTTGACCTGGAGGGTGGGCATCTTAATACTAGTCTGTCCAGTGGCTATTACCTGGAACTTCCATATCCTCTGGCCTAAGCCTGCTCATATTTATCCACTAAACAGAAGCAATCCTTAGCTCCACAGTTCTGACTTAAGGAAGTACTGATTTCACAGTTATGTAACACCTGGATGCACCTATCCAGGGCTATAGCTAGTTTAGGTCACATTCTGTTTTTTGTTTTTTTTTTTTTTTTTGAACAAGGTCTCATGTGGTCCAGGATGATCTGGTACTTCTGATCCTTCTGTTTCCCCTCAACTGTAGGCATCACTACATGCGATGCTACCACTGACTTACGTGGGGCTGAGATCAAGCCCAGGGTTTCCTGCACACCAGGCAAGCACTCTGCCAACCAAGTCCTAGCCCCCAGTTTTTTTGTTTTCTTTTGCCAGCTCGCATTGGAATCTGCCACAGCCTTCTCTTGATTCTAAACAGTTATAACCTAGTGAAGAACAAACTTACAGTTTCCATCCTGTAATTAAGAGTCCTAGCCTTTTCTTTTTATATTGGTAGTGGCTCCGACATCCTAATATTAATGGGGTAACCCCCAGGGTACAGGCCAACAGGAGGGGGCATCATCAATGGAGATTGGAAATGAGCATGTAAAGATGGGCAGAATTAGAGAGAGAGACAGACAGAGAGAGAGAGAGAGAGAGAGAGAATGAATATGAAATACGGTGAGTCTACAGGGCCACACCCAGACCCCTGGAAAGGTCAGCTGTGGGGTCCTTAGCAACAACAGGATTAGAGCAAGAGGGGGTATAGCCAGGCAAAACTAAGGAGGGGCGAGGGCAGAGGAAACCTCTGGAACGTCAAAAGTTAGAGGCTCGAGGGAGAGGCGGTGGAAGCCAGAAGAAAAAGAGAGGAGCTGAGAGGAAGGGACACCCCACTTCAGACAGCTGAGGGCTGGAATCAGGGACAGAGAGGCCGGGAAGCTATTTTTGTCTTTCCAGCAGCAGATGAAAGTCCAGACATGGAAGTGAGGTCAGAGAAGCTGCCAGGCTGTGCCTCGGGGAGCGAGCGGCCGCTGGGGACGTGGAGGGGTGGGTGCGTTTTAGCGAAGACCACCCTCTCGTCTTCCGGATGCAGAAACCGAAGCCTGTGCAGTTTAAGCAGCGGCGCGCCTCGGTCCCTACTCCACCTCTCCCCAGCGCATCCAGCACTGGTCCAGCTCTCCGCGAACTGGCGTGCGTTTGCAGAGGCCGCTGGCTCGCTGGAAACTCCCGGCTCCCCAGCCAGAAGACCAGAGGTGCCCCCCAGCCCGGAGACCGGACGTGCTCGGCGAGCTCGGCTGGAGTCGGCCTTGACGTGGCTCTGGCCAGGGCACTACTGGGCTTTGCCCCCAGGGAGCGCTGGAAATGCTGTTCCTTATGGGAGGCGCAACAGAGCCTGTGAACTTGCGAGGTTCCTTACCACGGTGGGGTGTCCGGGGACCACTGATGCCCGGGGGCACGGTGAGTCCGTTGCATCCCCATTTGCTGTCCTCCTCCAACTGCCCAGGCAGTCATAGGAGCTCTGAGGGGCATTAAACACCATACAGAGCGGACTATGGATGGTGACAGACGCTCTTCCGTGCCGGACAGCCCTGGTGGGCTCCCCCAATGTCCTTCGATGGAGACGTGCTTGGGCACAGAGGAAAGTTAACTTGTGACCCCTGGGTGCTAACTGGCCTGCAGACTTCCGCGAGGAGCTGGAAGGAGGAGCGGCCACGGGGCCCGGGGTCCAGGATCGGAGGTCCACGGAGGGGCTCAGCGTCGGAGGAAGCAACCCATCGGGTCCAGCGGGCGCCCGCGCGAGCCGGGACTCCAAATTGGGCAGCGCGCGGACGCGGCTCTGCGCATGTGCGGGAGGCACCCGAGTTTCACTTTGTAACTTTTAAGTGGAGGGGACGCGGCCCCGCCCCCGCAGGTGCGGCCAGAACAGACCACTCCCCCGGGTCGCGCCGCCGCGCCGCCAGCCGCAGGTAACTTGGGAAGGGACCCCGGGGAGGAGAGGGTCGCTCTCCGCCTCTCCCGGGACGAGCACGGGCGGGGGTTCAGGCCGGCGGGCGTGCCAAGTGTCCACTTCCCCGAGGCTCTGCGTCCCGCGGCCCAGCCCCCACGCCGGGGTGCCAGCCGGCTGGTGGCACCGGAGCGCCCATCCCGCCCGGACTTCCTGCCCCCCTTCTGCGCTCCTTTTGTTGATCGGCGGGAATCGGTCTCCCCGCCTAACCCGGAGGGTTGCGTCGGGGTTCTTTTTTCTTCAACGGTGTACAGGGCAGACTGGGCAAGGGCCAGCTTCGGACTGTCCGGGTGACCACTCCTTGCTGTCCCGTCGGCGTCCGGTGGAGGGAGTTTGAGGACTCGGGGGAGAGAAGGGAGAGCGTAGAAACCAAACCTGACAACTTAGCTAGTCCTGATAAGCCGGCTACCTGAGCCCCTGGGGGTGGTGTGTGGGGGGGTGATGTCTCTCAGTCCTAGGCAGGGGTCAACTGCGGTATGGACTTTTGCAAAAAGTCTGGGAGCATCCATTCAGCCTTGAAGCTCCCTGAGTGGGTCGCAGGACTCACACCATTGAGAACTGGAGGGTAATTCCAAGTGATGATACTGGAGAGGACAGGCTCTGTGGGTGGCATCTGGGGCCCCCTTGTTGGGGACGCTGTGATGTGTCAGCCACCCACTGGGTGGCAAGACCTGCCCCCCTGGAAAAACAGCCCTGAGTTGCTTCCACCTGTCTCCATTCCTTGCCTTTATTGTCTTCCTGTCTCTCTCCTTGATATCCGTCAGCTGTCCTTTCGGTCAGCTGTCTTAATGTGTCTGAGATCTGAATCCAAAGCCACCTCGTGTAGGGACAGAGGCCTCTCCTGGCTGTGTCATCTTGTTTGAACAGGAAGGATGTCAGATGGGTTTCTGGCACAGGCAAAAATGAAATGAAAGCACGGGTTTCAAGTGCCTTCTAGGTCCTGAGTGGACTGCTTTGCAGAAACTGGCTTGCATGTGGACTTCCCTGCAGTCTTTGGAAGGAAACAGCCTTGCCAGGCCCAGAGCAGTTTAGTTCCAGCAGAGTGGTACTGAGCACCCCGCCCCCACCCCAGACCTGCATGTGGAGCTCCTGCGTCACCACCTGCCATTTTAGCCAGAGGCTGAACAGTCCCCTGATGTGGGTAGAGTTAAGCAGTTGCTCTGGTCCCTGGGCCCGGCTTGGTGGTGCTGTAGGAAGCTTGTGTTTGCTTTGCAACCGAGTCTTCTTGCTCCTAGAACCAGCAGCACCGGCACACACTTCCTGGAGCCTGGCATGCGTGCCAGGAGGCCTGGAGCTTGTCAAGTCGCTGTGGGGCCTGCTCCTTTTGCATGCGGTGGTGTTGACTTCTTTGACATTTGAGGATGCTCATGGGTCCGCCCGTCCATCTGTCCATAGCTGGATTCTTGGGTGCTCCTGGACTGGACTTTGGGGGATGATCCTGAAGTTACCTGCAGCTCACTCTTGCTCTTAGACCTCAGAAGTGATTCTTGATGGCCTCACCCTGGTATAATGGGGAGAACGAGCTTTGGAGTGAAAAGCTAGGCGTTTGCATGAGTTTTATCCACGGAATGTGAAAAAACAGACATTGCCAGGCGTGCACAGGCACTCAGGGATCCCACAGCCCCGGCACCTTTTTATTTTTCTTTAGGGGCTTCCTTTATTGCTTATTTTTTGCAGTGCTGGGGACAGGACCCAGGCCGTATGCATGCTGAGCAGGCACTCTGGCTAAGCCTCATTCCTAGCACCCAGGGGTTGGGGTCTGCCTGAGACAGGACAGGTCATCTGGCGAGGACTTCCTGACGATGGGTCTGACCTCCGGCCCAGGTGGTCCTGCACGCTAGCTGACCTCTCCTCGTTTTTGACGAACTCTGTAAATCCACCTGGGAAGCCCAATTGGCAAGAGCAAAATGGCTTAGAGATGTGACTGGGGCTGCAGGGGAAGAGGCCACGGGTAGGGTAGGGGGCCCTCCTGGTATTACGGCTTCTCTGTTTCTGTAGAATTCTGGTGCAGAGTTTGGTGAGCCAACCTCCCCACCCAGTACCACAAACCACCTCCCTTCCCGGGACAATGTGCCCTCTGTGAGCGCTTTATGAGGATGTTTTTCCTTTTTCCTTTCCAAGCGTCCTTGTTTACTTTGCTGCTTCATCCCCTTTCTCTCATTCTACCCTTGGGGGACTTTGGGGTGCAGTCCTCGGGTCTGCATGAGACCCTTGCCTTGGAGTGTTACCCAGAGCCCCCAGCACCATGCATCTGTCTGGGAAAGGACTGGACTCGAGGCTCCAACAGGACCTTGAGCCTTTGGACAAAGCTGGAGCCGCAGGTGCTACTGGGTGAAGAGAGGAGGGTGGGGTGGCATGGAGGAGCATTGGTGGGTAGGGACCTTGTTTGGGGAGTTTGGGGGGAAAGTCAGGATGGGAGAGAACCCACTTGGCAAAGCCAGAAGTCTCATGTAACATATGGGATGAGAGAGATTTAAGCAGATTTGAATGCAGGAAGATACGTTTTGGTTCTGTACCCCTAAAGTGGAAGAGGGTGGTTGCCCTGTGACTCTGGGGACATTCCCCAGGGCAGTGTGTAGAGGCGCTGCAGGGCTGGGGCTCAGTGGTCAGGAAAGCCCAACAGGAAGCGGCCTGGTTCCCTCCGGCAGGGAGGTGGTGCGGCTGCTCCTAAATGCGGACCTTTGTCCTGCTTCCCTATTTTGGTAAGTGCTGGACGGGAGGCCTTGAAGTATCAGGCTGGGAAGTTTTGATGCCCCAAGCCCCTGAGTCTTCTTGTTGTTGCTGTTGTTTGTTTTGCTTGAAGACAGTTTCAGTGCAGAGGTTGGAGATTTCCATGAGCTTTGCTAGGGAGGGGAGCCAGGGCCTGAGGAAGTGCGAATGCCCAGCCCAGAGCTGCGTCTGCTGGCCGCAAACTGACTATACAGCCACGGGTGGCCCTGATCTGCCTCCACTTTCCACATGCTAGGGTTCCAGGTGTGTCCTACTGTGTGCCCTGTTCCCTTGGGTGGTGTTTTAAGGAAAGAAATCAGGAACATCTGCTCCCAGAGGGGATTTGCGTGACTTACAGTCACTACTAATCCACGTCTCTGGCTCCATTGCATCCAAGCGTCCCAGGTCTCTTAACAGGGCTGAGAAACGCCCATGTTTTTGGGTCCGCCCCCCTCATCCTATCCTTCCTCTGTCCTCTCTCTCTCTCTCCCTCAGCACAGCACTCTCAGTGGGCTCCTTTCCTCCCTCAGCACATGAACACCCCAGTAGCACCTCAGGTAATCTAGAGATCTGTTTGGGCTCCACATACCTCCTTGTCCCTAAGACTTCCGCCCCTGTAGCAGGTAGAGGAGCAGGCTTTGAAGAAGTCTCTTGGGGGAATTCTGGTTTCCACAGCTGTGTGGGGTGTGTGTGGGGGTTCATGCCAGGAGCATTAATCCTGACTCTCCAGCCACAGACGCTGTGCAAAGCAGGACAGAACCTAGGCTCTAAATTCCTTAGCCTTTGGTGCCAGGGGAACAGACTCGGGAGCGTTCCATTAGCTTTGCCAGGGGTGCCAGAAACCTCCGGAAGAGTCAGCGCCCAGCCGGCAGCTGTGTCTGCTTGGGGACCCTGAGCTGTTCATTACAGGAAAGGTACCGAGGTGTGAGTGAGGGAGAGGTGGGACGGGACGGGAGGTCTGACAAGCCCTGAGCCCTCCCCACTCTGGCTGCTCCTTCTTCCTGTCTTCCATTTCTCCGGGACTCTGGGAGTCAGGAGCCTGGTTCAAAGCTCGGGCCTTGCCACCTCTAGCTTCTCGGTACTGGAGACTGTTAAGCTCTGTACTGAGCCTTGATTCCGCCTGTGTCAAGTGGCCTGTCTTGGAGCTGTCACTGGCATTTGAGCGCAGCGGGGGTGGGGTCTTGTCTGCAGTTCAGATGGACCGACAGTTGCTGTTCTGCTGCCCACACGCTGGTGTTCATGTTTCCTCTTCCCTGCTCTGTGACGACCCCCCTTCCCCCCCTTCTGGATGCCCTGGCAGCTCGGCAGGGGTTATTTCTCCAGAAGCAGTCCTTGCGGTTAAAGGATCCTCAACGCCTCTTCGAACACAGTAGCAGCCACCCCTTTCTGCTCATTCGCCCCTTGGGCATTGTGTTCTTGGGGGGTCATCTACTCAAACTACCTCATGCAAGGGCTGTCGCTGGCCTTCCCAGACCCCTTGAGTATAGATCAAGCAGGTGCAAAACAGACAGCAGTAGAGACTTATCTCCTGCTCTTTGGCCTCTCCGGTGTCTGTTATTTGTCCTGCGATCTAATCTCAGAATGGGAAGATTGATCCCACATGGCCAACATGCTTTTTCCCTAAAACTGTATTTAAGGTCCGTGTTGTTCCCAGCGTTGTGGCAGAAAATGTGTTCTTTTAGATACTGCTAACTGTGGACACTGACTGTCTGAGGATGCAGTAAATCACATGTCTTCATGTACCTCCTTGCACCTTCTCCTTGACAGTTGTTGATTGTTTAGGATTACTGGTGTCTGTATGTATTTCCTTGCACACCTTCCTGCTATTCACTTATGTGTCCCTTGTTCCTATAAGATTTTGCTGTCCTCATTATATCTTTATAGTCACTGATTCCGGATGATTCCCTATGTCAAACACTTATAAGCATGCCTAGCTGAGAATAAACGTGTCTCAGTACAGTCTCACGCCAGGCTGTCTGGAAACCCCTCTGCTCCCCACCTGGAGTCAATTCCTTTCTCTCCCTTTCAGAGACGCCATGTTACTGTAAATGCGGGTGTTTACAATCTTGTTCCTCCACAGTGGATCTAGGCAGGTGTGCAGTTCTCCCTGAGTCTTCTACGTTGTTTGCGGGTTGCACCTTCTCCAGCTCCTCGTGTGTGTATGTGTGTGTGTGTGTGTGTGTGTGTATTGGGGACACATCTACCTTTGGCTGTAATAGCATTGGCTGGGGAAACTGGGAGAATTCACATACACCTGACCACTTACTTGCCTTGTCCTGTTCCCCAGGGAGGGCAGGCGTGATGGCCAGCTCCCCGTTCCTGGAGCTATGGCCGTCCAAAGCTGTGTCCATCCGTGAACACCTGGGTCTTGGGGACCAGCCCGATGATGCCTACTGCTACAACTCTGCCAAAAACAGCACCGTGCTCCAGGGGGTCACCTTTGGGGGCATCCCCACTGTCCTGCTCCTAGATGTCAGCTGCTTCCTGGTAAGTCAGTCATTGCTTTGACTCCTTTTCTCTCCTCACCCCCTCCTGCCAACCTGGGAAACTCAGGTGAGAACTCTGACCTTGGGCATCTTCAGATCTGGACCACTAATAATTTCTCCCTCAGAGGATCTGGGGCCAGTTGCACAGGGCTTTGCATGTGATTATGATGGAGATTGCAGGGTTACCAGTGAGTCCTGTCTTCCGGGGCCTGGGAAGATGTGACCTGAGGATAAGATTTATGAATAGGAGGGTGTGGACCAGGGTTAGAGCCCATAGCTTCCAGTTAGGATCACTTCCTGCTTCTCTGGGCTGCCTGGGGCTTTATAGAACAGGAGTCAATTCTCAGCACTGACTCTCTAGAACATGTGTCCCTCTCCCCTTTTTTATTTTTTATTTTTATTATTTTTTAATTTTTTATTATTATTTATTCAACTGTGTGCATGTGCGTGTGTATGTGCGCGCATGTGTGTATGTCTCTGTGTGTGTGTCTGTGTATGTGTAGAACCAGGGACGAATTCGCAAACCACCATGGACGCCTCTACCTCCTTCTGCCCCGGGATTCACAGGCTCCGCCCTACCAGGACCAGAAGCCCAGGCCGCCCCCGCCTCCTCCTGGCGTCTATACGTGGGATCTGGGATCCGAACTCAGGACCTTCCGCCTATAAGGCGGAGGCTTAACCCCTGAGCCACCTCTCCAGCCCCTATTTTTTTTATTAATTTTTAAAATTATTTTTATTTATTTTATATTCAGTTGTGTGTGTGTGTGCGTGCGTGCGTGTGTGTGTGCGTGTAGAACCATGGACGAACTTGGGAACCACCATGGATGCCTCCACCTCCTCCTTGTTTACTCTGCCCCCGGATTCACAGGCTCCGCCTTATCAGTATCAGAAGCGCAGGCTGCCCCTGCTTCTGCCCGGTGTCTATACATGGGGTCTAGGATCCGAACTCAGGACCTTCTGCCTGCAAGGCAGAGGCTTAACCCCTGAGCCACCTCTCCAGCCCCCCTCTCCTCTTTTTTAATGTTGACCTTCTGTTCACAAAGTTTCCCTAGTTTGAAAAATGTTATTATGTCATGTTCTTGCAGGGAACCAACAATGGTTTAAAGTGTTTTGTTATTGTTCTTTTTTTCTTTTTTTTTTTTTTGACTCTGGGGATGGAAACTAGGGTCTCATGTACGCTAGGCAAATGCTCTACCACTGCGCTACCCCCAGCCTGTCTAGCTGGAGTTAGCATGCACTGTCTTTGTGCAAACACCCACACAATACTGGCTCCCTTGAAGACAGCTCCTAAGTATATAGAAGAAACAGTGGGGATAGGTGGGAAATAGAGTTGATACCCTTGGACTGCCTGGAGCTGAAGACTAGGTTGGGGGAGACTAGAAAGGGGAGCTGAGAGGGGAATTAGGGTAGTCGGAGGTCCCCAGTTCCTGCCAATCAGAATGGGAAGGTTTTTCACTGGAATCTGCTGTCCCTAGACTTGCTCCGGGGAGTGGTCTCTTCCTAATTTGGTTCTTAGGGTCAAGGTCTACATTGTTGCCCTTCAGGTTTGCTACATTGTTGCTTATCTGGTACTGATGCCAGAACTTGCCTGTTTTCCAGCTGGCTTTCAGGAAAAAGGGTTCTTCACCTACCAAGGGGCCATTTTCAGAGCACAGACCCACTGCGCATGTGGACAGCGCTGTCATCCACGCCTGCTGGCCTTGTCAAAAGGGAGGCGCATGGATTGGAGCCCCTGACTCTGGGGCTTCAGGATGGGTAGAGCTAGGTCAAGGAGAGGGGTTAGGAGAGTGGTACGGGGTGGAGCCCCCCTCTCAGACAGGCTGGGGGCTGCTTAGGAAGAGAGCCACTTTGCTGTGCTGTCAACTTTGAAAAAAAAAAAAGCATCCCAGTTTACTGTGTTGAGTTGGCATTGTACAGAGATTAACAGCCATATTGGTCTAGAAACATTAAACTTAATTTTTTTTCCATTTGTACAGGGGTAATGCACTGTATTAAATATGTAAGGTCTTATCTACATGGGTTTGATTACAGAAACTAATAAAGTATTCTCTAAATAAAAAAAAAAAGGAAGAGAGCCACTTTGATTTGGATTGTGTTGGTGGAAATGGATTTTATTTTTTTTTTCTCTATGTCAAGAGACAGGGTTTTAATAGTGTTGCTGAGGCTGATTTTTGAGTTCTTGACCCCAACAGTGCTTCCAGTACAGGGCAGAACTTTACGGGAGGAGATTGTATGTGCGTGTGTGTGTGCACTAGCATGTGAACCCAGGACATCACCACGCTGAGCACACTCTCCCCCGGAGTAGCACCATTTCCAGACCCCAAAGGGATTTTTTTTTTAATTTCAGGAATTTGTGGGACCAACGGCGGTCACTTAAGATCCAGAGTGGCCTGAGAGATCTAGGCAGGAAACAGTGTCCATATTGAAAATTCCGAGGCAGGCACAGGGTGGTGGCTGCTTGCTGCGGGACCTGTGTTGATCTCACAGTGTGACTCATTGACTTTGAAAACATCTTACCCACTTCCTGACTCATCTGAAGGAAAAAAACCTCACCAGAACTCAGGACTTCAGGATTTCCCTCAGGGGAGCAGCACCCACTTTCAAAACCCCAGTTTCCATACAATGGTAGAGTGCTTTCCTGGTGTGTTCAAGGTACTGAGTTCTAGTCCCAGAACCCAAGAAATGCATAAATAATGAATCCAGAGTTTCTGACCAGAGCAAGCTAATTGAGATGCCTCTTTTTTTTTTTTTTCTCCCTGAATCTCAAAGAAATGGGGAGGCAGGCAGGCAGGCTTCTCAGACGTCTGGAGTTAAAAGACTGAGAGACCTTCAGTTTCTCCAGGACCTTGACGGGTTCATCTCTTGCCTGTTCAATGTGGGGTCCATGTTCGTGTCTGTAAGAGAAACAAAGTTAAAGAATTCGACCATTCTTGGGCCATGGTTCTGTAATTAAAAATGAAAATCCAAAGCTTGGCACACATATATGGCATTAAACTGTCAGCTGCTGAGTTTGGAGGACTGTTTGAATTCATGAATATGAGACCAGTCTGGGCAACTTAGTGAGATCCCGTCTCTAAAAACAAGAGTTTTGATGTCAAAGGGCTGAAGAGATGACTCAGTGGTTAAAGGCTTTGCCTCTTTAGCAAAAGGGCTTCAGTTTGGGTGCCACACCCCATGTAAAAACTGCAGGGTGGAAGTGACTGCAGCCTGCGTTTCTGGCCCCAGAAGGCAGAATCTGGGAAACCCAGAGCAAAGCAGTAAGGATAAGAGCAATCCAGGGCGAATCCACATGTTACTCTTAGGCTTCCATAGGCACACACACTTAAGTGCCTTGGGATACATGCACACCCACACATGAGAGAGAGAGAGAGAGAGAGAGAGAAAGAGAGAGAGAGAAAGATCCTGGGTTCTGTGAGGCCAGACCTTACCTTCCCACAGTGCGTGGGGGGTTACTGGTCAGCTGCTGTGCTTGACTAGGAGGAGTCTCGCCAAGCCTGGTGGCAGTGTGACAGCATGTGTGTGGCCACAGGCAGTGGGAACTGGCGAAGGAGGCGAGCAAAGCCTGTGGCCACAGAGTCGGCAGCCTTTAGGCCTGATTGGTTTCCTTCTAACACTCGGCATCTGGTTTTGCCCCTAGAGCCAGCCAAGGTTCTTTCACTTGGTTTCTTTTCCACTTTTAGTTCTTAATCCTGGTGTTTTCCATCATAAGAAGACGATTCTGGGATTATGGCCGCATCGCACTGGTGTCGGAAGCAGGCAGGTAAAAAAGACATTTCACCTGCAACGTGAGTATGAGTGTGCGTGTGTGGGTGTGTATATGCGCACGTATGCGTGTGTATGTGTGTGTGTCACTGGAATGGACCAGGGCCAGGCCTGTGCTGGAAGCTGTGTCCTCTGTGCTTTTCAACACAGAGCATCTGAGATTTTGCTACTTTCATCACTGTGCTCCAGGGCTGGGAAGATGAATCAGCAGCTAAAGCCTTTGCCTCACAAGCAAAAGGACCTGAGTTCGGATCCCAGATTCCATGTAAAAATAAATGCAGGGTAGAAAGGGTGGCGACCTGTAATTCTGACCTTGGAAGGCAGAGACTGAGAAAGCCCAGAGCAAAGCAAGGAAGGCAGTGCGATCCAGGATGACCCCCGAAGGCCACCCTTGGGCCTCCACAGACACACGCACTCAGGTACCCTCTTGTACACACACCTGTGCACATATGTACACCACCCACATGCAGGAGAGAGAGAGAGAGCGAGAGAGAGAAAGAAAGGAAGAAAGAAAAGAAAAGAAAAAAGAAAAGAAAAGAAAAGAAAAGAAAAGAAAAGAAAAGAAAAGAGCACTGCTGTCTTAGAAAACCAAGGCCTGGATTCCTCCTCTCTGGGGTTCCGGTTTCAGGCTGAGGCTCCTCCTTGCTTTCAGTGTTTTTGTGATCCCCCAGGAAGGTGACATTTTCTTTCTCACTTTGCATATCTCTAAGTGTATTGTCTTTGCAGTTGATTAGCTTGGGCAAGGGCTGGCTGAAAGAAACCAAGAAGGAAAACAGCTGTGGAGAAGCCACCTGCTCTCCTTCCTGGTTCCGGCCAGTTTTGGATTAGGCTCCGAACAAAACACCGGCGCCCCGCCAGACCTCAGGCCCTTCTAGCTCCACCCTGGGTGGGGACAGCTCTGGGAACTTCACCTGCAGGTGAAGATGGATTCTAGAACCGGACTTTCCTGCT